>CM066033.1:571754576-572366346 GCA_033557465.1 Ichthyophis bannanicus
TACTGTTCAATATATATGTTGAGTGATATTGCTGAGGGACTCGACTGGAAAAGTCAGTCTTTTTGCAGATGGACACCAAAATTTGCCAACAGAGTGTGCTCCCCTGAGGGAGTGGAAGGAACATGAGGAAAGAGCTACAAAAGGCTGGAAGAATGGTCTAATGTTTGGCAGTTAAAATTTAATGTGAAGAAGTGCAGTGTCATGCACTTGGGAAGCAGAAATCCAAGGGAAATTGTATGCGATAGGGGGCAAGAGATTGGTATGCACAGACCAGGAGAAGGACCGCGGTGTGATTGTTCATAACGATCTTCAGGTAGTGAAAGAAGGTGTGACCAAGGCCGTGGCAAAAGCCAGAAGGATGCTAGATGGCCATACAAAGATGAATTAACAATCAGAAAAAGAAAAAGTTACTAATAGCACTGGACAAGTTGCTGGTGAGGCCGCACTTGGCATAGTGTGTTCAGTTTTGGAGACCATATCTAGCAAAGGATAATAAAAAGGTTGGAAGCGGTGCAGAGGAAAGCGACCAAAATGATTTAGAGCCTGCGTCAAAGGACTTATGAGAAGCAACTTGAAGACCTAAATATGTAAACTCTGGAGGAGAGGAGGGACAGGGGGAGATATGATTCAGATCTTTAAATACTTAAAGAGTATTAATGGACAAACAAACCTCTTCCAAAAACGGAGGAGCGTGTAAAACTAGAGGGCATAACATGGAATCTACAAGAGGGTAAACTGACAAGGCCATGTCAGAAAATACTTTTACACTAAAAGGGTCGTGGATGCTTGGACTGCCTTCCCAAGGACGTGGTGGGGGCAAAAACAGTGACAGAATTCAAAATAGAATAGGACAGATGCCGTGGGATCCGTTATAGCAACAGGGATAAAATAAAAATAAGCATAAAGCATATCTTTTATGAATCTGAACAAATATGGGTGATCTACTGTGATAAGGAAGATTATCATAGCTCAGGAAGGAGCTATGAGAAAAGGTGAAGTGGACGATGAACAAGCCAACTGTCAGTTCTGGTAGAAATAAGAAAACAGAATTTTCCCATAAAAGACTACCAGTACCAGAATGCACCCAGGGTTTCCAACAGCCAGTAGAGGAGCTGAAGTGGGGAAACAAGTGTTCAATCAGGAGGGCTATGAGGTAATCCCTAAGCCACTCATATCAAAGAGGCAGGGCCTGATTAATGCATCAGCTGCGCTGCGTTAGGGAGGCTCCCTCATCTAAGCAGAATAAGAGTAGAGTTTATTCTACAGCCGGACCATCTGGTTCATGATCACCTTGGATATCCAGAGAATTGTCCGCAGTATCCTGAGAATCAGCTTGAGTTTGATCATCAGTTTCATCTGAAGGATCATCAGAAGCAGAAGCCAATGGACGGACAGAGAGGGAAAGAGACCCTTTGGAAGGAAGGATGAGAAAAGCTTTTGAGAGGTTCTAGAAGAGTCCAAAGCAGTACGTATACTGTGGGGTCTTCCAAGGGCCAGCATACACCATTGGACTGGGGGAAAAGCCAGAGGAATGGTGACTGCAGAGCTAGGAATCACCAGAGGCGCTAACTGTGAGGGAGACGGGCCCCTGAACGCTGGAAGGGGGACCCCTAAGACCTGTTGCCAGAAGGTCATGTAAAGAGAGATCCAGTGTCCAGGGATCTGGATTGGAAGGCTGGACATAAGAACTGCAAGACTACATAGCTGGCCAGGCTATATAGAAGAGGAAACTTCTAGCAGCAATGGAAGCTCAGGTAATGAACCACTGATCTATGCCCTAGCTATAACCTTGAAAGACAGCAGGGGAACACAGTATTATCCTGAAAATGCTCCATTGAGAGATTTCATCTGTGCCAATCCATTGATATTGAACCCATGCGTGTGAACAAGGGGGAATAATAGCAGATGAGGATCTGTTTAGATGGACTGCTCTCTATCTTAAAAAACTCCGTTGGTAACTTTCTGTTATAAAGTACAGCAAACATCAACCAAAGAAAATACAAATTTGTTCTTTAATCCATTCAACACACAAGCTCCTGAAGCAGGTTTTGACCCACACAGTAGAAAGCAAGCCAGCTAAGGGGTTTCAGGCTGGATAACTGCTAGCAATTAAGCCTTCTACCTAATTGCTTGTGAGCTAGAGAGAGAATCTAGTCTGAATCTGTGTGGGAAGTAATCAGAAGTTAAGTCGAAAAGAAACAGTTTGTTTCTTGCTTTGTGGCTTGTCATGTGTTGTTTTCCTGATTTTGCCTTTGTTTTTCCAAGTCTATTAACCACTGAAAGCAAGTAAACTCTAAATTATGTGCTACCAAGCATATCTGTGTTGGGAGAAATAACCCAATAAATAAATATCTTATTGGCTTTACCCAATGAGCACATACTAAATTATTGTCAAGCAGCTGTGTCTGGTGTGAATGAAACTACATTGCCCCCAATACCTTGGCAAATCATATAGAGATATGCACTTGCAAAGACTGTTGACAGATCTCACCCAGGCAGCCCGTTCTGACCACTACACGGAGCGGGTGGGTACACCCCTAAACAAAAGGCATGGGGAGAGGGTAGCCTGCATAAGGGAGCGCAAAGCACACCTACTCTTGCCACATTGACTGGGCCAGACTAGATGGACTATACTGGTCTTTATCTGCTGTCATAGTACTATGTTACTATGAATACAAAGGACATATATGATTGGGGCATCGGCCAGCCCAACCGGATGTCCAAAATCTGGATGGGGGGCCAGGTTCACACACCGATTCTGTACCTGTGGGAGCTAGACATTCCTGCGAGAGCAGAAAACATGGGGCCAAAAGGCCAGGATGGGATCTGGAATGGACCCCAAATTCTGTGTGCTGCCAGAACATATAGCCATGGCCCTGTCCAAACCAAACAAATGCTTCCTGCATGGAAGCCTCAGAGGCCATGGCGTACAATTGCCATGGCATCAGGACACCATGCTTTGTAGCCCCGATTTCCCACCACTGAACAAAACATGCAGCTCCCCTCCAACTGACCCCCAACTCCCGAACGGGCCTGCCAAGTCTGGGATCAGGGCTGTGGGGAACTCCCTGGGTGCTTCGCACCATTTAAGTGAAGCCTGTTAGGTGCCGATCTACTTTCTTTTGAGGAGACATGTCCACTGGTGATGAAGTGAGCATGGGACATTTTGTGGGTAGATCTCTATGTGTATTGTGTGGTAGAAATAGGTAACATACAGGACCATCTCCACACTCAGGTGCGGGGGCTGGCCATAGTGCGTGTAAAAGCAGTTCTGTGTCCCCTGGCGCCACCTGTGAGTACCGCGGTTGTGCTTGATGTGTCCCAGCAGCTATGGTCACATGCATGCTTCCTGTGTTGTGTAGGCTGCATATCTGATGCATAGATCACTCATAGCGGGACGAAGGGAAAGGCATAGACAGGTTTGGTATGCTGGCCAGGAAGGATAAGACGGAATATGCATTGTACCCAGGAGCTGCCCAGGGGGATAGCTGGGGTGAGGCACAAGGCAGGTGGATGTTAGTCTGGAGGGGCAGCAGCAGCAGCTCACCTACAGGCTTCAGGCGGAGAAGTGAACAACTGACCTGTTAGCTAGTTACATTTGTCTGCCTGTGTCTTCCTCAAGCATCTGCCGGTAAACAGCCGCGTAGGCCCTGGTGGTGGGTCAGAGAGAATGGTCACCACATGTGGGTGGACCAATGGAGGAGGATATGGGGTGTGAGAGGTAGTGACAGATCCGTACAACATACATGTACCACCACTAAACATATTTCATGATTGACAGGAGAGGTAGGGTATACCCCCGCGCATGCATAGTGTAGAAGGGTGAACACATGGCATGGTTTGCATGGGCCCAAGAGAGCAAATAGAATGGGCTAAGGTATGATAAGGAAAGGAATGGAAAATAACAACAAAGTTATTATAATGCCTCTATCTCGTTCCATGGTGATGACACGCCACCTGAATATTGTGTTGCAAATTCTGGTCGCCATATCTTAAAAAGGATATAGCAATTTTAGAAAAGGTTCAGAGAAGAGCCACCAAAATGTTTAAAGGGGATGGAAGGCTATCTCCTATGAAGAAAAGGCCTTAAAAAGGTTGGGTAGGGCTCTTTAACCTGGAGAAAAGAGGAACGGCTGAGGGGAGATATGATAGAGTCTATAAATTAATGAACGGAGTGGAACGGAGTAAACGTAGAATCGATTGTTTACCTTATCAGAATATAGAAAGACTAGGGGACCAATGCAATGAAGCTACAGGGTAAACTATTTTAGACTAATAAAAAAAAAATATTTGGCCACTCAAACGTGTAATCAAAACTCTGGAAATTTGTTACCGGAGGATTGTAGTAAAGGCTGTTAGTGTAGCTGGGTTTAAAAAAGGTTTGGACAAGTTCCTGGAGGAAAGGTCCCTTAAAACCATTATTAAAAGAAGGGAACCCAGGATATACAATGCTGGAACCAATTACAAGCATTGTGGAACCTGTGTAACTTGGGGAAACTGCTAGGTTCGTATGTCCTTGATTGGCCACTGTGGAGAACAGGGAATACTGGGCTTGATGGACCTTAGGTCTGACCCAGTTATGGCATATCTTATGTTCTTATGTTTCTGTATGATGTGCGTTTGATGGTTGTAGTGCAGACACACCACTCCTAAGGGAAATGGGGAGGCACATGTGACCAGGGTGACAATATGCGGGGCCAGGGTTACTCAGGGGAGGAACATTGGACAAACACAGGAGACGTGACAATAGGTATAAGCAGGTTTTTAGTCATCTTTATATGGCAAAACAATGACCTGTTCCCCACAATCAATGACCTGCGTTGGCCGCCCACATCAATGGCGACCATGGCCCAAGCCCCGCCTTGTTCTGGTTACGCTGGGTGCTGCCTCTAGGTCTGGGCTGGATCTGCTGGGGATGCCCAAGACATGGCCTCCTGGGCTTCCGCAATCCAGAGTAGCGCGATGCTCGCCATCACCTCAGATGTCATAAAGGACTAAAACGTCAAAACATAATACCCGTGAATCCGTTTAGAGAAAAAAAACAAGTTTTCACCAGTATTGTTTTTCTGTCGGGATTCCACCGACCTGAGACGGGGAGAGGGAGAGGGAAAAAGGCTCCCCATTCTACGTTCCCCCCGTCGTGGTGGTCACCATGTCTGCCCTATCACAACAGACTAGTCCTCAGAGCAATCATGCATCGCGACAACTAGCAAACACAGTACCATGTTGACATGTGTATGTCCATGATGCAATCCGCAAGACCGGAAATGATACTGAGGAGAGGGGCGTGGGAATCCCAGATAGAACAAACCTGATACTATGTTACAGGTCAGTGGGTCAATGATATGAGTTGCGTACTGGTCATATGAGATACGGCGGAGGAGACTGTGGGGTTCATGTCAGACATAATACTATATTATATTATATCTGGGCGGCGCTTATTGCTCTGAGCTGATGCACAGTAGATGATCAATACGGATAATCTACACTAGGTACTATCACCCAGAAAGAGGGGTCCGCCGAGGGTAAAGCTGTCCAGGTGATCTGGGATAGGTGGTGACTGCTGTACGTCTCCTTGGGGTATATGGAGGTGAATAGTGGGGGATGTATGAGATCATTAAAAAAGGATGACAAAAGACGACCCATGCGACCATGAGGGGGGATCGCACATGGCACAGAACTTGCACATAACATACGAAAATACGTGTGCTATGGTGTCATTATATTGGGGAGCAACATGGAATGTCATCATGGACTGTTACACCAAACTCACCAGGGGGTATGGCTGTTTATTATGTTACCCACCTTCAGCATTTTGTCTTTTATGAGACCGTATGAGCCCGCAGCTCTGACAGGAATCACATCCATGCTGGTTGAGGGTGGGGTGCCCTGATGTCCCAGGTGGCCTGCAGTTGGTGTGCCGACACCCCTCCATCTCCATGCACTCCACAGGCCATTGTGCTGCTGCTGGAGCGACCCCAGGGGTGTTATGTGTGATATCCTTCTGCCCCGTTCACTGCCTCAGCTACCACATTGGTCCCTGGTTTTGGTCTCAAACACCAGTTGCTGGCCGTAAACCTCAGGACTCGTCGACCCTATTGAGTATGTTCCCCTCTATTGGCTATTCCTCTGGCATGTTTATTCGGGCATTATACCTCCTCATTACGCCTCCATGGACCTGGATGTCACCTGGGCGAGGTGTAAAAAGGGTACACATCAAAGATGGCCGTGCGCAGAGCACCATATTGTATACACTGTGTCGTACATCCCCACCAGCTAGCAATGTTGTTGTCCACCCTGTAACTTGCTTATGTCCCTGATCGCCTACACTGGGGAGCAAACACATGTGTGATTAGATAGTGTGCTGCACCTGGGGGGGGGAGGGGCAGCCTCTTGCGATGTTGGAGACTGTACCATATTCAATGTTGTGTTTAGGGGGGATGGGATGGCCAGGTGCCATGCCACTGTGTGCAGCACTAGGTATGCCACTGTGGGGGGTGTGAAACTGTGAGGTGGGCACAGTGCGGACATGTGCCCGGGGTGGGCGTGTGGGAGCCCTGACTGTGAGTGTGGCCTGTCATGGTGTGTAGTGAGCGATATCTATGCATGGGCCGTGTGTGGTAGGCCCCATGCACGGCACGTGATGCAGCAGTGTGTCTGGGTCAGGTCATGGACGTGTCTCGTAGGATGGCGACGGTGCCGCATGGTGGTAGCACTGTTGCAGTATGGCGTGGACAGCAATCCAGTACTCTGTGGGGCGGGTGGTTGGATTGTTTTGGGGGATGGGTTGCGAGGCGTGCTGTGCATGGGGTTGCACCATGGATGGAGGTCATGGGAATATGTCTGTGGAACCTGCATTACCTGTATGTAGGAGCTGGCCCCAGGTGGTGGGGGGGTGGGGAATAGGTGCAGTTGTGGAAAGGTTTGGGGAGGGGGAGTGCACCCCAAATGGTCTTATGATGGTGGGGGATGGGGGGATCCCTTACTGTATGTTGGCCACTGACAGGATAGTATGTGGTATGATATGTGTGTGCGACTGTAGGTGGTTGGTGTTGGTTTGCATCCACTCTCATAAGCCTCAGGTGGTGTGGCCATTCTCTGTCAGTGTCCTGGGATATGTATTATGGACAGGTAATGTCAGACACACGTAAGAGCTATTATAAGTGGAGGGTGCGGGGCCCCCAGGTTAATGTGTGTTGGGCTAGATGTATGTCCGTCCTGTATGCTCTCCCTGTCATATTGTGCTGCATGGACTGGCTGTAGATGTATGATGTTACGATACGTGTGACCTATATGCCAGGTACAACTAGCTGATGCATGTGCTGGGATAATAGGGTGGAAGATGTTAGGCCCTCCCGATGTACGGTGGGATACTCCTTTCCTCTCTTTCACGGTGGAGGGGGGGGGAATCCACCTGTGTGACGGACTGTCCCCTGCCCCCCCACCCCCATGGTGCTGCTCATGTTCAGTGCGCTTACTACGTCCAGGACTGTGACTGTCGTGGACACAGCCCCAGGTACCTGTCACAACCAACTGTAGAGACCTAGCCAGGTTTGCTAGTGGTGTGGCCCAGTTCCCTGTGTTGGGGGTCATGCGTGTTCACAGGACATAGGCCCCTCACCATCCCGTCCATGGCCAGCATGTGCTGGGCTGTGAGCTGTATGTGTGTGCATATCTCAGACCTACCTGCCTGTGGATGGGTGGTGTCCAGAGTTTCAGGAAGTCCATACAGGTAGATGGGACCAAGACTGTCTGCCAGCTGCTGCTCCAGGGGTGACAGGGTTAGGACAAAGGGGGCACCCCCACCAGTGCCCATGGCATGTCGCCTCTCCGCCACCATGTGCGCATGGACACCACATTTGATGTCATTAAATCTTTTTCTGAGGCTGTCCAGGTCCCTGGGTGGGCCTCCAGCATGCGCTATGGCTTCCTGTACCTCCTCCACACATGCATGCATGTCCCCACCATGGTGCTGGAGCTCAGCCGCCCATAGAACACCTCATAGCGCTCCAGCACACTGGCTAGCAGGATGTGATTCTCCTGCTGGCTGAATCTAACTGCTCTCCTATGTTCCTCTGCTAGCACTGGGACACGCCTCTGTTTGGCACTAGGTGGTCTCTCAGGCTGCCCCTGTGTGGGCTGTGACACACCCGATGGCACTGCAGCCTCCACCTCAGGCCCAACCATCCCTGCCGCCCCTGTGGACCGCTGTTAAGGGGTTTCCTCCTTGTCCCCTCCTGCCATGGCCTGTCACTCCATCCCCCTGCTCCCTGTGGTGTCTTCCTCCCTGTCACACATTCCCACCTCTCCCACTCCATGCCTACTATTCCCTCCCTGCTGCTCGCCTGCCCTTTGCTCCCTCTCCCCTGCTCCCCTGCTCCCCTCCTCACCTCCTCTCCCTCTCCCCTGCTCCTGTCCTCTCCTCCTCTCCCTCTCCTCCTCTCCTTTTCTCCTCTCCTTCTCCACTACTCCTCTCCTCTCCCTCTCCACTGCACCTCCCCTCACCTCCTCACCCTCACGACTGCTCCTTAACACACCTCCTCTCCCTCACACCTGCTGCTCTCCTTACCTTTCCTCTCCTTTCCGCACCTGCTACTGATTGCTCTCCACCTCGCCTACACAAAATCCTTGGCGTTTATCACGTGTGGAGGCCTTTTTATGCATTATACTCAGGGGCACAGGGTTATGCACGTTGCACATGTGCTGCAGCGCGTGTGTGCTATTTACACATGCGTGGCGACACACGCACAACACTCACACATGCACAGCAGTGCGTGTGATGCACATGTTATGCATGTGCCGTACTAGGGGCCGCTGAATGAGGGGCTTTCCGCGCCTGATGCCTGTGATTAGCTGCCCATGCAGTGAATGGCGCCACCAAAAGTCGCATGTGCATGGCTCCATGCATGCACGCCGCATACACCATATGCGTGCATGGAGCCATGCGCAACACATGTGCACAGTTCACGATCAGCCCTTACGGCAGTGCGCAACGCATGCAAACACCGCATTCGTGGTGCGATGCATGCGCAACGCGCACACAGATGCACACTGAATGAAAGGTACTTAAGCTGTGATGCATATGTGGTACACGCTGAAGGTTTTGTGTAGGTGAGGTGTAGAGCAGGCTAGGTGAGGTATTTGTCAGGTGTACAGCAGGCAAGGTGAGGTGAAGTGAGGTGCGGTGAGGTGGGGTGAGGTGAGGTGTGGTGAGGTGAGGTATGGTGCGGTGGGGTAAGGTGAGGTGGGGTGAGGTGAGGGGGTGAGGTGGGGTGAGGTGCAGTGGGGTGAGGTGAGAAGCAGGGAGAGGTGATGTTGGGGTGGTGGGGGGCAGGTGAGGTGGTGAGCAGGTGTAGGGTACAGGGCGTGAGGTGAGGGACAGGTAGAGGGCAGTATTGGTGGGGCATGGGAGAGGCGAGTGAAACCCTCTGTCTGTGGTACCTCTGTTTTGATGATGGCTCATCTGCTCCAGCACTATTTCTGGAACACATCCCAGAGAGCTGCGTGTGTCCACACATCCTAGGTGTTCTGGTGGTGGGCTGCATGTACACCCCTCCGTGACATTGTAACATCAACCAAATGCTGTTTAGCATTGCTTTGGCCAAGAGCTATCTCCACTGATCTCAGGTTGTCCACAGACAGGCTGTTTGCTACTGGTGGCATGCTCACCTTAACATACTGTGTGTGTGTGTTTTTCTAGCATGGGTGTATAAGGGTACAGTGTGCATACAGTTTGTATTATCATGTGGTGGGCAGTGTTTTGACACCTGTGGAGGGTTGAGGACTCTGCTATCTGTAACCTACTGCTGTTGACCATTGTGCGCATCTGTTTTATGTTGTGATCTGACCTATCTCTTGTGTGCCCTCAGAACACTATCCATCAGCATTTCAGTATCACAGATGACGCCCTAATTTGGACATGCACCAATGGCAGCTGGAGATGGGGATATGGTGATTCTATACATTCCTCTGGCATCTTCTGTATTCACTGTGACGTGGTGTTGCTTTTTCCTTCCTCAGACAGTCCCTAGCAGACCACTTTCTGCAGACAGACGGTTAGAACATAAGAACATAAGAACATAAGATATGCCATACTGGGTCAGACCAAGGTCCATCAAGCCCAGTATCCTGTTTCCAACAGTGGCCAATCTAGGTCATACGTACCTAGCAGTTTCCCAAAAAGACACAGGTTCTGCAATGCTTGTACTGGGTCAAGCATTGATATCCTGGGTCCCTTCTTAATAATGGTTTATGGACCTTTCATCAAGGACCATGTCCAAACCTTTTTAAACCCAGCTACACTAACAGCCTTCACTACATACTCTGGTAACAAATTCCAGAGTTTGATTACACGTTGAGTGAAAAAATATTTTCTTTTATTAGTCTTAAATATAGTTTACCCTGTAGCTTCATTGTTATGTCCCCTAGTCTTCTATATTCTGATAAGGTAAACAATCGATCTACGTTTACCTGTTCCACTCCATTCATTAATTTATAGACTTCTATCATATCTCCCCTCAGCCGCCTCTTTTCCAGGTTAAAGAGCCCTAACCTTTTTAGCCTTTCTTCATAGGAGTATCCTTCCATCCCCTTTACCATTTTGGTGGGTTGCATCTTGGATCTTTTGGAAATGACATCATCCGTTCTATGCATGCGTTTTGTTGTATGTTTCAGGGAGTTCTCCTGGGGGGTCACTGTGCACCAACCTTGATGGACATGGGGTGGGGCAGTGAGATGCCTGTGTGACATGTGCATGGACATGACCATATCCATAGGACACCCTTGTGTATGGTTCAATGGCCACATTTCCACAACATGCACTGTGTTATGTGTTGTGCTAATTTCATGTTTGCATGTCTGGCATTGCATTCTATACATATTGCTGTCTGCCTACCTGCAATGTTCTCTGGTGTTCTGTGCAACATACCATGATAGTGTTTCTCCTTCTTCTGATACAGGCAGAGCATATGCACTACACATCAACTACACTGCATCTGCAGGCACCATCACCCAAGTGTCTGTAAGCCACAACAGGACCATGCAGCTATCCCTGGGATATGGTGGCATACGATAGCTGACCTCTGCGTGTGGCCAACATGCCTATGATGGACATTGATGTTGGACTGCTACATAGGGCATAGGCGGCCTGTCCTACACAATGTTGATGCCGTGCTCTGGCTGGGTGTGGGGTTCATCGCAGGGGACATACATGACCTTTTGTGTGCTGTGGCAGATTGGGATGTACCACTTGCATATTCAGGACCAGGGATTCACGGACAGTCTTCACGGGACATGTTGGTTTGCAGAGGCTATTTGCGCTATGGACACTGTGTACAGGCCCCTACGTGTGCAGCAGGGACTGACATACTTGCTGCATGTTGTGCATCCATCTGAAATTGTGTTACTGTATGTTGCCTATGTGTGTGACCTGCACCGCAGGATATCCTCATCTGTTCACCAAGAGCATACAGCCATGCGTGTGGCACAGGGGTGACATTTTATAGGTCCTCTGATATTTGTGGGGCTACCCTGCAGTTGAACATGACACAGTAATTAGCACCACACCACTTTGATGTATGCCAACATCTTTGGTCATTATTTGGCATCACCACGTGTGCTACAGTGCATGTGGGACATCACCATTGTTTACTGTACATGTTCCAGGTACATGTAACTGAATATGTTGGTACACCAGGGCATGTGGCAGTGTGGCTTCTGTGCCGGTTACTGGGCCATATTGACCTTTCTTTCAACCTTTATGTACAGGTTATTGTGTTTGGTTAGTGTACAGACGTGCCACTCTACATTGATTTACAGACATAGCAATGCATGTCTGCACAGTCTTCTTTATCTCATGACATTCCAGGACTCACATTGCACCAGTAATTTGGCAGTGTGGCAGTGTGAGTGTGCGTGTTCGTCCTTCATAGGTGCATTCCATGTGCCGTGTCATATGTATACGCATACTGTCTTCACAACACCCATTGCAGCAGACCTGCATAGTGTTATATCTGTATATGTGATAGTTTGCGTTTTCTGTATTATCTGGTATCATGTTCCTCTTGTATTTGTTACCATATCCGGGTTTGGCATTTGCACAGTTGTTTTGGATGTATGTGGCACTTTATTTGCTATATTACGCATTATGCAACATCTGTGACGTGTATATATATATGTGTGTGTGCAGTTTTAGAGATGTTGAGGACATATGCTTCGGCAGGTTTGTGCCACCTGTTTTTTGAGGGCAGATATGTTTTGGTTATACCTTCATGACTGGTGTGTGTTGGGCTGTCATCATGCCCTACCTACTGTCTACATGCACACATATGTGAAAAAGGCTTTTGGGGCATGCAGCAGCATGTGGGAGATGTGGGGATACTGCATAGTACACAACATGCACCTACTGCATATTATCTGTGCTGCTGATCATCTGTGGGTGGGCCAGTGACTTGTACGTGACATGTGGGTAGCTGGCCTACTCAATGTGGTTTCAGTTTGTTCACTGTAAAACAACTAGCTTCATATCATGACACACAGTATATATGATATGTCCAGTAATTTTGCAAAATAAAATATATGTATTTAACACACATTTGTCTCTGCTGCTAATTCAACACACTGACGCACGTATTTTCTGATTTGCTGGTGATGTACATGGCCCACCTGTGCTCACATCCTTGTACAGTGGCAGCTGCCTGACACGTCAGGGTGTTATGGGTTCCCATACACACATTCCCTTTATGGAACATATTTGCATGGTCCCTGTAGTGGTGGTTTGGGATAGTGATTGCAGACATACATTAGATCACCATAGGTTCCAGGTTTGATTCCCACATGCTTTTCCTTTTACCTTGTGCAGTGCTAACCTGACCTTGAGCTGGCTGCAGCTTCGTCAGCTCTTCTTTATACCCTTCCATCGTTTCTTTGTACAGCACAGTGTGCCCTTTCTGCAGCCTATGTGCCTCATATTAGCTGTCCTTTCATGTCCATGTGGCTGGTATGCTTGGGTGACTCTTATTGCTGTTGTTGAGCTGATCTGTCCGAGCTTCTGTTTGCCAGTTCAGTTATCACATGCTCCTTTTCAGTACTATTCCCCATTTTGCCCTGCTACATACAGCTTCCCATGCCACCCTTTGGGTTCCTTTTCCTTGCTCTTTTGCATGCTGTTTGGATTGCCTAACACTTTATTGTGTGTGTGCATTTGTGTATATGTGGCTGTCGTCCCAATTGCAGACTATGATATGCGCTGTACACAGCTCTTCTACATGTGCATTACATCATGGTTACTATTGGGGTTGCCTTTTCCTGGCACACAGCAGGCTTTTGGTGTGGGACCATGCAGTGTTGTTGTATGCAGCCTTTGCTGTTTGATTCACGTTGGTGGGGTAGGCATACCTGTTTTTGCATTAACTTATGTGCTAGTGGTCATGGGTTCATTCCCACAGAGGGCCTCCTTTAGTCAGAATGTGCAGCACAACTCCCTTTTATGGCTGTGTCAGGCAGACATATTTAGGAGACCACCCTCACCTCATTTGTGTTACCTGTGCTGCCCTATACAGTACCTTGCCTTTGCTTTTACCCTGCCCCAAGTATGCACAGCAGATTGTTGGTGCGGTGACCTGCAGTTGTTGTGTGGTCAGCCATTGCTATGAAGACTACCATAGAGGCATAGCACGTTGGTTAGTACACTTTGCAGCTAGTGGTCATGGGTTTGATTCCTGTGTTTTTTTTTTTTTTCTGCCTGTCCTACACAAACTATTTTTCCTTCCTCAGACAGTCATATCTGTGCAGATGTGTGTGATGGCACATTATATCCTCATCACAGTTGCCAAAGCATCCTTCTTTCCGTCTATCTGTTCTCTGCCAGCTGTGTGGCTTCCTGCCCTAATGTGCGTACTACCGCCCCATGTCCTGCGCTGTGACCCTTTTCTGAATTGCGGCTCTTCATGATTGCCTCTCATGAGTATGCTTGGCATGGCACTGCTACTCCTCTGTCCTCCTGTTATGCTGCCACCTTTACCTGCTCTGGTGGACACGTTTTCGCATCCTCTGCCACACACTCTCACGTTGGCACTTTACATCAGCATCACCCTATGCATCGGTCCAGCTGCCTCCGATATGTTTCAGCACTTTTCCAGCTGCCACATGAGCTGCACGCAGATTTGACAGGTCCATCAGCTCCGTACACTGCAGACGTTGTTGTTTGGCTTTCCTTGGTACTCTGTGCAGTGGTAGGGCTACATCTGTGTTTGGGCCATACATTTTGTGCTATTCAACTTGGGACTCCTTACTGCCACTGGCCACCTTTTCAGGCATCACCTTGCCCTCCTTTGGGCATCTTTTGATGCACCTTAGTTTGCACCAGCTCATGGGGCGCCTTATATGGTGCTTTGGAGGGTGTCAAACTAAGGCGCATCATAGGGCGCCTTGGGGTGGGCGCCCTAATATTCACATATGGTTACTGCACTGCAGCATGGGTTTTTTGATTGGCAGCACACACTGTTCAGAAATGTCCGTTACATGCATTAAAAGGCGTTGTCTTGGATTGCCATATTGTATGCACCAAGAGCGATTGAACTCATGACTGCTGTTTCAGCAAGCGTTGCATTAACCAGTGTACTACAACTCTGTAGCTATTATTGCACCGCTTCTATGTACTTAGGCTTACGGCACGCAAACGTGCAGCGTCGCACACTATCACACGAAAACGACAAGGTGCCCTCTATCGCGTGATACACGGCATAATGCCGGAATGCCCACTTCCTTATATGGGATTCTTCATGTTAGCACTACAACTAGCGCCGGTAACATTAAGACAGTTTAGCAAACATACCCCTAGTCTTTCTATATTTTCATGGCGTAAACAATCAATCTATGTTTACACGTTCCACTCCATTCATTAATTTATAGGCCTCTATCATATCTCTCCTCTGTTGTCTCTTTTCCAGGTTGAAGAGCCCTAACCTTTTTAGCCTCTCTTCATAGGGGTATACTTCCATCACCTTTACCATATTGATGGCTCTTCTCTGTACCTTTTCTAATAATGCTATATGCTTTTAAAGATATGGTGACCAGAATTGCACACAATATTCAAGGTGTGGTCGCACCATGGAACAATACAGAGGCATTATAATATCTTTTGTTTCATTCTCCATTCCTTTCCTTATGATACCTAGCATTCTATTTGCTCTCTTGGCCGCAGTTGCACACTGGGTGGAGGTTTTTAACGTTATCTACGATGATGCCTAAATTGTTTTCCTGGGTGGTGGTTCCTAATGTGGGACCTTGCATCATTTTTCTTTCCGAGGTGCATAACTTTGCACTTGTCCACATTAAATTTCATCTGCCATTTGGATGCCCAGTCTTCCAATTTATCAAGATCTTCTTGCAGTTTTCCACAATCTTCATGGGTTTTAACAACTTTAAATAGTTTGTGTCATCTGCAAATTTGATAACCTCACTCGTTATTCCTATTTCCAGGTCATTTATGAATATGTTAAAAAGCAGCAGACTCTGGGGTACTCCACTATTCACCTTTTTCCATTGGGAAAATTGGCCATTTAGCCCTACCCTCTTCTTTCTATCTTTTAACCAGTTCCTGATCCACAATAGTACACTGCCTCCTATCCCATGACTTTTTAGTTTTGCCAAAAGTCTCTGATGAGGGACCTTGTCAAAGGCTTTCTGAAAGTCCAGATACACTATATCAACCAATTCACCTTTGTCTACCTATTTATTCACACCTTCAAAAAACATAACAGATTAGTAAGGCAAGATCTTCCTTGTCTAAAGCCATGTTGGCTGTCTCCCATTAAGCCATGACTATGTACATGCTCAGTAATTTTGTTCTTTATGATGGTTTCTACCATTTTTCCCGGTACTGACGTCAGGTTCACCGGTCTATAGTTTCCTAGATCACTCCTGGAACTCTTTTTAAAAATTGACAGTTAAGATTTAATGCAAAGAAGTGTGGTGTCATGAACTTGGGAAGCAGAAATCCAAGGGAAATGTACGTGATAGGGGGCAAGAGGTTGGTGTGCCAGGCGAAGGACCTTGGTGAGATTATTTCTGAGGATCTCAAGGTGGCAAAACAGTGCGACAAGGCAGTGGTAAAAGCCAGGAGGATGTTGGGTTGCATACAAAGAGGAATTACTAGCAGAAAGGAAGAGGTACTAATGCCACTGTATAAGTCACTGGTGAGGCCTCACTTGGAATACTGTGTTCAGTTTTGGAGACCATATCTCACAAAGGATGTAAAAAGGGGAGGCGGAACCTAGAGTGGAGAAGCATGGACATGTAGAGTGTGTGCTCCGGAGGGATTAGGCTGTAATCCGGTGTCTGCGCCAGCTCAATCGGGCAAAAAGATCCAACAATAAGTGGAGGAACAGTGTGGGATGGCGAATCCTAAACCTGTCCGCCTGGAATTTGTTTCGGGACAGAGTACAAGCACTAAAAGGTCGAAAACAGCGCTTCGGTCCCCACAGAAAATGGCGGCGGCAGGATGAGAGCAGCCAGAAGCGTTACAAGAGCTGCTGCAGGAGATACGAGCTGTGAAAGAAATTGTGTCGGCAAACAGCACGTCACTCCAGAGTATGCAAGAGGACATTGGGCAGCTTAAAGACAAACTAGGAAGCCTAGTGGTTCACCAAGAACAATTGGAACAAAGGTTGGTGGTGCACGAAGAAAGGATGAAAGTCATGGATAAACACACTAGGCAGATCGATCATCTGCAGAAAGAGCTAGAGGACATCAATAATAGGGCTCGGAGAAACAACGTCCGAGTGGTGGGGGTTCCTGAGGGGGCAGAGAAGGCAAAATATGTTCGCTTTTGTACATAAGCTGATACTGTCCACGCTAAAGATATCCTTTGATGTGCCATTTGAGATCGAAAGAGCACACCGTGTGCCCTCGCAGGCCCTACCCCATAGCAACAGGCCGTGGCCAATTATTTTCAAGACTTTGCACCATCAGCAAGCTGTTAAGATACTGGAAACAGCTTGTGCTCGCTTCCCAGTGGAATTCGAAAGCCATAAGTTAGTTTTTTCCTGACTTCGCGAGGAGCACGGTGGACAGAAGGAAAAGATTTTTGGAGTTGAGACTGAGGCTGCAGCGATTACAGGCGCGCTTTGGGCTGCTTCAACCTGCGAGAATGCGGGTTACGTTGCATAATGTAACGAGAACCTTTGATGAACCGAGTGCACTGATTACATATATTGAAGGGAAAGAAGCAGAGTTGATGAACTGTTGAGCTGCGAATGCTAGACTTTGTTTTAAGGTGGCTGCATGTATACTGGAGAGTATATGGGTTTGGAGTCCTGGGAGCAGATCCAGTCTGGGGAGGGTTTCCGCGCAAATGCTCAAACAACTTGGTAATTTGCCTGGTGAACAGGTGCCATTACAGAAGGCGTAGGTACTCAGTGCAATGAAGGGATTGTCCCTCTGTTCACGTTTCATTGTTCTGTCCTGGGTTCACCCGTTAATGTGGTAGGGGTCCTCCCCCCCATGGGGTCCATAGCCTGTGGGTATGGTTGGTTTATAAAGGGCTCTCAAACAAGGTTTTTAAGTAAAAGAGAGATTGAGTTTGTCAATTATGGGCTGCATAGAAAAAAGGTCTTGGAGAGAGGAGTCATGCCGACAGGGTTAGGGATGCAAGGCAACCTGAAGGATAATGTGTATTATGCAGTAGCGTAATAAGGCTTCTCTGAGAATTCACTCCCTAAATGTCAACGGGGTGAATAACCCCATTAAGAGTAAGAAAATAATATTGTATGGGAAACAGGTAAATAGTGATATACTAATGTTACAGGAGACACATTTGAATGAAAGGGAATCTTTGAAACTGAATATTAGGCCCCTTTCTCTAATTGCATTTTCACCAGTGAAGCACAAACATAATGGGGTGGCTATTTTAGCTCGGAAATCCCTTAATCTGCAGGTGATCCAGTCAAAGACTGATCAGGAGGGTAGATGGGCTAAAGCCCGGGTTAAAGTTGGCGTAGTAGATTTGGTCTTAATAAATGTCTATGCCCCTAATGGGGATTGTCCTGATTTTTTTAAGTGTTTGGCAGAAGAAGTCTGTGCTGATTCTTCCACACCAACGATCATGGGGGCTGACTTTAATCTAGTTATGGATGTGTTAGTGGACAGGAGGCCTCCTAGGTCTTTCAGGGTGGGTAGGGCCCAGGGAGTTCTTCAATCGTTGGTACAGGATGCTGGGATGGTAGATGCCTGGAGGTTGATGCATCCAGGTGATCAGGAATTCACTTTTTATTCGTCCCCCCACAAGACCCTATCCAGAATTGTTTTTTTTTGCTTTCCAAATCCCTGATTCCTTATCTATCAACAGCAGATATCCTTAATTCACATGTGTCTGATCATTCAACTGTGTCCATAGTGTTGGAGGGCATAAGGCCAGCATCGGGGTCTGGGAGGTGGGGCTTTAGTAGGTCATGGTTGGAGAATGTTGAATTACAGCTGAAGCTGCGAGCAGCAATAAAAGAATACTTTGAGTTTAATTCCCCACAATTGTCATCTGGGTGGGCAAGGTGGGAAGGATTTAAAGCGTCTGTGAGAGCTGTAATTACTAGTTTTGGTATTGGGCAGGCGAAACAGAATAGAGGAAGACTTGAGGCATTATATGCGCAGATCAAAGCGGGGGAACGGATTTTGGCTAGGAGATCGGATCCTTGTATATTGTTGCGTTTGCAGAGATTAAGGTTTAGGTATAATCAGATCCTTACTTCGGAGGCAGTGAGCAATATCAGTACTCAAGAGGGCACCTACTATAGGGAAGGAAACAGGGCAGGCAAGTTGCTGGCTAACAAGCTGAGGTCCCATAAGGAGATGGGTCGCAGAGCTGCCCTCAGGGATATTCGGAGTGCTGAGTTGGCGTTTAAGGACCCAGTAATTTTGGGAATTTTTAGAGATTTTTATGAGCAGTTGTACTCTTCTGAAATGGATTGTACTTTAGAATCATTTGCAAAGTTGATGGACGAGGTCCAGAGGCCAGATTGGACCCAATAATGGTGTCAGTGCTTGATCAATCAATCTCCCTGGCGGAATTAGGTAAGGCCATTGACTCCCTAGCAGCAGGGAAAGCGGCGGGCCCAGATAGGCTTCCTTCAGAGTTCTTTAAAGTTTTCTTTAAAGACTTAGGCCCTTTTATGTTGCAGTATTACCACGCAATATTAGAGGAATGTCCTCAGATAGGCTCCTTCGCGGCGGCAAACATTGTTGTAATAGAAAAACATGGGCGCGATCCATTAGAAGTAGGCAATTACCGTCCCATATTGCTATTGAATGCAGATTATAAAATTTATGCTACCATCTTAGCGAATCGTCTGTCTTCGGTAATCCCGTCTCTGATTCATCGGATCAGTGTGGGTTTATTGGGGGCCAGTCGACAGCTGATAACGCCAGACTCTTATATCACGTGTTGGCAGGGGTGGAGTCCCTTGACGAACCTAGGGTGGGTTTATCTCTTGACGCTGAGAAAGCGTTTGATCGTTTGGAATGGTCTTTTCTATTGCATACTCTCAGGTGGTTTGGCTTTGGTGAGGGTTTCCATAGCTTAATAAAAGTAATGTATACTAGGCCTTCTGCGCGCATATGCGTTAATGATGCCTGCTCCTTGGAGTTTCTACTGGGCAGGGGGACGTGACAGGGATGCCCTCTCTTGCCTATGTTGTTTAATCTGGCTCTGGAGCCTTTAGCCCTACTAATTAGGCAGAATTCGCTGATTCAGGGTGTTAATATCCGGGGAACTGTGATAAAATTGTTGGCATATGCTGATGATTTGTTATTGTTTACGAAACCGAAATCGGTCGCTCATGTTCTTACCCATATTGATAGGTATGCAGCCCTATCGGGATATAAGATCAATTGGTTAAAATCTGTTGCTTTACCCTTAAATGCGCGAGTATTTAAAGCGGATATGTCTAAGTTCCCGTTCGTTTGGGAATCGCATGTGGTTAAATATCTTGGGGCATACTATTGCTATCCTTTGGAGGAAACAATTTGTTTTAATTCTAACAAGCTTGTAGCTCTCACGGAGACTTTAACTGCTAAATGGTACCCCTTATCTTTATCATGGTGGGGTCGCTTGGAGACCATTAAAATGACAATTGTCCCCAAAATTAATTATATTCTGGAAATGCTGCCAGTTTTCCTTCCGAACTGGGTATATAGGTAGATTGATAGAGTGCTCACGGGTTTCTTATGGAATAAGAAACCCGCGTGCATTGAGCTGGCCAAGCTTAAGGCTACCAAAGAGGAGGGTGGGGTGAGCTTCCCCGACTTTAGGTTGTACCACTGTGCTTTCTTGATGAAACAGGGGGGGGGGGAGGTGGGTGGAGAAAGTGACTGAATTAAGCCCAGTCTGGTTAGCGCTTGAGAAGGAGGCTGCAGCTCCGTTTCCTTTGTACCTGGCCCCTGGAATGCTCTTCAATCAGTCTTTCAGGAGGTCTCAAATAATGGTGGATACGCAAAGGGCATTTCAGGAGTTACTCTGTCAAGCGCCAATGGCAGAGAGATTTTCTCTTTGCCTCCCGTTATGGTATAATCCCCTCTTTAACATTCAGAAAAAGTCATTTGCTTGGAAGCAGTGGTACAGCAGGGATATTTGGACCCTAGAGCAGTTAGTTCAAAATGGTAAATGGAAGGATTTTGGTGAGCTTCAGTGGGAATTCAACATTCCGGGGGGCGTTATTTTTTCAATGGGTGCAATTAAAGCACTGTATTGAGAAAGCTTTAAGGGGGGTAAAACTCTCAAGTGAAGAGGGAGCGCTGCAGGGTAGGATTGCACAAGCCTGGGAAGCGACGGGAAAGCCTCCTTTTTATACAAGTTGCTGGGTCAGCAGCGTTCTCCGCAGCTACTTGGAATGGGAGCAAGAAACAGGATTTGCCCCGTTACAACGGAATTGGGTAAAATTCTGGGCCAAGCAAACACGTATATCCAAGTCGGCTTCTATTACTCAGTCGCTGGGGTTTTTTTGCTCAGAGGGCCCATCTTACGCCAGAGAGGGTCGCTAAATGGGATACCTCGGCAAGTAACAAGTGTTGGATTTGTCAAGCTGAGGTGGTATCCCTTAGGCATATGGTTTATGAGTGTGCATATCTTCATTCCTATTGGGTGCAGAGAAGCAGGATTGTATGAAGACAACAGAGGTGTGAAGATTGGTGGAAGACTCATCAACAACCTTCGCTATGCTGATGATACCACATTACTGGCTGAAAGTGAAGATGATCTGAAACATTTGCTTCTCACAATCAAAGAACATAGTCTCAAAATGGACCTGCACCTTAATGTAAAGAAGACAAAGATCATGACAACTGGCATAATCAACAGGTTCATCATTGAAGGAGAAGAAATTGAAATTGTGAACAACTTTAACCTACTTGGATCAACTATCAATAAAGAAGCAACAAGCAGTCAAGAAATCAGACGACGCATTGCTCTTGGCAGAATGGCTATGAAAGACCTAGATAAGATTCTCAAGAGCAGAGATGTCTCTCTCCATACAAAGATTCGACTTGTTCAAGCAATGGTATTTTCAATAACATCATATGGATGTGAAAGCTGGACAGTGAAAAAGACAGATAGGAAGAAAATTGATGCCTTTGAATTATGGTGCTGGCGGCGAATACTGTGTATACCATGGACTGCCCGAAGAACAAACCAGTCGGTACTAGAGGAGATCAAACCTAAGCTTTCTTTAGAAGCTCAGATGACAAGACTTCGACTTTCATACTTTGGACACATCATGCGAAGAGAGAGATCATTAGAGAAAGACATTATGCTTGGCAAGATAGAAGGTCAATGCAAAAGAGGAAGGCCAGCAATGAGATGGATCGATACAATAATAGCAGCTACAGGTGCCAGTCTGTCAACAATGAGCCGCCTGACTGAAGATCGAACACAATTTAGGATAGCTATCCAGAGGGTCGCCATGAGTCGACTCCGACTCTATGGCACTTAACAACAACATTGGGTGCAGGTTTCGGAGCGCATCCAGGGGGTTCTGAGATTCCAGGCCCCTCTTTCATGGGAGATCCTGGTCTTTCGCTCTGGGTCGCTGGTTCCTTTAAGGGGAAAGCATAACTCCTTTCTTTTAGACTTTATGTTGGGGGATTGCCATTTGTTGTCGTCTACGTAACTGGAAGGTGCAAACTGATCTTCAGTGGCAAGTCTGGTGGAATTGTGTTTGCTTGTATAGCAAATTTGAAATGATGCCCCGCAAGGGAATACGGCACTCGGCTGACCACTGGAGGAAGTGGCAACCTCTTGTAGACTTTTGTAATGCAGCTCGATGTTCAAGTGAGGAACATTATCTTGAGCCCTGTCAATCATGAATGTGTTAATTGGTTTATTAGTCTGTAATATGGAAGGTGGTGGGTGGGTTGGAGCCTGTGGGACCTTATTGGGTGGGGGAGGGGAGGGAGGAGATGGTGGTTGAGGGTCGGGGGGGGTGTTGTATTTTGTTGTATGTTTGTGTGTTTGTTTTAAGTTTGTGTGGAAATTTAAATAAAGATATTAAAAAAAAAGAACAAAGGATGTAAAAAGATTGGAAACAGTTCAGAGGAAGACGACCAAAATTATTTGGAGCCTGCGTCAGAAGCCTTATGAGAAGATACTTGAAGACCTAAATATGTACACTCTAGAGGAGAGGAGGGATAGGGAAGATATGATTCAGACCTTTAAATACTTAAAGAGTATTAATGAACAAACAAACCTCTTCCAAAGACGGGGAAGCTGTAAAACTAGAGGGCATAACATGAAGCTGTAAAGGGGTAAATTGAAAGGGAATGTCAGGAAATACTTTTTCTTTGAAAGGGTGGTGGATGCTTGGAATGCCCTCCTGATAGAAGTGGTGGGGGCAAGTGCAGCGACAGAATTTAAAATGGCATGGGACAGACACAGTGGATCCCTCTATAGTAACAGGATAAAATAAAAATAAATGTAACTATCTAATTTCTCAACAAACAGGGGTGCCCTACACGGAGCGGTGGGTTCACCACTAAACAAAAACATGGGGAGGGGTGACCTTCAAGGAGCAAGAGGTGCACCTGCACTTGCTACCTTGCTGGGCAGACTAGATGGACCATGCTGGTCTTTATCTGCCATCATTTACTATGTTACTATGTGTTACACTGGCTATCCTCCAGTATTCAAGTATTACAGATGATTTTAATGATTGTTCACAGATTACTAATAGCAGATCTTCAATCTCATATTTCAGTTCTTCCAACACCCTTGGATGTATACTATCCAGTCCAGGTGATTTGCTACTCTTCATATTATAAGTTGGATGCCGGGTTGCTGATTTGGAAGACAGAGATCCCTGCACATATAGGCAAGTTATGCGGGGAGCCCTGATCGTGAGCAGGAATGGGTGGGCTGGAGCAGGAATGAGGGCGAGGAGTGAGCAGGAACCAGACTCCGGACGTACAGGGCCAATTCCGGGGTTGGCTCTGTACATCTGGGGTCTGCCATTTGCATGGAGGGGGACTTATTCCACCTTGAAGGTGGAATAAGTCCCTCTAAACAGAGGAGGATGATAGATCCAGGGCCGGAAAGGATGGTGAGGAGCTGCAGGGGTGTTCCCCGTAGCCTGACCCTAGCCATGGCAGTCCAATTGGGGTTGGGCTGCGGGCAAATGAACTTTGCTGGACTGCTGGGGATTGTGGCTCCTGTATGGAGCTGCAGTGCCATGGCAATGGGATGCCAGGGCACCACTGCTTTATGTAGAAGCCTGGCTGGTCTAGCTACGTAGTAAGCTAGATGTCCAGGTGTCCTGATTCGTAGCACAGCCTGCACGTCCGGCCAGTTGCACCCAATTCTGCTCTTATGGGCGCATCTAGCCCCTGCAGGAGTAGAATTGGGTGCAACACAGGCCCATCCAGATTCTGGAAGCCCGAACGGCCCCAGGTCACCCAGACTGGAATCGGCTTCTATATCAACCAGCTCACTTTTATCTACCTGTTTATTCACACCTTCAAAAAAATATAACAGATTAGTAAGGCAAAACTTTCCTTGGCTAAATCTATGTTGGCTTTTCTCCTTTTTTGAAATTCCTATTTGTGCCAAGGGGCAGGTCCAACAGTGGTTTTAAACATGTGGTGATATTCTAAAATTAGAGATGCATGTGGATCTTTTTGTTGCTGCCCTGGACACACCTCTGTGACACCCCCATGTGACATAGACACTATCGTTGGACTCATGTAAAACTGATGCTTTTTAAAATGGTCCTTGGGGTGCGGATGTGATTTGCATATCTGAATTGGCATTTTTCAGATTTACTATTCTTGAAAAGAGCTAAAATAACTGCCTTTATATTTGTGGAATTTTTATAAAATGTATCTGTGTAATGAATTTAAGATGAGTAACTGCAGAGCTGCTGACTGAGCAGGGACTGTGAATTCATTAGCTTCTGTTGATGAGGGTAATTTTCTAAGCCAGCAGTGTTTTACTCACAGAGACTGGCTTTCAGGAAATCTCCCTTTCTTTGTGCAGGAAACTTACCTACTGTAAATATTATCACCACACACACAATTTTATCTACAGAAAGAAGAATGGGACTGAGGTGGAGGAGGTATTTTCAAAAGTATGCACCTATATTTTCTAAAAAGAAACAACTCAAGAAATCAACAGGTGCAAATATATGCAGATAGTTTTCTTGAAATAATTTTCAAGTGAAATTATACTAAGGGGGTTATTTTAAGAAGCCTATTTGCGATTTACATGTGTTAATACAATCATTTATATGTGTAATTCACACCCACATGTAAAAGGACATTTTAGATAACCCGTTTTACACGTGCATGTCCAGGCCACACATATATTGCACTGGGGCGTGTATCCCTAATTTCATATAGGAAATGCAAGTGTGAGACTAACACCACTCACGACTGGAGTTACACCTGCTCCCTGACAATAATAGGGAAAAAAGCGCTCCTTTTGCTCTTCCTTTTACAGGGGCATCAAAAGAGATATCCCCCTTAATCACAAATATTAACTTCCCTTCATCACAACAAGGGAAAGATAGAGGCCTCTGCAGTTAATTAACGGCATCTACATGTCTAGATTTGCAAAATGTCAAAGATGCCCATTTCCATGTGAGGAGTGTAAATATGTTGATTTTACATTGGACTTACACAATCACAGCCTCTTCTGTAAAAGTGACCTCGATTTTCAGATGTTTTCACTTGGACATCACTGCAACTATATATATAGCCTTTGTAATATATGTCTTCATGGGTGTACAGGCCAAAAATGTCTGTTTTATTTAGTTTCAATGTCATTTACAGGATTTTTCATTTTATTAGGTTTCTTTAGGTTTATTTTTTTTGTTTGTTTTTTGAGGAGTTGTTTAGAAGACAATGTTATCAATAGTGCATGTAATGTGTCCTATTGAGTAAATAGTCTGCACTATGGCTCAGTGGTATGCACTATAGAGTCATAATATGCAGAATTGTGCAATAGTACACCCAGTCCATACATGCAAGAATTTGTGCATGCTGTCAATCAATAGGGCAGATTATTGATGACAGAAGAAACCCCCCAAAGCTTTGGGCATTTCTTCAGTTGTTTTTGGGTTACAAAGATACAAAATGACATGGGAAATGTAATTGACATTTCTCTTGTTTTTTTCAAATGAATATACAACTGTAAATTATGCACATATATTCACTTTGGTCTTGATTCTGTATGTTCAATAGCAGGGCTGTACGTCCCAGTGGGATGTGCAGCCCTGCTAGTCATCTGGCCTGAATTCAGAGACACAGTCTCCCCCCACGCACAGAAGTTCTGTGCGGGAAGTTTGAGACGGGAGCAGCATGGGGGTGGAGAGTTGGCAGGGTGTGGGCAGGACCAGCACCTGAACGTACAGGGCTGATTCAGGTTATGGCCCTGTATGTCCGAGGAGCACCAGGAGGATGCCCAGCTTATTCCACCTCAAAGTGGAATAAGAACAGGGTGCCCCTTTGATTTGGCCAGGCAGCCCCCCCAGGAGCAACAGCGCAACGTACAGTGAGTTTCTGCTGCCCGATCTGGGTCCTGGCTACCCCATTGGCGGTCAGGCAGCGGGATAACAGGGTCAGCACTGCGGAGGGCTGGCAGTGAGGCGGGGGGGGGGGACATCTCTCACAGTGCTGCAGGGGCAAGCTGGGCCGTCTCCGTGCCTGATCTTTCACCCACAGGAATGTCTTGCTCTCACAGTGCGGAATCGGGTGCAATGGGCCCATCCTAAATGGGGTCGTCCAAACGGCCCAGATGTGCCCCTTCTGGGATCAGGCTCTTTGAGAACTGGAGCATAGTCAATGGGCAAAAAGTACCGACCTACTTTGCATCAATGTAAGCAGATAGAAAATTACCCCACAATATATCTCTTTATTATTATTTCATGCTATGGGATTTATATTGTGGTTTATTATATTTTGTCTTATGTTTTGCCATCACATTTTTATTGTTTGTTTAATGATTTATGATACTATATGATTGAGAGTTGTGATTCATTATGAAATGGTTTATTGCCAAGAAACTAATAAAGAGATCCAAGATATCCAATATCAAAGATAAGAAAAAAAAACCCACATCAGGAACAGAATTCATGCAACTAAACATAAGAAAAAACTTCAAGGTGGCATTGAAAGGGTTTTAAATGCTCCTATTTTATATGAGCATAAAAACAATACCAAGATTCATCATTTGTCATGTGTCACCTGAAAAAGTATAGATTTTTACGACATTCAAAATAACACCATCATAAGACACTTTTCAGCCAACAATTGTAGGCAGAAAAGGACTTTTTATTATTATTGTAAACCACCCTGACGCCTTGGCCTGGACGGTCAAGCAAGTGATATAATAAAGATAAAGACAAAAATAACTTTATCCAGTTACAACTCAGTCTTGATTCAAACTGTGCTATTTAACTTTTTGTTTTCAGTGGCACCTCTGGTCCCAAAGGTGTGATGAAACCCATATTGGTAACAGCATTTACTGTATAACTGTCTTAACTTCAACCTCCCATAGCTAGAGTCAGAAGTCCTGCTGGAACAAAAATGCTGTGTCAAATCAATGAAAAAAAACAACAATTCAAACCTTAGTGGATTTGGTGGTTTCTAATGTTGTACAATATAGTTAGATTACAAGCAGAGAGCAAGGTTTTCTTATGATGACATCAATGTTGTATGTTCTTCCTAAAATGCACAGAAATTGAATTCATCCTCCAGGTTGACTCATCATGTCAAAACCGCCGCAGCAGAGGCTGGTAAAACATCGGGAATCACCACTTGTATCAGCTGTGTGCTTTTAACTGTGCTGCACGTCAGAAGAGTGAGCTTCCAATCACAGCCCTGCTCAACGGAATTAAAACCGTCGCAGCAGAGGCGCGCCCGCGCCTTGCGGGCCCGCGCCTGAGGGCCTCGCAAGAGGGCCCTTTGGCGTGGCCCTTAGGCGTGGAACATAGGCGCATAAAATACTAAAATAATACCCTGGCAAAACCGTCCATTGGAAAGTATGCAATCGGTCTACAATAGTTACACCAGCCTTCAACTAAAAGCAAGTATAATATTCATGTTATATTTAACTATGCAATTTATTTTGCTCTTACCAATATGCCTCATCCGCTCACAACACTTCCAATACCAATGTCTGTCAAACAACTATATCTGGATTCCCCCTTTCTCTTAGATATATTTATATACATACATGAATGATAACTCTCTATACAGAGCAAAAGAAACTCAAGCTTTACCCAATTCACATAATTTACTGAAGATTGAATTAATTAATGCCAGATCTGTATGCAACAAAATACATACAATAGTAGACCATATAGATGAGGCTCAACCTGATGTGCTTTGCATTACAGAGACATGGTTAAATCCAACTGACAATGTAATTATTAATCAGTTGGTTCCTGACACATACTCCGCTTACAGTTGCCCTCGCTCTTTAAGACGTGGAGGAGGAGTACTTACAATTGCAAAAAGGTACTTAAAATTCAGAATTCAAAGCACCTATAATTCACGTCAATGTAATTCTATCTGTATTGAAAACAAATATATGGCGATTTGTCTACATTATAGAGCACCTAACGCTTCCCCTGTGGAACTTGCATCATTACTTGAAAATATATGTGCCCTTTCATCTCCCAACAAATCCACAATAGTTCTAGGAGACTTTAACCTTAACTCAATCAGCCACAGAGACTCTGATTCCTTCCTTCAAGCTATGTCTTCATTGCAGTTCACACAAATAATTAATGTTTCCACACACAAATTTGGTAATTCGCCTGACCTCATCTTTGTGTCCAATAATATAACTTCAAGAGGTCTTGTTACAACACCTTTCATTACCCCAATACCTTGGTCAGACCACCACATAGGGGCATGTTTACTAAAAACCGCTAATTTGCGTGCCGCAAAATAGCGCACTAAAAGCGGTACTTAAGAGCGCTTAAACGCCCCGCAATCGTGCATGTCACCCCGCACAGGTGCGCGGCACAATAACGGGCCCCGCACAAGTACGGGCCCGCAAATGTCCGATAGAGGCGTGGAACGGCTAACGGAGGGCGGAGGAAGGTTCCTGAGGGGCGGAGAGATGGGTTTAATTTGCGGGGAAAGGGAGGGGAGAGGCTCCCCGCACATTATCGGGGCCGAATCCCAAAGCAAAACTACCGCGAGTGAAACACTCGCGGTAGAGGGCATTTAAAGGGAAGAGAAACCATTTACGTCAGCAATGTACAGCAAAACTGGGGAATCCTGCAAAACGTGAGCAGTGTGATACATGTGCACAGCACAAAAGTGAAAATAAAAATAGAAAGTGACCACAACAAAAATATCACAAATAGTAATGCAGCTGGGGAACAGTTATAGTAATGGGCAAATATAGAAAACACACCCAGGAAAGCTCCAGAAAGAAGAAATGAATATTGGAAGGGTCTACGGAGCGGAGACTCATCCAAAGCAAATGTCCTTTTTGGAGCTTTCCTGGGAGTGTTTGCTATGGTTGCCCATTAATATCACTTTTGCCCAGCGTGGTGATACATTGTCCCCCAGTGTCTGTGGTCATTTCCGGGGTTTATGTGCACGTTTGTCACCAGACAGAGTGCATGTGCCCACAGTAAAAATGCGTAGAGCAGGGTTTGTGACTCCATCCTGCCAGGTATACTACCTCCAGGGGCTGCATTGTCTCTGTGGCCATAGTGTGGTGCAGCGGACAGAGCCAGTACCTCTAGGACCAGAGGGTCAGAGGTTCAAATCCCAGCTGGGGCACATGCCAGCCCAGCCCCTATATATTACCCACCACTAAACAAAGATAGCGCAGACACCCCTGTATTGCAGGGAACATAAGCATGGGGAAAACACCCATATTTTACACAACACTGCAAAAACACAACAACAATGGGCATTACCTACAGCCAAATCCCCCAAATGCAGTCCCGTACTGCCACATTGCAATCTGGTCATCTGCTGTTTCTGAGAGAAGCTCATGCCAGCATGTTGGCAACCGAGTACATGTGGTGCAGGGGGCAGTGGCTGCTAGCCACAGAAGACAGAGGCCTAGCCATTTGCAGGCTGGCACAGTCCACTGCAACAGATAGGCCCTGCCGGATCCACAGTCATGGACGTTCCAGGGAAACCAGCCAATCTGTGGCTACACGGTGGTGCAGTGCACACAGACAGTGCATGCAAGAACAGAAGGTCACAGGTTCAAAGCCCAGCTGGGGCTTCCACCAATCCTAACCACA
Source organism: Ichthyophis bannanicus (assembly GCA_033557465.1). Taxonomy (NCBI): domain Eukaryota; kingdom Metazoa; phylum Chordata; class Amphibia; order Gymnophiona; family Ichthyophiidae; genus Ichthyophis; species Ichthyophis bannanicus. The sequence goes on from CM066033.1 coordinate 571,784,330, forward strand.
TATTTTTCCCACACCTACACAGTGATAGTAAGGACACACCTTTCGTGTCGAGGACATATGCAATGGTAATACGTCTATCTTTTACCCCACTGAGCACAGACACCATGAACAGACTCTCCCAAATGCATTCCTGGTGTTCCACACACCAGTCAGGTTCCATGCTGCCACTCATACAAATGCCTGTGCTGTATATCTATGCACCACCCCCATTTCATGTAGATGTAGCTCATGCATATTCATGAGGGACAGCAGGAAAACATGAACAGTGTGATGCAGACCTGGATTGGGGTTGGGAATCTCTGCCGTAAAGCAGCAGCCAACAGGGGCAGACACCCACACCCACACCCACAGGCCCCATTGGCCAATGTCTCCTGGAGAGGCAGAACAGTGGACCCTGCGTGCATCTCCCAATACTAGCACCTACATACCTTAGCAATGTCACCCTACACCTGAGGTATACGGTACACAGCTCTGAGACGTTTGCTAGGAGTACTGGCAGATAGATATCCATACGTTACGCACATACTGCTAGTTGACCCCATCAGAACAATCTGTTAGGTGTTTGTGGGGCGTGCTCCAGGACTGGCCTCTGACGGTGTTTACCACCCTGGGGAGTGACCCCCAGCAGTACTGCGTACCATATCCATGCCTTGCTGTGCCTAGGACAGGTTTGGTGGCCAAGGCTAATTACCTCCTCAATAGTAGCACCATGCTGGCATAGGTGTGGAAGTGTGTGTCTGTCTATACCAGGGGTGGGCACCTCCGGTCCTGGAGGGCCGCAGACCAGTCAGGTTTTCGGGATATCCCTAATGAACATGCATGAGATATATATGCATTAGAGATATCCTGCCAACCTGACTGGTTTGTGGCCCTCCAGGGCTGGATTTGGAGACCCCTGCCTTACACCTCTGTCATTTAAGATCGTGAGTGGGCAAGGTACAGATGTCCTAGACATCGAAAGGGTATATAGAATGTGTCACATTCCTCCTCAATTCTCACCACCACCAAAAAGTTGTCTAATAGACAATTTTTTGGTGGTGGTGAGAAGTGAGGAGGACTGTGACAAATTCTATCTAACCTTTTTGATGTCTTGGACATCTGCACCTTGTCCACTCACAATCTTAAATGACAGAGGTGTAAGGCAGGGGTCTCCAGATCCAGCCCTGGAGGGCCACAAACCAGTCAGGTTGGCAGGATATCTCTAATGCATATATATCTCATGCATATTCATTAGAGATGTCCCGAAAACCTGACTGGTCTGCGGCCCTCCAGGACCAGGTTTGCCCACCCCTGGTCTATACAGTGGGTGCTGGCTGCAAGCCCCTTCCACAGCCCACACTGCCAGCACTGTTGCCAGTATTGGTCTGCTAATGTGCATAATGAGTAGCAAGCAACCATGGGTATATCTCAGACAGGGTCGGCTGACCAGGATGCAGCTGCACAGGGCATAGGGCACTGGCAGGGACATGGTAGTGCCCGGCCACCACCTACAGAGACAGGGGGACCTCTGTATGTGCTGCTGGGGGATTACTCTCACCCTGAGTGTGCAGTGATGGCAGCATGGCTAGGCACACCCATAGTGCTGTACTGTGTTTCTTTTGTGTGATATATATGGGTTTCCTGTTGGGGCCTTTTCACTGACTTATCTGCTTCTGTGTGCTGCCACCCCAGTTGTGGGTGCATGCATTTCCATCAGGACCAACCAGCAGACTGAGCACAGATGGTATGTGTCTTGATGGAGTGCCTTGCAGTGGCTGATGGCTTGCTGCAGGAGAATATCAGATAGTGGTGGGGTGCATCTATGAATGTCCAGGCCTAATGTCTGTCTGATATTGTGTTATGGATGTGTGTGGAGCTGCTTGGGCTGCCCTGGGGTGGGGGGGTGGTGGTGGTGGTGTGTACTTCCCCAGCAGGACTGGGGTTGATGGTTGGCTCTACTGCCATGCCATGGGGGGGAGAAAAGAGAGAGAAAAAAAAAAAGAAGTAGTATGGGGATCTGTTGGTGGGAGACCCTGTTTTATCCACCGTGGGTGGGTGGGGATGTGTGTGTGTTCCACTAACTGTGGCAGACAGCGATCTCCAAGATGTTTATGCAGCACCTACCTATTTCACAGGTTATTGCTGCTTTAGAGCTCTGGCATGGCCGCATTCAGCCATGCGAGGTGTTGTGCACCTGGTCCTGGGCGCATCATCACACACTCAGGGTGGGCATAGTAACCGCACAATGTGATGGTGTTTAGCTACTCTTTGCCGTTTGTCCACCCACTCAGGACACCCTACCAGGCCGAGGTGCTGTGTGGGTGCACAAGGAAACCTCCCCCTACCAGGCCGGGTAGCTTTAGGGGTGCAGTTCCCATCTTGTGTGCATCTGTGGACAGCTGATTTGCATGTGCAGTGCATCATGGGTACGGGTAGCCTAACCCTATCCTGTTTACAAGCAGACTGTCTGTGATGTGACGTGCAGGCTATCTGCAGCCAGGCAGGAGCTTGCTTACAGGTGTAGCCCAATGGTTACGCCACTGCCTGTGCAGCCAGAGGTCATGGGTTCATACCCACAGTGGGGTTCTGTGATAGGGTTTTCCAAAGCATTTTTTATATTTACTGTACATATGTTGATGCCTGCAATAACACCCTCAGCGTACTGTACCCATAAGGTGCCTCTGAGGGTGCTTTATTGGGCGCCCTATAGGGCACTTTATGGTTGGCATCCATATAGGGTGCACTATACATTATCCTGTGTCGCAACATACATGCTGCCCTATAGTGGACATTCTAGGGTGCCTTGGCGGACGGTGCACTGTAACATGTGCCTTATGGTCCGCCTTATGTTAACATGCTGTGAGAGTGCGTTTGCTAGTAGTTATCACAAAATAGAATTAAAAAGCCTCCTAAAGCACTCCACAACATAAAATATACTGCCTCAGCTAGCCTTTCTCAATGGGCATTGTGAGGGATTGAACCACTGGTCCCTGCACCATTGGTCAGTGTCTTAACCATTGTGCTGTGGCTGTGTTCCTTTGCTTTAGCATCAGCGCGCCGCCTTGTGGCAATCAGCATGCCGCATCCTGCTGCCCACAATGAACAGTGCGCCGCCTTATGCCGCCCCACAATGAACAGTGCGCCGCCTTATGCCGCCCCAATATGAACAGTGCGCCGCCTTATGCCGCCCCACAATGAACAGTGCGCCGCCTTATGCCGCCCCCAAAATGAAGAGTGCGCCACCTTATGCCGCCCCAAAATTATTTTGCCTCCTGACACACATTTCCACATTCAAGGTGGTGCCTCAGCCAGCCTTTTTGGGCTGTACACACTGGGGGATTGAACCCATGGCCCCTGCACCATTGGTTATTGTCTTCACTGTTGTGCTACGGCTCTATTCCTATATGTGCACAGCTGCGCCCCACTTAGCCTTCCCACGCGCTAATGTGGGCCCCGCACATTAACGCGACGCGCACACATACGGTCTTTTTTTTTCCTTTTTCGGCCTGAACCGCCCACTCCTTATATGGCACAGGCACACTACCGCGGCCCCGCACTTTAGGAATGTTTAGTAAACATGCCCCATAGTTAAGATAGGGATCTTAGTACAAACAAAAAATGATAATGTGCATCTAGACAACTATTGCTTTCACAGACGTTTTAAGAAATTTGACAGAGATTCATTTACACAAGAAGCTGTACCTCAGCTGTCCACAGATTCAGATGAACTAGAAACTCAAATAACCAATTGGAATTACATTATTTCTAACGCAGCCAGAGCAACGGACCCGAGACCAAAGAAACCACGGAATAATAAACTTCATCACAAGCCTTGGTATTCAATAGCATTACGTCAAATGAAAAGAGCGCTTAGAAGGATAGAGCGTAAATGGAGAAAACACAATACAACAGACCTAAAACAACTATATTTAACAACTCTAAAGCAATATGATGAACATATTAAACACACAAAAAAAGAATACCACACAAATTTAATTGATTCAGCCATCAACAAGCCCAGAGAACTGTTTGAAATTGTGAAGACACTAACAAAAGAGCAAAGAGTAGAAGGTGAAGTAGTAATTGAGCCACAGAGTTATGCGGACTACATAAAAGACAAATTTCATTCTAAAGTAAAATCAAAAATTATGGTGAACAAAAATTCTTTCTCGCATAATAGGATTTGGGATACATTCAATCTTCCATCAAATGATCAACTTGCACATATCATTTCAGCAATAAATACAAGCACGTCTCCAACTGATCCTTGTCCAGTCTCATGGATCAAAGCTACTAAATCAAGCTTCCTTCACATTATACAACACATGGTGCACATTTCCCTTACTCAAGGTATATTGCCAGGGCAATTAAAACTTGCGTCTGTCAGACCAATCCCAAAAAAAACTACATTAGATAAAAACAACCCGGCCGCATATCGGCCAATATCTAGTATTCCATTTTTAGCTAAGATTATTGAAAAAATTGTACAACTTCAACTTCAAGATCATATTGATGTTTATGCTCCTTTAGATGACAATCAACATGGTTTTCGACCAAATCACGGAGTAGAAACCCTAATGATTTACCTTTTTGACAAAATACTCCGTACTATAGATGACTTTAAGAAAGGCATTATAATGATCTTCATCGACATCTCTGCGGCATTTGACTCTGTGGATCACAAAAGGTTACTAGACAGATTAGAGGAGATCGGACTTTATGGTACCACATTAAAATGGTTCCAATCCTATCTTACAGAGAGACGCATACAAGTAAAGATAGGTGACAAAGCATCTCAACCCATAAGAGTTTTACAAGGAGTTCCACAAGGTTCTGCCCTATCTTCCCTTTTATTCAACATCTACATACAACCAATTTGCAACATCCCTTCAAAGAATGGCATTAATTATACCATTTATGCAGATGATATAATGATATTCACACCTGTTTCAATAAATAACTCCGACTATCATAGAATTACGGATTGTCTCCTACAAATGTCTGATTGGTGTAAAGGCAATAACATGGAAATCAATTTCAGCAAAACTGAGGCCTTATTTGTTTCTCGTAACCCTGATTTCCCTCCTCCACCTGATATCATGATAGAAAACTCTAATATTCCTATAAAATCTGAAGTAAAATATCTTGGAGTGACTCTTGACAAAGAAATGAATCTTAAAACACATATAAGTAAGACAATCAGGAGTGCATATTACAGAATGAAGATTATTAGAAGATTAAGACCACTACTCGAAACAACTTACTTCCGTAACATCTGCCAAGCTTTAATCACCCCATTATTTGATTTTTGTAATCCCATATACTTTGGTCTTCATAAGAAGTCACTTAAACCTTTGCAACTTGCTCAAAACACTGCTGCTCGAATAATATTCGGATTATCAAGCCAGGAACACATAACTCCCATTTTGAGGGAGTTGCATTGGTTACCTATAGCACATCGCATAAAATATAAAACTATTATGTACATTTTTAAAATCAAACATCACTGTTCTGCAAATAGTCTGGCTACTCTCATTCAATCAGACGTCAGCAAAAGACCTAGAAGATTAGGATCTACCAACAGAGTCAGCACATCTCTTGACTTTAGAAAAGCACGTAAAGATACAACAGAAAGGGCGTTCTCGTTTGCGGCACCAAATATTTGGAACTCTCTCCCAAATGATTTAAGAGCAGCTCAGGACCTTAAAGACTTTAGAAAACAACTAAAAACTGTCCTGTTTATCGAGCATTATGGTCTTACTGAATAATTAATTCAGTTTTTAAGAGAAAAAGCAATCATATAGTATGCTGTATTATAGCTCACATTGTATTATAGTACACAATGTATATAGCGCATTATTTCACTCTGTAAAACACACTAATTTATCTAAATATGTAACTTTCATTACTGCTTGTTCATACTTTTACTGCCTTTGTATTTCTTGTTTGTTAAACCGCTTTGATTGTTTGATAAGGCAGTATAAAAATACCATTAAATAAATAAATAAATAAAATGTCTTCACAAAACTCTCTTTTAGAGTCTTTATCACAATTCGTCAACTTGTTTTATGTCCATTTGTTTCTCGAGGAACCACTTACCTAAAGGATTCCATGCATGTGATTAACTCATTTTGACAGATTTATCTATCAGATGGTGAAGTGTGCTTGGTTATGGCTGATAGCACAGCCCTTTATGCCAACATTCCACAATCTAATACTCTGCAGTTCTTCAATTTGTTTTGGAGCAGTCAGTATCACAGCGGGTTTCCACTTGGTTACTCTTGATTTGGCATGATTAGCTTTAACAAAGAATTGTTTCATATTTGGTAATCAATATTTTTTACAAATTAAGAGGACCACTATAGGCATTACTATGGTGTCCAATGTGGCTAATTTTTATGCTGACCCAGTTCAAAGAGTCATGATGGGTACATCCCCATTTGGTTCCTATATTTTGTTTTGGCATAGGTATATAGTTTATTTATTTAGACAGTTTTGTATACCGCCTTATCCTTCAATCAAAGCGGTCACAACACAATTGGGGGATACATTTAACACGCGGGGATATGAGACACATACACTAATACTTACAGGGAACATGGGCAATGGAGGGTTAAGTGGCTTGCCCAAGACCACAAGGATTAGAATAGTTGATGTGCTTCTCTTTTTTTTGGGGGGGGGGAGGGGGCTCTATTGATCTGTTGTCTGAGTTTGTTGAATGCTTAAACACTTTGGGGGTCATTCTGTGCAGCGTTTAGCAGGGATGTATGTCCAGTCTGGATTTATATCCCCCGCCAAATGCTTGGGACCGATTTCAAATATCAAAGCTCCCTACGCATACTGAGAAGATGTGCGAGGAGCTCTGGATAAGGCGGGATGGGGTGAGCCGGAGAAGGAGTGTAGGCAGGGCGGAGGAGAGCCCATGACCTTGGAGTACAGGGCCAATTCCTGTCGCAGCCCTGTATGTCCGGCGTGCAGGTAGTCTGTCTGTAAGGGGGACACATGACCATTGGGATGTATTAACCAAACTGTATTTATATCACAAATTGGATCAGGTACAGTCATCTGTAACCCACATGTTGGGTCCCGGGAGACAGGACAGCACAGGGCACGTGTGTGGGCACCACAGGGACCCTCACACACTCCTGGTACACCCATCAGGGGATGGCTGTTGAGATGCACCACCCATACCAGCTGCACGCTGCATGTGCATCTCGGCAGCCATCCACTGAATGGCGCCTGCCAGCCACCGGATGGTGTGGTCCTGGGCCCGCTGGCGTTGCAGCATGCCATCCAATGCCATATACAGGTCCTGGATGCACCTGCCACCACATACACACAAGGTGCCCGGTGTCTGTATGGTGGCATGTGCATGGGCCCTGTCTGTGGCAATGGGTGGCATAGATACACCCAGATGGGCACCATCGCCGCACACATACGGCAGCTGGCAGAGACCCACAGTGCCCTGTGCTGTCCTCTGTTCCCTTCCACCCTCCCCCTCCACACCCCCTCCTCCCCCCTGGCACCTCCCACCCACCCTCGCCCCCCCTCCCTGCCCTCGCCCTCCTCCTCCTCCTCCTTACCCCCAAAACATCCCATGCACCCTCACCCTCCCCTCCCTCCTACCCCACCCCACCCTCCACCCCCTCCATGTCCCCGTCACCCTCTTCCATCTCTGCCACCTCCTCCTCCTCCTCGACCGGCTGTACTGCAGCTTTGGGGTGTGTTGTGGGGGGCCCTGAGCTTGATGTTCCCTTGCCAGCAGCAGCATCCTCTGTGGGGGAAGACAGTCATTAGCACACCATTATGCAATTACAACACCACATGAACATAGTGTGACCTCCCACAAGCCGTTGGGCCACTGTGACAAGCTGTACTGCACTGCAGAGGCTGCAACACTCACCGCCATGTTGCTGCAGCGCCCTCCTTTGTAGACGGTCGAGCACATCTGGGCAGTGCAGCTGCAACTCCTGTCCCTTTTTCCGTAAGTCCTCCACCTGGGGGGGAATGCAATGGGTGGGAACATTAAGGGCCAGATATCTCTGGTGAGTGCCCAATGCATATCACACATCACTGCGAGCAGCAGGGTGCTGCTGCTGCTGCTCATGCCAGTGGGTCCTCTACTACCTGTTGTCAGCGCTGCCTGCATGTGTGGCTGTGGGTCTGGGCATGTGTGGGGTGCCACCTATGTGTCCTTTGGGCAAGCCCCCAGACCACCCTTACCCAGTTCCTACGCTCTCCTTGCATTACATGGCAGCGCCATGCCATGTGTGGGGTAGGCATGCTGGTCTACAGGGGAGGTGTTTCTTAACCCACTGTGGGGTCTGGCACACACCTGTGTGTTTTCCTGACCTACACACATCCGCAGACACACACGCCATGCCACCATGATATCTGTATTGGGACATGTGTGATGTGTTCTGGCATCCCGTGAGGATTGGGTGGCCCTGAGCACATCACCAGGAGCTACTACCATAACACCAGGATGTCTACTCTACCTCTGTGATCACAACTAGGGCCTCCTGTGAATAGGGCATTTGTGTGCGAATGCAATAGGAGCATGCACCAACACACCTAGCTGGGCTATAGACCACTGTAATCAGGTCCTGGGCCTCCTGGGGCTAGGGCAGAGCTGTGAGAACACAACTGATGCAGTTAATCTACCATCAGGATCTATAATAGACCTCTGTAGTCAGGTCCAGGGCCTCCTGGAGTTAGGGCAGAGCTGGGAAACTGAAACAGATGCAGGTACCCTGACACCAGGATCTCTAGTGGACCTCTGTAATCAGGTCCAGGGCCTCCTGGAGTTAGGGCAGAGATGTGAAACCCCAACTGATGCACTTAACCTAACACCAGGATCTATACTGGACCTCTGTAATCAGGTCCAGGCCCTCCTGGAGTTAGGGCAGAGCTGGGAAAATGAAACAGATGCAGGCACCCTGACACCAAGATCTATAATAGACCTCTGTCATCAGGTCCAGGGCCTCCTGGGGTTAGGGCAGAGCTATGAAACCCCAACTGATGCAGTTACCCTGACACCAGGATCTATAATAGACCTCTGTAATCAGGTACAGGCCCTCCTAGAGTTAGGGCAGAGCTGGGAAAATAAAGCAGATGCAGGTACCCTGACACTAGCATCACTAATGGACCTCTGTAATTAGGTCCAGGGCCTTCTGGGGTTAGGGCAGAACTGGGAAAATGAAGCAGATGCAGGTACCCTGACACCAGGATCTATGATAGACCTCTGTAACCTTGTGTGACGCCTCCTGGGGATAGAGCAGACATTAGAGACTGCATCACACGCAGGTAACATAACACCAGGATGTGTAATAGACCCATGTCATCAGGTCTGGGGGCCTTCTGGGGATAGGGCAGGATTGCAATCAACACCATACACATCTACAGTGGCAACAGCTTGGCCCACAGACCTGTATTTCCACCATGTTTTGCATGTATGATATGTGATGCTTGCTGTATATTGTGTTGCACAACCGCCATTGTGTGACCTGTCCCCATACACTTACTTCGTGTGGGTAGTCGGCTGATCGGTTGTACTGCTTGGTGAGGCGCACCCATGACCTCCTCACCCGTGCAAGGTCCTGCCTTTTTGATGCACCAGGGAACAGATGGCTCTGTCTGGTGAAGATTAGTTCACACAGGATCCTGAGCTCCCTCCGGGTAAATGCGGGCTTCCGTGATCGGATGTCCATTTTTTCACTATAGAGATAGCGCATGTACGTGTGCGACACGGCGCATGTGCGACGGCTCGATGATGCACATGGTGCATGTGCCCTGTCATGCACGTACACGTGCTATCTTGCACTACTACTGCTACTTGGCGCAATTACGGCACACAGCACACGTGGGATTTTGACGCCCAGAACAGGTCATAGTATTCTTATCAGAACAGTGAAACACGCCGCTAATGGTATGGGCCACTTTTCCAGTCTCCATACACCTGATCTCGAAGCCACGCCACCATTTGTTAAGTTAATTGGTGAATTGCTGTTTATGTTACGGCAGTGAGGCTCCCCGGTGTTAGCCAGCGGGCGCATCAGCTTGCGGAGCCCTGTGACGCACCTTCTATGGCCCATGCTTAGCGCCACCATAGTCTACAGGACTAGGGTGAGTGGGTATGTTGGCATTACCACACACTACAGAGGTGTGTCTAACTATTACAGCCAAAAGGTGGCACCTCAGACACTCTTCCTGATGTTGTTGCACTGGGGATTTGAACCCATGAGAGCTGGCTGCATAGTCATTGTACTAACCAGTGTGCTATGCCTCTATGACCATTGCCATAGCTAGGCCTGGCTACACAACATTCTGCTGTGCTTACTGGGATAGGGGAGACCCACAGCTAAGGCAGTTTCCAGGCCACGTTACTGTAGGCAAATGAAGTGAGGGTGTTGTTTTCATTTACACATTAAAACAATATTCCCATTAAAACATGTTTAACACCATATGTGTGTCTGTTACAGGCCTACAAGGGAGTTGCTTCTGACAATATTACTAAGGGCAGCCCACTGAGGGATTGGACCCATGACGTCCAGCCCTGAATTCATCGAAAACTAGACAAGAAATCGCCAAAAAGAACAGTGGTGTATGTACCTTTGGGAAGGTCTCACAGGCAACATAGTCTCTGTTGATATATTGTTAGGCTCTGTTATGTTAGGTACATACACCACTGTTCTTTTTGGCGATTTCTTGTCTAGATTTTTCATTTTGAATGCCATTTTTTCATTGTCAGGTTCCGGTAAGTTAGGAACATCCACCACTGTTCTCCTTGGCGATTATTTGTTCAATTCTTACATCTTATTAGGATTTGTCTTGAAAACATACTGGTTTTAAATATTTTTGTTTAAAGCCCATTACGGGCTTTAGATAATTGTTTTTGATAAGCACTTTTAACATTTTGCGATGACGTTTTTTCAGTTGTATTTTCATTTACATCAGAACCCCCGTTACTCTGTATTAGTGGTTTGCAACATCGTTGCTATACACAATTATTATTATTATTATTATTATTATTTTTAATGATAATGTTCATGTTTTGAATTAGTTTTGATGTACATCTTTTGGGAAGGTATCATAGGCAACATAATCCCTGTTGATGTATTGTCAGGCATCGTTAGGTTAGGAACATACATCACTGTTCTCTTGTCTAGTTTTTTGCATATTTCATTTTCATTGCCATTTTTTCTATTGTCAGGTTCCGTTAAGTTAGGAACATCCACCACTGTCCTCCTGGGCGATTATTTGTTCAATTTTTATATCTTATTAGGATTTTCCTTGAAAACATGCTGGTTTTAAAAGCCCGTCACGGGCTTTAGATAATTGTCTTTGATAAGCACTTTTAACATTTTGTGATGACGTCTTTTCAGTTGCATTTTCATTTAAATCAGAACCCCTATTACTATGTATTAGTAGTTTGCAACATTGTTGCTATATACAATTACTTTTAATGATAATGTTTATATTTTGTGATGTGGTTTCTCCAAAGACTAAGGGGTATGTTTACTAAACGGGGCACTTGTGCGGGGCGCACCTGAGCGCCCTAAAATGATGCATTTAAGTGCTCTTAAGCACCCTGTACGCGTGTGCGGCACATTAACGGGTCCCGCACGCGTGCGCCGAAAACTCGCACGTTTGCGGGGCGCTCATGTGCGATAGAGGCGTGGAAAGGCGAAATGAGGGCGGAGGAAGGCCCCCGAGGGGCGGAGAGGCGGGGTCAATGGGTGGAATGTGGGAGGGGAGAGACTCCCCGCACAGGAGCGTGCCCGAATTTACAAGGAAAAAATACCGCCAGTGAAACACTCGCGGTAGAAAGCATTTAAAGGGAAGAGAAACCATTTACGTCAGCAATGTACAGGAAAACCTGGGAAACCAGCAAAACGTGAGCAGTGTGATACATGTGCACAGCACAAAAGTGCAAATAAAAATAGAAAATGACCACAACAGAACTATTAAAAATAGTAATTCAGCTGGGGAACAGTTATAGTGATGGGCAAATACAGAAAACACACCCAGCAAAGCTCCAGAAAAAAGAAATGAATTTTGGAAGGGTTTACGGAGCGGAGACTCTTCCAAAAAACATTTCCTTTTGTGGAGCTTTCCTGGGAGTGTTTGCTATGGTTGCCCATTAATATCACTGTTGCCCAGCGTGGTGATATTTTGTCCCCCATTTCCCGTGGTTATTTCCGTGGTTTATGTGCACGTTTGTCACCAGACAGGGTGCATATGCCCACAGTAAATTTGCGTAGAGCAGGGTTTGTGACTCCATCCTGCCAGGCTTACTACCTCCAGGGGCTGCACTGTCTATGTGGCAATAGTGTGGTGCAGCGGACAGAGTCAGTACCTCTAGGACCAGAGGGCCAGAGGTTCAAAGCCTAGCTGGGGCACTTGCAGCCCAGTCCCCATATCTTACCCATCACCAAACACAGATAGCACAAACACCCCTGTATTGCAGGGGACATAAGCATGGGGAAAACACCCATATTTTACCCAACAACGCACACACACCACAACAATGGGCATTACCCACAGCCAAGTACCCCAAATGCAGTCCCGTACTGCCACATTCCAATCAGGTCACCTGCTTTTTATGGGAGAAGCTCATGCCAGCATGTTGGCGGACGAGTACATGTGGTGCAGGGGGCAGTGGCTGCTAGCGACAGAAGACAGAGGCCTAGCCATGTGCAGGCTGGCACAGTCCACAGCAACAGACAGGCCCTGCCGGATCCACAGTCATGGACTATCCAGGGAATTCAGCCAATCTGTGGCTACATGGTGGTGCAGTGCACACAGACAGTGCATGCAAGAACAGAAGGTCACAGGTTCAAAGACCAGCTGGGGCTACCAGCAATCCTGCCCACATGTTTTCCCCACAAATAAACAGTGACAGTAAGGACACACCTTTCGTGACAAGGACATATGCAATGGTAATATGTCTATCTTTTACCCCACTGAGCACAGACACCATGAACAGGGGCAGAACCTACAGCAGAATCCCCCAAATGCAGTCCTGGTGGGCCACACACCAGTCAGGTTCCATGCTGCCACTCATACAAATGCCTGTGCTGTATATCTATGCACCACCATGTAGCTCATGCATATTCATGAGGGACAGCAGGAAGACCCGAACAGTGTGATGCAAAACTGGACTGGAGTGGGGAAGCGCTGCCGTAAAGCAGCAGCCAACAGGGGCAGACACACCCACACCCACACCCACAGGCCCCATTGGCCAATGTCTCCTGTAGAGGCAGAACATTGGACCCTGCGTGCATCTCCCAATACCAGCACCTGCATACCTTAGCAATGTCACCCTACACCTGAGGTACACAGCTCTGAAACGTTTGCTAAGAGTACAGGCTGATAGATATCCCTATGTTACGCACATACTGCTAGTTGACCCCATCCGAACAATGTGTTTGGTGTCTGCGGTGCGTGCTCCAGGCCTGGCCCCTGTTGGTGTTCACCACCCTGGGGAGTGACCCCCAGCAGTACTGCGTACCATATCCATGCCTGTGCCGTGCCCAGGACCGGTGTGGTGGCCAAGGTTAATCACCCCCTCAATAGTAGCACAATGCTGGCATAGGTGTGGGAGTGTGTGTCTGTCTATACAGTGTGTGTTGGCTGCAAACACCTTCCCCAACCCACACTGCCAGCACTACTGCCAGTATTGGCCTGCCAATGTGCATAATGAGCAGCAAGGTACCATGGGTATAGGTCAGACATGGTGGGCTGGCCAGGATGCATCTGCACAGGGCATAGGGCACTGGCTGTGACATTGTAGTGCCAGGCCACCACCTACACAGACAGGGTGACCTCTGTATGTGCTGCTGGGGGAGCACTCTCACCCTGAGTGTGCAGTGATGACAGCATGGCTAGGCACCCCCATAGTGCTGTATTGTGTTTCTCTCTTGTGATATATATGGGTTTCTCTTGGGGCCTCCTCACAGAACTCTCTTCTTGTGTGTGCTGCCACCCCAGTTTTGGGTGCATGCATTTCCATCAGGGCTAACCAGCAGACTGTTCACAGCTGGTATGTGTCTTGATGGAGTGCCTTGCAGGGTGCAGTGGCTGATGGCTTGCTGCAGGTGAATATCAGATAGTGCTGGGGTGCATCTTTGGATATCCAGGCCTAAAGTCTGTCTGATATTGTGTTATGGATGTGTGTGGAGCTGCTTGGACTGCCCTGTAGGGTGTCTGTTCCCCAGCAGGACTGGGGTTTGATGGTCCACTCTACTGCCATGGGGGTGGGGTGGGGATCTGTTGGTGGGGGGCCCTGTTTGCCACCCTCAGAGGGGGGGGGGGTACTTTGACCACCTAGGGGTCCGTGGGGGTTTCCACTAACTGAGACAGACAGAGGTATCCAACATGTTTCTGCAGTACCTTCCTATCTCACAGGTTAGTACTTTTGTGGAGCTCTGTCATGGCTGGTGTTGTGGACCTGGTCCTGGGCGCCACATCACACCCTCAGGGTGAGCACAGTACCCGCACAATGTGACGGTGTGTAGCTACTCTTTGCTGGTAGTCCACCCGCTCAGGACCCCCTACCAGGCCGAGGTGCTGTGTGGGTGCACATGGACAATTCCCCCTACCAGGCCGGGTAGCTGTTGGGGTGCATTCCCCATCTTGTGTGCATCTGTGGACAGCTGATTTGCATGTGCAGTGCATCATGGGTACGGGTGGCCTAACCCTATCCTGTCTACAACAGCAGACTGTCTGTGGGGTGACGTGCAGGCTCTCTGCAGCCAGCCAGGGGCTTGCTGTCAGCTATAGAGCTGTAGCCCTATGGTTACATCACTCCCTGTACAGCCAGAGGTCATGGGTTCAAACCCACAGTGGGGCCCTTTGATAGGGCTGTCCACAGCTTTATTTTTATTTACTGTACATATGTCTATGCCGGCAAAACCACACACAGCTTACTATACCCATTAGGTGCCTCTGAGGGTGCTTTATAGGGCGCCCTATAGGCCACCTTATGGTTGCCATCCATATAGGGTGCACTATACATTATCCTGTGTCGCAACATACATGGTGCCCTATAGGGGACATTCTAGGGTGCCTTGGCAGACAGTGCAGGGCATCCGTATGTTAACACACTGTGAGAGCGGGTTTACTAGTGGTGGGAAATAAAATATAAATGGAAGGCCTCCTACAGCACTCCTCACCATGATACATACTGCCCCAGCCAGCCTTGTTCACTGGGCACTGTGAGGGGTTGAACCCCTGGCCCCTGCACCATTGGTCAGTGTCTTAACCATTGTGCTGTGGCTCTGTTCCTGTGTTTGTGCATCCGCGCGCAGCCTTGTAGCCATCAGCGCGCTATCTTGTGGTGCACTAAATTAAATGGAAATGCCCCTAAAATAATGCCTCAGCCAACTGTCTTCAATGGGCACCTTGGGGAATTGAACCCATGATCCCTGCACGAGTGGTCAGTGTCTCAACCATTGTGCTATGGCTCCATTCCTGTTATTTGCACATCAGCGCGCCACTTATCCCTCCCACTATTGGACTGCCCCCTCACACATCAGCACGCCGCCTTCTGCCCACCGGCTCGCAGCCTTCTGTTGCCCACATTTATCAGCGCACCGCCTTCTGCCGCCCAAACTTAACAATGCGCCGCCATCTGCCGCCCACACTAAACAGTGCGCCGCCTCATGCCGTAATAAAAATAACAGTGTGCCGCCTTCTGCCGCCCAAAATTAATATGCCTCCTAAACCACTTTTGCCCATAAATGTTGATGCCTCAGCTGGTCTTTTTTGTTGAGCACAATGGGGGTTTGAACCCCTGGCCCCTGTACTATTGGTCGGTGTCTTCACCGTTGTACTACGGCTCTATTGTTTGGTTTTGCAGCAGCGCACCACTTAGCCTTCCCACGCGCTAATGTGGGCCCCGCACATTAGCGCGACGCACACACGTACGGTCCGGTTTTTTGCTTTTTTCTGCCTGGCCCGCCCACTCCTTATATGGCACCAGCACACTAACGGGAACCCGCACAGCAACGGTGTTTAGTAAACATGCCCCTAAGTTGTCTTGGAGTGTCAATAACTCCATTTTAGGTCTGGGTTTTCCATTTTTGGTGTTATGTTAATGTTTGCTTGTCATTTTTAATTGTTCCATGCAGTATGTATGTTATTAATGCATTTTTTTACATATATATTTTTAGCAGTGTCTACTATACGATTGGTTTTGTGCCATATCTTTATTACTATATGCGCTCCATTTGGTGTACTGATAGAGATTACTTGTAAGTATATTATGATTTTATTACTCTGTATTGTTGGTTTTCATTCTGTATGGTTGGTGTTTGTGTGTTCATGTTTATATAATTTTTATTTTATAACTATTTTTATAACATTTTGTATGATTTTTATAATTCATATTTTACAAGATGTTTGTTTATTTTATGATATTGTTTTGTTGTCCTCTAGTACCCCCTGATGAAGGCTATTGCCGAAACGCGTTGGGGTTTTTTCACTCAATAAAGCATATGTGACTTCCATATCTACTCGCTCCTGTGGTTCTCCAGGGCCATAGCCATACAGGTGATAGGCATGATCAGCTCAGCTGCCCCCCACCACAATCTGCCATTCACCAGCAGAGGCCACAGTCAGCGTGCACCTGCTGCACCCTGCAAGGTGTTGCAGCCAGACACATGCTGACTGCACACAGTGTGCTAGCCCATACGTAGTACATAGTCTAAGAGGAACAATGCGCACCCAGATGTGGGATATTCACACAACACCAAGCAGGTACGTCAGTGAATGGGCCCCGGGAATGGGAACTCATATATATCATTGTTGAATGCACTGTATGGCACTATGTGGGAAGGTTGAGATGCCATGGTCACTGCTCAATCAGAGTGAGAGTGCCCTCCCACCATGACCTGCTGTGGCCACCTTGTCCGTGCAGATGGTGTTTGCCCACTACAATATCCCAGTCACTGCCCTATGCCCTATGCAGATGCATTCTGGATAAATGGCCCTGTAGGGGCCATACCCACGATACCTTGCTCATCATTATGCACATTGGAGGTGGAACAGTGGAAACAGTGCAAAAATTGGGGGCTCAGCGGGGTATGGGCGGCACAAAACAATGGACACACATACACAGATTACCGCACCTATTTGAGCATTATGCGAAGATAGCGGTGGTTGGCAGCCCTGTGCACAACACCAGTCATGGGCTTCGTGCAGGCATTGGTAGGATAATCAAAACTTTTAGGGACACTCTCCAGGGTGATAATCACTGTCAGATATGGATGAGGGGGCATACACCACATAAATCAGTAAGGTTGCTATGATGGATCTCTGTTAGAGGGTTGTGTTTAAGTTACAATTCGTTATCTGACATTGGTCATGGCTACCTTTTCATGTATATGGGATGTGTTTCCATGTTTATGATGGCATTGCTAAGGTATGCAAGTGCTAGTAGTGGGGGCTGGCGCTATGCGCAGAACACAACAGCCTGCCTTTTCATTAGACTTTGGATGGTGGAGCTTGTGGGGGGTGTGTTTGTGCTTCTGTTGGGCGATGCTCTGGGGCAGAGGTTCACAAATCCAGTCCTGGTGGTTCAGACAGGATTCAGGTTGTCAGTATGTCCCTACTGAATATGCATGAGGTATATTTGCATACAATGGGGGCAGTTCCTTCAAATGCATCTCATGCATATTTTTAGTATGGACAGCCTGACAACCTGAATGGTGTTTGCCCTCTGGAACTGGGGTTGCCACCATCTGCTCTGGGGAGTGCACATTATTATTGTGTATGTTCTCTGTATGGTAAAATATTGGAACATGGTCTGCAGGAGCCACAGCTGGGACTTGAACCTGTGACCTTCTGCCCCTGTACACACTAACTGACTGTGTACTGCAGCAAACTGTTGCCACAGAAGTAGTCCTTTCCCAGGGGGTACCATTGCTGTTCATCTGACAGACCTTGTCTGTTGGACTGCACGCCATCCACCTGGACAGGGCTTGGCCTTGGTCTGCTGTGGGCAGATAGCACCCCTATGCCACCATGCTGACATGCTGTTCTGATGGTTGTGCTGGTGGTGCGCAGTTGCAGCTCATCTAGTGTGCCGTTAGGCGACAGCCTATAGTGTGGTTTCTTGGGTGGGGATGCCTACATGGACATGCATGCTTCCCCACCGCACTGCCTGCCAATGTTCTGTGGCCTTTGGGGTACCAGCTGGTTGATGTCCATTGGGGAAATATATGACACACATTCGTGGGCATGTTTGCCCTTGGTCAGTTGATGTCTTGCGGTTTTTCTGTTTCTGTGTCCCTAAGTGCCACCTAGGCATCTGCCTGGTCCACCCTGTGCCCCAGCTGCCCCACTGCATGTCCCGCCTTCAGCCCCCTGTGCCCCATTTACAGCCTCACCGTCGTGCTCTCTTGTACTTGGCCACTATGCTGCTGCTGCTGCACATGTATCACTACCATCACTTTTCTTGGTCTCCCTGCCTTTGCTGTACATTGCTGATTAAAATAGTTTCTCTCTCCTGCAAATGTGCCTCTAGCGCGAGGTTTTCACTGGCGCTAATTTTCAGACCTTCATTTCACGGTGTTAGTGTGCATGGAGCCTCTCCTCGCCCACTCTCCGCCCATTGACCCCTTCTCTTCGCTCCTGGGGAGCCTTACTCCACCCTCTGGGGAGCCTTACTCCACCCTCTGCACACCTTAATGTCGCCGGAGACATTATCGCGCGATATGTGACGTTCTCGCATGGTAATGTGCCATTATCATGCGATAACATCACTTATCGCGTGATAACATCGCAGCAGCACCGTTAGTGCCATTTAGTAAACATACCCCTAGGGGCATGCAATGAAGCTACAGGGTAACCTATTTAAGACTAATAAGAGTAAATATTTTTTCACTCAATGTATAATCAAACTCTGGAATTTGCTACCAGAGGATGTAGTAAAAGCTGTTAGTGTAGCCGGGTTTAAAAAAGGTTTGGACAAGTTCCTGGAGGAAAGGTCCATAAACCATTATTAAAGTTGACCCTGATTATCCACTGCTTGGCCCAGTATAAGCATTGTGGAACCTGTGTCTTTTGGGGAAACTGCTATGTACTTATGACCTAGATTGGCCACTGTTGGAAACAGGATACTGGGCTTGATGGACCTTGGTCTGACCCAGTATGGCATATCTTATGTTCTTATGTCCAGATTGGACATCCAGCCCCACTAAACGTGGGTCAGAATGACCCCCATAGTGTATGTGGATTTTCAGAAAGCCTTTGATAAGGTCTCTCATGAGAGACTCCTGGCCAAATTAAAAAGTAATGGGATTGGAGGCAGTGTATTATTGTGGATCAGGAACTGGTTAAAAGAAAGCAGAGAGTAGGGCTACATGGAGAAAAGTGAATAGTTGAGTACCCCAGGGATGGGTGCTGGGCCCACTTCTTCTTAACATATTTGTAAATGACCTGGAAATAGAAATAACGAGTGATGTGATCAAATTTGCAAATGGCACAAAATTATTCAAAGTTGTTAAAACGCAGGAGGATTGTGAAAAATTGTGAGAGGACCTTGATAAATTGGAAGACTCGACATCCAAATGGCAGATGGAATTTAATGTGAACATGTGCAAAGTTATGCACCTAGGAAAGAACAACTCAAACTATGGCTACACGATGAAAGCTACCACCTTAGAAATCACCACCCAGGAAAAAGATTTAGGCATCATTGAGTATAATACATTGAGACCCTCCGCCCAGTGTGCAGCGGTGGCCAAGAAAGCAAATAGAATGATAAGAATCATAAGTAAAGGAATGGAGAATAAAACAAAGGATATTATAGCACCTCTGTATTGTTCTATGGTGTGACTGCACCTTGAATATTGTGTGCAATTCTGGTTGCCCATATCTTAAAAAGGATATAACAGAATTAGAAAATGTACAGAGAAAAGCGAGAGGCTTAAAAGGTTGGGGGTCTTCAACTTGTAAAAGAGTTGGCTGAGGCGAGATATGATAGAGGTCTATAAATTAATGAATGGAGTTAAATAGCTAAGCATAGATCAGTTGTTTAAGTCATCAAAAAGTAGAAAGACTAGAGAACACACATTGAAGTTACAATGTAACCCATTTAAGACTAATAAGAGAAAATATGTTTATCTCCAGGAACAAGCAGGAATGAGTCTTCACATATGGGTACGTCGGTACCGACGGAGCCTGCGCGGGAACGCTCCCCAGCGTCCAATCAGAAAGCTTTTGGGAGCATCCCTCAGTGCCTGCGTGCTGCCTTCCCGCCTTTCCAACTGTCTCTCCTCAGTTTTCGTTTTTCCACGGAGCTGGCAGGACGTCCTCCTGTCACCGCAGAAAATTTTTTCTTAATTCTTTAATTCTCTTTTTCTTGTGGTCGCGGCTGTTTCCCCGCCTCCACCGGTACCGCCGGTGGGTTTTTTCTTTTCTTTTTCTCAAACTCAGGGAGAGTTTTCCCTCAGTTTCTGTTTTAAATTTTTGGGCCTGTAAGGCCTCTCCATTATGGAGCCTTCTTCTCCTAAGAAGTGCCTTAACTGTGGAAATACAGTTTTCTTTTTAGACTCCAACAACTGGTGTCTAACCTGTTTGGGTCCTGACCCTTTTCCTCCGGAGCCATTAGGCTACAATTTTATGAGAAGAGATTTTCCATTTCGAGTTTCCCTCGATACCGCGTTCCCTTCCAGTGTCAGGGCACCGACCATTTCTTCTCTACAGGATCAGGTAACCCAAAAACAGTCTGTTAAGACTAGCCAATACTTGAGTGGTAGGTCTCATGCCAAGCATGATGACGGCTCCGGCCTTGCCCTCAAGACCCTATTGGCTTTAAAACCCAGGCGGGAGTCTTCAGTCTCCAAAGCCTTTCAGGGGTTTCAGGTTGTTCCTGGGGTTCACCCCTCACAGAACATACCTGAGCCATGCTCGGTGGTGGCATCCACTTCGAGCGGTACCGATACCCCGGCATCGGCACTGGTGTTGAGTGATCCACTCTTCACCAGGGATCGTCATCTGGCGTTCTCGGTACCTTCGGGACCGATCGATACGTCCCAGATTGACTTTCCAGTATCGGCATCATCGCCGATACGACCACCGACGTCGGTACCCTCTAGACATGCATTGATAGACTCGCTTCCTTTGATGCCGAGTCTGGAATCGATATCTAGTCTGGAAGACTGGGTACTGACGCGTCTCGGAACCGACGCTTACCGATTCCAGATGCGCGGTATCGAGGATACTCACCAAGAGTTTTTGGCTGCCCCGGTACCGCTTGAGCAGCCTCCGATGACTGCTTCGATGTCGGTATCGCCTCCGATTCCGGCACCGCTACCGGTATCAGTATCGATGCCGGTTCCTGCAGTACCATCGGGACCAACTACTTCCATGCCTTTTTCACCAGGATCGCTCCTTTCTATACCTAGTTTGGAGTCGATACCTGGCATGGACAATGCAGTACTGACTGTCTCAAGTCATAAAAAGAGAAAGCGCCGTCCGGCGCTAGGAGAGCCCAGTCGCATCCCCAATCAGGGGAAGGAACAGCATCCACCGCTGCCGTTGCTGCTCTGCCCAATCGGGGCAGGCAGCCACAGATAAAAGAGAAAGCGCCGTCTGGCGCGCCCGTGCCTGGTGGGCCCGCGCCTGAGGGCCTCGCCAGAGGGCCCTTTGGCATGGCCCTTAGGCAGTGGACCTACAACTCAAGAAGTGGTCCCCCAACGCCACCCCGAACCTACACAACTGAGACTCCTGAGCAGCCTACCCAAACTCTCAACACCGACCGAGACACACAAACTGCACGAAAACCTCTGAAATTGGTACAGGGAAGCCACGAAGACACGCAGCTTGAGCTCCCAATATAGGTTGAGCTCGCTGTAACCGCCTACCAGCTAACTCCCATTACCTCAGCCATTCTACATTTCTAAGGAGTACACAACTGTGGAACGCTCAGACTAATCTACGATACCACAAGACGCTGAAGACCCACACGGCTTGAGCTCCCGAATCAGGTCGAGCTCGCCTACACTGAACACAGACGCTAAGCCAACCACCCAGGTAATTGACTATCTGCACGCTCTTTCAACTGTTTACCCACACCCTGTCTACCGACAAGCACGATAGCTGACATACTACGTAAAATCGACGACCTGAAACTCAGACTGACTCATAGATTGTAGTGCCTTGTCCCATTATATGTAACAGATTACAACTAACTGCTGTATAACCATAGAGATACATTGTCCAAACGCATTATCTACTGCCAGCATTTGTCACACTTTACAAACGCTTATATCCTACCAGCATTGTATTTGTTATACAGTTTCTTGTACCGCTGAATTCTATTACTCTGTATTTTTACCTTTCTATACTACGGGACCATATTTTACTGTATTGTACTTATCAGACTGCAGGGACAATTAGAAACTTGAGACGATAGGCAAATCATTTACCCACCTAGAACTAAAGCATTAAATTCACAAACAACTGTGACATGGCCCTCACACCGTTTATCCTAACCCTATATGCTTGCCTCACTCTACTCACATGGGCATGCAATCCAGTCATGTATTACCACTTACCACAAACCTGGAACACAATATTTTTACATAACCCTATCCTGATACCTACTTTCATTCTGCACAGTCCTCTCTACCCTACCCACGGGCAGCCAGGCCCCCTCACTGACCAGAGGGCAATCATCCCATCCCCAAGAAAATCACTTAAATATCGCAAACCAAAACCAAAAAAACTGCGGAGACCGGGGATCACAGCCAAACAAAGCAAGAACCAGCAACATAGCAGCCTGCCACAGACCCCTATCACACTCTTCCTGATTAACACCAGGTCTCTAAGAAACAAGACCCACATTATTCACAATATCCTCACAGATGAAAAGCCAGATATCCTCTGCATCACTGAAACCTGGCTCACTGACACCGACTCAGCAATTGTAAACCAAATATCCAAACCTGGATATAAAATATTCAACTGCCCCCGCCCCAACAAAAGAGGTGGAGGCGTCCTAATCATTGCCAGAACCTCCCTACCGCTAGCGAACACATCACAATCTGCAACCGAGGGCATTGACGTACTCAGAATTGAAAACAAAAAAATGGCCATATGCCTAATCTACAGGCCCCCCGCATCACACCACGAAACGCTGGCCACCGCACTGGAGACCATATCAACCACTGCAAACAAAAAGCATCAGATAATCCTGGGTAACTTAAATCTACCATCCGTTCCCCCCGTGCAAGCCAATACATTCCTTGAAGCCATGGATCAACTCAGATTTGTGTAAATAATCCAGGAAGCCACTCACAATAAAGGTAACACTCTTGACCTGGTATTTTTATCATCTGAACAACTGCACAAAGACCTAAATCAACCCGAAACCCAAATTACTCAGGTACCTTGGTCAGACCATCACCAAATCGAACTCTCATTATACCTATCCATCATACAAGAACCACTACATACCTGCCCAGCAATACATCACCAGAGAAGATTCAAAAAATTCAACAAGGAAACCTTAACAACATCCGTCTTATCACACGTTGACACCACACAAACGGATCTCGAAACCCTCGTGGCTCAATGGAATTCAGGAGTTGAACTAGCATCAAACCTAACCTGGAAAGATACAAACTCCAAAACCTTATCTAAATCTGAACCATGGTACACTACAACCTTAAGCTCAATGAAGAAACAACTACGTAAGCTGGAAAAGAAATGGAGAAAAGCCCAAACTGAAGAACGGAAACAGGAATACCTAACACTCCTCACAAAGTACAAGAACGAGACCAACCTGGCCAAAAAGGCACACCACACTAATCTGCTCAACAAGGCAATTAATAGGCCAAGGGAACTCTTCGAACTTGTTAAGTCCCTCACCAAAACATCACAAGACAGTGTCGCGATGGTCGCAATAAATGCCCAAACGCTAGCAGACCATTATGCCAAGAAACTAAACCCACAAGTACTCACCTACACCACTCAAGACCAGAATATGGACAACGACCCACCAAAAGAACACACATCTCCAAATGATGAGCAAAATGTGCAATGGAGTAACTTCCTTCATATTAAAGACCAGCAAATCATAAACATTGTCACCAACTTGAATACCACAACCTCCCCTCTAGACCCATGTCCAGCGGCCTGGATCAAAGCTACAAAGAGTGAAATTGCCCAACCTATCACCCACATTATAAACCAATCACTCCAGCAAGGCATCATGCCAACGCAACTAAAAAGATCACTAATACGACCCATCTTAAAAAACAAAACGCTCAACAACAGTGATCCAGCATCATATCGACCCATCTCGAGCATATCATTCCTAGCCAAGATCATTGAAAAGGCAGTCCAGCAACAACTCCAAGACCACATAGATGACACAAATGCCCTGGACATGCATCAATATGGTTTCTGTCAGCATCATGGAGTGGAAACCCTGCTTATAGCACTCCTTGACAACCTCCTTAAGGGTCTCGAAATCAGAAGCAAGATGTACATTCTCATCTTTATCGACATATCCGCCGCTTTTGATACAGTGCACCACAGAAGCCTCATCAACCGTCTCGCCTCCATAGGTGTAACGGGGACCCCGCTAAAATGGTTCACATCTTATATATCAAACAGAATGCAACAAGTACAGTTCAACAATGAAAAAGCTGATGCTTTCCCACAAACCCAAGGAATACCACAAGGATCAACTCTATCCTCCCTCCTATTCAATCTATACATTAAACCAATATGCGAAATCATACAGAAGCACAAGATCAGCTATCATATGTACGCAGACGATCTAATGTTGTATACCCAGCTGGACATAAACCAACCAAACTACACTCAACTCGAGGAATGCCTCAGCATGCTCCAGACCTGGTTACAAATAAACAACATGTCAATAAACCATAAAAAAACAGAGGTGATGTTCATCTCCAAGAAAAAGGATTTCACTCCGCCCACCACCGTCACCCTCAACAATAACGTCTACTACACCAAGCCCGAAATAAAGTATCTAGGGTTACTACTTGATAGCAACTTGCGGATGGAAAAACACCTACGAACAACAAACCGGGCCATATTTCATAAATTAAGAGTGCTTCAACCACTCCGCAACATTATCGACCATTCCGACTTCAGAACAGTGGCACAAGCTCTTATCATTCCGCAACTGAACTACTGCAACGCTATCCTCCAAGGCCTCCCGAAGAGCACCCTAAATATTCTACAAATGGCCCAAAACGTCGCTGCCAGGATCATTATGAAAAAAGGCATCACTGAACACATCACTCCTGTACTCATTGAACTCCATTGGCTCCCCATTACTGCCCGCATCTTATACAAAATACTAGTAACCACTTACAAGCTCATTCACAACGTAGCCCCGTCATACTTCAACAATCTAATCACCATCCAGGCATCCAATAGAAGCAGAAGAACCATAACTCAAAACACCCTCAACGTCCCAAACAGCATAAGAAAGGTCAAAGCGGAGACAAGCCGCAGGGCTTTCTCGTATACTGCACCATTACTCTGGAATCAGCTGCCCCACGACATAAGACAAATAAGTGACTTAAAAGAATTTAGAAAAAATCTCAAGACACACCTTTTTCAGTCACATTTTAGGCTGAGTTAACCGAAACCAGTCTGTTAATTCTATATATGTATATAGACTGAACTAACCAGAAACCAGATCTGTTATATTGTATATATGTATATACGGAGCACACCCCCACCCACGCATCCTAATGTATATATAGGTAAGCAAACCCGCACACACTAATTCAAATGTAAATCAAATGACTCTGTGTTTGTGTTGTTTCTAATCAAATCCTTAACCAATCATAATGTAAATCATACAAATTACTGCACTGTGCAGTCCAACCTGATCTGTAAAGTTAACCGCTGCTGATCGTAGGAAGCAGCGGTATACAAGTGTCTACTAAATAAAAATAAAATAAATAAATAACCGCCAGTACCAGTATCCATCCATTAGAGCTCCTTTTCTGCACCGGACCAGTACATCCTCCGGTGCCCAGGCTAGTTCTTCAACTTTAGCCTGTCCAGGGATGGTTCCCATTGGAGATCCTTCTTTTCAGAAATTTCTCCTTGACATGGCTACATTCCTTGCTATTCCTATCCCTGGCTATGATCCTACACAAGGCTCTTCTGGGGAAAAGGAAACTATAATGCTTCCTTTACATCATTCTTTGCAGGATCTTCTTCTGAGCATATGGGAAACACCTTTAAGGGTTTCCTCACCTTCTACAGCAACTGATCTTCTGTATCAGGTGCCCCCCTCTCCAGGGTTTCAAAAGACTCAACTTCCCCATCATTCCATTGTAGTGGAATCAGCAATGAGGAAGGTAAAAAGCAAGAAGAAGCATGCTTCTTACCCGCCAGGTCGTGAATCTAGAACACTGGATGCCTTTGGACGTCAAACCTTCCAAACATCTATGCTGGCAACAAGGATTCTCTCTTATATTTTTTATATGAGTCTATCCCTTCAGGAGGTCACAAATAAATTATCTCGACTCCTTTTCTATCAGAGCCCAAGGCTGCAGACTATTCCTTACTTCTTAGTCATAGCCAAAATATCTCTTGGTTTCTTTCTCGTGCTTCCCTTGACTCTTTTGAGTCTGTTAGCAGAACCTCTGCTATAGCCATAGGAGCACGACGTAGAGCCTGGCTCCAAGCTTCAGACTTGAGCAGATGGGCACAACAAAGATTGGGTAATACTCCTTGTACTGGAGAAAATCTCTTCAATAGGGAATCTTTACATCAGGTTGCTCATTGCTCCAGTGACCTCCCTGTTTCTGAGGGCTATCCTAAGCCTTCTCCTTCCCCAGTAGGTAGGAAATGCCCTACCAAACCTTCTTTCCCTGAAAGAAGAAGGTTTTATTCTTCTCCTGCCCATCATACAGATGTTCCCAAACAAGGGAAACCTCGCTCTGATCTGAAGAATCCAAACTCAAGCCAGGAAAATTAACCCTCAATGGGGTTATAATTCATCTCTTATAACATACAGTTCACTTCTTCTCAGCAGAAGTTTTTTCACTGTTTTTTCATTTAAAACTCTACACATGGATTCCTGTTCCAGGACATCCACTTGCTCTTAGGTAGCCTGAGCTGTCAGGAGATTCATGTCTGTGGGTCACAGGGTTTTCCTCCTCTTCCTACCATGAAGAGAGGTTTGCCAACTATCTCATGATAGTTTCCCTGTACCACCATGAAATTTTTCCTTCTACAGACTTACCATATAGCAAGTCTCCCTTCAGCTCCTATTTTTCTTTATCCTCGTTTCCATGGCTTCCCCTGTACGAGTGGTACCATACAGCTGGAAGGCTTTCTTAGCCTTTCTAGTCTTCCTTTCCTTTCCAGTGTAGAGTTTTCTTTGGAGTAACCTCCCTGCTTCATTGGGCAGCTCATCAGACATATTCAGGATTTTCTCCTCTTGTTCTGTCTGTTCTCTCTGTTACAAACAGAAGGATTCTCTCTGCTGTTCTATTTAGCAGCTGCCCATGCAGGAATTCCAGTGATTGGACTACTGGTACTTTTCTAAGAGTTCCAGTCTTGTCTACCACTACTTTTCTCTGGCCTTAGTAGTGCTTCCAAGATAGTACTCATCTATCTTGGATAATCCTTATCGCTTCTTTTCTGTCGTCTAAAAATCTCTGGAGTTGGCAGCATAACTGAGGTGGCAGCTGGTTTCCTCCAACATCCACTTTTATTTCCCAATTCTCCTGCATAGTGCTCTCTGCAATCCTACTGAAAAGCTTTCCACTATGGGCCCTTGCTAGAGAGCATGGGGATTTTTTCTCTAATTACTATCCTATATGGTTGAAAAAGGCTTACTCAGTCATTCCTCATGACTGTAGGGGTTCTTTACACCCTTCTATTTCCTTTTAATAAAGGACATAAGCCTTCTCTATATGACAGTCTAAAGAGTTACCCATTTTCTGCAGGAAATATGCTCTTTTTCCTTGCAGCTTGTCCTCATGGTATCCTAATCCTTCATGGACAGCACATATTTAATTAAACAACGCATGATACCCCCCCCCCTCTTGTTCCTCAAGTGGGTCAACCTGGTATCTCATCCTATGCGTCTTCTGTCCATTTACCATGCGAGAGTTCTATAGGACTCAGGACTTGCTGTTTACAGACTGATATTCTCCTCTGTTTTTCACGCAACCATCCTGGTTATTTCACTGGATAGCATTCCTGGGGGAATAGATTCTCTATATATCTTCTCAAGTAGGTTCCACCTTCTTGTTATTAGATGAATCTTTCTCCTTCACATCTCCATGTGAATGTTCTTATGGGCATATCTCTATCTGCTTAGTTGCAGACATTTATTTTTAGACATCTATATACATGTATGTATATATCTCTATATACTTCTCTATAGATACATATGTCTGTAAGCTGCGTGTGCATTTTTTATGCCCCTCCAGATCTCACTATAGACATATATATATATATATATATATATATATATATATATATATATATACCCCTGTATATATATCCCTATATATGTGTGTATCTGTCGAGATGCTTCCTTATAGGTAGATATGTATTTACATACTTATCTCTCTAACTGTCTATGCTTATAAGGGGTTTCACCTTCCTATAGGTTCCAGACAGTAGGCCTGCATATCTTCATACTGTCCCTCAGTATGTCTGGGGTATTATGCTCACAACCACTACTGTGATACTGACAGCTCCTACTTTAACCCTAGGTCTAGGCATCCCTGAAGCTCCATGCTTCACTATATTTCCTATCTCTCAACAGATAGGAAAGACAGGGTGGATCTTCAGTAGATCTGAGGTTTCAGCCCTTCAGACATCTGTCCTCCTTGGGAATATGGGCTTTTTTCCATACCCCTTCTTCCCTCCAGGACTGGGCTAGTTGTCCAAATCAGTCAGTCTTCCTCTTTTGTTCCTAAATGTTACTAACTCTGTATCCAAAAGAGTTCCCAGCTTTTTCCATAAAGCTTCCACTGAAGACCTGACGTTTTTGTACTACCCCAGTTGACACCTGGGTCACCTGTCAATTCCAGATTTGGACCTTCGCCTTCACTTCAGTGAGGTCACCTTGAAGATTCCTCTACTGGATCTCCAGTACACTCCATCAGCCTCTCTACTTCCTGCAATCCAGTAGGTGAGGTCCATATTGTGATTGTTCATGTCAATATTTTTCATGATAATTATCATACATACAAGGACTCCTTACCTGTAGTCCTTAGGTTAGCTGTTTTCCTACAGCTCCTCTCTTTTCAACTCCTACCCTCCATCCTCAGGATGCCTGGCCATATGAGGTGTAGCATGTTCCAATCCTCACCATGCTAGGGCTCCAGGCATCTTAGCTTGGGAGTCCCCATATGTGAAGACTCATTCCTGCTTGTTCCTGGAGATAGCACAGTTAAGGAATAAGTCTTCACAACCCACCCACCTCCCCTAGGAGTTGTATCTCTCTATCTATCTTCCTTTCCTCTTTCTCTCTTTTTGTCTCAGCTATAAAACTCAACTGAGGAGAGACAGTTGGAAAGGCGGGAAGGCAGCATGCAGGCGCTGAGGGATGCTCCCAAAAGCTTTCTGATTGGACGCTGGGGAGCGTTCCCGCGCAGGCTCCGTCGGTACCGATGTACCCATATGTGAAGACTTATTCCTGCTGTTCCCAGAGATCACCTGTTACAGGTAAGTAACTGTGCTTTACTCCATGTATAATCAAACTCTGGAATTCATTACCAGAGGATGTAGTAAAAGTTGTTAGTGTAGCTGGATTTAGAAAAGGTTTGTACAAGTTCCTGGAGGAAAGGTCGATAAAACATTATTAAAGAGGACCCAGGAAATCCACTGCTTGTCCCGATACGTGCACTGTGGAACCTGTGTGTCTTTTTTGGAACCTGTCAGTTACTTGTGACCGTGATTGGCCACAGTTGGAAACAGGATACTGGGCTTGATGGACCTTTGTCTGACCCAATCTGGCATTTCTTATGTTCTCATTCTTGTTTTGGTCAGCTTTCAACAATAAGGATAAAAGGAACATTCCCTCCTGTCACTAAAATTATTTTTTTCTCTCTCATAAAAGTGTATGTGCTAGTGTGGCATATGGTGGGAAGGAGTTTTCTTTACAGCACAGGTCACACAGCAGTCAGGGAAAACAAAAGCAATTTTTCTTCTGTCCCAGCTTGTTAAACCTCCACTAAGCAAACAACCCAGGACAGACAGCAGTTCAAGGAAAACAAAAGCAGCTTTACTTCTGGCCTAGCTTCTTAAACCATCACAAACTGATTCTCCTGGCCCTTCCTCCAGACCCAGTTAAAGTTCCTACCTCAGAATTCTTTTGCATGACTTACCTTGGAAAATCCTCTGGCTCGACGGGCCTCTCTCCGTCCTGCAGCCTGCTGGGTTCTTAACCTCTCCCTCTAAGCCACGCTCTCCCAGTCCTGAACTCTGGGCTACAGACTCTCTTAAAGGAGACTGTTGATAATTCCTTTGGGGAGGGCTGATAACATTCTTTATACCCCATTACATACTCTCCTCTCAGCTCAACCATGCCCCATTGTGCACCTGCCTCACCCTGGCCCCACCCAGGAAAGGAAGACTGCGCTCAGATGAGTCCGACCAGCCTTATGGCGGACCTGAAACTGGTAGGGTTGGAGACTCAAAAACCACCGCATAATATGTCTGTTGGAGTCCTTATGTTGAGCCAGCCACTTGAGGGGTTGGTGGTCCATTATTAACATAAACTGACAGCCGAGAAGGTAGTATTTGAAGATTTCAATCTCCCATTTGACAGCCGGGGTCTCCTTCTTGATCACTGCATAATGCATCTTCAAAGGAAGCAGTTTCCTGCTGATGAATGCTCTGAGACATTCTTCACCCATGACTTTCTGGGTCAGAACGGCTCCTAGGCCCTCCTCTGAGGTGTCAATTTGCACAATAGATGGTAGGGAAAAATCAGGGTTAATCAGGATGGGTTCAGAGCACACGGCCTTCTTGAGATGTTGGAAGGCCAGGTCAAGTTACCACTGGATACATTTAAGAGCTCTCTTCTGGAGGAGATTAGTTAATAGCTCCTCCACCTCTGCAAAATTAGGGATGAACTGGCTGTAATAGCCAATCAATTCAAGGAAGACACAAACCTCTTTCTTTGATTTTGGGTTGCGGACCTGGGCAATGGCATCCACCTTCTGTAGTTGATGTCCTATCTGCCCATTACCAATTAAATACCCCAGGTATTGAATGTCCTGACCTCCCAGTAAACATTTCTTGGGGTTGGTTGTCAACTCAGCCTTTCGCAGGCTGGTCAACATGGCTTGTACTTGGGTTAGATGGGTGGTCCAGTCTCTGTTGTAGATGACAATGTTTTCAAGGAATTCCCGGTTGGAAGGTGCGGTGCATGGCTGCCATATTATAGCCCCTGGCCTGCTTGAATTGGGATTTTTCCAGACTGAGGTTGACCACCTCTCCAGCTTTCCTCAGCAGGTCTTGCATTTGTATAACGTACTCTACCATATTACGCCCAGCATGGGGTTATTCTTCCCAGGTTTTCTTTACTACTTCTAATATGCCTTTTGGCCATCTTCTAAAGAGCAACTCAAAAGGTGAAAACCCTGTGGAACTCTGAGGTACTTCGCTGATGGAAAACAAAAAATAGGATAGGAGAATGTCCCAATTCTTCCCATCCTCCTGTAAAAACATTTTAAACATTGATTTCAGAGTTTTATTAATTCGCTCAACAAGGCAATCCATCTGTGGGTAATATACTGATATTCACAGCATCTTGACCTTCACTAAGGCACACACTTGCTTCATCACCTTGGATACAAAGGGTGTTCCTTGATCTGCGAGGATCTCATTGGGTATTCCCACCCATGAGAATACTTCCCAGAGTGCATTTGTGATCATAGGGGTCTTCATATTCCTTAGAGCAATGGCCTCCGTGTAGCATAATCTAGGATGACTAAAATATACTTATTGCCTTGGGCGGTTCACTCCAAGGGACCTATCAGGTCTATGGCCACTCTTTTGAATGGGGTTTCAATGATGGGCATAGGCACAAGAGGGGCAGGTTGGATTCTGCTCTGAGCCAGAATGATTGAATTTGCATTGGTATTGCCACCCACCCACTCCCTGGACCTTGAGGGTTTCAGGAGGGGCTGGCCTTGGTTGCCCTTGAGGGTTAAGGTTGTAGTTGTGTAGGTGCTCAAGTAGTAAGGCAAGGCAAAGAAAATTTCTTTTGTGAGGTTTATTTCTCCCGCTCCGGAGTTCAAATGCAGCAGACGTAAATGAAATAATGTAGCACAAAACAAGGCTGAGAAACTTAACTAAACAAGGCTTTTTACTGCTAGGTTAAATGTCCATTCTGGATCACATTCATTTGTCATGTGACCTCTTTTCAATAACGTAACAGAAACTCTGGTAACAGCAATGCTCCTGAATTGCACACAATATGCTTTCACTTATTCTCTTCACATAAGCTTCTTTAGCATGGCAATCAGTGAGGTAACTTTGTTATATTGCTTCATAAAACATTGGCAAGCATATCACTTAATATCCTTATGAATCACACAAGTAGAGCAGTCCATCGGGACTTCCTGCTCTGTAGATGGCAGAGAAATAAAAGGCATTTCTTCCTCACAGCTGCCTGTAGGCTTTGCTACGTCATAAGGAGAAACTGCTCTGCTTTTAAGGAACTCCCTGAATTCAGTGAGAAGTAATTCAGCCTGTGTATTTTCTGGGCTAGGCTGAGAATATCCTCCTTCAGGTAAATGCTTGTTTACAGTTCTTATCTCTTGGCAATTATCAGTGCTTTTACTTGGACAACAGTTCAGCGTGTAAGCATTTCCCTTCCCCCACCTATCTCCACATGAAAGTGCAGGGTAAAACGCTTCAGCAGTGCTTGGAGAGTCTCTCAGAGTGTTAAAAGGAAAACATTCAGGCTTCTCTTGGCTTAACCAATTACTATCAAACTTTCTGCCTTTGTCCTGTCTTTTGCAATTAAAGTTCACTCATTCTGGCTTCCCACTGTTAAGCTTGCTAGCCGTTCCAAACCCACCAGATACCTTGTGCTGGGGCTTCTTCCAGGGTAATTCTCTATCCCTCTGCCTCCTGTTCCAAGGTTCTGCTTGATCCTTTAAATTCCTGAGCTGTAGCCTTGGGTCTCTCAGTGCCTTTGAATTCTTCTGCTTACAGAAGTCTTTCTCTGCCCCTAAGTCTCCCAGGTCCTGTCTGCTCCTTCGTGGATCACAGCTGCTCAGTGGTTCTCTCTCCACTGCAGTGTTGATGGGCAAGATCTGCTTGGTTGATATGTTTCTTTTGCTGAATTATTAAATTGGATCAAATTATTGCTGATAGGATTACAATTAAGAAGTTTGATGGAAGTCAGAACTTGATAGATGGGAGTTGTTTTAGGATCATTGATGTTCTTGAGCCTGGCCCATGGTTATTGTTGCAAACCTGGACCTAGCATATGGATATATCTTCTTTCTTCATTCTGACATTTGGACTTAAATATATGTTTGGAAGTACCAATATGGCTATCCAATTTACTTGGCAAGAAACTCTCACATTTTCTGATGGATATATCCAAGAGCTGATGAAAGAGACCAGTTGTTTTGAATCATCTAAGGAAGCTCCAACTGCTGCTACTTGGGCGACTTTGCTAAATCTACAGAAGAAACTGATATGATCTGAATTGCACAGAATGTCCTTGATTGAATATATTAAGAGGCAACAAATACCGAGAGGGCTTCAGATGTATAAAGAATCTTGGTTGTTTGTAGATGATAAGAACTTTATTGAGAAACTGAATAAAGTGCTCAATTAATGCTCCTTGGATCTGATGGTGTTGACTGTGTTGACTATTAAAGAGAAATTGGGAGCACTTCAGAAGGAAATTGATGACACCCTAACAGGTTTAAAAGCAGGTGAACGGGAGGAAGTGTTTGGACGACAACAAGAAGAGATCCACTGTCAAATGGATGTGTTATTAAGTGTTGTTGTTATTAAGTGTCTTTGAATCAGTGCGATTCTCTGGATAGTTGTCCTAAACTGTGTTCGGTCTTCAGTACTTATAGCTGCTGTTATTGTAGTAATCCATCTCATTGCTGGCCTTCCTTTTTTTGCATTGACCTTCTACCTTGCCAAGCATGATATCTTTCTCTAATGATCTCTCTCTTTGCATAATATGTCCAAAGTATGAAAGTCAAAGTCTTGTCATCTGAGCTTCTAAAGAAAGCTTAGATTAGTATTGATTGGTTTGTTCTTTGGGCAGTCCATGGTATACACAATATTCATCGCCAACACCATAATTCAAAGCATCAATTTTCTTTCTGTCCATCTTTTTCACTGTGCAACTTTCACATCCATATGACATTATTGAAAATACCATGGCTTGAACGAGTTGAAATCTTCATATGGAGAGAGATGCTCTGCTCTTGAGAAACTTTTCTAGATCCTTTGTAGCCATTCTGCCAAGAGCAATGCATCATCAGATTTCTTGATTGCTTGTTGTTTCTTTATTTATAGTTGACCCAAGTAGGTTAAAGTTGTCCACTATTTTGATTTCTTCTCCATCAACGTTAAGCTTATTGATTTTGCCAGTTGTCAGGATCTTTGTCTTCTTTACATTAAAGTGTAGGCCCATTTTAAGACTATGTTCCTTGATCTTGAGAAGCAAATGTTTCAGGTCATCTTCACTTTCAGCCAGTAAAATGGTATCATCAGCATAGTGAAGGTTGTTGATGAGTCTTCACTCTTCTCACCTCTGTTGTCTTCATAAAGTCCTGCTTCTCTAATGATTTGTTCTGCATATAAATTAAACATATAGGGGGGAAGTATGCAGCCTTGTCATACACATTTGCTGATTTTAAACCATTCTGTTTCTCCTTGTTCTGTTCAAACTGTTGCTTTTTGTTCAATGTAAAGGTCATGCAAGAGAATGATCAGTTGTTCTGGTATACCCATGCTTCTTAATGTGGCCCAGAGTTTCTCATGGTTTACACAGTCAAAAGCCTTGCTGTAGTCAATAAAACACATATAGATATACTTTTGGAATTCTTTTGTCTTTTCAAGGATCCTTCTGACATCCGCAATGATGTATCTCGTTCCTCGTCCTTTCATGAACCCTGCTTGCACTTCAGGCAGTTCTCATTCCAGGTATGGTTGTAGTCTCTGCTGAATAACCTTAAGTAGAATCTTGCTGGCATGTGGGATCAGAGTGATTGTGCAATAATTTCCACAGCCAGTTGGATCACCTTTCTTTAGTATTGGTATAAACACAGGCTCGATTTTCGAAGCCTTAGGCATATGCTAGAGTGTGAAAGACAGCCTTACGCAGATAAAACCACTAACCGTGTAAACCAGATTTTCAACAAGGCAGCTTGAATCAGAGAATCCCAGCTACCTGCACAGTGCCAAGCACCGAGGCTCGGGATGGAACAGGGGGCGTGTCATCCTGAAACCCACGTAAAGCGGATTTTGGAAACCGTGTGCGCCAACATTGGACATCACTAACCGCGTAAGCCTACGTGACATTTCCTGGTGCATACGACTGATTAAGGTGTGTGGTGAACCTGTGTAGTGGTGTTACAGTGCATACTACAGTGAGGCGAGTGTGTTTAGGCCTGTACCCAAACCGTACAGAGGTAAATCATTGCTGGACTGGTTGAGAAGCCATGAGGGCCATGCACAGGGTGTTCCAGAGGTGGAGATGTGTCTGTCGTGCCCAGGCACAGTGGAAGATGCGGTAGGCAGTGCGGATCCATCAGCAGGCAGTATCCCAGTACCCGAGATGCAGGTACCATGCCCCATGTGTACATAGGCCCAGGGTGAGCTCCCTGCAATTGATGGAGGAGGAGGTCTATCAGAGATACAGACTGGATGGTGCAACGGTAATTGAGTTGTGCACTATTCTTATTGGGGACCTGGAGTCCTCCACTGCCAGAAGCCAGGCCCTGCCAGTGGCTATGATGATGACCACTGCCCTGGGATATGTGCAACTGGCAGCTTCAAGCATGTGGTTGGTGTGACTGCTGAAATCACGAAGTCTACTGCCAGTCACTGCATAAGTGCCTTCACAAGGGCCATACTGCAGAGGATGCACCACCACATAGCATTCCCCCAGACACAGCAGGTGTGCCATGAGACCATGTAGGCATTCTACAATGTGGCTGGATACCCATCGGTGCTTGGAAGTATAGACTGCACCCACATTGCGCTGTGGGCACCACAGCTAGAGCAGAGAGCATACCGGAATAAGCATAATTACACATTGATGAACATGCAGCTCATTATGGATGCCAACATGACCTTTACTGATGTGTGTGTCCACTACCCGGGGTCCTGCCACAATGCATTTGTCCTTGCCCAGTCCAGCCTGGGACAGGCAGCAGCCATGGTCAGCTCGGAGCTGCGTGGCTGCTAGGTGAGTGTGCACATAGATGAGCCCCAGGACATGCCCAGAACAAACAGTTGCTGTAGTATGATGCTATATGTAATGCAAATATGTGGGGATATATGTGTTGTGTGCATATTGCAGCTCATAATGACCACTGTGTGCACATGTGCTGCTGTTCCGCAGATCCTTGTGCACAGCAGGCCATGTTGCACATCTTCGAAACAACCAGGGGAAGCCCCATGGCCCAGAGCAGACAGCAGACACCAATATGTGGAATGATAAACTGAAGAGTAGCAAATCACCTGGGCCGGATGGTATACATCCAAGGGTGTTGAAAGAACTGAAATATGAGATTGCAGACCTGCTATTAGTAATCTGTGAATTATCATTAAAATCATCTCTAATACCTGAAGATTGGAGGATCGCCAATGTAACACCAATTTTTAAAAAGGGTTCCAAGGGTGATCCGGGAAACTACAGACCGGTGAGCCTGACATCAGTACCGGGAAAAATGGTAGAAACCATCATAAAGAATAAAATTACTCAGCATGTAGATAGTCATGACCTAATGGGAGACAGCCAACATGACTTTAGACAAGGAAGATCTTGTCTTACTAATCTGTTATGTTTCTTTGAAGGAGTGAATAATCAGGTGGACAAAGGTGAGTCGGTTGATATTGTGTATCTGGACTTTCAGAAAGCCTTTGACGAGGTCCCTCATCAGAGACTTTTGGCAAAACTAAAGAGTCATGGGATAGGAGGCAGTGTACTATTGTGGATCAGGAACTGGTTAAAAGATAGAAAGCAGAGGGTAGGGCTAAATGGCCAATTTTCCCAATGGAGAAAGGTGAATAGTGGTGTACCCCAGGGATCTGTGCTGGGTCCGCTGCTTTTTGACATATTCATAAATGACCTGGAAAGTGGAATAACGAGTGAGGTTATCAAATTTGCAGATGACACAAAACTATTTAAAGTTGTTAAAACCCAAGAGGATTGTGGAAAATTGCAAGAGGATCTTGATAAATTGGAAGACTGGGCTTCAAAATGGCAGATGAAATTTAATGTGGACAAGTGCAAGGTTATGCACCTAGGGAAGAACAACCCAAACTATGGTTACACAATGCAAGGTTCCACATTAGGAACCACCACCCAGGAAAAAGATTTAGGCGTCATTGTGGATACCATGTTAAAACCCTCGGCCCAGTGTGCAGCAGCGGCCAAGAGAGCAAATAGAATGCTAGGTATGATAAGGAAAGGAATGGAAAATAAAACAAAAGATATTATAATGCCTCTATATCGTTCCATGGTGAGACCGCACCTTGAATATTGTGTGCAATTCTGGTCGCCGTATCTTAAAAAGGATATAGCGATTTTAGAAAAGGTTCAGAGAAGAGCCACCAAAATGGTAAAGGGGATGGAAGGATACTCCTATGAAGAAAAGCTAAAAAGGTTAGGGCTCTTTAACCTGGAAAAGAGACGGCTGAGGGGAGATATTATAGAAGTCTATAAATTAATGAACGGAGTGGAACAGGTAAACGTAGATCGATTGTTTACCTTATCAGAATATAGGAAGACTAGGGGACATGCAATGAAGCTACAGGGTAAACTATTTAAGACTAATAAAAGAAAATATTTTTTCACTCAGCGTGTAATAAAACTCTGGAATTTGTTACCGGAGGATGTAGTAAAGGCTGTTAGTGTAGCTGGGTTTAAAAAAGGTTTGGACAAGTTCCTGGAGGAAAGGTCCATAAACCATTATTAAGAAGGGACCCAGGATATCAATGCTTGAACCAATACAAGCATTGTGGAACCTGTGTCCCTTGGGGAAACTGCTAGGTACATATGACCTAGATTGGCCACTGTTGGAAACAGAATACTGGGCTTGATGGACCTTGGTCTGACCCAGTATGGCATATCTTATGTTCTTATGTTCTTATGAGGAAGAACATGGGCTGGCACCATGTAGCACAGCCATATGGCAGCAGCCCATGTAGGTCACATCCATATCTGCCCCCATCCCAGCCAGCAAACCCCCCCAACCACATCTCTGTGCCATGCCTCTGCCCCCCTCCTTTCCATCAGGCTGGTCCTTGCCACCATTCCCTATTGCCCTGCTCCACATGCCTGACTGCCGCACAAGCTATATGTTGGTATCCTTTCAATGCCATGGGGTCTCTAATTGTTTGATATTGCACCCCACCCTGCTAGTTGATGGTATATTGTATGTTATTCATAACAGCCCATAGACCTTTACCAATACATGTCCCATGCTTATGTACATATCTCACATTGCCCCCACAGGCGACCGTGGATATCCCCTGAGGACCTGGCTGCTGATCCCAGTGAGCCACCCCAGGAGCCGACAGGAGGTGCGATACAATGCCACCCATGAACAGACCCGGGCAGTTGTTGAGCAAGCAATAGGGGTGCTAAAGAGATGCTTCTGGTGCATCGACAGGAGTGGTGGGAATACCTCTACAGTCCAGAGTGAGTATGCCTGATTTTTGCATCATGTTACATACTTCACATCCTTGCACAGATGTGGGGCTTGCTGGACCCAGAGCCTGAGGTTGCGGATGAGTGGGAGGCTGCAAATGCAGCAGATGGTGATGGCACAGAGGCTGGGAGCCATCAGCAGGCCCAGGCACTGGCCCACCATGCACAGCTGATACGAGACAGTTTCTAAGGTGACTGCCCCACACCATTACCTGGATAGGAAACACACATTCACCAATAAAGT
This sequence comes from Ichthyophis bannanicus, assembly GCA_033557465.1. Taxonomy (NCBI): domain Eukaryota; kingdom Metazoa; phylum Chordata; class Amphibia; order Gymnophiona; family Ichthyophiidae; genus Ichthyophis; species Ichthyophis bannanicus. The sequence continues at coordinate 571,823,455 of CM066033.1, forward strand.
GCCTGAAATGACGTTATATGTGCAGAGTGTTTATTTCCCACCATGTGTGTCCCCTATCCCTGGGATCGCAACTGGTTATGGGCTTTTGCTGACACGTGCACTGCGACACAGTGGAGCGATGTCTGATGATGTGCAGGCAGCGTCATCACCCTCCCCAACAAGGCAGGCTACTGCACATAGTTAAGGGCTACCAGATGGCTGTGCTGGTATGCTGGCAACCCCAGCACCCACCTCGTGGACCCACATGAAGCCAACCAAACTGCGTAGGGAACCAGCAATTGCTGCCTGCTATGTTGCCATCTCCCTCATCATATGCAGGTGTCCCTCTAGATGGCACTCCACTCACAGTCAGTGTTCTTGCCACTCCTCGAACTCTGCCTCCCTCTCCTGTGTTGCTGCCTCCAGGTCCCACCGGATACCATGCAGCTCAGACTGTATGCCCTCGGTGCAGGCCAGCAGGCCCTCCTGCAGTAGCTTCTGGTCTACAAAAGTGCCTCCTGCATCCACAGGGTCATCAAGGATGGTGAACTGTAGCTCATTCAGTGGTGCATCATCTGTCTCCATCTTTCCATCCCTGGCAGATACAGCGGTCTGCTCCACTGCCCTGGGAGCTCCATTGGCCTGCTCCTCTTTCCTTGGAACCACATTGGCATGCTTTTCTGCCCTGGGTGTCTCACTGGACCACTCCTCTGCCTTGGGATCCACACTAGACTGCTCCTCTGTCCTGGCAGGCATACCAGCCCCTGTGGCTGAGCTGTATCCCACTACGCACTGGCATCATCAGGGCAGGTGGTGAGGCTCCCTCTGACACATCTGTTCTAGGCTGTGAGGGTTGAGTCCTTGGCAGATCTGTGGGAGAGCAAAGGTGGCAGAGGGTAGTGCCATGGGTTATCATGTCAGCCTATGGGATGCCACCAAGCTCACAATGGAACAGTCAAGGGGATCCCCAGTCTGCACTTTCTCCAATCCCACCATCACCCAAGGACTGACAGACAGGCAGGGCCTGGGTGAATGGAACCATGATGTGGACACATACATGGCCATCAAGATGCCACCTAGGCCATGGGGCAACCCCTACTCACTCTCCTATGTGCCTGGGGTGGAACTGTTAAAGCTTGCAATCCCTGAGATGAAGACCTCCTTCACATACTGCAGCACCTGCTCCTCCAGAGGGGTGAGTCTGTGCTGGTGTGCAGGTGGCAGTTTGCTGTTTCTGGCTCTTTTGTCCTTTGCAGCTTGCCATACCATCTGCCATTTCTTCTTAATATCCTCCAAATCCCTGTTGTGATGGTGCACAACATTGACTATCCTGACAATATCACGCCATACTGTCAGCTGTGAGCTGATATCCTCTGCTGAAAAGAGGACAGTGTGCTGCTTAAGGATGAACCCCAGGACCATAGAGGTCTTGAAGGGTGTAAAGTTTGCCTTCTGGGTTCGCTTTGGTCCTTTCTGTGCTGTGTCTGCCATTGTGTTGGTCAGGGGCTATGGCAGTGTTAGGCTACCCACATAGGCCCTTTAAAACATACGCAGATACGATGTGCAGCCCACGCCACACCTCGTCCAAATGCATATCCGGTACCCATGTAAGATCCTGAGTGCTGACAGTATAAAAAACTGCATGAAATCTATCCTCTGTAGGACACCATAGCCACACACTGTGGAGAGAAGGCATATGCATGCATGAATGCCCAGACGGTAACACCCAGGTAGGACAGTTAGCACAGTATGCGAGCGTGGCTGCCAAGGCATAAGGACCAGTGCACAGTGTTGCTCTGATTGTGTGCCCTCTCAGGGCAGAGGACATTCTGTGCATGTAACGCTGCACAGAACAACGCTGTTGTTGCCAAAACAGCATCTTTCAGGAAATGGAAAAAAGAGCCAAATGACGAAAACTGGAAACAGCACAAGCACTGGCAAGTTAAATGCAAGCCATTGATAAGGCAGGTAAAGGGAGAATTTGAGAAGAAGCTTGCTGCGGAAGCAAAAACGTGTAATAAAGACTTTTTCAAGTACATTCGTAGCAAAAAACCTGTGAGAGAATCAGTTGGTCCATTAGATGATAGAGGGGTTAAAGGGGCACTAAGAGGAGGCAAGGCGATAACGGAGAAACTGAATGAATTCTTTGATTCGGTCTTTACTCAGGAAGATGTAGGGATGTTTCCAATGACTGAAGTGGCATTTAAAGTGTGGAAGAATTAAAGGAAATATCAATACATCAGGAAGATGTATTACAACTATTTGATAAATTGAAGAGTAGCAAATCACCTGGACTGGATGATATACATCCAAGGGTGTTGAAAGAACTGAAATATGAGATTGCAGACCTGCTATTAGTAATCTGTGAACTATCATTAAAATCATCTGTAATACCTGAAGACTGGAGGATGGCGAATGTAACACCAATTTTTAAAAAGGGTTCCAGGGGTGATCCAGGAAACTACAGACCGGTGAGCCTGACGTCAGTACCGGGAAAAATGGTAGAAACCATCATAAAGAACAAAATTGCTGAACATGTAGATAGTCAAGGCTTAATGGGAGACAGCCAACATGGCTTTAGACAAGGAAGATCTTGTCTTACTAATCTGTTATGTTTTTTGAAGGTGTGAATAAACAGGTAGACAAAGGTGAGTCAGTTGATATAGTGTATCTGGACTTTCAGAAAGCCTTTGACAAGGTCCCTCATCAGAGACTTTTTGCAAAACTAAAGAGTCATGGGATAGGAGGCAGTGTACTATTGTGGATCAGGAACTGGTTAAAAGATAGAAAGCAGAGGGTAGGGCTTAAAATTTTCCCAGTGGAGAAAGGTGAATAGTGGTGTTTCCCAGGGATCTGTGCTGGGTCCGCTACTTTTTGACATATTCATAAATGACCTGGAAATGGAAATAATGAGTGAGGTTTTCAAATTTGCAGATGACACAAAACTATTTAAAGTTGTTGAAACCCATGAGGATTGTGGAAAATTGCAAGAGAATCTTGATAAATTGAAAGACTGGGCATCAAAATGGCAGATGAAATTGAATGTGGACAAGTGCAAAGTTATGCTCCTAGGGAAGAACAACCCAAACTATGGTTACACAATGCAAGGTTCCACATTAGGAACCACCACCCAGGAAAAATGGCATGGTGTAGGAAGGGGTTTTCTTTACAACACAGGACAGACAGCAGTCAGGCAAAACAAAAGCAGTTTTTATTCTGTCCCAGCTTGTTAAACCTCCACAAAGCAAAACCAGAACAGACAGCAGTTCAGGGAAAACAAAAGCAGCTTTCCTTCTGTCCCAGCTTGTTAAACCTTCACAAGCTGGTTCTCCTGGCACTTCTTCCAGCCCCAGTTAATGTTTCTACCTCAGAACTCCTTTGCACGGCTTGCCTTGAAAGAATTTATTTATTTATTTATTTGTGTGCTTTTCTATACCGCCCCTTCCAGAGATCAGGGGCAGTTTACTAGGAACGAGTAACATCATTTAAAACATTGAACATTGAATTACATAGAACATTGTAGCACAAAAATAACTATGATACATGGAACATGTTTAACTATTTACAGAGAACTATTTACAGCGGTGGTTTACAAATTACTAAATATCATATAGGAGAACAATGTACTACTGGAGTGGTGAGTGATACTTTGAGTTAGGTAGGAGAGGTGAGAGATACTTTGAGTTAGGTAGGATAAACTTGCGTCAGTTGCGTCGTGTATTCTTGTGTTGTGTGTTCAAGAGTGGGCTGTAAGTTGTAGTAGTATTGGGCAAAGAGATATGTTTTAAGCTCCTTCCTAAAGGAAATAAGATCTTTAATCTCTCTCAGGTTGAGTGGTAGCTTGTTCCATTGACTGGGTGCATAGTAAGAGAATGCAGAATTGGTTGTTATTTGCTTTAATTTTCTCACCGAGTTAGAAATTAGAAGCATGTTGAGGTTTGCTCTTCTTCTTATTCTGTTTTCTAAAGGGGTATGAATTAATGTTGAAAGATGTGAGGGGGCTATGTCATTAATGAGTTTAAAAACGGTGACTAGAGTTTTATATTGAATCCTACTGGCTATAGGTAGCCAGTGGAGAGCGTATAAAATTGGGGAAATGTGGTCAGAAAGTTTAGCTCTAAAAATGATCCGAGCTGTGACATTCTGAGCTCGTTGTAGGATGTGTATGTCCTTCTTAGATGTACCTTGGAGTAATCTGTTGCAGAAATCTAAATGTGGCATTATAAGAGCCTGGACAACTGTTCTAAAATCACTAATGTCAATGAGAGGTCTGAGTTGCTGGATGGTTCTGAGTTTAAAGAATATGGTTTTAGCGGTCTGTTTTATGTGATGTGACATGCTTAGTGTTTTGTCTAAAGTAACTCCTAGATATTTTACTTCCGATTTGACTGGAAGGGTAATGTCCATCAGGTTGACAACAGATGGGGGAGTGAAGATAGAGTTTCGGCATACAAAAAGAGCTTCAGTCTTTTTGGCTCCATGGGCCTCCCTCCCTTCTCCAGCCTGCTGGATTCTTAACCTTTCCCTCTGAGCCACACCCTCCCAGCCCTGAACGCTGGGCTGCAAACTCTCTTTGAAGGGAAATGTTGATAATCCCTTTGAGAGGGATGGGTAACATTCTATATACCCCATTACAGTGTAGCAGTAAAATTAAATTCCTCTTTGAATACTGCCATGGTGCTGCATGGCTCCATTTCTAAAATGGCTGGCTGGGATGTGTATGTGGTAACATACATGTGTGCATTCTGAATTGCCATTGCAGACATGTCTATGTTGCCAGTCTTGGCGACATCCATATTTTGCACATGCATGTTTCTAAATTCAGCCGTCTCTCTACAGGTATCAGGGGTCTTATTTAGAATGTCCCCATTTTCTTATATTTGTAGAAACATTTACCATTTGGGGCAGTGACAGGCTAATTTTAGAATACATTCACGTGTGTCCACCTTCTCTAGTGCCCCTCCCATGGAATTCTGACTTGGAATTAGTGGCAGTTACAGAGACATGGTCCATGGATAACCATGACTGGGATATAACTATACCAGGCTATACATTATTCAGAAAGGACAGGGTAGGAAGAAGGGGAGGAGGAGTGGCACTATATGTAAAAAAATAAAATTAAAGCTATGGAACTACAGGCCTTAAAAGGGAGACAGGAGGCACTGTGGGTTAAACTAGAAAGAGGGAAAAAGAAATCCATTTGCATTGGCATGATATACTGACCTCCATCATAGGGAGAAGACGTGGATGGAGATTTAATAGAAGACATATGCAGCATTGCCAGGAAAGGGGAAGTGCTACTGATAGGGGATGTCAATATGCCGGATGTTGATTGGCGCATCCTTGCTGCGGTGTCATCTAGAAGCAAGGAGATCCTGGATTCTTTACAGGAAGAAGTATTCAGACAACTAGTAACAGAACCCATACATGAAGGGGCCATACTGGACTTGGTGCTTACGAATGGGGAAAATGTTTCTGATGTTATAGTGGAAGATCATTTTGTATCCAATGATCATCAGATGGTGTGGTTCAGCATTAGGACTAGGGCTGATAAAATCCATTCAAAAGCGAGGGTCTTGCCAAGATGAGCCAAAACATCAAGGAGTCGTTAGAAGGATGGGAACAGCTAGGGAATGTAGAAAAACAGTGGGCAAAACTGAAAGGGGATATTTTAAGGGCCAACCTTTTTGTTAGAATAGTAAATAAAAGGAAAAGGAGGCCACTATGGTTCTCAAAAGAAGTAGCTGAAATGGTGAAGAAAAAGAGTGAGGCCTTCATGAAATGCAAGAGATAACAGAGAGAGGAAGACAGGCAACTATAATTGGAAAAACTTAGAGAGGCTGACAAAGTAGTCAGGAAAACAAAGGTACAAAAAGAAGAAGAAATAGCTAATGCAATAAAATGGGGGGACAAGACATTTTTCAGATATGTTAGTGAGAGGAGGAAAGGCAACAGTGGTATTGTCAGATTCAAGGGTGAAGGGGAGGAATATGTAGAAACTGATGAGGATAAAGCGGAATTGCTTAACAAATATTTCTGTTCTGTGTTCACAGATGAAAGGCCAGGAGCAGGACCTCAGACAACACCCACAAACAGGAACAAAAGGGAGGGACATTTCGAACAATTTTCAGAGGACTGTGTTTGTGAAGAACTAGCTAAACTAAAATTGGGCAAAGCAATGGGACCAGATGCGATACATCCAGAAATATCGAAGGAACTTGGGGACATTCTAGCAGCTCACACTGACTGACCTTTTCAATGCCTCTTTGGAGTCAGGGGTGGTGCCAGAGGACTGGAGAGAGACACATTTGTTCCCTTTACACAAAAGCAGAAGTAAGGATGTGGTTGAAGATTACAGGCCAGTTAGTTTAACCTCAATGCTGAGTAAATTATTGGAAACACTGCTGAAAGAGAAAATAGTGAGGTTTCTAGAGTCCAATGAATTACAGGTTCTGAGATAGCATTGATTCACCAGGGGCAGTTCTTGTCAGACAAATCTGATTGATTTCTTTGACTGGGTGACCAGGGAGTTGGACTGAGGAAGAGCCCTAGATATAGTATATATAGATTTCAGTCAAGCATTTGACACAGTTTCACACAGGTGATTTATAAACAAAGAACCCTTGGAATGGACCCAGGGGCGGCCCAAGGGGGGTGCAGGGCCATGTGTGGAGACTCAGTGCGGGGCCTCATTTGCATAAGGTGCCTCATTTGCATAAATATTTGCATAATGTTACCATACACTAACTTTTAGTAAACATGCCTCTTAATGAGTGTATGGATAAAGAAAGACTAAAAGATTTCTACATTACTATAATCCAGTGCCAACCGCCAGGCACATTAGGAACTACTACAAACACTGCCCATTTAGAACCCATAGCAAACCCGCCGTATCCTAACAGCACTACCAGGACTCACAAAGCACCATACCCTACCTATCAAAAGGCAACACTGCAAATATTAAACCAATACATTTCAGAGAATAACAATACATGACCTACTGGGGAAAGAGAACAAGTGGCAATGTCAAATAGGAATTACATAAACAGAATACTTCAGCTCAGTTACACATGCAGAACATCACCAAACAAGGAATCACAATTTAGAAATAGGAAGACAATAATTAAACTGGGAACCCCAAAAGCCAAACTTGGAATGTACAACACTGTAGAAATAAAACTATAAATTAATTTCCTCTTGTACTAAACAAAGCGCAGACGTTAATGATGCACATTTCCTAGAGCTGACATATTCTAGTTAATAAATTCAAAATAAAGAGATATTTTTCTACCTTTTGTGCATTTTTTTTTCAGTTGCAATTGCTCCAGCTACTTTCTTCTGGTTTCTTCGTGTCTTCTGCTAACTCTTGTGATGCAGCAAGGGGTACACAGCCTATGCAAATTCAGGTAAAAGAAAGACTTACCTCAGAGTCAGCTTTAGAAAGCAGCACTAGGCACTCTGATTCACCGGAGCAAGGGAAATTCTTGCTACGTAGCAAACAAAAATCCCATCAGGAACACCTGAGTGAAAATCCCCAGGTCACGTGCAGAGCTAGGGATTACTTAAGGCAAGGTTCCAGTCAGTGGAGTAGATGGGGAGTGGCAAGAGGAGGAGCAAGAACACGAACACCAAAGGGAACTGCAGAGAGTAGGACTGCAGGTCGGGTTGCAGAGAATAGCAGGAGGTGTGGCTCTCATCAGCTGAGCAGAAACCCCAGGGGATTGCTGGGAGGAAACTCTTCTCACGGAGAACCAGGAAGTGAGTCTGACTCCAGCTCTCGAGAAGAGAGGTTCAAGGCAAGCTGTTCCAAGAGTAAACCTGCTACCAGAAATAACCTGAAAGAGAAGCTAGGAGGATCCCACTACACTAGAGACCGGTATGTGCCAGCTCAAGGCAGAGGTCACTGTGAGAGGAAAGTGTTGGGGGATGGGAACTCCAAGCACGTCTGCAGCCTAAGAAGTAGGTGTAAAACTAAGTCTAATTATACTCCTGCACAAAAGCCATAAGGTATAGGGAGCCAAGTATTAAGGCAGTCCCTGCAGAGAGAAGGAATCCTCCATATGATTATAGGGAGAAGTTTAAAACCCCTAAGTGCCAAGGGCGTGGTCCTGAATATAACTACAAGCAGCAAGGTGGTTCAGAACTGTTATTCTGGGAGGAGAGCCCAGGCAGAAGATACCACAGGCCAGAGAGGTATAGCCCTGAAGGGAGAAGAGCCTCTTTTGATTATTACAGTGATTTATCACAGGACACTGGGTCTGAGCGCGATTTGTATGAGGAGTCTGACACAGGGAGTTTGGGCACTGCTGAGGAGAATATGATATGGGAAGACGCTAGCAATCTTCCGGAGCCCATTCCCATGGAATGCAGCATGTGTTACAAACGCAGCCTTGCTAGGTGAATGAATGCAAAGAGAACTTTGTACAGGAAATAAGGATTATTTGTTTGCCATTTATTTGTTGCTCTATTCATCTTTGAGTTTCTGTTTTCTTGACAAGTCCGAGCGGGACGGGGAATAAAACCCACTTTAAGTTTCATTCAAAAGTTGCTCTGAAAGACTCTTTTATTTAACAAGCCAGAGCAATTACTTGTTCATAGGCCCTAGGCAACCGCCTATACAGGGCAATAAGGGCTCTAACCACGGGCCCCATCACAAGTTGGCGTAGTTTTATCGGATCCAGTCCAGGAGACAAGAAACTACGGAGTGGAGCAACAACGCGGGAAGAGCGAAGTTGACACGCACAGAGGAGGATCCAGGATTCCAAGAGTGCGACGGCAAGCACCTTCTCAAAATAAGAACCTCCACCTTGCTCAGGTAACGGGTATTTGGGCACAGGTTGGGAGGATCGCGGGTGAGAAGGAGAAGGCTTGGGAGGAAGAAATTTTTCCTTGTATTATTGTGCCACACTTGGGTTTGCGTGTTTCTGATTTGTTTTCCAGAAAAAAAAAATAGGCGACCACGATGGATGCACAGGAGGTTCTCAGGTGGATGAGCAGCCAGTTCGCGAAGCAGGGAGAGCTAGCTCGGCAGAACCAGGAGCAGGCCATCGCTGCACTGGTGGAGCAACAGAAGCCCCTGACGGACTTAATGCTTACTCTCCTGAAGGAGCCAAAGAAGGAAGAGTCACCAGCAGCAGTACCTATCTGTGGGGTAGGCCCACAGAGCTGTGGGATTTGGGACACTGGGACAAATGCATGCTAATGACAATTTCGATGACTTTGTGCAAACATTTGAGAGAATAGCTCTTAATGCTAAGTGGCCACAAGAGCAATTAGCCGTTAGGCTGGCCTCAGCACTAACCGGTGAGGCTCAGGCAGCCTACAGGGCCATGCCAGCAGCTCTAGCAGCTGATTACCAAGAGGTTAAAAGAGCTGTGCGTGACAGGTTGGGCTTAACCCCTACCGCGTACAGACGCATGCTACGGTCTACCCGGATTCAACCGGACGAAACCCCAAAGGCACTGTATCACCGAGTGCATGGGCTGGTTTTAAAGTGGCTTGAACCCGAGGGTAAACCGATGGAAGAGGTAATTGATCTAATCGTATTAGAGCAATTCTTTGATGCAGTACCCGAAGAGGTTAGAACATTTCTGACCCTACAGAATTGTAGAACCTCTGCTGAAGCAGCGCACCTAACCGAAAGGTTCTTTGAGGCTGAAGTAATGAAAGAAGCCAGCGCTAGCAGCAGGTCAGGGTTAGCCAATTCTGTAAGAGGTATAAATGTTTCTCCAAGGAACAGAGGGGATTCAAAGGAATCCAGGTGTATAAAAATGGATGGTAACAAAATGTTAAAGTGCTTTAAGTGTGGGAAAGGTGGGCACTTAAAGAGAGAATGTATGTCTCGTACAGCACTTGTCACTGGCCATGAGCACCACACAGCTGCAGGTTTCCGTGTAGATGTGGAGGTACAGGGAGTCCCAGCTAAGGCCTTGCTTGACTCGGGGGCCGACCAAAGTATGGTCTCTCGCCGTTTTTGGGAAACCATACAGGCCCAGAGGGGTTTTCCCCCGAGTCATGCCGAAGGAGTAGCCAATATAAGATGCATCCATGGGTCTTCCGCCGGTTATCCGCTGTACCGGCTGAAGATACAAGGATTGGGGGTACGGAGAAAGACCTTGGTAGCGGTAGTTCCCAAGCTACCCTTTGATTTGGTGTTAGGCCGGGATTGGCCCCCATTTGGGGAAGGCCTAAAGGAAGGCCTGGTTAAGGAAAAGGAATCCCAAGGGCACCCTGAGGAAGTAGAGGAAGAGGGCCAGGCTATGGGAAAGAATAATGAGGAAGGGGAGGCCCTGGTAAATGTGATTCCCCAGCCGTTATTTGCAAAACCCCCAAAGAAAGCAATTGTCCAAAAGGCCCCGATAGAGGTAGTGACACCTGGTAAAAAAGGCTTTGTGTTAAAGGTCTGTAAGATGTCCCCAGATGCACAGGTTCCCCAGAAAGCAACCGCCGATGCGGCTGGCTTTGATCTTTTTAGTGCAGTGGAAGGGGTGGTACCAAAGAAAGGAAAGGCTTTAATTAATACAGGCCTACAAATCCAGTTGCCAGCTGGGTGCTACGGGCGGATCGCTCCCCGATCTGGTTTGGCATCAAAGCATTTTGTCGACGTAGGAGCGGGGGTTGTGGACCCCGATTACAGGGGAGAGGTCAAAGTACTGCTGTTTAACTTTGGAGAACAGGACTTTGAGGTTAAAATAGGAGACCGCGTTGCCCAGATTATATGTGAACGGTTTGGGTCTCCAGAAGTGGAGGAGGTAACCCACCTGGTCCCTACCAGTAGGGGAGGCCAAGGGTTTGGCTCCACCGGACAGAGGGAGGTACAAGGTCTTACTGCCACTACAAAGACAAACCTAGAGGAGGATTTAGGTCCTCAAATTGCAGACTGTAAAACAGTCTCTGCACCGAAGATTGGCCTAGAATTGTCCTTGCAGCAACAAGGCCAGTTAGACCAGTTGTTGTCACGGTTTAGGGATGTCCTTACGCCCGTCCCGGGAGAAACTAACCTGGTCGCGCATGAAATTCTCACACCCCCGGGGAAAATTGTGCGGTTGCGACCTTATCGCTTACCGGAGGCTCGCAAGAGCGAGATTATTTCACAAGTTCAGGAGATGCTACAGTTAGGCGTCATTGAAGAGTCTAAAAGTCCCTGGTGTAGTCCGGTAGTCCTTGTACCGAAACCAGATGGCAGTCTGCGTTTCTGCATTGACTTTAGGCAGGTCAATGCCATATCACTTTTCGATGCCTACCCTATGCCAAGGATCGAAGAGTTGTTGGACAGACTGGGGCAGGCTCGGTATCTGACCACCCTCGACCTTACCAAGGGTTATTGGCAGATACCGTTGACCCGTGCTTCCAGGCCCAAGACAGCATTCAGCACACCGCTGGGTTTATTCCAGTTTAAACGCATGCCGTTCGGTCTACACGGTGCTGCGGCAACATGCCAAAGGTTGGTAGACCAGGTCCTACGGCCTCACCACAGCTACGCCGTAGCATACATGGATGATATAGTCATCCACAGTACCACCTGGGCACAACACCTCCCACGTGTAGAGGCCGTATTGAAGCTTTGCGGAGTGCTGGACTGACTCTAAATCCCGGGAAATGCCTATTTGGCGGAACCGAGGTCAAGTATCTAGGACACTTGGTAGGAAATGGTACGGTGCGACCACTACACGATAAAGTAGAAAGTGTGCAGAATTTTCGGCGTCCGCTAAATAAGAAACAACTGAGAAGTTTCCTAGGGTTAATAGGATATTATAGGCGTTTTATACCCAGGTTCGCGGAAGAGAGTACAGTATTAACAAATATGTTAAGAAAGAACGCACCCAATAATTTGCAGTGGACACAGGCAGCGGAGGACGCTTTCATACTTCTAAAGGGGAAGTTATGCAAGGCGCCAGTTTTATATGGGGTGGATTTTAATCGTACATTTATCCTGCAGACGGATGCCTCGGAATCGGGGCTGGGAGCCGTCCTATCCCAGGAATTTGAGGGTACTGAGCACCCCGTTCTTTATTTGAGTAGGAAGTTGACCAGGGCTGAGAGCAACTACTCAACCATTGAAAAAGAATGTTTGGCTATTAAGTGGGCCATCGAGGCACTTCGATTTTACCTTACAGGCAGGCATTTCGTGCTGATTACTGATCATGCACCATTGAAGTGGCTAGGTACCATGAGGAACCACGACCCTCGCCTCACCCGTTGGCACCTGGCGTTGCAGGCTTTCAATTTTACTATACACCATAGGGCAGGAAAGCTACATTCTAATGCAGATGCCCTGTCGCGTATTCCGGGCTGGGAGCACGAAAGTGCACCATCACGGAATATCTTAAGAGGGGGATATGTGATGCAGGAAGGGGTACACAGCCTATGCAAATTCAGGTAAAAGAAAGACTTACCTCAGAGTCATCTTTAGAAAGCAGCACTAGGCACTCTGATTCACCGGAGCAAGGGAAATTCTTGCTACGTAGCAAACAAAAATCCCATCAGGAACACCTGAGTGAAAATCCCCAGGTCACGTGCAGAGCTAGGGATTACTTAAGGCAAGGTTCCAGTCAGTGGAGTAATGGGGAGTGGGCAAGAGGAGGAGCAAGAACACGAACACCAAAGGGAACTGCAGAGAGTAGGACTGCAGGTCGGGTTGCAGAGAATAGCAGGAGGTGTGGCTCTCATCAGCTGAGCAGAAACCCCAGGGGATTGCTGGGAGGAAACTCTTCTCACGGAGAACCAGGAAGTGAGTCTGACTCCAGCTCTCGAGAAGAGAGGTTCAAGGCAAGCTGTTCCAAGAGTAAACCTGCTACCAGAAATAACCTGAAAGAGAAGCTAGGAGGATCCCACTACACTAGAGACCGGTATGTGCCAGCTCAAGGCAGAGGTCACTGTGAGAGGAAAGTGTTGGGGGATGGGAACTCCAAGCACGTCTGCAGCCTAAGAAGTAGGTGTAAAACTAAGTCTAATTATACTCCTGCACAACCAGCCTGGAAGGCAAAAAGCCATAAGGTATAGGGAGCCAAGTATTAAGGCAGTCCCTGCAGAGAGAAGGAATCCTCCATATGATTATAGGGAGAAGTTTAAAACCCCTAAGTGCCAAGGGCGTGGTCCTGAATATAACTACAAGCAGCAAGGTGGTTCAGAACTGTTATTCTGGGAGGAGAGCCCAGGCAGAAGATACCACAGGCCAGAGAGGTATAGCCCTGAAGGGAGAAGAGCCTCTTTTGATTATTACAGTGATTTATCACAGGACACTGGGTCTGAGCGCGATTTGTATGAGGAGTCTGACACAGGGAGTTTGGGCACTGCTGAGGAGAATATGATATGGGAAGACGCTAGCAATCTTCCGGAGCCCATTCCCATGGAATGCAGCATGTGTTACAAACGCAGCCTTGCTAGGTGAATGAATGCAAAGAGAACTTTGTACAGGAAATAAGGATTATTTGTTTGCCATTTATTTGTTGCTCTATTCATCTTTGAGTTTCTGTTTTCTTGACAAGTCCGAGCGGGACGGGGAATAAAACCCACTTTAAGTTTCATTCAAAAGTTGCTCTGAAAGACTCTTTTATTTAACAAGCCAGAGCAATTACTTGTTCATAGGCCCTAGGCAACTGCCTATACAGGGCAATAAGGGCTCTAACCACGGGCCCCATCACACTCTCCATCTGTCCATTTGTCCTTTCTTCTCCCTTCTAGTTTTTTTCCATCCTCTCTTTACATCTGCTTTAACATACTAATCTTTCTCCTTTTGCTCTTTCCTCATTCCTATTTCATCCACTCAAATTTTACCCCTCCGTCCTCAATCCCCAATATCCGGCCAATTGTGGATTTGTCTTCCCTCCCATACAAAATATTTTTCCCTCTCCATTTCACTCTCCCAGCTCCGTCCCATTCTAATCCTCCCCCAACATCAGCTCCCTTCTAGTTCCAGCCCCACCCAGCATCTGTTCCCTTCTAGTCCCTGCATCAGCCCATTTCCAATCCTATCCTAGTCCCACCATCAGCCCATTTCCAGTCCTAGCTCCCCCATCCATTTCCAGTCCTATCCGAGTCCCTCCATCAGCTCATTTCCAATCCCAGCCCCCCATCAGCCCATTTCTAGTCCTTCCCTAGTCCCACCATCAGCCCATGTCAAATCCTAGCTTCCCTCCACTCAGCCCATTTCCAATCCAAGCGCCCCATGAGCCTACTTCCAGTTCTAGCCCCTCCATGAGTCCATTTCAATTCCAGCCCCCACTACAGCCCATTTACAATCTTAGCACCCCCAACAGCCCATTTCCAAACCTATCCTAGCCCCTCCATCAGCCCATTTCCTGTCCTAGCCCCCCCCCCCACTCAGCCAATTTCCATTCCAAGCCCCCTCCCCATCAGCTATTTGCAGTTTAAGCCCCCCTTCCACTCAGCCCATTTCCATTCCAAGCTCCTGTCCCATCAGCTATTTGCAGTTCAAGCCCCCCTTCCACTCAGCCCATTTCCAGTCCTAGCAACCCCCATAGCCCATTACCAGTCCCAGCCCCCCATAGCCCGTTACCAGTCCTAAGCCCCCCCAACCCATTACCAGTCCTAAGCCCCCCATCAACCCACTTCCGGTCCTAACCCCCATCACCCCATTTTCAGTCTTACCCCCCCACAGCCCATTACCAGTCCTACCCCCCCATCAGCCCACTTCCAGTCCTAACCCACCCCCCCATCAGCCCATTTCCAGTCTTAGCCCCCCACATAGCCAATTAACAGTCCTAATGCCCCCCATCAGCCCATTTCCAGTCCTAGCTCCCCCATAGCCCATTACCAGTCCAAATCCCCCCACAACCCATTACCAGTCCAAATCCCCCCCCCCCCCACACACAACCCATTACCAGTCCTAAGCCCCCCATCACCTCACTTCCGGTCCTAACCCCCATCACCCCATTTTCAGTCTTAGCCCGCCCATAGCCCATTACCAATCCTAACCCCCCATCAGCCCACTTCCAGTCCTAAACCCCCATAGGCCATTACCTGTCCTAACCCCCCCATCAGCCCAATTCCAGTCTTAGCCCCCCCATAGCCAGGGCCGGATTTACCTTGAGTGAGGCCCTACGCCAACAAAAATTGTGGGCCCCCAGAAAAAATAAAAACGAGATCAACTTACCAAAACAGAAATGGCAATAGATGTATAGAATTGCCTGACATAAAGAGGCAATAGGGACAAAATCAGCATCGGAATTCAAGAAATACATTAAAAAAGACATATTCCAGTTAATAAATTCAAAATAAAAAGTATTTTTCTACCTTCTGTTTGGGCATTTTTTTCAGTTGCAATTGCTCCAGTCACTTTCTTCTGGGTTCTCTTCGTGTCTTCTGCTAGCTATCCATTTGTCCTTTCTTCTCTTTTAGATGTTTTCCATTCTCTCTCTATTTCTGCTTTAACATACTGATTGTTTCCCTTTTGCTCTTTCCCCCAATTCTTTCCTTATTCCTTTATCATCCATTTAAATTTCACCCTTCCATTTTCAAGCCCCTCTTACTCTCCCAATACCCAGCCCATCATAGACTTTTCTTCCACACAAAATATTTTCCCCTCTCCATTCTCATTCCCCATCCATTCTAGTCCTCCCCCAAAATCAGTTCCCTTATAGTTCTAGACCCACCCAGCATCCACTCCCTTCTAGTCCCATTCTCCCATGCCCCACATCAGCCCATTTCCAGTCCTATTCTAGCTCTTCATCAGCCCATTTCCAGTGCTAGCCTTCACATCACAGGCCATTTCCAGTCCTAGCCCCCCCCCCATCACAGCCTATTTCCAGTCCTAGCCCCCACCATCACATCCCATTTGCAGTCCGAGTTCCCCTGCACCATCACAGCCCATTTGCAGTCCTAGTTCCCCCCCCCCAACATCACAGCCCATTTGCAGTCCAAGTTCCCCCCCCCATAGCCCTTTTCCGGTCCAGGTCCCCCCCCCATCATAACCCATTTCCAGTCCAAGTCCCCCCCCCCCCATAGCCCTTTTCCGGTCCAGGTCCCCCTCCCCATCACAACCCATTTCCAGTCCATGTCCCCCCCCATAGCCCTTTTACAGTTCAGGTCCCCCCCCATCACAGCCCATTTCCTACCAGTCCAAGTCCCCCCCCCATAGCCCTTTTCCGGTCCAGGTCCCCCCCCTTCACAACCCATTTCCAGTCCAAGTCCCCTCCCCCCATAGCCCTTTTTAAGTTCAGGTCCCCCCCATCACAGCCCATTTCTTTCCAGTCCAAGTCCCCCCCCCCCATAGCCCTTTTACAGTTCAGGTTCCCCCCCCCCAATCACAGCCCATGCAGTCCTTGGCCCCCCCGACCGGCACCGCGGCTGTCTGAGAGGCTTCAGAGGGAGCCGGGTAAGCTCGCGCGAGACCCCGGCTCCCTCTGTACAGCCGCCAGCGTGAAGAGCCTTTTCCTTCACGCTGGCGGCTGTATCTGTGAAGCCGCGAATGCTGGGAAAGGTTAAAGGGCATTTCCTTTAACCTTTCCCAGCAATCGCGGCTTTACAGATACAGCCGCCAGCGTGAAGGAAAAGGCTCTTCACGCTGGCGGCTGTACAGAGGGAGCCGGGGCCTCGCGCGAGCTTACCCTGCTCCCTCTGAAGCCCTGCGGTGTGTGGGCCGGCCCCGGGTGGGCCCTTGCCAGCTGTGGGCCCTACGCCATGGCGTACATGGTGTATAGGTAAATCTGGCCCTGCCCATAGCCCATTACCAGTCAAAATACCCCATCAGTCCACTTCCAGTCCTAACCCCCATCACCCCATTTTCAGTCTTAGCCCCCCCATAGCCCATTACCAATCCTAACCCCCCATCAGCCCACTTCCAGTCTTAACCCCCCCATAGGCCATTACCTGTCCTAACCCCCCCATCAGCCCACTTCTAGTCTTACCCCCCCCATAGCGCATTACCTGTCCTAACCTCCCATAGCCTATTACCAGTCCTAACCCCCCCATCAGCCCACTTACAGTCTTAGCCCCCCCCCCCATCAGCCCAGCTAGATAAAAAAAAAACCACAAACCGGCTGCCGCTGCCGCCGCTGCCGTGGCAGCGGCAGAATCGAGCACCTCGCGGGGCCTCCCCCTGCCTGCAGAATCCTCGTTTCAGCATCAGCTCCCAAAGCGCAGGCTTTTCAGAGCCGCGAAGGGAGAGCTTCTCCTCTCGCGACTCTGTTAATCCCGCCGCGGGGCTGATGGGATTTCCCATCAGCCCCACGGCGGGATTAACAGAGCCGTGAGAGAAGCTCTCCCTTCACGGCTCTGGCAGCCGATATTGAGGGAGTTGATGCTGAAACGAGGATTCTGCAGGGCAGGGGGGCCCCGCGGGGTGCTCGATTCTGCTGCTGCCACGGCGGCAGCGGCAGCTGGTTTGTGTATTTTTTTAATTGGCTGGGTTGATCGCTTATGCAAGATGTTTTTTGCGCGGGGCCCCCTGAAACACGGGGCCCTGTGCAAAACACATTCTTGCTCAATGGACGGGCCGGCCCTGGATGGACCCTAAAGTTACTGACTGGGTTAGAAACTGGTTGAGTGGGAGATAATAAAGGGTTCAGGTAAATGGAGTTCACTCTGAGGAGAAGGAAGTTACCAGTGGAGTGTCGCAGGGATCTGTCCTTGGTCCCATTCTTTTTAACATATTTTTTAGTGATATTGCAGAAGGGCTGTCAGATAAGGTTTGCTTTTTTGCAGATGATACCAAAATCTGCAACAGAGTAGACACCCAGGAAAGTGTAGATAACATGAGGAGTGATCTACCTAAGCTTGAAGAGTGGTCTAGAATTTGGCAGCTAAGATTTAATGCTAAAAAATGTAGGTTCATGCATTTGGGCTGCAACAATCCAAGGGCGTGGTACAGTATAGTGGGTGATGTACTTCTGTCAATGAAAGAAACATGGGACCTAGATGTAATTGTGTCTGTGATAGCTAAATGGGTGAAAAAGGTGACAGCGAAAGCTAGAAGGATGCTTGGATGCATAGGGACAGGAATGGCTAGCAGAAGAAAGGAGGTGATAGTGCCTCTGTATAAGTCTTTGGTGCGATCTCATTTAGAGTATTATGTATAGTTCTTGAGACTGCACCTTCAAAAGGATATAAACAGGTTGGAGTCGGTGCACAGGGTGGCTACTAAAATGGTTAATGGTCTTCCTTATAAAGCATATGAGGACAGACTTAAGGACCTTAATATGTATACTTCAGAGGAAAGGCGAGACAGAGGTGATATGATTAAGACATTTAAATACCTCTGTGGCATAAATGCACAGGAGGAGAGCCTCTTTTGATTGAAAGCAAACTCTGCTACAAGGGGACATAGGATGAGGGTGAAAGGGAATAGACTCAGGAGTATTATGCGGAAATATTTTTTTATGGAAAGAGTGGTAGATGCGTGGAATAGTCTCTCTGTGGAGGTGGTAGAGGTGAGGACAGTATCTAAATTCAAAGAAGCATGGGACAAACACAGAGGCTCTCTAAAGGAAAAAAGGGGACTCTTGTAGTGGGTGATATTGAAGGGCAGATTAGATAAGCCATGTGGTCTTTTTCTGACGTTATGTTTCTATGTTTTTATGTTTCACTTGGATGTCTTAAGGGGCACCTAAATGACCTTTTCTAAAATATGCCTTCATATCCCCTAGAATTGGGGGCTATCACCTTAAGAATGTTTCAGACCAAAAAGCTATTTCAATTGACTACAATACAGGAAGAAATTTTCCATTCCTTTCAGATTTATTAGCAGAAAATTGCAAGAAGCAGATTACCATTGAGAAAATGCTGGTCATGTTTTTAGAAAACTGTAGGACTTCACCGACGGAACAGCCAACAGTTTGACTTGATTGCAAACTACAGGAAGGCTGGTAGCAAGAGCCTGATATTTAGAAGCACTTTTCCATTTAAAGTTATGTGATCAACTCACGTCCAAGAAACATTTTCTGCTAAATACCTAGTCCCGCACCTTTACTTTTTCAAAATACCCATGAAAGAATTTGAATTTAATGGATATAATCACTGGGAAGCAGTGCAGAATTAGCAATGACTAGTTGTGGATGGGAAAGCATAGTTACTCACCTGTAACAGGTGATCTCCGGGAACAGCAGGAATTTAGTCCTCACATATGGGTATCGTCGGTACCGATGGAGCCTGTGCAGGAACGCTCCCCAGCATCCAATTAGAATGCTTTTGGGAGCATCCTACAGCGCCTGCGTGCTGCCTTTCCCAACTGCCTCTCTCCAGTTGAGTTTTAGAGCTGAGACAAAGAGAGAGAGCGAGGGAAAGGAAAAGAGAGAGATAGAGAGATACAACTCCTAGGGGAGGTGGGTGGGTTGTGAGGACTAAATTCCTGCTGTTCCCGGAGATCACCTGTTACAGGTGAGTAACTATGCTATCTCCAGGAACAAGCAGGAATCTAGTCATCACATATGGGGACTCCCTAGCTTTAGGTGCCAGGGAGAGACCCCAGAAGTTGTGTGTCCCTGAGAAGGGCTCCACTTCCCCCCATGGATCTCTGGCATCCTACCAGGGATGGTGGGTAGGAGTTGATTAGGTATGGAACAGGTGTTTGAGAACAGCCTGACCAAACAAGGCATCCCGGCGGGAGTCCTTGTCCAAGCAGTAATGGGCTGTGAAAGTATGAACAGAGGCCCAAGTGGCTGCTCGACAGATATCATCAATAGACACAGAGTTCAGATGAGCCATTGAGGCTGCCATGGCTCTCACATTGTGAGCTGTGACATGGCCCTCCAGAAAAAGGTTCTTAAGAGAAGCTGCAATAGCACTCAAATGGACTCTTACTGAATTTGTCTTAAGGCCTGCATTAGACAAATGAAAGAGATACTCCAGTAATGATTCCAGAGGTATAGCAAGGGGGTTAAGACCCTTTTCTGAACACCAAATAGTAAACCTTTTCCACTTGAAAGCATAAGAACGTCTAGTGGAAGGTTTTCTGGAAGCATAAAGAACATCTTTCACTTGCTGAGAAAGATGAAGATCTTGGAGATCTAGGCCTTCATCAACCAAGCCCTGAGATGCAGGGACTGGGGATTGGGATGCCATAACATCCCGTTCTCCTGAGATAGGAGATCTGGAGCAGACCCTAACTCCAGGGAGGGAGCTTGAGAGAGATGTAGAAGCAGAGGGTACCACACTTGCCGTGGCCAATGTGGTGCTATGAGGATCATGTGGCCTCTGTCTCTCTGAAACTTGAAGAGGGTTTGGGGAATTAGGGGAATGGGTGGAAAGGCATACAGGAAGTCTTGACCCCAGTAAAGGAGGAAAGCATCCTTGGCTTGAGCCCCCTGAGCCAGAATTCTGGAACAGAACCGGGGAAGTTTGGCATTCCACGGACTTGCAAAGAGGTCTATGTCCGGGGTTCCCCAAAGTTGAAATATCCGGATCACCTGGTCTACATGCAGAGACCACTCGTGTGGAAGGAGAACTCGACTGAGTCTGTCCGCCCAAGAGTTTTGAATGCCTGCAAGATATACTGCCAGCAGATGAATCTGATGCTCTCTGGCGAGGGCCCATAGTCGCAAAGCTTCGTTGCAAAGCAACAGAGAGCCCGTTCCCCCCTGCTTGTTCCCATAGAACATGGCTACCTGATTTCTGTGTGAATGAGGACTGTCTTGTAGCTGAGCAGGGAGTGGAACACTCGCAGAGCCAGGAAAATTGCCCTGAGTTCCAAGAGATTGATATGTAGACAACTCTCTTGTGGAGACCAGGTGCCCTGGGTGGAGAAGTCTTTCAGATGAGCTCCCCAACCCTTTGGAGAAGCATCTGTTGTGAGAGTTGCTTGGGGTAAGGGTTGTTGGAAGGGGCACCCCAGCAACAGATTTTGAGTGGACCTCCACCGTTGGAGGGACAAAATGAGGCGACTTGTATTTGCTATTTTGTCTGACAGGCACCCTGATGCCTGGGTCCATTGGGTAGATAAAGTCCACTGAGCTGCCCTCATGTATAGGCGAGCATATGGAACCACATGCATGGTGGATGCCATGTGGCCCAGCAATTGCAACATTTCTCGAGCAGTTAGGTGAGGATTTAGCGCTGCTTGAGAAGCTAACTGCACTAAGCGAAGGCAACGGGCCTGGGGGAGATAGGCCCTTGCTCTTGTGGTATCCAGCAGAGCTCCTATGAACTCTAAAGATTGAGTGGGAGTCAGACTGGATTTTGGGATGTTTATTACCAGCCCTAAATACTGAAGGATACGCATTGTGCAGGATAGAGAAGTCTTGGCCTCTGACTGTGTTGGAGCTCGAATGAGCCAGTCGTCCAAGTAAGGGAAGATGAATATTCCCAGAGTACGGAGAAATGCTGCTACCACAGCCATGCATTTCGTGAACACCCTTGGAGCAGAGGCCAGACCAAAAGGAAGCACCCTGTATTGGTAGTGCTTTCCTTGAAAAAGGAACCGAAGGAACTTTCTGTGGGTTGGATGGATGAGTACATGGGTGTATGCATCCTTGAGATCTAGAGAACAAAGCCAATCCAGACTCTGAAGGTATGGAAGCAGAGCACCGAGAGAAATCATCTTGAATTTCTCCTTGACAAGGAATTTGTTCAATTCTCTGAGATCTAATATAGGTCTGTATCCCCCTGTTTTCTTTGGGATAAGAAAATAAGAGGAATAGAACCCTGTGCCCTGTTGATGAAGAGGCACTTCTTCTATCGCCCCTTGGGCAAGAAGAATGGCAACCTCCTGACCTAAGAGGTTGATGAGAGGTGTCGGAAAATTGAACTGCTTCACTATTATATGAGGGGGCATGCTTGAAAAATGAAGTTTGTACCCCTCCTTTATGATGGAGAGTGTTCAATGCTCTGCTGTTATTTGCCCCCATATGGGGGCAAAATGACATAACCTTCCGGAATGGTGGGCGGTTCTGGTCCTTCCAGAACCAGAAAGGCTAAGTTCTCTAGTTGAAAGTCAAAGGCCCTGAGGAGGCTGAGGCTTCTGAGCCAGTGGAGGCCTAGCAGCCTTTGCTTTCTTCTGTTTGGGTGGTTGCTGACGTTTAGTTGAAAACTGACCTGCAGAAGAAGCCTGCTGAGTATAAGCAGGATAAAATCTTTCTTTTTAGAAAAAGGTGTTTTCTTGAACAACTTCTTTCTAACAGGATCAGCAGTGGACTTGGATAGTCGATTCAAGGTGGAATTTTCAGCATCCATGTCGTTGGCTTTTTCCTGCCAATCTTTCCCAAACAGGTTCTCACCAGTACAAGGGATCTTTCCCAATTTATCTTATACCCAGAGCTCTAAATCAGATGCTTGGAGCCAAGCAATTCTACGTGCACCTATGGCAATAGCCGAGGTTCTGCTTATACATTCAAAACAGTCAAAGGCTGCATGGTTGGAGAATTTAGAGACATCTTGGGCATGTTTGACCCAAGTGAGAAAATCCTGTCTTTTCTCCTCAAAAATGAAAGGACTTAATGTCTGTAAATTATCTGTGACCTCCTTTAGGAACATTCCCATGTAGAGACTATAGGAACTGATTCTTGCAGCAAGCATGGAAGCTTGAAAGACTCTACGTCCAAAAGCATCCAGGGTTCTGCATTCACGTCCTGGAGGATTACAGGCATGTCTTTTTGCACTTCTAATCCTTCTCATAGCCGACTCCACCACAATAGAGTGGTGAGGAAGCTGAGTTTTATGGAACCCAGGACAAGGAGGGACACGATACATAGTATCTAACCTACAAGAATGAGGAGAGGTGGCAAGAGGTGTTTCCCACATCCTCAACATGAGATCATATAGAATCTCATGAATGGGTAAGGTAGCTGCCTCCTTAGGAGTTTTGGGATATTGTAAAATTTCCAACTCCTTGGTCCTTGGCTCTGTTTCAGGGGCCACAGTGATGGACAGGCTCCGAGCCACCTCCCTGATAAAGTCCTGGAAAGACATGTCCTCTGGAGGAGACATCCTGCGTTTAGGGGAGGAGGACTCCTCTGGAAGAAGTATCTCTGCATCGACAGAACTTTCAGAATCCTCAGATTTTTCTGAGGACTCGAAGTATCGTCTGTCCGGATGCTCCTGCAGAGCCCAATACCCGTACCGACCAAGGTCGGTACCGGGAACAACCGGTACCGGGGAATCGGTACCGGAGGGCATCGTAGGACAGAGTACCGGCATCGCAGACACCGATGCCGATGTCGATGCTACCGGTACCGGTGCCGGTGCTAGTGCCAGTACCGGTGGAGTTTGTCTGTCACGGTACCAAGGGCGTTGATGCCGCAAGGAAAGTCACCAGACTGCGTTCCATGCTCAGAATTCTCTCGTCCATGGACGCCGCCAATGCCTGGAAGTCGGTACCAGTGGAAGCCGCCGGTACCCCAGAGCATGGCATCAGGAGATCTGTCGAGGCCGAGCCATCTAGAACATCCTGGAACCCCGATAATGCTTTAGAAGCCGAAGCCTCCCACCGAGGTAATTTTGCCGGTGCAGAATCCTCGAGGGCAACGCCAGAGGCATCTCGATGCTTAGAAGGAGATCTACCCTTCGAGGACCGGCTGGATTTATGTTTAGTTACCTGAGATCCACGGGAGGAAAAAGAAGCCCTGGAAGACGTCGATGTCACCGAAGCTGCATCAGAGGGAAACAGGGTACTGAGCTTTGCCACTCGGTTCTGCCGACCTCTTTTAGACATCATGGCACAGGACACACAATCCGTGATGGAGTGGTCAGGACCTAAATATTTTAAACACCATTCATGGGTGTCGGTGACGGAAATGGTACCGCCACACTTGGTGCACTTTTTAAAACCTGAGGCAGGTTTTTCCATGTTAAGGAAGTTTTTGGGCCTTAGGCCCAAAAAGGCGGGTGCACCTGAGGAAAATAGAAAAAGAAATATATATATATATATTTTTAGAAATAGGAAAAGAAAGACCGGCGGTACCGGTAGAACGTCGAAGAAGGCAGACGCGACCACAAAAAGAAATAAAGAAATAAAGAAATTCTTCTGCGGTGACAGGAACATGACCTGCTGGCTCCGCGGAAAAAGAAGAACTGGAGAGAGGCAGTTGGGAAAGGCGGGAAGGCAGCACGCAGGTGCTGTGGGATGCTCCCAAAAGCGTTCTAATTGGACGCTGGGGAGCGTTCCCGCGCAGGCTCCGTCGGTACCGACAATACCCATATGTGATGACTAGATTCCTGCTTGTTCCTGGAGATAGAATGTTACTTATATTTTTATTTCTTTAATTTTAATTTTTTGTTTTTCATTTGCTTCCACTTCTGTCAATATGTTTGTTACAGTCAATGAGTGCTTTCCTCCTGTGTACTCACAAACTCTAATTTATTTATTAAAGTTTTATATACCATCTAATACTAAGTGACTTTTATTTTTTTTATGTAATCAATTTTATTAAGTAGAATCAGATAACGTACATTCCACAACAAGAAGCCCAAACAATGAGATAATACATCCCTCCAATCGTACAACTCCGTCAACTCTCCATCCAGGAACAGGGCAGGATATCGGCCACTGTTAAACAGTCAATATAAGTACAAAACATATCAATCATAGAACAAAAAGTATGCAGTAGATTCTACCCAGTTATCCCCCCGCCCCCCAACTGTCCCCCCTCCCCACCCCCCCACCCTTCTGACCCATCCTACCTGGAAGTGAGTGAAAAGAAAAGAAGAGAAAAGAGAAGAGGAAAAGAAAAGAAAAGAAATCGTAAAGAGAAGACATTCCGGTGAAGTGAGAACAGCTTGCTGATGACCGGCTCAAGTTAACTAACCCTCCTGAAACACTAAACTCCAAAGGGTCTCATCTAGAAAGGGCTGCCCTCGAACTGTAGCAGTAATCTTTTCCATCTGATAGATTTCCCAACACTTAGCCCACCATTCTGTAAGAGACGGAGCTCTGCTACGCTTCCAGAAACGAGCAATCACCGATCTGGCCGCTAGGAGGAGCGATTGAATCAGATCTGGAAAGGGACATCTAAGAGTGGATTCCGAAAAAATCTCTAGAACACAAGACTCTATATTCAGGGGGAGGGTAACCTGTAACCTCTCACGAACATGTCCTATCACCTTCCCCCAATACTGCTGAATGCGAGGGCAATGCCACCACATATGATCAAAAGACCCCCTGCGCCCACAAAGTCGCCAGCAAAGCGGGTCATCGGCTCTTTTCCAGTGGAAAAGATCTACCGGCGTTATAGATAGACGGTAGAGTATCCGAAGTTGAGTGTGAATCAGTCCCAACGATAAGGAGCACGAATGTGAATACGAATAAACATCAAGCCAGAACTCTTGGTCTTTCCCCGGTAAAGTCACCTCCCATCTCTGCTGAGGAAGTTTCAAGGCCAGTAGAACAGGCAAATCAGCCGCTATATGCCTGTACAATCGAGCCACAAAAGCTTTGAGTTTCTCAGATACAAAAAGATCTTGTTCCAAACACCTAGGGCGCCGAGATATATCGGTTACCGAGAACTGGGTTCTCATACAGTGGAGTATTTGGAAAGCCTGAAACGGAGAAAGGTGAAGACCCATAGCTTCCTCAAACCTCACCCTTGGGGCCGGGTATTCGTTCTCATATAAGGTGGAGAGTTTTGTCCTAAGTGTTTCCGAGTTTATGTCCTTATGCATAGTTCGGATAAATCCTAAGGCCCCCAGAACGTTGAAAGGCGAAGAGGAAGCGGGTAACCCCATCTGCTTACATATCCCTCTCCAAGCTGCCCAGCAGGGGCCGATGAAAACATGCACTTTCACCTGAGTGACCTCTTGGGGAGTACTAAGGAAGGGTACAGCCTCCAACGGAGTCGGGCGAAGCCAGTCCTTTACTAACAAAATCAATTCAGCCCCCGGGTGAATTCTCCATAACAGTAACGATCTCAGAGAAAAACAAGAGTAATACAGCTCCGGGTAAGAGAGGCCCAACCCTCCCGACCCTTTAGGGGTGGTGAGTATTCTCCAGCTAAGCAAGGGACGTTTCCCCAACCACAGAAATCACGTCACAGCCTTCCGAAGGGATGCAAAAAACGTGCTCGGGAGAGAAATAGGCAATTGCATAAACAGGAAAAGTAATCTTGGTAAGAACAACATCTTATAAGTATTAATACGGCCTAACTAAGAAACCAAACACCGACTCCACCGTTCCATATTGCCCCTAACCGATTTCAAAAAGGGGAGATAATGCAGGTTATACAACTTCGATATGTCTCGGTGTATTACAACGCTCAGATACAGAAAATGGTCCACCACCGGGAAGTTTCCATTGTTAGAGAGAGCTGCGTTGGAGGAGCGGGATAAACAATTAAGTAGCGTGGATTTCTGTCTGTTGATGGTAAACCCGGACAGTAAAGAGAAGCGATCTAAGATATTTAGTACAATGGGTAAAGATCTAGAGGGTTCCCTCAGATAGATCAGTGTGTCATCCGCATATAAAGAGATGACATGCCACTCAGAACCCAGATGGATACCTATGTCCTCTGCCCGTAATCGGATATGAGACGCTAAAGGTTCCATTGCAAGGGCAAACAATAAAGGAGAAAGGGGGCATCCTTGTCTTGTGCCTCTACGCAAGCAGAAGGAAGGCAAGCTTACACCATTAACAGACACCACTGCCCGGGGGTTGGCATACAATGAAGCAATCCACGTACAAAAAACGGACCCAAAGCCGAATTCCTGGAGGACCCGGAAGAGGTAGGGCCATTCTAGTTTATCGAAGGCCTTCTCCGCGTCCAGCGATAGGATGTTAAACGATCCCTCTTTGCATTTTACGCCCTGTAGGACATTAATGAATCTATGCACATTCTCAAATCCATATCTATGTTTTATGAAACCCGTTTGGTTGGGATGAATGATGTCTGTAACTAATAGGGCTAGACGATTAGCTAAAATGGAGGTAAAGATTTTGTAATCCAAGTTTAGTAAAGATATCGGTCGACAGCACATTGCAAAGCATCTTTTCCAGCTTTGGGAATCACAACAATATTCGCATGATAAAAGGATTCCGGAAGTGTTTGGAAAGAATTTCATTATAAACTGATAATAGCGTAGGAGCGAATCGATCAGGGAATATCTTATATAGTTCCGCTGGCAAAAAATCAGGTCCAGCCACCTTAGCAGACTTGAGGTTTTTTAGTACTTGTTGAACCTCTAGTAGTGTAAACGGGCGCTCTAACTGCTCTCTCCCTTCCATTGACAGCTGAGGGAGAGAAGCCTCCCTCAACCATTCAGCAATATCAATGTGAGACGCTGATGTCTTGCTAGTATAGAGCCGCTCATAATAAGTGGCAAAGGTGGACGCGATATCGCGAGAAGCATAGAAAGGCTGACCTTGCAGGGATTTAATAGCATCTACCCTGTGATGTTGCTGCTGCTTCTTTAAATGCCACATCAGCAGCTTGCCTGCTTTATTACCCTGTTCATAATAATGCTGCTTTGTGCGTAAGAAGAGCGAGGCCACTCTGTCGGATTCCAGCGCAGCCAACTCCCCCGACAGCGAATCAGCAATTTCCACACCTGCTCTCCCCCCCCCCCTTCCTGTGTTTACCTTCCAGGTCGACTATCTCCTTCCTCAACTCCTCCTGTTGGGCTATCAGACATTTCTTAAAAGCACTCGACAGGGAAATAAGATGACCCTGCAAAACCGCTTTCCCTGCATCCCATAAGAGAGCTCTAGAGATCTCCTGTGAATCATTAAATTTCAAATATTCCATCCATCTTTTACGGACCTCCGAGGCAAATTCCAGTTGAAGTAGGAGCCCTCGTGGTAAGGACTACCTCTGACCTGGTCCTTACCACCTTAGTACTCCCCAAAAGATCAATAGAGATAATAGCATGATCAGATGGACCCATGGTCCCAATGTCAGCTTGATTCAGCCAAGGGATCCCGGACCTAGACAAAAACCACATGTTTATCCGAGAATGGCACCGGTGTGCCTGCGAATAGAAGGTATAGTCCCTTTCCAAAGTATGCAGTTGCCTCCATACATCACATAAATCAAACTGTGAAGCCCAGTCCACCAGCAACTTCCCCAGAGTGTTGCCAAGAGTTCGACTCCCCGAACGATCTCTGAGCAGACACAATTGAAGTCTCCTCCTAGAATAAAAGGCCCTTGACTAAATTTCTGAATCGCCTTGGAGAGATCGATCAGGGAACTGCCCACTACTGCAGGAGGGAGATACACATTGACAAGAGTAAACGTTATCCCTTGAATAGAACCTACCAGAATCAAGAAACGGCCCTCCGGGACAGTAATTTTATTAATCAACTGAAAGGGGCACGAAGAGCAGAACAGGATAGCTACACCCCTCTTCCTAATAGAATAATTAGCTAGGTGAATTTGTGGGAACCTACCTTTGGCAGAGTCAAAATGATCATGCCTAGAAAAATGAGTTTCTTGAAGAAAGATTATCTCAGCTTTCTCTCTACACAGCTGATCCAGAACCCTTTGTCGTTTGCATAGGTTATTTAATCCGTGCACATTCCAAGAAATATCTTTAACCATTCCCAATTCTGGAGAAAAGCCACTTGTAAATTATCAGCCTGAGCACACCCCCCCCCCTCCTTTATCCAATCTTGAAGTAGCAAACTCCCCTCCCGTAAAACCCCTAACAAAACTTCTTTCACTCAGAGTTGGAAAATAAGGAATTCTCCTAATACTCGGTAAAGATTTCCTGACACTTTGGTCAGAAGAGCCCCCCCTATCTCCCTCCCCCCAACCCCCACCACCCTCCCCCCCTTTCATCCCAACCTCCCCCCCCCCACGTTCCTATGTTTGCAGGAAGTAAACCAAACCTGTGAACAGCACAATAATGGTAACACTCCCAGTGCCCCTAGGGAAGTCATGGAAGAAAAGTAACCGGTCCTCTCCCCAACTTCCCCCTACCTATCTACTGGCCATAGTTAACTGGAAACAAAAACCTCCTTTAAGTGTCTTCCTAGTACTTAATGTATGTCGGAACTAACATCACTCTCGCCTCCTACTTGTACCCCCTTGCTCCTCCCTCCCCACCGCCCCCCACCCCCCACCCCACTCCCCCCCACTCCCCCCCTCCACACCCCCCTGTATATCTTCTATGCCTGAGTGAAAACCTGTCTAATCAACATCAGACGGGGAGAGAGCGGGATGAGAAAAAAAAAACTCCCAGACACAATTCCCACAAGAGATTTGACAGTCATAATAACTCAGGTAGGGGCAGAAGTATCCATCTCCTTCTGAGGATTAGGGTCAGTATCCGAATTAGAATACTGTCTAGATCACGGAACCTTGCGCCTCTTTGGTAAAGACATCTCCCACTCTCCATTCGTGCTTCTCTGTCGAGTTGGACATTCACCGTGGTGCATCAAGTCCAGGAACTCCATCGCTGCTGAGAGCTCCATAATTTTTGTGGGCAGTTGTTCCAGTTGAACAGCAAAGCGAAGGGGAAGCCCCATCTATAGGAGATTTCCTGTTTCTGTAGCACCTGAGTTAAGGGCTTAAAGCTCTGTCAATGCTCTAGGGTGTACTGAGAGAGATCTTGATATATCTGAAGCTCCTGACCTTTGAAAACCACTGAGCGTTTACCCCTAAGACTTCTCAGCAATGTCGTTTTGTCGTCAAAAAAACTGAAACAAACTATAACTGCTTGGGGTTGAGGATTGGAGGCCCTCCGAGCCCCTAGAGAATGGTGCGCCCTTTCAAGCCTCACCGGTTTCGGGGCATGTGGTACACAGTAGGCATAGACTTCCTGGACTAGAGCCATTGTATCCTCCGCACCTCCCGCTTGTTCTGGAAGGCCAAAGATTCTTATGTTGTTACGTCTCTGTCTGTTCTCAAGTTCGTCTTGTCTTTCCTTTAGATCTCTCGTAAGTTGATCTAGTTTCACAATTTTAGTCTGGAGGGCCACGGATGTGTCCATTTGTTCCCCTATATTTATCTCGGTCTGCGTCACTCTGTCACCCAGGGATTTTAGGTCAGTTCTGATATCACTGACCGCTTTGGTAAAGTCCTGGCGGAAAAGCTTGAGCTCCTGAAGGATTTCCAAGAAATTGGCTTTTGTAACCAGAGCTTGCGGCCCAGAGCTACTCGCTTTAGAGGCAGCTGCACCTTCTGCCGGCTGCGAAGATTGTAAATTGAGGGTATCCGAAGACTTAGCAAACTTAGAGAGGGAAGCAGCGTAGGATTTTGTATTGGCCATGGTTATCAGGCAGCATAGAACTATCTTCAGCGCCTCCAGGGAAAGTGAAAAGCCCTCTTACTGATTCTCCTGGGAAAGTCGAGAGTAAGGAGATGGTAAAGCCAGTCAAGAAAAAGGCATAAATAAAGCTATACTGCTGTTGGCCTGTAGTGCGGACAAACACCACAAGAGGGCGCTCTTGGTTTAAATATCAACAATGCCCACAGAGAAGACAGTCAGCACTGTGAGACATCTCCCTGAGCCAGTCAGTCACATGCAGCAGCATTCAAGGGCAGCAGCAGCAAATTTCACCGCTCCGATGACACCTCTAATGCCCGATCTGGAAATCGGGGTTGTTTTGATCACATCAGCAGGACCGGGACACTCAATGGAGCTCTGTCAGAAAGCGGTGGCCATTTTGAATTATCTCATGTGTTCCAGCCATGCGTTCCACTGAACGGCGGCCATGTTGAAGGAGGAGACAGTATCGGAGTACACACAGCAGCTAGGTCGAGAATGTCATCAGCACTCGCATGCATTCCAGGAGGAGCACAGAAACAACTTTCCCGCCACAGAAAGATCTCCTTCTGCGTTCTACTGGAAATCCCTCAGGTACATCAATAATGGCGGCGACCCTCTTTAGGACATTGAGAGCAAAGCGGGTAACAAGCTTCGGGGCACGTTACAAACCACTGTAATACACTGTGATGACAGCTCCTGCACATTGGGGGTTACCCGTTTTGAAAAATTAATCCCAGGTCGAAGGATTTATTGCTGATGTATTCACAGTTGTAAAAAAGGATTAACAGGCAGTATGATGGTAGAGTAAGGCACCGGAGATGAACAGACCCGCCATCAGCCTCAGGAAAAAAATCGTAAGCTGTCCCACAGCTAAGAAACTCAATTTGCAGTGCTTGCTGTTCGGTGCTGAGGGTTCCTCCGGTGGATCCGGGATGGGGAAACACAGGATTTTAGCGAGATCAAGCAGGAGGCAAGAGATCTGATCATACCATCCTATATGGTTAGCTGAGCGCTATTAAGGAGAGCATTTGGATGCCAAAAAAATTGCCATTCCAGATCCCATTATTTAGATAATTGGGGAAAGAAGTGAGGAGCCTTAGGGAAGTGTGGCCATCTTAGCTGGGCTCACGAGCACACCCCCCCCCCCCCAGTGAAATTTTAATTGAAATTGATTTACAATTATTAATTTAAAAACAGAGAAAGCCATAAAAGCAAGAATTCAATAGAAGGTATGAAGAAAGTAGTAGAAGGGAAAGGATACCCCATATTAGAATTTTCCCCTGCCTCTTCTTCCCCCATCCCATCCTATCATTTGCCTCATTACTGCTAACCAATGCCAGCATTCACTTCTCCCCCATTCATTCACCTTCTAGCATCCATTTCTTCCCCATCCTGACCTATGGGAACTCTGGGCCTTCTCTCTTCTTTGGCAATTATCTGAAGTGGCTCTGCCAGTGTCCTAAGCAATCTAAACTTTTCGGTTGCTAAGGGATGGGTCTTGACCTTCTTACACCACTGGTAGGTTGGCTCCACCAGAGGCTTTGGCTGAACCCAGTTTTTTGCTGTGTATGGGATGGGCTTCAGCAGTGACCTCCAAACTCCTCCCTTTCTTCTGTGGGCCAGCACATCAGACATTCTGACAACTGGTCTTGCAGTGCACAAGATCAGCAAACAGGAAGCACCAATCTGCAGACATTTTGCCACCCTGAAGTTATCTGGAGAGTAGATTGCATGTTGTCGCTATCCAGATCAGCTCATACTATACCCGTGCTCCATGCCTGCACTAAAGTGGCATTTTAGGAAGGATGTCTAGGAAGAATCTGGAATGTCCAGAGCATAATATCCAAAAATATGGGGAATGGCAGCAGTGAAGGGAGGCACACATAAATGTCTTCTGAAATTGCTCCTTCTCAACCCTGGTATGTGAACGTTCCAGTAACTCACAAATAGCAAGGCCAGGTAAATGCATGCGTGTAGGCTATTTTACAAATATGGACATCCCCAAATTGCATGCCCACAGAACTGAGTGCTTGGACATCCTGGCCAGAATAGTTCAGAAGGAGGGTGACTATGTTCTGAGATTACTACATCCTGGCCTGCCATTTCAGATACTCAGATGTACAATGGCAGGCCTGTAATATGTTTGGAGTATATATTTACATGCAGGTTTCTTCAGCCAGGAAATATTAACTGTGGCAGTGAACCATATTTTGCTTTTCCTCCTGGAAGCATTGCAGCCATGAAATAAGCACTTTTTTACACCTTATTTGTGGTCAGGAGCAGGCATAGGCATGAATGCCTGAACAACCAGAGCCAGACATCTTGTACTGTTCTCAAATCAAACTGTGGGGTATGTTTACTAAACCGTCTTAACGTCGCAGCAGTGGTATTATCGCATGATAAGTGACGTTATCGCGCGATAATGCAGCGGCGGCGTTAAGGCACACTAACGCTGCGAAATCAGGGTCTGAAGGGTGGAATAAGGCTTCTCAGAGGGCGGAGAGAAGGGGTCAATGGGCAGAGAGTGGGAGGGGAGAGACTACAGGCACACTAACGCTGTGAAATCCGGGTCTGAACACTAACGCCAGTGAAACCCTCGCATTAAGGCACATTTGCAGGAAAGAGAAACAATTTCAGTCAGCAATGTGCAGCAAAGGCAGGGAAACCCAGGAAAGTGATAGTTGTGATACATGTGCACGGAACAAAAGGGCAAATAAACATATAAAAGGACCAGAACCACATCTAAAATCCCAATAACCAAGCTGGCCAATAGTGATATTAATGATAAACATAAAGCAATACTACTGACAAAGCGTATAAATTAAGATATCATGTTTGGAAGGGTCTATGCTCTGTCCCCCTACAAAGTGAATGATCCCACATTGAAATAGCGCTGATCAGGGTTTCTGTCATTTAGATTGGTCAGGTTTGTTATGGCATGCACATGTGCAGCAACAGCAGAGTTTGCACGTAGGAAAGGGCAACTGCACTGATGCTGTAAATGGGATACAGGGGGCTGCAGGCGGCACATGCTGTGGTCCAGCTGGGGCACAGTGCGGGCTAGGCAGATGCCTAGGTGGCACATAGGAATGCTGAAACTGTAAAGCAGCAAGACAGCAACTGACGAGGGTCCAACATGGGCATGAGTGTGTGTCCCACAGTATCACAGGGGAGATTACCCAACAGGTACCCCCAAGGGCACATAACATTGGCAGGCAGTGCGGGGGGGGGGGGGAGGAAGTGCGCATGTCCATGTAGGCATCCCTACCCAAGAACCCACACCATAGGCAGCTGCCTACCGGCATACTGGATGGCCTGGGACTGCGCACTACCAGCACCACCGGCATAATGGCATGGCAGCATGTTGGCGGAGGGGTGCTGGTGGCGGAGGGGGCAGTGGCATCTGACAACAGCAGACTTTATCGTGCGATAACCCAAAATGCTATCTTAAGACTGGAATGCCCACTACCTTATATGGCATTTGTCACAGTAAGATTGCAACTAACACCGGTAACATTAAGATGGCTTAGTAAACATACCCCTGTGATGTGTATCTCATTCAGGGCATGCTTCCTTCACACCCCCATGCTGTATGGACATTCTCGCACTAAGCACATCTATATACCCAGAGTCTCAATATGCTTTGTGGGCCTTTCCTTTGCTCAGCAGTATAAAGTTTCTATACGAGTAAAGTAGTTGAGCATAGCTGTGGAAACTACGGATAGCTCTACCCTGTAATCAGGCCCTGTAATCCTAGACAGTGAACCTTTCATAGTGACTATGATTGAGAATCAGGCACCACATTTGATTTCATCTAGGCACCACATTTTGCCATAATCATAGAGATCCCCTGGCTAGAACAGAATGAATTCCAGTGGAGAACTCACCAGATCACTATCCCATCTTTGTTATACCAAGAGAATTGTCTGCCTAATCTGGAAATAAATGTGGATGACCCAGAGGATAGTATGATGGAAATCCAGGGATGTGTAGAAACCCAAGAAAAATGGGGCATCTAGAAGAGAACTATTCTGAATACTACAAAGTGTTTGATAAGAGGGCTATGGATACCTTACCCCCTCATAGACCTTATGACTGCTCAGTAATCTTACAACCCAGGTCATAAGTCCTATTTGACAACATTTCCTCCTTCTCAGAACTAGAACTCAAGGTACTAAGAAAATATCTGGAGGAGAACCTGAAGAAGGGATTCATTAGGCCTTTGATTTCTGCAATGGGTGCACCAATTTTATTTGTGCCCAACAAAGATGACTTCTTCCAAACATTATCGAACACTCAATGCTATGATTATTTTGGATCGATACTCATTACCACTCATCAATAAATTGCTCGAATGCCTCCAAGTGGCTCAAGTTTACATCAGGCTTGACCTTCGTAGGGCCTATAACATGATTCATATATGAAAAGTAGACAAATGGAAAATGGCCTTTAATATCCAATAGGAACATGTGAAGGCACTTTTTAGATAGTAGGTGGAGAGAGGAATTGATATGTAGAAGTCAGGATATGCTCATTTCCCATGATATTTCAGAAATGACTTTGCTAAACGTGGAACTCTTTCTAAAATACAGAGAAGGAAGTGCAGGAACACATGTGGATTGACATCTACATGCAGCAGGAGCCCCGTTTTACAAATTTACAAATGGAAAAAATCAATTGAGGAAACCTGGCAAGGGTAAGTGTCAGTATTTCACAATTAACATGTGTAAATGTTGGCAATTAACACTTGCATGTGAGCCATTTCACAAACGTAGAAGTGTACCTGCAGCTAGTTAACTACAGAGGATGCTATCATGAACTCATTTCAATTTGAAGAGAGAAATAAACTATAGGGAATTAAGGAGGATAATCACCCTTCATCCTTCCTGTAAAGAGCTGGCTGAAATACACACTTTTTAAAAGTCTACACATGCCAAGGAGTAGGTGTAAATCTGGAAATGGAGAATTGTAGGCTTGCAAGTCCATTTCCTATATGAAATGGGTAATACCCATGTACATTTCTGTCCCACTCAAACCACACCCAGACAATGCCCCGACACCCCCCTCAAAACTTTCATATACTAAGGACACCCACGTATAAATTGGACCCTTTATAAAATGGCCATTGTATGTGTATATGCCTAATTGTGCATGCAAAAATGGGATATACACCAACTGGATATACATCACCCGGATTATACCCACTTAGAAAGATGCCTAAATGAAACACAGTTATGGCTTCATCAAAACAATTTGAGCATCAATCATAAAAAAAAAACAGAAGTAATGTTTATCTCCAAGAACCCTGAACTTAAACATCCTCCCACAATCATACTAAATAATACTTCGTATAACATTAAACAGGAATTAAAGTACTTAGGTGTAACTCTCGACAAGACTCTTAGCATGGAAGCCCACCTGAGACTTTTAAATAGATCTATTTTCTACAAACTCAGAGTATTACAACCACTACGCAATATCATTGAACACTCAGATTTCAGAACAATAGTACAAACACTCATAACTCCACATCTGGACTATTGTAATGGTATTCTTGTTGGTTTACCTAAAAGAACAACCAACATACTCCAAA
Source organism: Ichthyophis bannanicus (assembly GCA_033557465.1). Lineage (NCBI taxonomy): Eukaryota > Metazoa > Chordata > Amphibia > Gymnophiona > Ichthyophiidae > Ichthyophis > Ichthyophis bannanicus. The sequence goes on from CM066033.1 coordinate 571,859,114, forward strand.
TGGCCCAGAATGTCACAGCTCGGATACTAATGAATGCGGATTTCAGACCACATCACACCTATCCTTCAAGAACTCCACTGGCTACCTATACAAGCACGCATCAGATACAAAATAATAATTACAACTTTTAAGCTAATACACAATATCGCCCCATCCTTCCTCACCACACTCATTAATACACAACCACCTAATAGAAACAGATGAAGGCATAATCTAAATATGCTGCAAACTCCAATTTCTATACGCAAGGTAAAAATAAACACTAGCAATAGAGCTTTCACTTACATAGCCCCCTCACAATGGAACAAGCTCCCAGAGTCACTAAGAGCTAACAAGGACCTCCAATCATTCCGCAAAAACCTCAAAACACATCTATTCCACGAATACTACAATTCGAATGAAATAACCTAATTCCCAATTTAAACCATAGCCTGATAGATACCTAACAACCTAATCATAATTCACTCCAAACATATCATGAGTATATTATAAACTTACTAGATACACGATATCTCATCCTATTTGACAATGTAATTAGTTTCGAGTCCTCGAACCCCTATACTAACCTTGACTTATACATAAGCTATTTACTGTTTACTATGGTTTTGATTAACTGTTATCCTTATGATGTACATAGTTTAACTAATGATACCGCTGTTAATTGTACATAGTTTGTTTTTATTGCCACTGCTGTTATATGTAACTGCTATTGTTGCAGAACCAATTTTTTAAAATGTAAACCGCAACTGATCGCTGGAAGGAGCGGTATAGAAATATATGCAAATAAATAAATAAAAATAATAAATAACACTTCCAAAATAACACATTTTGAGTATTTAGTGATGCCCTTTAGCTTAAGAAATGTTCCTGCTACTTTTTAACACCTGATCAATGAGATATTCCGAGACCTTTTTGACAAGTATGTGGTATTACATCTAGATGACATCCTGTTATTCTTGAGAATCCAACTGATCATGACTGCCAAACTAGAAAAATGTGAATGCAATAAGAAATCCATAGAATTTCTGGGCTATATTTTCCCTGAAGGCATCGAGATGGATTCTTGGAAGATCTCAGCAGTGACAAAGTGGCCAGTCATGAAAGATATTAAGGGAATACAGTGGTTCTTAGGATTTGTCAATTTCTGATATTTTATCCAGGGTTACTCCAGAGTGACTGCTCCACTGAGAGAAATCCTAAAGAAGGGCATCCTGTTCAAATGAGGCCAAGAATAAGAGCTAGCATTTGATAGCCTCAAGGCAGCATTCACATCCGCCCCATCTTGTTACATCATGGCCTAGAACAGCCAGTCATCATGGAGCCTGATCTGTCCAGAGGGGCAATTGACACTGTACTCTCCAAGAGAAAGGTGCTGGGGAATCTCCTCCATCTGTGAGTATTGGCCATTAAAACTGCCTTTAAAGAATAGTTCCATCTCCTTGAAGAAGCATGCGATCAAGTCCAAGTCTACAAGAACCATAAGAATCTAGAATCTCTTTAAGACTTCACCAAATATGAACTCTGACCTACTGAGCAGGCAACCAGAAAAATAAAGCTGATGCCCTCTCCCAGGCATAAGGGGATGAGATGTTAGAGCCAGAATCTCCTTCCGCAGTCCTCCACTCATAGAATTTTATCCAGTGAACTTGAAAGATGGATGTTTTGGAGCATATAAAGGTAAATTTAGTGAGTGATGAGACTGTGTAAGATCCATTGTGAAGAATGATAAGATAAGAGACAAGACAGGTCAGAGCTGATTTCAAAGATTCCTGGACAAGAGGGATAAGCTTTATATACCTAAGGCATGCCTGGAAGTATTTCACAGTTTATTTTATTTATTTTTATTTATAATCTGTTATATACCGCACTATTCTGCAACAGTGCGGTTTACATTGAACAAACTGAAACTACATTGAACAGGGCATTATAACCTGGAAATAACTATTTTACAGGGAACATGGGCTATGGAGGGTTAAGTGGCTTGCCCAAGACCACAAGGAGCACCTGTGGGACTAGAAACCCCAGTCCTTCCGGCCCAAGGTTGCAGGCCATCCCAATATTCCTAGGATCATGGGACTAGTGGGCCAAAACTTCTGATAGCTAAGGTGGGTCAAGACATAAGGGAATATATTACTTCCTATTAAATTTGTGTCCATGGGACAGCCCCCAAGGACTGTTAACACTACTACCTATACCCTTTAGGCCATGGAATGGATTTCCATGGACTTCATTAGAGATTTACCTCTGTTTCAATGAGAATCCACCATCCTAGTAGTCATTGACGCTTTCTCTAACATTGCCCACTTCACTGCTGTAACTTGTCTCCTGCCACACGCAGAACAGTGGACATGCTGGTCTGGGAAGTGGTCCAACTTCATGGACTGCCTTCTACATAATCCCTGATTGAGGTACCCAATTAACTGGGTGATCCTGGAGAGAAGTGATGAGGTTTCTTGGCATCCATGTCCTCTTGCCCTCAGCCTACCACCCACAATCCACCCGGCAAATAGAATGCATTACTCAGACCTTAGAACAATACCTACCATGTTTTTATAATTGCCATTGGTCCCAGTTACTTCCAATTGTACAATTTGCATAAAACATTTTGGAACATTTATCAACCAAGTTTTGCCATTTTTCACCATCAATGGCTTTCATCTTCATTTTTATTCTAGAGCAGTCTTAAATTCCAGAGTTACAGCAGCTGCAGAATGGGCCAAACCTCTGAATGGGCAGCATGCACAAGCACAACAGGAGCTAGAAAAAGCAAAAGAAATGCAGAAAAGGTATGCTGACAATAAATGTTGGAAGACTCCTCAGTTTGTTTGCAGTAGGAGATAAAATCTGGGTCTCCACTAGGCATCTGAGGAGTACGAGACCTACTGGAAAGCTCAGGGGTTTCTTGGGATCCTTCATAATCCAGGAACAAATGAACCATGTAGCAATTGAATGCAGCCCCTAGCTAACCTCTGCATCCACTCATTGTTTCATGTGTCTCTTTTGAAGCCATATAGGCAGAACCCCTTCACTGGTCAGCAATTCCCACTTCCACAATTCGTCACCATAAAGGCTAAGCAAGAGTCCCCTACTTCAGGATATCTTGTATATCTACAGCCAACTATATTATCTTGGGGAATGAAAAGGTTATAGATCTGAGGAACATATTGACAATACCCATAGCAGCAGCCTACTGGCCCAATTTCATTGTGAACACCTGGAGAAGTCAGGTCTAAAGCCCCAGAAGGAGCAAATGGGAGGGGGGGATATTCTTTCAGGCATGGTGGGATTTGAACCTACAGTCTTGGGGACCAGCAATCATAGTCATGCAGTGGGAGCCACAGAGACTGAGCTTAAGTTTTGTTATTAAGACCACAAGTAGCAGAAGGGGTTGTCTGTCCCACCGAGAAGCACATTGGAGCAGCGGGTTTGTCTTCTGAGCCAGCGCATATAAGGAAGCCTATCTAGACACACAATTGCTGGTTCATCAGTTTTCTGCGGGCCTGTCCTACAGCTACTGCCAACCCAGTTCCCTTCAATGTTCAGTAAAGTGTTGTTTCTACTTCCGCTTGCTGCCAAGATCTCCAGCATTTCCTCCATATCTGGTTTCTGATTCTGCTCTGCCAAAGATACCCAAGTTCGCTCCTGCTTCACATCTGGCTGTCTGCTCCAGTTCTGTTATCACTTCCTACCTGGTTCCTGCACAGCTCTACCCTGTCCTGTTCCTCCACCCATGCTTCTGCTGGAGTAGGTGCAAACACATGCCTAACCCTTCCATTTTAAAAATCCTTTCCAGCTGTACTCCTACCCACAAATTGTTGTTCACGCATCTAGACATTTGGGAGAGGGTGTCATTTTCTAAAATATTTTTCATGTGTATACATGCATAAAAAAACACTTATAAAATGATCCTACACATACGGAAGGGATAGGCATGTGTTTGAAGAAGATGTAGGGATGTTACCCATGACTGAAGTGATATTTAAAGGTGCGGAAGAATTGAAGGAAATATCGATACATTGGGAAGATGTATTACAACTATTAGATAAACTGAAGAGTAGCAAATCACCTGGGCTGGATGGTATACATCCAAGGGTGTTGAAAGAACTGAAATATGAGACTGCAGACCTGCTATTAGTAATCTGTGAACTATCATTAAAATCATCTCTAATACCTGAAGATTGGAGGATCGCCAATGTAACACCAATTTTTAAAAAGGGTTCCAGGGGTGATCCAGGAAACTACAGACCAGTGAGCCTGACATCAGTACCGGGAAAAATGGTAGAAACCATCATAAAGAATACAATTACTCAGTATGTAGATAGTCATGACCTAATGGGAGACAGCCAACATGGCTTTAGACAAGGAAGATCTTGTCTTACTAATCTGTTATGTTTTTTGAAGGAGTGAATAATCAGGTGGACAAAGGTGAGTCGGTTGATATTATGTATCTGGACTTTCAGAAAGCCTTTGACAAGGTCCCTCATGAGAGACTTTTGGCAAAACTAAAGAGTCATGGGATAGGAGGCAGTGTACTATTGTGGATCAGGAACTGGTTAAAAGATAGAAAGCAGAGGGTAGGGCTAAATGGCCAATTTTCCCCAATGGATAAAGGTGAATAGTGGTGTATCCCAGGGAACTGCTGGGTCCACTGCTTTTTGACATATTCATAAATGACCTGGAAATTGGAATAACGAGTGAGGTTATCAAATTTGCAGATGACACAAAACTATTTAAAGTTGTTAAAACCCAAGAGGATTGTGGAAAATTGCAAGAGGATCTTGATAAATTGGAAGACTGGGCTTCAAAATGACAGATGAAATTTAATGTGGACAAGTGCAAGGTTATACACCTAGGGAAGAACAACCCAAACTATGGTTACACAATGCAAGGTTTCACATTAGGAATCACCACCCAGGAAAAAGATTTAGGCGTCATTGTGAATACCATGTTAAAACCCTTGGCCCAGTGTGCAGCAGCGGCCAAGAGAGCAAATAGAATGCTAGGTATGATAAGGAAAGGAATGGAAAATAAAACAAAAGATATTATAATGCCTCTATATCGTTCCATGGTGAGACCGCACCTTGAATATTGTGTGCAATTCTGGTCGCTGTATCTTAAAAAGGATATAGCGATTTTAGAAAAGGTTCAGAGAAGAGCCACCAAAATGGTAAAGGGGATGGAAGGATACTCCTATGAAGAAAGGCTAAAAAGGTTAGGGCTCTTTAACCTGGAAAAGAGACGGCTGAGGGGAGATATGATAAAAGTCTATAAATTAATGAACGGAGTGGAACGGGTAAACGTAGATCGATTGTTTACCTTATCAGAATATAGAAAGACTAGGGTACATGCAATGAAGCTACAGGGTAAACTATTTAAGACTAATAAAAGAAAATATTGTTTCACTCAACGTGTAATCAAACTCTGGAATTTGTTACCGGAGGATGTAGTAAAGGCTGTTAGTGTTGTTGTTGTTGTTAAGTGCCGTCGAGTCGGAGTCGACTCATGGCGACCCTCTGGATAGCTATCCTAAATTGTGTTCGGTCTTCAGTCAGGCGGCTCATTGTTGACAGGCTGGTACCCGTAGCTGCTGTTATTGTAGCGATCCATCTCATTGCTGGCCTTCCTCTTTTGCGTTGACCTTCTATCTTGCCAAGCATGATGTCTTTCTCTAATGATCTCTCTCTTCGCATGATGTGTCCGAAGTATGAAAGTCGAAGTCTTGTCATCTGAGCTTCTAAAGAAAGCTTAGGTTTGATCTCCTCTAGTACCGACTGGTTTGTTCTTCGGGCAGTCCATGGTATACACAGTATTCGCCGCCAGCACCATAATTCAAAGGCATCAATTTTCTTCCTGTCTGTCTTTTTCACTGTCCAGCTTTCACATCCATATGATGTTATTGAAAATACCATGGCTTGAACAAGTCGAATCTTTGTATGGAGAGAGACATCTCTGCTCTTGAGAATCTTATCTAGGTCTTTCATAGCCATTCTGCCAAGAGCAATGCGTCGTCTGATTTCTTGACTGCTTGTTGCTTCTTTATTGATAGTTGATCCAAGTAGGTTAAAGTTGTTCACGATTTCAATTTCTTCTCCTTCAACGATGAACCTGTTGATTTTGCCAGTTGTCATGATCTTTGTCTTCTTTACATTAAGGTGCAGGCCCATTTTGAGACTATGTTCTTTGATTGTAAGAAGCAAATGTTTCAGATCATCTTCACTTTCAGCCAGTAATGTGGTATCATCAGCATAGCGAAGGTTGTTGATGAGTCTTCCACCAATCTTCACTTCACACCTCTGTTGTCTTCATACAGTCCTGCTTCTCTGATGATTTGTTCTGCATATAAATTAAACAGGCAGGGGGAAAGTATGCAGCCTTGTCTTACACCCTTGCTTATTTTAAACCATTCTGTTTCTCCTTGTTCCGTTCGAACTATTGCTTCTTGATCAATGTACAGATTGCGCAAGAGAACGATCAGGTGTTCTGGTATACCCATTCTTCTTAATGTGGTCCAGAGTTTCTCATGGTTTACACAGTCAAAAGCCTTGCTATAGTCGATAAAGCACAAATAGATATCCTTTTGGTATTCTTTAGTCTTTTCAAGGATCCATCTCACATCCGCAATGATGTCTCTCGTTCCTCGCCCTTTCCTGAACCCTGCTTGCACTTCAGGTAGTTCTTGTTCTAGGTATGGCTGTAGTCTCTTTTGAATAATCTTCAGTAGAATCTTGCTGGCATGTGGGATCAGAGCGATTGTGCGATAATTTCCACAGTCAGTTGGATCACCTTTCTTTAGTATTGGTATAAACACAGATCTTTTCCAGTCAGTTGGCCATGATGTTGTCTTCCATATTTCTTGGCAGAGCCGTGTAAGTACGGTAACAGCTGCATCAGATTGCTGCAATACTTCTATGGGAATGCTATCAATGCCTGGTGCTTTGTTCTTTGATAAGGCTTTCAATGCTGCTTCAACTTCTTCTTTCATCACCAATGGTTCCTGATCATAAGGTATAGGTTGAAACGGCTGTTGGTCCACTTGATCTTTATCATATAAAAACTCTGTATACTCCTTCCACCTTTTCTTGATCTTCTCAGCATCATTCAACATAGAACCTTGAGCATCTTGTAACATTCCAATTCGAGGCTGGAACTTTTTCTTTAACTCTCGCAGCTTTAGGAAAGCCGATCTTGTTCTTCCTCTAATAGTTTCTGCTTCTATTTCCTTGCAAGTGTCATTGTAGTACTTTTCCTTGTCCTGTCTTGCTGCACGTTGGAAATCTCTGTTGAGTTCTGCAATTGTCTTTCTTTCTCCTCTGGCTTTAGCTTCTCTGCGTTTCTGGGCAATTTTCAGAGTTTCTTCCGTCATCCATTTTGGCCGTTTTTGCTTTTTCACCTTTTGTAGAGACTTCTCGCTTTCTTCTAGCACAACCTTCTTGATGTCATTCCATAACTCTTCCGGAGCTCTGTCATTTGTATCTAAAGCAGCAAATCGATTTTGCAGGCAGTCTTTAAATTCCAGTGGTATATTCTCAAGGTCATATTTTGCTGCATTCATGAGTGGTTTGCTCTTTTTCAACTTTAGCTTGAGTTTGCATACTAGTAGTTGATGATCTGTACCACAGTCAGCTCCAGGTTTTGTCTTGGTTGATGTTACAGAGCTTTTCCATCGTTGACTTCCACAGATGTAGTCAATTTGATTTTTATACAATCCATTGGGTGAAGTCCATGTGTACAGTCGCCGCTTGTGTTGCTGGAAGAAGGTGTTTGAGATGAATAGATCATTGGTCTTGCAGAATTCTATCAATCTTTCTCCAGCTTCATTTCTGTTGCCAAGTCCATATTTTCCAACTACTTTGCCTTCTTCTTTGTTGCCAACTTTTGCGTTCCAGTCACCCATGACTATCAGGATATCCTGTTTGCATGTTCTGTCAATTTCAGCTTGTACTTGTTCATAGAACTCTTCAATTTCATTCTCTTCTGCAGCTGTTGTTGGGGCATATACTTGAATTATAGTTGTGTTGATAGGCAATCCTCGTAGACGAATAGAGATTAAGCGTTCGCTGACTGCATTGTATTTCATTACAGTTCTTGCAAGTTTCTTCTTTATTATAAACGCAACACCATTTCTTCTTTGTCTTTCATTTCCAGCATAGTAGACCATGTGATCATCTGATGCAAAGTGCCCGATGCCAGTCCATTTCAGTTCGCTGACACCCAACAGGTCAAGTTGTACACGTTCCATTTCATTCTTGACCACCTCCAACTTCCCTTGGTTCATGCTTCGTACGTTCCATGTTCCAATGTGTAAGACATCTTTACAGCTTCTGACTCTCATTTCATGCGCAGCTACATCAGCAGTCAGACTTCCCGAGGGCTTTGATCCAACCACATCATAAATGCTGGCTTTACTCTGAAAAGTCTTCAGCTCTTCCCCAGTAGCTAGTTGAGTGCCTTCCGACCTGGGAGTCTCATCTTCCAGCACCATAGCACAATTTGTTTTGTTGTAACTATCCATTGGGTTTTCATGGCAAGATACAGAAGTAGATTGCCGGGCCTTCCTTCCGCGCAGTTTAAGTTTGGTGTTGTTGCCGTTGTCACAGAAATGTGATCCTCCGCCGTCAACACTATCCCATTCTGCTGCTGCCCAGATGGGTGGTTTGTCTTCGTCTGGCACCTCAGCTGAGACCTGTCCATCTTGGGAGACCCTGCCAGTAGTTAAACTACGGATAGTTTAGCTCTCAGCATCACTGATGCACGCAAGCCCTCACAGCACGACAAGCTGCAAACCAAGTGAGTGTAGCTGGGTTTAAAAAAGGTTTGGACAAGTTCCTGGAGGAAAGGTCCATAAACCATTATTAAGAAGGGACCCAGGATATCAATGCTTGAACCAATACAAGCATTGTGGAATCTGTGTCCCTTGGGGAAACTGCTAGGTACATATGACCTAGATTGGCCACTGTTGGAAACAGAATACTGGGCTTGATGGACCTTGGTCTGACCCAGTATGGCATATCTTATGTTCTTATGACCAAGGTACTTGTATGTGACTTTGGTTTAGGAGTTTTGAGGTGGAGTTTAGGCAGAGTCGCGGATTAGAATATCAATTATAGAATATGCACGGTCATGCTTATTACACATGTGTACATTGACACTGGTTCTTGAGCTGGTGTTAATGTAAGCAATTTTTGCAGGATTGGTGAAGCAAGTTTACATCTATCAAGACCAACACATCTCAAACAGCACTCCAAAGAGCATTTGAACACTTCAGCCCGTCCCTCGGTAACTCACTCCCACACCAATTAAGATCAATTAAGGATACTGCTGACTTCCAGTAAAAGCTAAAAACCCACCTGTTCACCAAGTACTTTGGTACAACACTGGACACACAACCTTAACACTCAAATACTAATACCATTGATCCCTCACACATCATCATATGCTACCAAAACTATGAACCCTATACTACAAATGTAAATAGTTGTTAGAATATTACATAGTTCAATGTTGTGATGTATACAGTTATAATGTCAGCTGTTCTATGTAAAATTGTTGTGTTCAATGTAAACCGCCTTGATAACACTGAAAGGCGGTATATAAGAAATGCTAAATAAATAAATAACAAAACACAGGCACCTATAGACCTTTATAACATAAGCTCAAAATAGATGATCACTTAAGTGACTTATAAAATTACTCTAGGAGGGAAATCTTGATACTACCCACTGGACTGGAAGTTCATTCCATATGGAGTTTCCCTTTAAAATGTGGCCAGCTCACACATCATGAATATGTTTGTACTTATGTACTTTGCATCTATGTGAGGGCAGGCTAAAAACATTCAAGTGAATAGGGATTATGCAGTCATTAGCACACATTTGGTTTGTTAGTGTTCTTTAAATTTAGTGCACACCAAATCAATTTCACCTACAAATATTTTATTCTTTAACGTACAACTTATTTGTCTATTTATTTATTTAAAAAAAACCTTTCTCCCAGTGATGTACAAAAATATATACACATTCAAATTAAAACGGCAAGACTTAAACAAATTAGAAATAGTGAGCTCGGGGGGGGGGGGGGAGCCATCCGCAGTACAGAATGGACACATAAACCGCTGCTCCCATTGCCACTGAAGACTCCTGAACCTACTCCGACAATAAAATCCTCAAACTTAAATTCCTCATTAGTGAAGCAAAAGGAGAAAAATAGAGGATGTCGACACTGAAACTGGCACGGCTTGATTTTCAACAGGGAACTGGGTCGGCTCCGAAATGTTCAAAACAAGACGCAGGTTCCCCACAGAAAATGGCCGCAACAGAAAAAGAAACAATGGTGGAAGGCCTCCGGGAAATATTGGCTGAGTTAAAGAACGTGAAGGAAATGATAGCAGCAAATGCGACTTCTCTGGTGCTCATACAAGACTTAAATGAAGTTAAGGAGAAAATGCAAGATATGAATGTGCGTTTAAATGTAGCTGAAACGCAAATACAAAAACATGAAAATATACTTGGTCAGATGGGCCCACTTACAAAGCATATTAAAAAGATTGAGAGCAAAATAGAAAAGCAGAATAATCGAGCGCGACGAAATAATATTAGATTGGTTGGAGTGCTAGAAGGTGCCGAAGGTACGGACCTGATTGAATATCTAGAAAAGATTATACCAGAGCTTTTGCAAATGACCTTTGTGAAGACATTTGAGTTAGAACGTGCCCATCGAGTTCCCACATACAAAGCAGACAATGTTAGATATCCAAGGCCAATTGCTATGAAAGTACTTCGATAACCACAAGTGCTACAAATCCTGCAAGCGGCCAGGAAAAATACGTCACTGCAAATTCAGGAAAAAAAATTGCTTTTTTTCCCAATTTGAGCAAGCAAACCATGGATCGTAGGAGATAACTTTTGGCCTGTAGACCAATGCTACAAAGTCTGCAAGCGAGATATGGCCTGTACTACCCAGGAACCATGCGGGTAACACTGAATAATACTATGAAAAACTTTGTAGACGCTGTCGCACTGAAAGCTTTCCTGCAGGAAAGAAGTAGTATGGAGACTTCAATATAGCTATGGTATGAGGAGAAGGTTGATAAGATCATGAGGTTGATATGTTGTGGAGAAAGAGTACGCAAGAGCAGAAAAGTCTACTTAGAAGGAAAATGTATAGAACATGTAATGAATATGTACAAGAGTCAGAATGTAATTTTCTGTTCAATGGTAAACCGAGAGTTGGATCAAGGATGTAATAGTTAAAGTTTATAAATTGCTTGGAAACACAGCATTGGAAATTGTTATTGCTTGTTCCATAAGGGAATCAGAAATGGTTTATTTTGATTAAAGTGTTTAGACATGGAGATGCATAAAAGATACAAATGGTGGCAATGATAGAATAAGAAGGTTTTGTTTACCAAGAGTAGATGGGACTCACCATAAAGTGTATGTTTATATAATTGAAATATTCAGGCTGGCCTACCCAATCCAACGGAACGCTCGTAATACTAAAGACAGAGATAGGCAAAGAAGGTAGACCCATTGCGTGTAGAAGAATGCAGACAAATGAAAATGACTAAGAACTTGATCTTACTCACCCTAAATGTAAAAGATATCGCAAATCCAATAAAACGTAAGAAAATTTTGTCATACTGTCAGCAAAAGAAGGCGGACATAGTATATTTGTAGGAAATGCATTTAACAGAGGAGTCACAGAAAATAGCATCGAAATTCTACCAAGTTGTCACAGCAGCTCCAGCCATAAAAAAAAAAGGAGGAATGTTGACACTGGTATGGAAAGTACTTATGCCCATAGTTAAAGAAACGAAAACAGACCCCTATGGAAGGTGGGCTAGAGTGACACTGCAACTAGATCAGAGTCTTTATACATTGATGAATATATATGCACAAAATAAGGATGATCCCAGCTTCTTCAGAAGCATAGCTATGGAGCTAACTGAAGTTGTAACCACAAAAATAATACTTGGAGGGGACTTTAATCTAATATTAGATCCTCTCATAGATCGGACGCCATATAAATCAATAGCAAAAACTAAATCTCACGCAGTGCTGAAGGGTATGATGGAAATGTTAGGCTTAACTGATCCATGGCTTTTCCTTCATCCAACAGACAAGGAGTACACGTTCTATTCCCTACCGCATGATACCCAGACTAGAATTGATTTCTTTCTTGTGACAAGCAGACTAATTAAGCAGTTGGTAACATCAGAAATACATGCAAGAACAGTGTCAGATCATGCAGCGGTTTCCCTAACTTTAGATATTGGAAAGTCACATCAGGTACCCTCACGGTGGACATTTGAGAAGTCCTTATTGCTGGATGAATCTTTTGTGGTCTACATAAATAATGAAATTGAGACATATCTTAAATTCAATGAGCCTTCAGATACTTCAATATGGGGATGGTGGGAAGGTTTTAAAGCAACACTTTGTGAGCATATAACAACATTCTCAAAAGAAAAAAGGCTAAGAAAAAAGAACTTGAGGAACTAGATGCAGAAATAAAAATGGGAGAACGCTTACTTGCAAAGAAAACGGATCCAATGGTCTTATTAAGGCTACAAAAATTACGATTTTGATACAATTACATTCTTAATACAGAGGCACAATCCAAAGTTCGAGCGCAGCAAAGCACATATTATCACGAAAATAACCAAGCTGGATCACTACTAGCTAAACTGCTTAAAGCAAAAAAGAATGTGACCCGCATAACAGCGCTCCAAAATTCAAAAGGGGATCTCCTTGTGCAAGATGATCAGATACTACGATGTTGCAAAGAGTTCTATGAAAATTTATATCGCACTGAAGTTGTCTGTAGTGACAAATCTTTTGAAGAATTTGTTTCTGTCATAACCGGGCCTAAGTTGTCGGCAACCCAAACACAGTTGTTGGAGCAAGATATCTCAGTGACAGATATACAAAAGGCAATTAAACAGATGGCCAGAGGGAAAGCATCAGGACCTGATGGTATCCCACTAGAATTCTACCATAAATGCCAAATGAAGGTAACACCTATGCTACAGGTTTATTACAGTGGATTATATGATGAAGATCCAGAAGTAGGAGCCCTAGCAGAAGCAACCATTGTTATCCACTTGAAACCTGGAAGAGACCCACAGAGAGTAGAAAATTACAGGCCCATATCATTATTAAACGCTGATTACAAAATATATGCAGAAGTACTTCGTAAAGCGATTGGGTAAAGTCTTGAATGCACTGATACATATGGAACAATGTGGCTTTGTGCAAGGTAGATCCATTACAGATAATGGGAGACTACTGGTTTATATCCTGACTAAAGCCCAGATGATACCTGAGCCACTTATTGGACTGTCATTGGATGCCAAAAAGGCTTTTGACAGATTGGAATGGCCCTTCCTATTCCAGACCTTACGATGGTTCGGGATTAAAGAAAAATTTCTTAAAAGAATATCGCTACTGTATTCCAAGCCTGTAGCATGGGTAGCTGCTAATTCAGGGTTGTCTGCACCCTTTGAACTTCAGAGAGGTACCAGACAAGGTTGTCCTCTATCGCCACTCCTTTTTAACCTAGCGTTGGAGCCATTAGCGAAAGCTATCAGGCAACATGAGGGTATTACAGGAATCGAGCTAGCAGATGGTCAATGCAAATTGTCAGCATATGCAGACGACCTTTGCTCTTCCTGAAACCTAGTTCATTACCAGTAGTACTACAAATTATTGATAATTATTCAGCAATATCAGGATATAAAGTAAACCTTACTAAAACAACAATAATCCCTCTTAATACATATGTGAAGGCAAATATGCTAAAAGATTACCCTTTTCAATATGCACAATCATCTTTCAAATATTTGGGAATCACATATGGTCACACTATGCAAGAGACAGTAAGTCTGAATGTAGATGTGTGCAAAAAGATTGTTAATGATTGCACTATAAAATGGACGCCGTTACATCTAACCTGGTGGAGCAGGCTAGAAACAATAAAAATGGTACTTGTCCCCAAAATCAGTTATATATTAAGCATGATCCAGTGATGTTTCCTCAAACATTTTATAAAAAACTGAATAACATGTTCGTAACTTTCCTGTGGGGAAAAAAGGTCCCTAGGATAGCAGCATGGAAATTAAGACTATCCAAAGAAAAGGAGGGGTTCATTTCCCAGATGTTTGCTGGCTTCACATAGCCTCACTGCTCAAGCAAGGAGCTCAGTGGACTATAGAAAATCTGGATGATAGCTCCAGATGGCTGAGGGTTGAACAGGCTATAAATACCCCACTGAAAACAAGTATGCTTATTGGAACAACCAAAGACCCGAAGAAACCACAAAATGAATTGTTTCGGCAACGCAACAAGCATATCGGCTAATAGCGTTGTGCATTGAAGAAGGAGAAGACCTTGTGTAGGAGATGCTCTTATGGTTGAACCAGTGGTTCCTAGTAGGGGGAAAACCTATAATATGGAAGAGATGGATGGAATGTGGTATCAAAACACTGGGACACTTGATATGTGAAAGTAAGTTTAAAACCTTTGAAATGCTGAAGATGGAATTTGGACTACCAGGTGCATGTTATTTCCAGTGGTGTCAACATAGGCATTGCTTAAGTAAAGCTGGAGCGTCTCCCATACTATTGCGACCTTGATGGCCAATTTTACAGAAGTTCCGAGAGATTCAGAGTGGTACATGAACAATATCTAAATTTCTTGCATTGCTTCGATCAGGGGTAAAGAAACAATGGGGTATGTTTACTAAACCGTCTTAATGTTACCGGCGCTAGTTGCAGTGATAATGTGAAGAATGCCATATAAGGAGTGGGCGTTCCGGCGTCAAGCTAGCAAGAATCTATATCGCACGATAGTGGGCACGGTAACATACGTTAACCCTAAGTTCATGCCAGCGCAGTGTAAGATGCTATAAAGAGGTAACCCACTGGTTACTGCAACGACTGTGGCGGCAGAGGTCATGGGTTTGATCCCACAGTGATGTTATGTAAGAAGGCTGTATGAGGCATTTCCCTTTTTTAATTTAAATCAGTGCTGTCTGAGGCATTTCCTTTTTTAAGCTAAATCAGTGCTGCCAGCTGTGACGCTGCATCAGTGCTAGAAGCCATAGAAACAGATAGTGACCCAGTGGAAGGTCCGGGTACTGCAGGTAAATGCAAGATTTTTCCTTCTCAGCACAAGATGCACATAGCTAATCAGCTAACACAGCTCACCTCGGGGGAGGGGAGAAGCAGAGTTGCTGATTGGGCACGCCCTAGCAGGAGGCGGGTTCCCCAGAGCAGAAGCAGCTTGTTAAACAGGAAGAAGGAAGAAGGAAGTCAGAATGAGAAAGGGAACGAGAAACCGAGGAGGAAGAGAAACACAGCAGATGTGTGCTTTAGAGACGGAGTAGCCTTGGATGCCAGAGTCTTTGACTTTGAAGGAGAAACGCTCCCCAGCTGCAATTCCAGGAGAACGCTTGCCAAGCCAAGAAGCAGGTACCAGGGAGACTCAGTGCATAGAAGAACCTTCTGGGAACAAGAGAAGGGCGAGGCACTGAGAGACCCAGGAATAAAGCCTATGCTTGTGGAACAGAGAGCTGACCCATGGAAAGAATGGCAGACTGCTAAAGAACATTCAGGCATTCCTCAACACAAGGTACAGGGTGTCTTTAATTCTGATAACAGCTTTTATGAGAAGCCAGACTGTGTGAGTGCTTATTTTAAAACCCAGGGCAAACCCAGGTTTTATGAGCGCAGTTGGCTGCAACCAGAAGCTCATTCAGATAAACCCTGCTTTTCTCCTCAAACTGCTGACAGAATTAGCAAGCAAGCTAGCTACAAGGACGTAGCAGATATATTTGCTAGAGATATATGCCAGAAGGCTTTAGGAGGTCATAAGTTTGAATTGCTGTCTAAAAATCCTTCATCTGCAAATGAACTGACTTACCCAGCACTTGCTGACAGAGACAAGTGGGGGAGGGGTAACTCCAGTGCAGTGAATGAGCATAGTAAGAGAGACGGCATTGTTTGCTTGCCTGAAGAGAAACCCACAAGCTATTACTCACCCCAGGAAGGAGTTAATTCCCCGCCTAGCCCATATAGCAAGCAGGCTGAAGAACTCCTGAAAGAGTTTAGAGATTTCTTAGAGAAACGAACTGTTCCTGGACAGAAAGTAATTGGATCAGTACAGAGCCCAGAAGCACAAGTGCCATTGGTTCATCCCTTACCAATGGTGGATTTGAATCAGCCAATGGACTGCTCAACCTGTCTCATAGACAAAGAATAGTCAAGAAAAGCTTGTGTGGTCATTCATTATAATATGCTGAAATGCATGCTGTTTAAGTTCCTTACCAGAAGAGCTTATGGGGAGATAAAGAATACGCTGAAGCATAACTTAGTTACAGTGCATGAACTTTATTATTTGCTCTTTGTTTAAGTGATTTCAAGTAAAGCTCACATGACAGGAATGTGAACTACTGTGTTAAAGGACAGTTTTGAACACAGTGTTGGAAAAAGCCTGTTTTCCTTTTGTTCTTGTTTTGGCTGTAAAATATATTCCTTTACGCCTGTTCCATTCCACCACGGAGCGGGAGAAATAAATCCTTATAAAAAAAATATTCTTTATACCTGCCTTGTCATTCGACCTTCACAACTACAACTTAACCTCAAGGCACACCCCTCCTTAAACCCTCAAGGTTAGGGAGCGGGTGCTGGCTATACAGCAAAAACACCCTCACAGGGCCGTAACATAAGGTGCCGCATAAGGCACCCTATAAGGCACTCCATAGGGCACATTATAAAGTGCCCTGCCCTCCAAGGTGGCTTCTAATGTGCCCTATAGGGCACTTTATAGGGCACCTTATAGGGCGCCTTATGAGGCACCTTAAGGTTACAGCACTGTGAGGGTGCATTTTGCTGGCAGCACTGATTTAAATTAAAAGGAAAAGCCTCAGACAGCCGTATTAAATAACACAACTGTGGGATCTGCCTCCACAGTCATTGAAGTAACCAGTGGGCTACATCTCTATAGCTGCTGCCACACTGCTGGCTGGCTACAGAAAGACTGCAGGTCACCACACAAACTGTCTGCTGTGGCTACCAGGATAGGGTAAACCCACCCGTACCCATGATGCACTGCACATGCAGATCAGCAGTCTACATCTGATCACAAGATGGGGTATGCACCTCTACAGCACCCTGGCCTGGTAGGGGGAACTGACCGTGTGTGTTACTGGCACAGAGTAACTACAGACCGTGACATTGTGTGGTTCCTGTGCTCACCCTGAGGGTGAGGTGGGGTGCCCAGCACCAGATCCGCAGCACCTGGCTTGGCTGGGATACACTGTGCTGCAGGTTCCCATCAGTGCTAGTGTGTGACAGGTAACCCTTGCAGATGCACCTAGGATACACCAGTGTCTATCTGTATTTCTCAGTTGCATCTAACCCTTGTGGACTATGATGCAACCAGAATAGTGTATATCCTGTGTGGTTGCCATGGTCACATGTTATAAGAGAAATGTGGTGTTTGGACCCAAAAGCAGATTATGTAGCACCACCCAAACCACTCTCTCTGGGTCAGGGTGGGGGACAGGATCTCCCACCAACACGTCCATACTCTATATCTGAGGCAGTAGAGGGGACATCTACCCCAGTCTTGCTGGGGAATAGGCACCCTCCAGAGCAGTTAATGCAGATCTGTACATATTGCATATGGCACTGTCAGACAGGCAGTAGGCCTGGAAAGGTTCAGCTGCCCCCCACCATAATCTGACATTCACCAGCAGAGGGCACAGTCAGTCTACACCCCCTGCAAAATGTTCCAGCCATACACATGTTAACTGCAGACAGTCTGCTAGCTAGTACATAGTGCATGTTCCTGGAGGAACTGTATGCACCAAAAGGTGGGATGTAAGTACACACACCAAGCAAGTTTGTCAGTGACTATGCCCCAGAAAAAAAGACTCATAAATATTACTTGAGAGAAACACTGTACAGCACTATGTGGGAACCTAGCCATGCCATGGTCACTGCTCAGTCAGGGTGAGAGTGACCTCCCAGCATGACATGCTGTGGTCAGGCACTACAATGTCCCAGCCATTGCCCTATGCCCTGTACAGATGCATCCTGCCCAGACCGCCATGTCCGGGCCATACCCACAATACCTTGCTCCTCATTATGCACATTGGCAGGCTAACACCGGAAACACTGCAAGCATTGGTGACTCAGTAAGGTGTAGGCAGCCACAAAACACTGGATAGACATACACACATTCCCACACCTATTTCAGTATTGTGCAAAGATAGAGGTGGTTGGCAGCCCTGGCCGCCACACCAGACCTGGGCACAGTGCAGGCATTGCTAAGGTATGCAGGTGCTAGTATTGTTAGCTGCTGCTCCATGTAGGGCCCAACAGCCTGACTCTCCATGAGGCTTTGGATAGTGGAGCCTGTGGGTGTAGCTGTTTGTGCCCCTGTTGGCCGATGCTCTTGGGCAGGGGTGTCCAACCCTGTCCTGGAGGGCCACAACCCTGGCAGGTTTTCGGGATAGCCCTAATGCATATGCATGAGATATATTACTACATGCATATGCATGAGATATATTACTACAACTGCAAGACCATTTGGATGACAACGAAACCCTGGATAAACAGCAATATGGATTCAGACGATACCACGGCGTTGAAACACTACTCCTAGCGCTGCTTGACAACCTCCTCAAGGGATTAGAAAACAAAAAGAAAATGTTTCTACTCATATTCATAGACATATCTGCAGCATTCGATACAGTTCACCATGGCACCCTCTTAAACAGGCTTAAATCCATTGGAATAACAGGAACCCCTCTAAAATGGTTCTCCTCGTACATATCAAACAGAATGCAACAGGTCCAGTTCAACGGAGAAAAGGCAGAAGCATTCACACAAACACAGGGTATACCACAGGGTTCGGCTCTCTCAGCACTCCTGTTCAATATTTACATGCAACCACTTTGCAAAATTTTCCAACATCATAATATCAAATACCACGTCTATGCAGACGATATTATGCTGTACACTCAACTCGACACTGCCAACCCAAACTACACCCAACTCGAAGAGTGCCTAAGTGAGATGCAAGCCTGGTTACTCCAAAGTAACATGACGATCAACCACAAAAAAACAGAGGTAATGTACATCTCCAGAAAGCCAAACTTCGATCCCCCCGGAACAATCACCTTATGTAACAATACTTACCAAACGAAGGAGGAAATAAAATATTTGGGAGTAACGTTCGATAGTAATCTAAAAATGGAGAAACACCTCCGCAAAACAAACAAAGCTGTTTTTCACAAGCTTAGGGTCCTCCAACCGCTAAGGAGCATTATCGAACCTCAGGACTTCAGGACCATTGCCCAGGCACTCATCATGCCACATTTCGACTACTGCAACGCCATCCTGCAGGGTCTCCCAAAGAAAACTCTGAACATTCTGCAAATGGCGCAGAATGTAGCCGCTAGGGTCATCACGAAAAAAGGCTTTGCTGATCACATCACCCCGGTATTGATTGAGCTCCACTGGCTCCCCATCATGGCTCGTATAAAATACAAATCACTCACGACCACCTTCAAGCTCCTACATAACATTGCTCCATCCTTCCTCTCCACCTTGATATGCTCACAACCACCCAACAGAAGCAGAAGAACCTTCAACGCCAACACCCTCCTCATTCCAGCCGATATAAGAACTGTTAAAACCAATACTAGCAATAGAGCGTTCTCATACGCAGCACCTACACTCTGGAATCATCTGCCGCCAGAGTTACGAGATTGCAAAGACCTAACTGTCTTCAGGAAAAACCTCAAGACTCATCTTTTCCAGAGTCATTTTAATTTGAATTAACCTAAGGGGTCTAAGTCCAGAATATATTTATGTACTCCTGCTCGCATATTGTATAATGTATATATGTATATATGTAATTAGTACTCATATACCTAACAAACCCCTCGTGTGATGTGCCTACCCTCCTGATCAACCTGTACACACCCAAATTTTACTGTACTGATTGACAGTCCTCTTTATGTTCCCCTTGTGTAATCAGACCGCTGCTGATCGCTGGAAGCAGCGGTATATAAATGTTTGCTAAATAAATAAATAAAATAAATAAATATATGCATTAGAGATATCCTGCCAACCTGATTGGTTTGTGGCCCTCTAGGACTGGATTTGGAGACCCCTGCCTTACACCTTTGTCATTTAAGATTGTGAGTGGGCAAGGTGCAGATGTCCTAGACATCAAAAGGGTAGATAGAATTTGTCATATTCCTCCTCGCTTCTCACCACCACCAAAAAGTTGTCTATTAGACATGTTACATATCGCTCGCAAACTGTGCTGCTGCAACATTATCGCTGTTTAGTAAACATACCCCTATGAGTGCTCTTATCTGAATAACCTCCATGATTATCCAGATAAGGACCTTTAAACAGCTCAGTGTTTCTTTTTTTTTAATTTATATCTTAATTGAGTTTTATAACATATACATTTTAATATAACATATTATCTTGTCTTAACACAATATTTAACAGCCGCTAACAAGCGATATTAGAACACACATAACTGGCTGCTGTCAATCCAACGTTCCGCCCAACTGTGCTATGCTTAACTTTTCTATTCAGTTATCACATCTGCTAACCATCTCATGGTATTGCATTCAATGGCTGTCAGCAATTCTTTGTCTTATGCATCTCTCACTTTGATTGGTAAAGTTTATATTACCCTAATTTCATATATTGGTTCAGAGCATCCCATTTTTTTTTCAACTTGATTATGTTGGGGTTTTTATCTAGTATATTTCTTTATATGCCTTGAGCAGACACAGCAAATTCCACCAATATTTGCTATATACATTTTCCAAATTCTTCCAATGTATCAAGATTACCTTTATAGCCAAGCTTATCATTAGATCCAGCAGTTGATTATCTAGTTTTCACAGCATGGGTATTTTGCATCATGGATTTGTATATTACTATTAGATATGTAACGGGAACTTGTATATTTAGGATATTAGAAATACGCTTCCATACACACTCCAGTATATCTGCAGGTGTCTACAGTAATATATCATGTGCGATAGCGTTCTGATATCTGCATTAAAGGACCAACATCGGTTTCCAGTTTGTGATGCCCATTTCATTTTCTTTACAGGGGTTATATAGGCTCGATGAGCCATAAAATACATCGACTGCGTCAGGGATGCCGCTCTGGTAATTCGTATTTTGGACCCCCAGAAGGTGTCCCACATCTCTGGGTGCATATAATCCCCTGTGTCTGCTGTCCATGCTAACTGCGCTCCAACACATTGGGGTATGTTTACTAAATGGCGCTAATGTTGCAACTGTGACATTATCATGCAATACATGATGTTATCGCGCAATAATGCCTCATTACCGTGCGAGAACGTCATGTATCGCGTGATAACGTCTCCTGCGGCATTAAGGTGTGCAGAGGGTGGAGTACGGCTCCCAAGAGGGCAGAGTAAGGCTCCCCAGGGGCAGAGATAAGGGGTCAATGGGCGGAAAGTGGGAAGGGAGAGGCCCCATGCACACTATCGCTGTGAAATGAAGGTCTGAAAATTAGCGCCAGTGAAAACCTCGCACTAGAGGCACATTTGCAGGGGAGAGAAACGATTTCAGTCAGCAATGTGCAGCAAAGGCAGGGAAACTAAGAAAAGTGATAGTAGTGATACATGTGCAGCAACATCATAGTGCTCAAGTACGAGAGGGCACTACGGTGAGGCTGCAAATGGGGTACAGGGGGCTGCAGGCGGGACATGCAGTGTGGCAGCTGGGGCACAGGGTGGGCTAGGCACATGCCTAGATGACACATAGGAATGTGGAAGCGAAAAACCAGCAGAACAGCAACTGACCATGGGCAAACATGGCCACGAGTGTGTGTCCCACAGTGTCCCAGGGGACAGTACCCAGCAAGTACCCCAACGGGCACATATCATTGGCAGGCGGTGCCAGGGGGAAGCGCGGATGTCTATGTAGGCACCCCTACCCCAGATCCCACACCATATCACGCACCATAGGCAGCCACCTACCGGCACACTGGATGGCCTGGGACTGCACACCACCAGCACCACCGGCACAAGGGCATGTCAGCATGGTGGCGGAGGGGGCAGTGGCATCTGCCCACAGCAGATCATGGCCAAGCCTCATTTAGGTGGGTGCCGGTCTGTAGCTACTCTGTGCCAGTAGCATACATGGTCAGTTCCCCCTACCAGGCCGGGGTGCTGTAGAGGTGCATACCCCATCTTGTGATCAGATGTAGACTGCTGATCTGCATGTGCAGTGCATCATGGGTATGGGTGGGTTTACCCTATCCTGGTAACCACAGCAGACAGTTTGTGCGGTGACCTGCAGTTTTTCTGTAGCCAGCCAGCGGTTTATTAGATGCTATAGAGATGTAACCCACAGGTTACTTCAGTGACTGTGGAGGTAGAGGTCATGGGTTCTGTCCTACAGAGGTGTTATTTAATAAGGCTGTCTGAGGCTTTTCCTTTTAATTTAAATCAATTCTGCCAGCAAAAATACCCTCACAGTGCCGTAACCTAAGGTGCCTCATAAGGCGCCCTATAAAGGTGCCTTGGCAGACAGGGCACTTTATAATGTGCCCTATGGAGTGTTTTATAGGGTACCTTATGAGGCACCTTATGTTACAGCACTGTGAGGGTGTTTTTACTGGCAGCACTGATTTAAATTAAAAGGAAATGCCTCAAAAACCCTTCTTAAATAACACCACTACGGGATCAAATCCATGACCTCTGCCATCATTGCAGTAATCAGTGGGCTATATCTTTATAGCTTCTAACACAGCGCTTTCATGGACTTAGGGTTAACACACGTTAATGTGCCACAGCGCCCACTATCGCGTGATACCGAGTCCTTGCTACTTTCCCTCTGGAACGCCCACTACCTTATATGGCATTCTTCACATTAACGCTGAAACTAGCACCGATAACATTAAGACGGTTTAGTAAACATCCCCCCAAGAGATATTCAATGACACTATCCAGACAGAATATCATCACAGAGCATCTTAGCATTATCTGCTTAGTGTAGTGGTGGTCATGGGTAGAGGTGGGGCGGTGCAGCCACTATCCAAATAATGGTAGCAAAAGATGTATGTGAAGGCAAAGGGGAGGCTGATCTGGGAGTTGATGAGGTTCAAGAGCTGTTGTATTTAAGTGATGGGGTACTAGAAGTTATGAATAAAGTTGCAGCCAAACATTTTTACCAAGCCATAACTCAGCCCCCTATAAGCCTCATTTATTTATAGTAATTATGCCCTATATTTTATAAGATAAGGTAGAATCTTCCAATTGTTTTCTCCTGAAATGTACGTTTTAGTGTCTACCATAGCTACTTTATCTTTATTTACTCAGTTACCTAGTTCCTCAGATAGTGTTTTCCCTTGTTCCTTTTCACATTTGAACAGTGTGGGTATTTCTGACATTGCAGCTCATTCCCTATAAGTAACATGTTTGCAATATTTAGGCCTTCCTTCACTTGATCTGCCTCTTTTCATGTCTGTGCATTTATATATATTTTTTCTTTCTTCCTAAATAGACCTAGATCCAAGAAGAAAGAAATTCGGAAAGACCTTTCTTTAGGAAAGAGGTGTTCATAGACAGGGGTTACCATATGTGAGGACCTCACTAAAATAGATGCTCCAGCCCTTATATATATTTAAAATTAACTGATAAAGACATACTCCATTTCAGAGGTTTCTGCCTTTAAGGACAGAGATCCTGGCATGGATACTTGATACAAAATTTTGGGAATTACAAACCTGAGCACACAGACTGCTAACAGCAAACCTCCAAGTGGATTACAATGAACACATTTTTTGAACTGCCAGAAAGTGTTAGAGTGACCTTATGGTCAGCAACAGGACTGATGACTCTTGCATCAGACTGCAGTCCCCTGTGATTGGTTGAAACCTACTGATGATTTTTTGAATTGAGGCAGTCGGTTGCTGGCCAGCTTCTGGCTAAGAAGCATCAAGAGGCTACTTCTGAGCCTTGTAGCTGGGCATCAACTCTCTTTCAGAGTTCCAAGCCTTGGACTCAGACTTAAAAAACAACAAATATTTATTTTGCCCCAACTCTGGGTCAGAGTTCACAAGGAAAAGATTCTGCATTTCCTAACAACCTGCAATTTCAAGGTTCCCTTGGTAAATAGGTTGAGCCTTGCAACTGTCAGATATCAAATTGAACTGTCATCTAAATGGTAAGATCTACTAAAACTAAAGAAAGCCAGACTTCCTTACAGGAAAAGGCACCATAGATTTGAATGAGACTGGGCTTGTATTCACATCCAAAAAAAATCTATAGTACTTGTCAAGAGAGGTCCAAGGGTTTCTGTCACACCAGGCAGAAGTCCCCACAGCATTGCCCTTTTGGTGCTGCCACAGCTGGCCTCTCATCCCCACCACCACTGCTGCCAAAATCCATCTTTTCATCTTGTGGCATTGGCGGTAGCCTGACTCTGTTTTGAGCCACTGCTGCAACATGAGAGAGATAGATTCAGGGGCATCTGTGGTCCAACTATTTTGAAAGCGGTGGCTTCTTGCCACCACTTTCAAAACAGAGTGGGGCTACCCACCAGCATCTGCAACCCTAGGCAGCCACCTAGCCACCCTAGTGAACAGGCCAGCCATAGTACTTTTGCAACATTCTCAAAACTTATTTGGTTTCATTTATAAATTGACTACTTTAGTTATGTTAAAATAACTGCCTTGGTTTCTGTTGTCAGCCAGTAGTGCGAACCTTTAACCTACCAGTTTACCATAATTGCTGATTCGTTTTGGAAGATGTGTGGTTTAATGATTGTATTTCTGACTTTTATTTGCTTTGGTAAATATCTGTATTGTTTTTTTCTTTGTGAACTGTTTCTTCTTCATGAGTGTAAATGAAATGGTTTAGTTCAACTATTTTTTGGTCTTCTTTTATTATGAACACAATACATTACATGACAGGGCTCCGTTTTCACTATTTCATTTAGAGTTAACCAATCTATAAATTTTTCAGGGGCTGGAGTGTATATCTAAACACCAGGATTGTCCCCTGTAGGTTTTAAGCAACTGCAGGACAGAAAAGTCAGCCCTGAGTTACACAAGTCTCAATGGTTTATGTATTCCAGAATTAGGGAATTAAAATGAGAAAAGTCCTGGCCATTCACTGTGGACATTAGCAAACTCCAAACAGTATGTTAAAAATTTCTGCCCAGTGTGTGGCAGCTGCCTAAAAAGCAATGTTAGGAATGACTATATTAGGAAAGAGAGAATAAAACAAAAAAATATCATAATGCTTCTATATTGTTCTATGTTGTGATCACGCTTTGGGGTATGTTTACTAAACCGTCTTAATGTTACCGGCACTAGTTGCAGCGATAATGTGAAGAATGCCATATAAGGAGTGGGTGTGCCGGCGTCAAGGTAGCAAGAATCTGTATCATGTGATAGTGGGCATCGTGGCACGTTGTGGCGCGTTAACCCTAAGTTCATGCCAGTGCAGGATAGGATAAACCCACCCGTACCCATGATGCACTGCACATGCAGATCAGCAGTCTACAGCGGATCACAAGATGGGGTATGCACCCCCACAGCACCTAGGCCTGGTAAGGGGAACTGACAGTGTGTGTTACTGCCACAGAGTAGCTACAGACCGTGATATTGTGCAGGTCCTGTGCGCACCCTGAGTGTGAGGTGGGGCGCCCAGCACCAGGTCTGCAACACCTGGCTTAGCTGCGATAGACTATGCTGCAGATCCCCATTAATGCCAATATGTGATAGGTAGTTCTTGCAGACACATCTAGGATACACCTGTGTCCATCTGTATTTTCTAGTCACATCTAGCTCTTGTGGACAGTGGTGTACCCAGAGTAGTGCATATCCTGTGTGGGTACCATGATCACATCTTATAGGTGAAGGGGGGGTGTTTGGACCCAAAAGCGGAATATGTAACACCACCCAACCTGCCCTCTGTGGCTCAGGGTGGGGGACAGGATCTCCCACCAACAGATCCACATTCTACATCTCTGCAATTGTGGCAGTAGGGAAGACCATCAACCCCAGTCCTGCTGGGGAACAGGCACGCTACAGGGCAGTCAATGCAGATCTGTACGCATCCATAAGGCAATGGCAGACAGACATTAGACCTGGAAATGCTCAGCTGCCCCCCACCACTATCTGACATTCACAAGCAGAGATCACAGTCAGTCTCCACCCACTGCACCCTGAAAGGTGTTCCAGTCATACATATGCTAACTGCAGACAGTCTGCTAGCTAGTGCATGTTCCTGGAGAAACTGTGTACACCCAAAAATGGGATGTGAACACACACACACACCAAGCAAGTATGTCAGTGATTGGGCCCCAGAAAAGGGAACCCATAGACATCACTTAGGAGAAATGGTACTATGGGGGAACTTAGCCATGCCGTGGCCACTGCTCAGTCAGGGTGAGGGTGACCTCCCAGCATGACATGCCGTGGCCACCCTGTCTGTGCAGGTGGTGGTTGGGCACTACAATGTCCCAGCCATTGCCCTATACCCTGTGCAGATGCCTCCTGCCCAGGCCACCCTGTCCGGGCCATACCCACAGTACCTTGCCCCTCATTATGCACATTGGCAGGCTAACACTGGGAACAAGCAGTGTGGGCTCAGTAAGGTGTAGGCAGCCACAACACACTGGATAGACATACACATACTCCCACACCTATGCCAGCTTTGTGCAACTATAGAGGTTTGTGGCAGCCCTGGCTGACACACCAGTCCTGGGCACAGTGTGGGCATTGATATGGTATGCAATACTGTTGGGGTCACTCCCCGGGGTGGTAAACACTGTCAGAAGTAGGACTGAAACACACTCCACAGATATCAGAATGGTTGCTATGATGAATCTCTGTTAACAACTCGTGTTTAACCTAAGATTTGTTATCTGACATTAATCATAGCAACCTTTTGATATATGTGGAACGTGTTCCCAAGTTTAGGATGGCATTGCTAAGGTATGCAATAGCATACCTTAGCAATAGGTGGAGTATTGGGAGCTGCTGCTCCGCGTAGGGCCCAACAATCTGACTCTCCATGAGGCTTGGGATATTGGGGCCTGTGGGTGTGGGTGTTTGTGCCCCTGTTGGCTGCTGCTCTAGGGCAGAAGTTCCCAACTCCAGTCCTGGAGGGCCAAACACTGTTCAGGTTTTTCATGCTGTCACTAATGAATATGCATGAGATATATTTGCATACAATGGGGGCGGTGCATACAAATAAAGCACAGGCATATTTATTAGGGACAGCATGAAACCTGAATGGTGTTTGGCCCTCCAGGACTGCAGTTGGGAAACTCTGCTCTAGGGATTGCAGATGTTTATGGTGTCTGTGCTCTGTAGGGTAAAATATAGGGGTTTATGGTGTGTGTATTCTATCTGCAATAATGGTTCTGTTGTTATTGCCACGGTTTAGTGCTGGGTAAATTATAGGGACATGGTTTGCAGGAGACACAGCTGGCACTTGAACTTGTGGCCTTCTGCCCCTGAACACACTGGCTGTGTGTACTGCACCAAACTGTTGCCACAGGGGCTTATCATTCCCTGGGAATACCATGACTGTTTGTCAGACAGACCTTGGTGGTTGCAGTGCACGGCACCCACCTAAATGGGGCTTGGCCGTGGTCTGCTGTGGGCAGATGCCACTGCCCCCTCCACCACCAGCACCCCTCCGCCACCATGCTGACATGCCCTTGTGCCGGTGGTGCTGGTGGTGCGCAGTCCCAGGCCATCCAGTGTGCTGGTACGCGGCTGCCTATGGTGCGTGATATGGGGTAGGGGTGCCTGCCTAGATATCCACGCTTCCTCCTGGCACCAACTGCCAATGTTATGTGCCCTTTGGGGTTCTTGCTGGGTACTGTCCCCTGGGACACTGTGGGGCACACACTCGTGGCCATGTTTGCCCGTGGTCAATTGCTGTCTTGTTGGGTTTTCGCTTCCACATTCCTATGTGTCACCTAGGCATGTGCCTAGCCCACCCTGTGCCCCAGCTGCCACACTGCATGTCCCACCTGCAGCCCCCTGTAGCCCATTTTCAGCCTCACCGTACTGCCCTCTCATACTTGGGCACTATGATGTTGCTGCACATGTATCATTACTATCACTTTACCTAGTTTCTCTGCCTTTGCTGAACATTCCTGACTGAAATGGTCTCTCTCCCCTGCAAATGTGCCTCTAGCACGAGGTTTTCATTGGCGCTAATTTTCAGACCTTCATTTCATGGCGATAGTGTGCATGGGGCCTCTCCCCGCCCACTCTCTGCCCATTGACCCCCTTCTCTCCGCCCCTGGGGAGCCTTCCTCCGCCCTCTGGGGAGCCGTTCTCCACCCTCTGTGCACCTTAATGCCGCAGGATACGTTATCGTGCGATACGTTCTCACACGTAATACGCCAGTATCACACGATAACATCACGTATCACGCGATAACATTGCAGCTGCGACGTTAGCACCATTTAGTGAACATACCCCTTTGAGTATTCCATACAATGTTGGTTGCCGCATCTTAAAAAGATATATCAGAATTAGAAAAGATATAGGGGTATGTTTACTAAACTGCGGTAACATTACATAACGTGCGTTACATAACGTTAACGAATGTTAACGTTACATAACGCACGTTACGTAACATTAACGATCGTTAAAGTTACATAACGCGCGTTATGTAATGTTAACGATCGTAGACGTTCCACGGTGCAGTAAACACCGCAGAAGGTGGAGAGAGGGTGGAGAGAAGGGGTCAATGGGTGGAGTGTGGGCAGGGAGAGGCTCCATTCACACTAACGCGCTTATCTGAAGAGCTGAATCCTAACGCGATTGAAAACCTGCCGTTAGATGCACATATGCAGGAGAGAGAAACCATTTACGTGTCAGCAATGTACAGCCCAGGCAGGGAGCCCAAAAACTGTGATAGTAGTGCTCCATGTACAGCAATAACAGAGTGCCAAAGTATGAATGGCCACTATGGCGATGGTGCAAATGGGGCATAGGGGCCGCAGGCGTGACATGTAGCATGGGAAGCTAGGGCACAGAGTGGACCAGGCGGGCGCCTAGGTGGCACATAGGAACATAGACACCGGAGATCAGCAAGTCAGCAGTTAACAAGGCCAAACACAATCCACCAATATCTACCTGGTCCACCCTAGCCAATAGTCGCTAGGGCACAGACCTGACATCCCCCCAGCCATCCCGCCCCCATGTGGAGGGGACATAATAGTGGTAGGCAGTGATGGGGGGATGTGAGGATGTCCATGTATGCCCCCCCACCCCGGAACCCGCTCCCTAGGTGGGTGCCTACCTGCACAGTGGATGGCCTGGGACTGCACACTACCAGCACCGACAGCAAATGACCACGTCAGCTTGGCAGGGGGGCATGTGCCTTTACTGGAGGGGGCAGTGCCACCTCCCTGCAGTGCACCTAGGCCATTCTCTGCAGCAGTAGGTGGTGTGCAGTGCAAAATAAAAGGTCTGGCTGAGGAAAAGTGCAGGTAGCCCCAGGGACTACCATGCATCTGTGGCAACAGTGTGGTGCAGTACACCCAGCCAGTGTGTCCAGGAGCAGAGGGTCACAGGTGCAAGTCCCAGCTGTGGTTCCTGCAGAGCATGTCCCTATATTTTACCCTACAATGCAGATAGAACAGCAACATGTGCAAAGCCCAAAGCAGTGGCGAACATAGGTGCAAACACCCACTCACACAGGCTCCACAATCCAATGATGCATGGAGCGGCAGGCTGTTGGCCTCAGCATTGGGATGATGTTATCACCAGAGCACTACTACTACCCCCTGCACAGTTTAGCAATGTCGGCATTGTGATCAGGACTATTGTGGCGGGCAGGGCTGCCAACCACCCCTATCTTTGTATAATGCTGCAAAAGGATTGAGCGTGTTTGTATGTCTATCCATTGTTCTGTGGCTGCCCACACTTCACTGGGCCCAAAATGTCCCACTGTTACCAGCGTTAGCCTGATTAGATGCATAAGGAGGAGAAAAGTATTCTGGGTATGGCCCAGACAGGGCAGATTGGCAAGGATGCATCTTCACAGGGTGTGGGGCAATGGCTAGGACACTGTAGTGCCTGACCACCACCTGCATGGACAGGGTGGCCACAGCATGGCATGCTGGGAGGGCACTCACTCTGAACGAGCAGTGACCATGGCAGGTCTAGGTTCCCACATAGCGCTCTACACTGTTTATTTCTAGTGATATGTTTGTGTTCCCCAGTCCTGGGGTCCCAATCACTGAGATGCCTGCTTTCTGCACATAGTTCCTGGTGGACTGTCTGCAGTTAGACTGTGCATGGTCGGAGCACCTTTAAGGTACAGTCTGACTGTGCTGTCTGCTGGTGATTGGCAGACAGTGGTGGGAGACACTTGGGGTTTCTAGACCTAACTCCAGCATTCCTGCTGGTCTGCCACTGTCCCAGTCACTGGTATGGCTCTGGCCAACCAACTCTGGAGGGCTGTCTTGTACAAACAGGATTGAGGTTGCTTCCCTGGGGTGGGGGCACTGTTCTTTACCTATAAAAGGGTGCTGTGGGCCCTTTGGGGTATGTAGTGTATACCACTGTGACCTACACAGCCACTGCTACACACACCTCATGCAATTCTAGGAACTCCTCTGTTCTGTTAACAGCTGCCCATGTCAGCCAGACCTTCACACAGGGTACACACTAATCTGGCTGGTGTCTGGTCCCACAGGGCCACATGTGACTGCAGGATACAGATGGACACTAAATTACCCTCGGCTGCATTGCACGGAACACCTGTCACACACTGGTAGTGATGGGGATGTACAGCAGGACCTATTTCTAGCACCACATGTACTGCGGGCCTAGTGCTGGGCACCAATCCTATCCCTCAGGGTGACCACAGAACCTGCACAACGGCATGGTCTGTAGCTACTCTGTGCCAGTATCACACACTGTCGGTTCGTCTTTCCCAGTTGAGGTACTGGAGAAGTGCAGACCCCATTTGGTGATCAGCTGTAGACAGCTATTCAGCATGTGCATTGCATCATGGGTACTGCTGTGACATACACCATGGAGGTATAGCCTACTGGTTAATACATTGCCGTTCTTGGCAGTGTTCATTGGTTCAGTTCCTCATTGTTCCCTCCTCTCATGCCTGTCCTACTCAAA
Source organism: Ichthyophis bannanicus (assembly GCA_033557465.1). Classification (NCBI taxonomy): domain Eukaryota; kingdom Metazoa; phylum Chordata; class Amphibia; order Gymnophiona; family Ichthyophiidae; genus Ichthyophis; species Ichthyophis bannanicus. Next base: position 571,890,307 of record CM066033.1, read on the forward strand.
TAGTGTGCATGCCTGTAGAGGTCATATTTTTGCAGATCTGCGCTTCCAGCCCATAATACCCTCGCCACAATTGCCAACATTCCCTCAGTCCATCTATCTGCGTCTGTCAGCTGTGTAGAGTCCTGTCTGCCTGTGCAGGCTGCCAGCCCATGTCCTGCACTGCTACCCTTTCCTGCATTGTGCCTCATCGTGCTTTCCTCACCTGTGTCTGATCTGCATGGCACCACCACTCCTCTGTCCACCCATCATTGTAACTATCCTGCCACCTCTGCCTCCACTGGGGGCCATGTATTCCCATCATCTGCCACTAACTCTTTTTCTGGTACTTTACATTGCCAACACCCTGTGCTGTGGTAGAGCTGCCCCACCATGTTTGTCATCAGTACTGGTAGGCACATGGGATGCCCGCAGATATGGCAGGTCCAGCGGCTCCCACTTCTCCCTCCTTCACTTACCTGTTCATTGCCTTTCCTGAGTGCTCTATCTAGTGTTAGGGCTACATCTGTCTCTGTCATGCATGTCATCTGTCATGCATGTCATCCTGAGGCACCTTGCAGTCCCTAGGGCACACTAACCTAGGACACCATAACCTTGTTAGGCTACCTTAACCTATGGTTCCATAGCCCAGAGTGCCTTCTGCGGTGACTTGTCCAAGGGTGCCTAATATGGCACTTAGCCTAGGAGGCCCTATAGGGCGCCTTCTGAGGCACCTTATAGGGCACCTTACTAGGTACCTTACTTGGCACCTTATAAGGCACCTTACATGGCACCTTATAAGGCACCTTACAAAGCACCTTATAAGGCGCCTCACAGGGTGCCTTGCAAGGCGCTTGACAAGGCGCTTTGTAATGCTCGTTATTCTAAGGCGCCTTCTAACGTGCGTTAGCTGTCAGCTTGCTGTAACGATGCACCTCCCATGCCTTTATATGGGCATCTCTACCTTTACCGTGGAACCTACCGCAAATGACATTACCGCAGTTTAGTAAACATAGAGAAGGGCAATCAAAATGAGAAAAGGGGTGGAATGACTCCTGTGAAGAAAGGCAACAGAAGTTAGGGCTCTTCATCTTGGAAAAGAGAAGACTGAAGGGATATATGAGAGAGATCTATAAAATCCTGAATGCCGGATATGTATATTACTGTAGTTTTCCAACAAATGGAACAATCAATGAAAATCAAAATTTTGGGTTTGGTTTGTTCTAGGTCCAACTAGCCAACTATGCATGTTTAGCAAATTTTCCTGAATCCTTGACAGGCAACCAAAGAAACATGTCTCTGCCTGAACTATTCAAATCCCACGAATCATGAAGTCATAGCAGGCCTGCAAGACACAGTGCAGCGGAAGCCCCAGGGAACTATTATGTGTCTGACTTTGAGAGAGTCAGGAAGGGGAGGTGGAATAAAGAAATGCAAAGGTTAAAAAAGCAAGCAGCTTCAAGGACTTCTTGGGGCTTGGCAGCTTAGAAAAAAACAGAGAGCTTCAAGTCTGAATTTGAGCCAATCAGGAAGGAGCGATGGGGCTTGTCACTTGAAAGTACAACAATAAAAAACTTGAAATAAAAGCAGCTTGAAGGGAGGACAGTATTCTTGCCTCCCTTAATATCTGCTATATTTGTCTAAATTTACAATTAGATGGTTGAAAGTTTTGGTGGGCTTTCTCTTCCTATCTGCTCCTGTAGGGGGTATCTCTATGGGATGAGGTGAGGAGAAAAGTCAGAAAGAGGCTAGAAAATGTCTTCCTCTAGGTTTGTCAATTGGCAATTTCTTACTTCCTAAGCACTGAAGGAAGGTGTGCATCATTTTTATACAACACTTCCATAGCAGCCAGTGATAGTGGAGCAGAACAGATTAAGGTATTTAATCTACTCCATTGCACTAGCAGAAGATAGAGTGAAATTATTTTTATAGCGATCTTCTTCACATATTGTCTGTCACGGCAGCTGTGGGGTGGAAGAGAAGGTCAATTTAGTGTATCAATCTATGCCATCTCAATTCATAGAATATAATTAAATAAATATCTGATGCAGCACAGTTGGCATAATGATGGCTTTGCATAACTATTGAAATGATGGACAAAACAGATAAAACATAGCAATAATATACCCCTTCAATCTCTCCTCCAAACCCCGCCATAAAAAGTCCCAGTTAGTTGCAAATAGATGCTCCTCATCTCTCCTAGGGAAAAGCAAAGGGGTATGTTTACTGAACTGAGGTAACGTTCCCCGCATTAGGTTCCCTGGATGCCCATATAAGGGAATGGGTGGTGCATCATTATGGCAAGCTGTGTCAGGTAACACGCGTTACAAAGCGCCTTAGGCTAACGCACGTTACTAGGCGCCTCATAAGGCACGTTACAAGGCACCTTAATAGGCACAATACAAGGCACATCATAAGGCACGTTTGTAAGGCACGTTACAAGGCACCTTATTAGGCACAATACAAGGCACGTCATAAGGCACATTATAAGACACGTTACAAGGCAGCTTATTAGGCACAATACAAGGCACGTCATAAGGCATGTTATAAGGCACCTTACTAGGCATGGGTACAAGGCACGTTATAAGGCACCTTACTAGGCACAGTAAAAGTCAGGTGCCTTGTAACGTGTCTTGTACTGTGCCTAATAAGGCGCCTTATAACGCTACATAAGGAGTGACGGCAACTGTGGTGAGGGTGTTCTGGGCTGGCAGCATGGATCTTCAAAGATATGACTGTCACAGGCATGCAAAATATCTGACATAGACAGGAGGGAATAATGAGGAATACGAACTCATGACCACTGCTGACAATGTCAGCATACTAACCAGTAGGCTATGCCTCTATGGCTTGCTGCATAGCAATGGCTGGGTACAGGAGGACTGCAAGTCACTGCATAAACCGTCTGCTCTGTGTGCCAGGATAGGGTAACCCCCACCAGCACCCATGATGCATTGCACATGCAGAACAGCGGCCTAAAGCTGACCACCAAATGGGGTCTGCACCTCTCTGGTACTGCAGCATGGTTAGTCGGACTGACAGTGCATGATACTGGCACAGAGTAGCTACAGACCATGCCATTGTGCAGGTTCCGTGTTCACACTTAGGGATAGGATGGGTGTCCAGCACTAGGTCCACAGTACTGCCAGTGTGTTACAGGTGCTCCCAGCAGTGCAACTGAAAGTGCTTCTGTTACCATCTGGGTTCTGCAGTCACATGTGACCCTATGGGACCAGACACCACCCAGGTTAGTGTGTATGTGGTATTAAGGTCTAGCTGCTATGAGTACCTGTTATCAGGGCAGTGGGGGTGCCTAGACTTGTGTGAGGTTTAGGTAGCACTGCCTCTATGGGTCTAAATAGTGTGCATTATTAATGCTAAGGGCCCACAATCACTTCTATTGTAGATGAGGGGGTGGTGGGACAGGTGCCTGCGCCCTGTAGAATGGTTGTAATATCAGCAACCACAGTCCTGCTGGCTGATGGGTCAGAGCCATATCTGTGGCTGTGACAGGCTAGTAGAAATGCTTGGGGTGGGCAGGGAAAGGCTCAACTGCCCCACACCACCATCTGCCATCCACCAGCACAATCAGACTGCACCTGAAGCATCCTACAGACTAACGGCAGACAGCCCACTAGCCAGTCCATAGTGCATGCTCACAGGGGAACCCTGTGTACCCAGAGGTGGGATACACAGCACAGACACCAAGCAGGTATCATCATGATTGGGCCCAGAACCAGGAACACACAGATATCACTAGAGACAAAGAATGTGTGGCACTATGTGGGAACATGGACATGCCATGGTCACTGCTCGGTCAGGGTGAGAGTGACCTCCCAGCGTGACATGTTGTGATCACCCTGCCCATGAAGGTGGTGGTCGAGCACTACTGTGTCCCAGCCATTGCCCTCCACACTGTGAAGATGCATCCTGGCCAATCTGCCCTGTCTGGACCATACCCACAATACCTTGCTCCTTATTATGCACATTTGCAGGCTAACGCTGGAAACAGTGTGAGCAATGTGGGTTCATTGAGGTGTTGGCAGACACAAAACAATGGATAGACATACGCACACTCCCACACCTATCTCAGCATTGTGCAGAGATAGAGGTGGTTGACAACCCTGCCCACCACACTGGTCCTGATCACAGTGCCAACATTGCTAAACTGTGCAGGGGGTAGTAGTAGTGCTCTGCTGATAACTGCAGCTCCCTGCTTTGGATAGTGGAGCCTGTGTGAGTGAGTGTTTTGACCCATGTTTGATGTGGCTTTGGGGTTTGCACATGTTGATGTTGTATCTGCATTGTAGGGTAAAATGTGGGGAGATGCTCTGTAGGAGCCACATCTGGGACTTGAACTTGTGACCCGCTGCTTCTAGACCAGGGGTGGGCAAACTTGGTCCTGGAGGGCCGCAGGCCAGTCAGGTTTTTGGGATATCTCTAATGAATATGCATGAGATATATATGCATTAGAGATATCCTGCCAACCTGACTGGTTTGTGGCCCTCCAGGGCTGGATCTGGAGACCCCTGCCTTACACCTCTGTCATTTAAGATTGTGAGTGGACAAGGTGCAGATGTCCAAGACATCAAAAAGGTTAGATAGAATTTGTCACAGTCCTCCTCACTTCTCACCAACACCAAAAAATTGTCTATTAGACAACTTTTTGGTGGTGGTGAGAATCGAGGAGGAATGTGACACAATCTATATACCCTTTCGATGTCTAGGACATCTGTACCTTGCCCACTCACGATCTTAAATGACAGAGATGTAAGGCAGGGGTCTCCAAATCCAGCCCTGGAGGGCCACAAACCAGTCAGGTTGGCAGGATATCTCTAATGCATATATATCTCATGCATGTTCATTAGGGATATCCCGAAAACCTGACTGGTCTGCGGCCCTCCAGGACCGGAGGTGCCCACCCCTGTTCTAGACACACTGGCTGTATGTACTGCACCACACTATTGCCCCAGAGGAGTAATGGTCCCTGGGGGTACCCTTACTTTCCTCAGGCAGACCTTTTCTGTTGCACTGCACACCACGTACTGGTACAGGGCATGGCCTAGTTCCACTTCAGGTGGGTGGCACTGCTCCCTCCAGCACAAACACACACCCCCTACCATGCCGACATGACCATATGCTGTCGGTGCTGGTCGTGCACAGTCCCAGGCCATCCACTGTGCAGGTAGGTGGGTGCCTAGGGTGAGGGGTCTGGGGTGGTGAGGCATGCATGGACATCCACACATCCCCCCCATCACTGCCTACCAATGTTATGTCCCTTCCACATGGGGGAGTGATGGCTGGGGGGATGTCATGCTGGTGCTCTAGCAACTATTGGCTAAGGTGGACCGGGTAGATGTAGGTGGAGTGTGTTGTTACTGCCGACTGTGGACAGGCTAAGGTATGCACCTCAGGTACGGTGTACCCAGTTTGGCCTATTGGGTGTATATATGTTTCTGACAATGTATGGGCACACCCTGCAATGCCTTACTAGAGGCTGCCATAGAGTGTGTTCAGTTAGCTGGGTCTACAAACAGTTTGGGACCCATCTTGGGTGTGGTCTATGGATCCTTTTTAGTGTGGTCCCCAGATGTGCACTGCTTGCCCTATTACAGGCATAGTGGTACCTGTGTGACTTTTGGGGTACTTGCTGGGTAATGTCTCCTGGATGGGACACTGTGGAACACTGACTGCTGGGCATGTTTGGCCCTGGTCAGCTGCTGTCCTGCTGATTTCCAGTTTTTATGTTCCTATGTGCCACCTAGGCAACGACCTAGTTCACCCTGTGCCCCAGCTGCCCCCACTGTATGTCCCACTTGCAGTCCCCCTTGCCCCATTTGCCCCATCACCATAGTGGTCTTTCATACTTGGCCACTATAGTGTTGCTGCAGATGGAGCACTACTATCACCTTTCTCGGTCTCCCTGCCTAGGCTGTACATTGCTGACACTGAAATGGTTTCTCTCTCCTGGAAATGTGCATCTAATGCCAGGTTTTCACTCGTGGTAGTTTCCAGCCCTTCAGTTCCCCACGTTGGTGTCGTGGGGACCTCTCCCCTCCCACTCCCCACCCATTGACCCCTTCTCTCTGCCCTCTCTCCACCCTCTGTGGTGTTTACCGTGGCCAGGAACACTAACGCGTATTAGGTTATGTTAACGCGCGTTAATGTTACATAGCACGCGTTAACGTTACCTAGCATATGTTAACATAGCCACTGCTACGTTACTGCAGTTTAATAAACATACCCCAAAGTATCCTAAATCTTCCACAACTGTTCCATCTCCTTGTATAACTCCGCAGACAACTGTACTATCAAAAATAAATTCTCTAGACCTCTATTTAGCTTGTCTAAGTGCCCTAATCTAAGATACTGCCAACAAAAGCACCTGACTAGAATGCAATCACCACCCTCATCTCTACCAACTTAATTTCATGGTCAAATTCTCAGGTCTCCCTCCACATAAGTCTTTAAAAACCAAACACAGCACTTTGCACTTAAACTTCTCTCATATTGGCAACCAATGTAAAGTAGCCAATAGGGAAGAGAGACTGAAGTTTTCAACAGCCGATTAAAAATCAATATAGCAACAGCATTTTGGGCTACCTGCAACCAGTGCAACAAGTGTCCACAAAAGGCCATATATGCCCCATTACAATAATCCAGCAATGGTCGGACTGATAAATGAACCACCAGCCTGCAGAAAAGGGCAAGCTTTCACATCTTCCTCGAACGTCCATACAAAGACCCTACGGCATGGAAGATATTGATGTCAAACACAAGAGGGTGGTCAAAAAAACCTCCCAGATCTCTAACCTCTTCAAAACTATTCGACTGTAGTCCAGCCCACTTCTTCAAAAACTCATATTATCCCCCCCCCCCACCCAATCCATAATATCTCTATTTTCAACACATTGAGAAAAAGATGATTCTCTTTCAACCACATAGAAATAGCAGCTGAAACAACATCCTTTCCAGAGGGAATAAAAAGTTGGACATCATCTGCATATAAAAAAACCCCCTTAATCTCCAAATTCTTAATTAGCTCTTCAAAAGACTGCAGGAAAATGTTTAGCAATAAAAGAGATAAACAAGACCCTTGAGGCACTCCACAAGGAGTTGCTCATTCATCTGAAATTCCACAGTTTGATTCTATAGAAATGATTTAATCCAATCTAGAGCACAGCCTCTCACCCCAAAATCTGCATGGTGCTGAATCGAATAACTCATGCCCTAGCAAATCAAACATGGCCATTAAATCAAGCAGGATCAAAAATCCCTGTACATAGAATGAAACATGTTTATATTTGTGTTTATTATCCATTTACTGTCCCACCCTTCAGAACAATATCTGAGCAGTTCACAAGATGCAATATATCAAATGTGACAAAGGAGATAATCTTAAGGAGAAAACAATAGAACGTTGTCAAAGGAAGAAAATGAAGTCTCTTAGCTATCCTCATGAGGTGCAGGGCTTGGCAGGTTACTCTAGCCCAAAGGCTGCTGAAAACAAAAAAGGTTTTTAAACCATTTTAAAGCTTCATATTGGAACTTTCTAAGCAAAGATATTTCAGCATAGAAGTTTAGAGCATAACATGCTGATTTTCTTGTAGATTCTCCTCAAATCAGGGCTTGAGAAGGGGTCATTAGAAGTCTATATTCTTGGGGTCTCCGTGTCCTAGCAGGAATGTAGGGAATGAAGCACTGTGAGAGGAAAGTGGATAGCTCTACTTAGGATCTTATAAATCAGGCTTAAAAATTTAAATCTAATTCTGAAGACTACTGGGAACCAGTGGATTTCTAAGAGTAGGGGAGTGATGTGATCAAAGATCCTATAGTAGATAAATAAGAACATAAGAACATAAGATATGCCATACTGGGTCAGACCAAGGTCCATCAAGCCCAGTATTCTGTTTCCAACAGTGGCCAATCTAGGTCATATGTACCTAGCAGTTTCCCCAAGAGACACAAGTTCCACAATGCTTGTACTGGGTCAAGCATTGATATATTTGGTCACTTCTTAATAATGGTTTATGGACCTTTCCTCCAGGAACTTGTCCAAACCTTTTTTAAACCCAGCTACACTAACAGCCTTTACTACATCCTCCGGTAACAAATTCCAGAGTTTGATTACACGTTGAGTGAAAAAATATTTTCTTTTATTAGTCTTAAATAGTTTACCCTGTAGCTTCTTTGCATGTCCCCTAGTCTTTCTATATTCTGATAACGTAAACAATCGATCTACGTTTACCCGTTCCACTCCGTTCATTAATTTATAGACTTCTATCATATCTCCCCTCAGTCGTCTCTTTTCCAGGTTAAAGAGCCCTAACCTTTTTAGCCTTTCCTCATAGGAGTATCCTTCCATCCCCTTTACCATTTTGGTGGCTCTTCTCTGAACCTTTTCTAAAATCGCTATATCCTTTTTAATATCCGGCGACCAGAATTGCACACAATATTCAAGGTGCGGTCTCACAATGGAACGATATAGAGGCATTATAATATCTTTTGTTTTATTTTCCATTCCTTTCCTTATCATACCTAGCATTCTATTTGCTCTCTTGGCTGCTGCTGCACACTGGGCCGAGGGATTTAACATGATATCCACAATGACGCCTAAATCTTTTTCCTGGGTGGTGGTTCCTAATGTGGAACCTTGCATCGTGTAACCATAGTTTGGGTTGTTCTTCCCTAGGTGCATAACCTTGCACTTGTCCACATTAAATTTCATCTGCCATTTTGATGCCCAGTCTTCCAATTTAACAAGATCCTCTTGCAATTTTTCACAATCCTCTTGGGTTTTAACAACTTTAAATAGTTTTGAGTCATCTGCAAATTTGATAACCTCACTCGTTATTCCACTTTCCAGGTCATGTATGAATATGTCAAAAAGCAGCGGACCCAGCACAGATCCCTGGGGTACACCACTATTCACCTTTCTCCATTGGGAAAATTGGCCATTTAGCCCTACCCTCTGCTTTCTATCTTTTAACCAGTTCCTGATCCACAATAGTACACTGCCTCCTATCCCATGACTCTTTAGTTTTGCCAAAAATCTCTGATGAGGGACCTTGTCAAAGGCTTTCTGAAAGTCCAGATACACAATATCAACTGACTCACCTTTGTCCACCTGTTTATTCACTCCTTCAAAAAAACATAACAGATTAGTAAGACAAGATCTTCCTTGTCTAAAGCCATGTTGGCTGTCTCCCATTAGGTCGTGACTATCTACATGCTGAGTAATTTTATTCTTTATGATGGTTTCTACCATTTTTCCCGGTACTGACATCAGGCTCACCGGTCTGTAGTTTCCCAGATCACCCCTGGACCCTTTTTAAAAATTGGTGTTACATTGGCGATCCTCCAATCTTCAGGTATTAGAAATGATTTTAATGATAGTTCACAGATTACTAATAGCAGGTCTGCAATCTCATATTTCAGTTCTTTCAAAACCCTTGGATGTATACCATCTGGCCCAGGTGATTTGCTACTCTTCAGTTTATCTAATAGTTGTAAGACATCTTCCCGATGTATCGATATTTCCTTCAATTCTTCCGCACCTTTAAATACCACTTCAGTCATGGGTAACATCCCTACATCTTCCTCAGTAAAGACCGAAGCAAAGAATTCATTCAGTCTCTCCGCTATCGCCTTGTCGCCTCTTAGTGCTCCTTTTACCCCTTTATCATCTAATGGACCAACTGACTCTCTCACAGGTTTTTTGCTACGAATGTACTTGAAATGGTCTTTATTTCGTGTTTTTGCTTCCGCAGCAAGCTTCTTCTCAAATTCTCTCTTTGCCTGCCTTATCAATGCCTTGCATTTGACTTGCCAATGCTTGTGCTGTTTCCAGGTTTCGTTATTTGGCTCTTTTTTCCATTTCCTGAAAGATGCTTTTTTGGCAACAACAGCCTCTCTGACCTCACCTTTAAACCATGCTGGCAGTTTTTTGGACTTCCTTCCACTTTTCTTAAAGTGTGGAATACATGTTATTGTTATTGCAGGGGGGGGTTTGAATGCTTTATTTATAGACCACCAAGAAACCAACAATATACAGTAAACAAATATCACCAGGGGGGGTGGAACTCTGATCCCCTTCCCGGAGGATTTACATAACATACATAGGCAGGTGGGTTATAACAAAGGATCCCCTCCCCCCCCTCTCCCCCCGCCCTCCCTCCCCCCCACCCTATCTACCCCCCTCCTCCACCACTCACTACACTCCACCCATTAATCGTGAAAAGACCTATGGCATCCTGTCTATTAACACCCTCCACCATCCACTTACGTAGCCTCCTCAACTTCCTACTTGCAAAATTTCATTACGACACCGAGCCCCTAAACTTTGGATGTAGGGTTCCCAAACAAGCATAAAAGCTGTCCAGCGTTTGACACTTCCCCGTGCACACCATCTCTCCATTAACATGAATTGATGAAAACAATTACGCCATTCCCCGAAAGTAGGTGCATCCCTTTCCCGCCAGAGGCGAAGAATGGGCCCCTTCCCCACCAGACAGGCCTTACGCAGCAGCAAACACTCCCCATCTCTCAGAGGGCCTGGGGAGTCGATCCAGTCTAATATCACCAGGGGGGCAGACCACCCCAATCTCTGCTGCAGGAGACCACTTACAAACCTTGAAATCCGAGCCCAGTAGGACTGGATGGGCCTACATTCCCACCACATGTGCAACAAAGTGGCCAGGGCCTCTGAGCTGCGAGGGCAGCAACCATCAGTCATGATGTGACTCCGCAGCGCTCGCCGGGGGGAGAAATGGGCTCTAGTTATACATTTGAATTGTACTTCTCTCCACCATGCCCCGTGTGTAATTTTCACTATCCGTTTCAAGGCCGCATGGACCGTCCCTGGACGTACCTCCCTATGCAGTTCCGCCGCCCACGCTTCTTCCACCGCCCTATAGTCCGGGACTACCCAAATACAATCTAAACGTTTCTTTAAAACTGATATCGAAGGCGGGTGATCCCCCTCTATTCCGAAAAATTCCATGATCTGTGCCGAGCATTCAATTTTGAGCACCTCCCTCGATAGGGAGGACACGTAATGAGAGACCTGTATATAGGCAAAACAATGTCTAGAAGACAGATCATATTCCCTACTCAAAGTCAGAAAGGATTTACAGGATCCGGTAGGATCCACTAGATGCCCAAGATTCTGTATGCCTCTATCACTCCAGTCCCGGAAAATTGCCGTCTCAGACCCCGGGGTAAATTGCACATTTCCTTGTAGCGGTAACCAGCTAGATACGTTCCACGAAGTATTCCATAACTTATTAAGGTGTTTCCAGGTTCGTCGGGCCGAGCTGATCAACTCACTATGCACTATCCAGCTGGGTAGATCCCGATTCGCCCCATGTAAGACCCCCAACAAAGTGTGCGGGGCTACCAGGCTTTCCTCCAATCCCCTCGGCGTATATACATCTGTCCCTCCCAACCAATCCCCAATGTGCCTAGCCTGACATGCCAAAGCATAGACTTTTAGATTGGGCAGTCCCAGCCCCCCCTCCTTCCATGTCCCCAACATCCAATTCCAGGGAATACGTGCCCTTCCCCCTTTCCACAAAAAAGAACTAAGAAGGGCTTCTACCCAGCGCAGATCGCGGCTTAGCAGCCATACCGGTAACGTCTGCAGCCAGTACAGAATCCGCGGGAGTATCACCATCTTAATTGCTGCCACCCTTCCCAACAGAGAGAGCGGGAGGTGTCCCCAGTCCTTCAACTGGGTTTGCAGACCCTTGATGATACGATCCAGGTTGCGCCCATAAAGGGTGTGGGCCTGCCTGGGAAGCACAATGCCCAAGTACTTAAACTCCCTGTCGGCCCATTTAAGGGGAAACCCCTCCCACCCCCCTCGCAACCTGCCAGAAACGTCCAAGGCCTCAGATTTGTCCTTATTAATTCGCAGTCCCGCAACTCGTCCAAAGCACATAAGTTCTGCCAATAAACACAGCAGTGAGCGATCCGGAGCAAGCAAGTGCACCAGTAGATCGTCTGCAAAGGCCGCGATCTTAAACTCTCTCCTCCCTATCCGAACACCCTTTATCTCACGAGAGGCCTCTATAATCCATATCAGGGGATCCAGAGAAAGGACAAACAATAAGGGTGAGAGTTGACAACCCTGTCGGGTACCCCGTTCTAGCGGGAAGGCCTCCGAGAGCACCCCATCACAAAGAACCCCGGCTGTCGGCTGTGCATATAAGCTATCCACCATTCCACAAAAATATCCACCCAGACCATACCGTGGGAGCAAACAGTGCAAGTATTGCCAGTCGACCCTATCAAAAGCCTTTTCAGCGTCGAAGCTAACTAGCAAGGAAGACAACTGCCAGTCATGCACCCACTCCATCGATGCCAGCAGCTTACGCATGTTCCGGACCGCATAGCGCCCCTTAACAAACCCCACCTGGGATTCCTGTACCAGATCCCCCAGCATCCCTGCCAGGCGCACTGCTAGAATCTTCGCCAGCAATTTTAGGTCAAAGTTTAGCAGCGAGATAGGCCGATATGATGAGGCTTGAACCGGGTCCTTGCCCGGTTTAGGGATTAAAGTGATGTGGGCATGATTATGTCCCCACCGAAACCCTCCTTGTTCCGCACGGCAATCAAACACCTCAACTAACACGGGACTAACATACTCCTTGAGGATCTTGTAAAACTCTGCGCCCAGACCATCCGGTCCCGGCGTTTTATAACAACTGGCGCCAGAAATGACCGCGCATACCTCCTGTATAGAAATCGGTTGCTCCAAGAGTGCCCTCTGTGTCTCAGTCAGCTGAGGCAGGTTCAGCTCGCTCAGGAAATCATGCATCTCCACACGTGGAGCAGGCTCCACTGCATACAGTGATTGGAAAAAAGTGCGAAACACCCGAGCAATCTCGGTGCTCTCTCTATAGAGCTTCCCCCCGTCATCCCGGAGCACCGCCACCAACGAGGAGCCTCTATGGCCCTTCAAGCATCTGGCTAACAGCTTCCCTGGTTTATCTCCATAGCGGTACAATTGGTAACAGTAATAGAGGGCCGACTTCTTGGCCCTCTGGTGCAAGAGTTCGTTGAGATCTACCTGAGCTTCCCAAAGCCTCTTCTTGTTCCCCACCGTCGGGGTGCGTGCCGACAGGTGTCGCAAACCCGTAACCTGTCTCTCAAGGCGAATGATACGCTCCGCGATCATCCGGCGCTTCCGGGCCATGTATCCGATGATCTCCCCCCGAAGTACCACTTTGGCCGTCTCCCAAACTAATTCAGGGTCCTCCCTATGAGAGCTATGGTCACTTTCAAACTCTCGCCACCGCTGTTGCAAAAAGCGCTGAAACCGAACATCGTAATATAACTCCAGCGGGAATCTCCATATCGGTGGCCGTCCCAGCTCCCTCCCCCACCGTAGCTCCATCCAGACCCACGCATGGTCTGAGATCTCCGTGGGGCCGATCTGTACATCTCCCGTCTGAGCAAATAAGCCCCCTGACAGCAACAAATAATCAATACGAGCACTGGAACCGTGAGCTCGAGACTGATGTGTATAATCGCGCTCAAGTGGATGTACCAGCCTCCACGGGTCTACCAGGCCCAATCTTTTACATAAACGCTGCAACATCCGAGCTGAAGGAACGCGATCTTTCGCCTCCTCCCCCCGAGATGTATCCAAGTCTACGTCAAGGACTCCATTGAAATCCCCGCCGAGAAGCAGGGGACACTCCGGCAGCCGCTCCACCCTCGAGGCCAAAGCACTATAAAAACTTGGATCAAGCACATTGGGTCCATAAAGATCTCCCAAAATCACGGGCTTACCCTCTAGGTTCCCATACACCAACATGAGTCTCCCTTCCTCGTCTCCTGCAGCAGTGATCATCTCGAAACGAATGCGTTTGTGAATCAGGATAGCTACACCCCCTTTTTTACCCCAGGCAGGTGAACCCCATACTTGCCCCACCCAATCTCTACGCAATTTACTGTGCTCTTCAGCCGTCTGTGGGTTTCTTGCAGAAGTGCTATATCACACCGTTGTCTGGCTAACGCCTGCAAGATTTTATATCTCTTGATGGGGCTCCCTAGACCACAAACATTCCATGTAATAATCTTCAGAGTCACGGGGCAGTGTCAAGATTCGCCAACACAAGAAACCTTGCCTGCATAGAAGGGGCCCCCCCAGCCTGGAACCCCCTCTCTACATTAATTGAAGGTCTACCAATTTGACAAACAAAGACCAGCGGAGTGCATGTTATCCCTCCCCCTACCACCCTTCCCCTCCCTCCCCTCCTTCCCCCCCCCCCATAACACCCCCCTCCTCTCCCATTGCAAACCCTCCAAGTCCCCCCATGGACCGGACTAACTTCCTCTGGCATTCGGGTCTACCCCTCCTCCCAGACCACCCTACACCCAGACATCGGGCCTACTTAGTAAATTCCAAGGCCACCCCTGTCCCCTTGTCGAGTATCTCTGGACCCTTCCAACCTCCCACTCCACCAAAGCACAGGAGACCCCTATCCTATCCTCCCCCTCAGCCTACCCCCCCTCCCATGGAAGCAATGTTAAGGCCCATAAAATCTGTACCCCCCCTTTCCTACTCCACAGCAGTCAAATACAAACCCCTCTCTAAACTTCACATGCTGAAGAAAAAGAGAAACCCATAACTGTTACAATGCAATCAGCAATGTATCAACCATAGCCATGAGAGGGATACATAAAGAAATAATTGTAGAGATGTAGCAAAATGTATCAACAAGCACACTCACTAACCACACAGCACACTACCAGCTTTAACTAACCACACACACGCACAGAGTCCCCAAATCACCCCTCTTCCCACGCAGGCCAGGCCATCCCAGCCGGCGGGATCAGTCTCCGGGGCTCGAGGGAAGCCCCGCAGTCCTCGCAGGCCCATCCAAAGTTACCCTCAGTCCAGAGACCAACCCTCCGATGAAACTTCTCAGGTCTGCTCAGTTCACCCCCATTTTCATTGGGCTGGATCCGCGGTAGCAGTCAAACTATCCAGGAAGGACTGGGCCTCTCCCGGAGTCCACAAGAATTGGGTCCGTCCCTGGAACTCCACTTGCAGTCGGGCTGGGTAGAGCAGAGAAAAGCGCAGCCCCTTATTCGTCAGCTGGGCACAGGCAGGGGAAAAGGCCCGTCTTTGTTGACTCACCAGAGCGGAGTAGTCTTGGAAAACCAGTATATGGTCGGTGTCACCGTTCTGCTGCTTGCGGCCCCGAGCAGCCCTCAGCACCTCCTCCTTCTGGCGAAAATCCAAGAAGCGTGCGATGACCGCACGCGGCCGCTGTGCTTGTTCGCATTTAGAGCCAAGCCGGTGAACTCGCTCCAATCATATGGGGCCCTCTTCCCTGCCGCTCATTAATTTCTCAATCCAGGCACTCACAAATCCCAACAGGGCTCCATCCGACACATTCTCTGCTATCCCGACAAATCAAAGGTTTTTTTCGACTCCCCCGGTTCTCGAGTTCGTCCAGCTTTTCGCCCTGCTGCTTCACCACGTTCTCCAATGCTGCAATCTTGGCCCGCATGGACTGCTGAGCATCCTCAACATCTGATTTTAACTGGTGCTACTGTATGTAATCTAGAGCTAATTTTATGGTATTGGCCCAGGCAGTAGCCTGGCCATGAAGCAAATGTGAGGAAAAGTCAGAAGAAAACCAATGGCACTTACTTGGCAGTGGTTGGATATCTATGTCCTTGATATTAAATGAAAGATTACCTGTGATCTGGCAACAATACCTCAGCTTTTTCGGTCTCCTCTGGTCCCTCAAGCAGCGAGAAACAAGCAGAGAGTAATGGAGAACACAAACAATCAAACACAAAGGGGTATGTTTACTAAACCGTCTTAACGTGCGCCCGGCGATAGTGTGCAGGCTGCCATAAAAGGAGTGGGCGTTTCAGTCTTAAAGTAGCAAAATGGGATTATCGCGCGATAATGCGCACTGCTGCGCAAATTATCGGGCGAAGCGCCGCTAAGCGCGTTAACACGCGGTAATATTAAGTAGGCGCCCAGACAAACAAACATAGAAACAGAGGTGTAGCACAATGGTTAATACACTAACTGATGATACAGGGGTCATGAGTTTGATCCCCCAGTATGCCTAATGCATAAAGCTGGCTGAAGCATCAGCTTTGACATGTAAGTATTGTTTCTTGAGGCATTTTATTTGTATTTTAATTATTGCTGCCAGCAAACACACTCTCAGGTGCCGTAACCTAAGGTGCCACATAAGGCACCCCATAACGCACTCCATAGGGCACATTATAAAGTGCACTGTCCGCCAAGGCACCCTATAATGTCCCCTATAGGACACCCTATAAGGCACCTTATGGGGCGCCTTATGAGGCATCTTAAGGTTACAGTACTCTGAGGGTGTTTTTGCTGGCAGCACTAATGTACATTAAAAATAGACAATGCCTCAGACAGCCCTATCAAATAACCCCACCATGGGTTTGAACCCACAACCTCTGGCTTTACAAGCAGTGAAGTAACCAGTGGGCTACAGCTGCTAACAAAGCCCTGGCTGGCTGCAGAAGGACTGCACGTCACCACACAAACTGTCTGCTGTGGTTACCAGAATAGGGTTAACCCACCCATACCCATGATGCACTGCACATGCAAATCAGCAGTCGACAGATGGGCACAAGATGGGGTATGCACCCCCACAGCACCTCGGCCTGGTAGGGGGAACTGACCGTGTGTGGTACTGGCACAGAGTAGCCACAGACCGTCACATTGTGCAGGTACTATGCTCACCCTGAGGGTAAGGTGGGGCGCCCAGCACCGGTTCCACAGCACCTTTCATGGCTGAAATACGCCATGCTGCAGGTCCCCATCAGTGCTACTGTGTGTGATAGGTAGTTCCTGCAGACACATCTATGTTACATCTGTGTCATTTTGTATTTCTCAGTCAGGTCTAGCCCTTATGGGCTATGATGCACCCAGAATAGTGCATATCCTGTGTTGGTGCCATGGTTACATGATATAGGTGAAGGGGGGGGGGGGTGGTGTTTGGACCCATAGGCGGATTATGTACCACCACACAACCCACCCTCTGGGGCTCAGGATTGGAAACAGGATCACCCACCAATAGATCCACATTCTAACTCCCTGCAATGGTAGCAGCAAAGGGGACCATCAACCCCAGTCCTGCTGGGGAACAGACACCCTACAGGGCAGGCAATGCAGAGCTGTACACATCCATAAAGCAATAGCAGACAAAGAGTAGGCCCGGAAATGCTCAGCTGCCCCCCACCACTATCTGACATTCTCAAGCAGCAAGCCTCCAGCCACTGTACCCTGCAAGGTGTTCCAACAAAACACATACTAGCTGCAGACAGTCTGCTAGCTAGTCCATAGTGCATGGTCCTGGAGAAGATGCGTGTACCCAGAACTGGGATGTCAGCAAACACACCAAGCAGATAAATCAGTGATTGGGTCCCAAAAGGGACCCATAAATATCACATGAGAGAAATACTACATAGTACTATGGGGGAATCTAGCCATGCCGTGGTCACTACTCAGACAGGGTGAGAGTGACCTCCCAGCAGGACATGCTGTGGCCACGCTGTCCGTGCAGGTGGTGGCCGGGCACTACAATGTCCGAGCCATTGCCCTATGCCCTGTGCAGATGCGGCCAGGCCAGGCCACACTATCCAGGCTATTCCCACAGTACCTTGCTCCTCATTATGCACATTGGCAGGCCAATACTGGCAACAGTGCTAGCACTGTGGGCTGTGGAGGGTGTTGGCAGCCACCACACGCTGGATAGACAGACACACAATCCGCACACCTATTGTTGCACCTATTGTTCAACCATAGAGGTGTTTGGCAGCCCTGGCCACCACACCAGTCCTGGCAACAGTGCTAGCACTGTGGGCTGTGGAGGGTGTTGGCAGCCACCACACACTGGATAGTGTCACGAGGTAACGCCAGCAGAGCACATGGAGGTAAGGGAAAATGAGCAAAACAGCAGGGAAAATGACAGCTCAGCTTCACAAATGGGAAAGGGTTGCCAAGAGCAACGGTGGAAAACACAGTCACAAGGTGTTAGGGAACGCCCGAGCAGAGACGGAGCTCAGAGCTCATTCGAGAATAGAGAGCACCTGCAGGGAGGCGGAGCCCAGGCTAACACCAAGTGCAATATATTGAGGACTCACTCACCAACAGATAGAACACGTGGAAGCACACGGCAGGGAATGAGAACACGAGAGGGACTGAGAACATGAGAGAGAGCTCAGGAAGGAACTCGTGAGAGAGCTGTGAGGACAGAGCCAAGGAAAAGCTCCAAGGAGTCAGAGGTTGGTGACTTGCAAAGAAGCTGTGGGGAACAGCAATGCATATCCTCCCAGTATCCTCCGGAGTATTGCAGTGAGGCAATAAGGAAGGGCAGTCCTACAGCTAAGATTACAAGTTATAAACAATTTAACTCGAGGCAAGCAGAAGGGGAAAGTTCTTACCCTGAGGCACATTGGCTGGAGTCAGAAAAACGCTGTGAGAGAAGGGGAACAGAACAGAGCTATACACGTCATAGAAAGCAGGAAGCATTAGGATCTAGAGAGAGACGTATTCTCCCTAGTAGAAGGGATTTAAATCACCCAAACTTCCTCTGCACATATGAAGAACTATGTAGAGCTCAGGACTCTAAATACAAACATTACGGTGACTTCCCACAAGCCACTAGGATAGTGGAAGAAGAGAATCTGTTCACTCCTCGGCAGAGACAGTTTAACTTAAAGGGCATTTTGGAGCCAGAAGTTCTGTCTGACGAGGGAGAAATGCAAGTGGAATTTCCTGAAGATATTTCAGAGGGTATAGAAATGGACTGTACTTATACTTTGTCAGATTGTATAAATTCTCTACGCTAAAGCAGCAAAAAGTGCTGATTGAAGAAACAGCTGCAAGTTTACACGTGAGTGGAAAGAACTGTTTCTGTTATTTTTGTGCTGTTTAATTAATGCTGAAGGAAGCTTATTTTTGTTCCAGTATTTTCCTTTGATTGTTACCAGACGTATGGTCTATATTTCTTTTGTTCCATGGTTTTGAATCCGCCCCGGACGGGGAATAAAACCCAAGTTAAACCTTACCCTCTGCCTCAACTACAATTATTGGTACAAGGTACAAACTACGGGAACCAGAAGGCTTTGCTACTGCCTTCCCGGGGACGTAACTGCCAGTAAAATACTGCCCCATCAAGCTGTCCAAGCACTCCTTAGCCTCTGGGCCAGCTAGTGGGTCACAATAGACAGACACACACTCCGCACACCTATTGTTGCACCTATTGTGCAACTATAGAGGTGTTTGGCAGCCCTGGCCACCACACCAGTCCTGGGCACAGTGCAGGCATGGCTATGGTACGGAATACTGTTGGTATCACTCTGTCAGACACCAGACCTGAGGCACACTCCACAGACATCAGAAAGGTTGCTATGATGCAGCTCAATCAGCCAATTGTGCTTAACATAGGAATTGCTATCTGCCAGTTATCATAGCAATCTTTTGATAGCTGTGTACAGTTTTCCCATGTTTAGGGTGGGATTGCTAAGGTATGAAAGTGCTAGTATGGGGAGATGCACGCAGGGCCCAACATCCTGCCTCTCTAGGAAGCTTGGGATAATGGAGCCTGTGGGTGCGGGTGTGTCTGCCCCTGTTGGCTGCTACTCTAGGGCAGAGGTTCCCAACTCCAGTCCTGGAGGGCCAAACACTGTTCGGGTTTTCATGCTGTCCCTAATGAATATGCATGAGATACATATATGCATACCATGGGGGCAGTGCATAGCAATGCAGCACAGCCACATTTATTAGGGGCAGCATGGAACCTGAATGGTGTTTGGCACTCCAGGACTGCATTTGGGAGACTCTGCTCTAGGTACTGCACATGTTTGTGGTGTCTGTGCTCTGTAGGGTAAAATGTAGGTGTTTTGGGCATGTCTATGTCATCTGCACTACAGGTTACATAGAAACATAGAAACATGATGACAGAAAAAGACCACATGGCCTATCTAGTCTGTCCTTCCATATCAACAACTACAACAGTCCACTTTTTACCTTTAGAGATCCTCTGTGTTGGTCCCATGCTTTTTTGAATTCAGTTACTGTCCTCATCTCTACCACCTCCACTGGGAGACTATTCCACGGATCCACTACTCTTTCCATAAAGAAATATTTCCGCATATCACTCCTGAATCTATCTCCCTTCACCCTCATCCCATGTCCCCTCGTAGCAGAACTTGCTTTCAATTGAAAGAGGCTCTCTCCCTGAACATTTATGCCATGGAGGTATTTAAACATCTCAATCATATCACCTCTATCCCGCCTTTCCTCTAAGGTGTACATATTAAGATCCTTAAGTCTGTCCTCATATGCTTTATAATGAAGCCCACTAATCATTTTAGTAGCCACTCTCTGCACCGACTCCATCCTGTTCACATCCTTTTGAAGGTGCGGTCTCCAGAATTGCACACCATACTCCAAATGAGGTCGCACCAAAGACTTATACAGAGGCATTATCACCTCCTTTTTTCTGCTAGCCATTATTCTCCGTATGCACCCATGCATTTTTCTAGCTTTTGCCGTCGCATTTTCTACCTGTTTAGCTACTTTAAGATCATCAGACACAACCATGCCTAGGTCCTGCTCTTCTTTAGTGGACAAAATTACTTCACCTCCTATACTGTATTGCTCCCTTGGATTGCTGTAGCCCAAATGCATGACCTTACATTTTTTAACATTAAATCCCAGCTGCCAAATTCTAGACCATTCTTCAAGCTTAGCTAGATCCCTCCTCATGTTATCTACACCTTCCTGGGTGTCTATTGCAGATTTTGGCATCATCTGCAAAGAGGCAAACCTTACCTGACAGCCCTTCCGCTATATCACTAACAAAGATGTTAAAAAGAATGGGACCAAGGACAGATCCCTGGGGCACACCACTGGTAACATCCTTCTCCTCAGAGTGAGCTCCATTTACTTGTACTCTTTCTCGCCTCCCACCCAACCAATTTCTAACCCAAGCAGTAACTTTAGGGTCCGTCCCTAGGGTGCTCAGTTTATTTATAAGTCGCCTGTGAGGAACAGTGTCAAAGGCTTTACTGAAACCTAAATACACCACATCTAGAGCTCTCCCTCGGTCCAACTCCCTGGTCACCCAGTCAAAGAAATCAATCAGATTTGTCTGACAAGACCTGCCTCTGGTGAATCCATGTTGCCTCGGATCCTGTAATCTGCTGGACTCCAGAAACCTCACTATTTTCTCTTTCAGCAGCGTTTCCAATAATTTACTCACCACCGAAGTTAAACTAACCGGCCTGTAGTTTTCAACCACATCCTTACTTCCACTTTTGTGTAAAGGCACCACATGAGCCTCTCCCCAGTCCTTTGACACCACTCCCGACTCCAATGAGGCATTGAAAAGGTCAGTCAGTGGAGTTGCTAGAACGTCCCCAAGTTCCCTCAGTATTCTAGGGTGTATCCCATCCGGTCCCATCGCTTTGTCTACTTTAAGTTGAGCTAGTTTCTCACGAACACAGTCTTCTGAAAATTGTTCAAGATGTCCCTCGCTTCTGTTCCTATTTGTGGGTGTTTTCTGAGGTCCTGCTCCTGGTTCTTCATCTGTGAACACAGAGCAAAAATATTTGTTAAGCAATTCCGCTTTATCCTTATCAGCTTCTACATATTCTGTATGTTCTGTCTGTATTAGCACGTTGTAGTAGTGGGTAAAATATGGGGGCTGGGTTGGCAGGAACTTGAACCTGTGACCTTCTTCTCCTGAACACACTGGCTGTGTGCACTGCACCACCATGTTGCCACAAAGACAGTGCATTCCCTGGAGATACCATGACTGTTTGTCAGGCAGAGCCTGTCTGTTGCAGTGCATGGCACCCACCTACACAGGGCTAGGCCACGGTCTGCTCTGGGCAGCTGCCACTGCCCCCTCCCCCACCAGTATCCCTCTGCCACCCTGCTGACTTGCCCTTCTGCTGGTGGTGCTGTTGAAGCACAGTCTCAGGCCATCCAGTATGTGGGTAGGACGCTGCCTATGGAGTGGGTTCTGGGGTAGGGGTGCCTGCATAGCTGTACGCACTTCCCTCCAGCACCGCCTGCCAATGATCTGTGCCCTTGGGGGTACCTGCTGGGTACTATTCCCTGTGACACTGTGGGAAGCACACTCATGCCCATGTTGGGCCCTCATCAGTTGCTGTCTGGCTGCACTATTGTTTCAACATTCCTGTGGGCCACCTAGGCATCACCCTAGTCTGCACTGTGGCCCAGCTGCACCACAGCATATGCCGCCTGCAGCCCTCTGTGTCCCCTTTTCAAGAATCTGTCCAGTTGCCCATTCTGACATGCCCGCCCTGCTGTTGCGGAACATGCGCACGCCATAGGACACCTGCCCACTGGAGAGGCAAAACCCTGCTTTGCGCACTTTCACTGTGGGCTCATTCACCTTGTATGGGGACGGAGCATAGACCCTTCCAATATTCATATCTTTTTTTTGGAGCTTTCTCGGGGGGGGGGGGGGGTTGATGTTTCCCATTAATATCACTATTGCCCAGCTTGGTTATGTTTTTTTTCAATTTTGTTCCGGTCATTTTCACTGTTTATCTGCCCTTTTGTTCCGTGCACATGTATCACACTTATCACGTTTTGTAGGTTTCCCTGGTTTTGCTGTACATTGCTGACGGAAATGGTTTCTTTTCCCTTTAAATCAGCTCTAACGCTAGGGTTTCACTTGCGTTAGTTTTGAGCCTCGGATTTCACATTGTTAGTGTGCGGGAAGCCTCTCCCCTCCCACTCTCCACCCATTGACCCCTTCTCTCCGCCCCTGGGGAGCCTTCCTCCACCCTCCGGGAGCCTTTCTCTGCCTTCAGCGCTCGTTTGCGCCGCTGCGTGCATTATCGCGCACTAAGGTATCTATGCGCCCGATAAAGCGCCATTATCGCGCGATAAGGTACCTTATCACGTGATAACGTCGCAGAGCGCACATTAAGACGGTTTAGTAAACATACCCCAATGTTCTACTTTCTTTGAGCTCAGAGGGAAGTCAACAGAAGGTCTATGGACACAGCACTGTTCCTCTTCTGTTGGATTCAAAGTCTTCCTCCCTTGAAGCCCTTTTTATTATAAAAGAAAGGGGAAGTAACACAGTCATTAATCATAAACATGAAAAAACACAAGGTGTCACTAGAATTCTTTTACAGAGTAACAGCTGATTAGTTACATTTATGATTTCTCAATAATTTTCAGAAATCTGTTGATTTCTCAAACTATATATAATTTCCAGTATATGTTATGATGAAAGGTCCCTAATTCTCGGAAAGTTCGTAAGATTTTGCTAAAGCATGCAAGCCTTAGTTTGACCTTTACAGTAACAATTTGCAGTAACACTTTCACAGTTAGTTCCTTTGCTTACGGTTACAATTTCAACATAACTCATGATCAGCAGCACTTACTTCTTGCTACTTGCTATTAGCCTTGCTAATATAGTTTCAAGCTTAAACCACTTTTTACAAACCTGTCTTTTCTGCCTCTTCCTCAACTTCAATAGTGCCATAGGTTGAATCAATGGTGGCATATGCTATATCAAGGGTAGGATCAGCTGTCTCAGCTATCTCATCTACCTGGGGATGGGTGTCCTTGCCTGTACCTCCATTCCTACATTACAGAATTACAAGGTTCTGCTTCCCAATTCCGGAACTGTACAATCATGCTTCCATTCTTGTAGGATTAAATAATGATGACTATGGTTTAGTCAGTATCCTGGTTTCCTGGGAATTTTCAAAATCCTTACTAAGGTAAAGATCTGGTCAAGGGTATGGCCTCCAAGATGTGTGGGTGTAGTGATAGCTTGTGTAAAAGCTAAGGAAATCATCAGAGCTAAGAATTCCTTCTCCTTATTGAAAGTTGGGCAATCCTTATGTATATTAATGTCTTCTAATACTAGTATATTAGCCCATAGAGATGAGAGCTGTATAATATTCTCAGAAAGGAAGTCCCATTTCATTGTGGATAAGGATGGAGGACAATAAAACAACAAGATATGAATAGTATTTTGCCTGTTCCATACGTACTAGCAGCGATTCAAAGCTGGAAGTTTTTTGGAAGGGAAGCTCAGTAACAGATAATTTGGCAGATAAACAACTGCTACTCCTCTGCTACCTTTGTATGGACAGTGGAAGTAGAAAAATGCATAACCAGAGAGGAACATTGAGTCAGATAGGCCTTGTCCTCTGCCTTGAGCCATGACTCAGTAAGACAAAAGATGAACTAAAAGTTAGTTATGGTATAGTTTTAAACAAACTCCGTGAACTTACAGTCAGTTAGGGTATAGTTTTAAACAGACACATTCTCAGTATTGTTTCCCTCCCTCCCCAATTCCCACCCACCCCCGGGACAATCTTTGATTTCTAGGCTCTTAAGACAGTTGAGGAAAGTTAGGAAATTTTTCACTTTCAAGTTTAAGTGGTTATCTTCATCCACAAGTTCTTAGGCCTTAGTAATTCCAGGTCCTTGTCATTCATTTTGTGGTGAACATTAAACTTATTAGGCATTTCTATATTGGTTTAAATATCCCAATTCCCATAGCAACTTATGCAACTGAATAACATTAAATAGCTAAACAAATAATAATAACTTAAAAGGAGACAGCAGTCCAGCAGCAAGAAGGGGCTATCCAGTCATTTGCACTGAGTGTCAGATGGATGATTATTTCCTAGCTCATTTGTTCTTAATCCAGTCCTCTGGATCCTCCAAGCCAGACAGGTTTTTAGAATATTCACAATGAATATGCATGAGATAGATCTGCATGCACTGCTTCCACTGTATGCAAATCTATCTCATGCATATTCATTGAGGATATCCTGAAAATCTGACTGGCCTATGGGTCCCAGAGGACTGGGTTGAAAACCACTGTCCTAGCTGGTGAGAGATATTATGTATGCACTAGGTGAAAAGAGCTCATTGCTCTCAGTGGTCAAGTCTGATCTCTGGAGGCTAGAGTAGCAGACTTGGAGAAGATGAGGCAGATAGAGAGACCTTCAGGAACATAATAGAGAAGTCCCACATCCAGTCTGGCAGGATCTTTGCAGCCATGGAGGAGAGAGGTCACCTGAAAGGAGAGCATCAGTGTAGCAGGAAGTCATACTGTAACTAGGACCTGTCTTCCATGTAATGTAATATCCTCTCACATTGAGGATGTGTCTCCAGGACCATGTTCCCATGAGGGAAGATTAGGATGGCCATTATAGTTGGTGATTTCATCATTAGGAATTTAGATAGCTGGGTGACTGGTGGACATGAGGATCACCGCGTAATTTGCCTGCCTGGTGCAAAGATGGCAGTGCTCAAGTGCCACCTAGAAAAGATTCCAGACAGTGCTGGGAAGAAACCTACTGTCTTGGTATATATTGGTGCCAATGGCATAGGAAAATGTGAGAGGGAGGTTCAAGAAGCCAATTTTGACTTTTTAATAGGAAGTTGAAATCTAGAACTTCCAGGATAGCATTTTCAGAAATGCTTCCCATTCTACGCACAGGACCCAAGAGAAAGGACGAGCTCTGGATTCTCAATGAATGGATGAGACAATGGTGCAGGAAAAGGTTTTTAGATTTGTTAGACACTGGACAACATTCTTTAGAAGGGGGGGGGGGGTCTTTTCTGAAAAGATGGACTGAGCCTTAATTAGAATGGAACCAGCAAGGGTCCAAACACCCATCAGCCATGGAGATAGGCTCCACTATCCACAGCTAGATGGAAAGACAGACTGATAGCACCGGCACACTGAGAGGACATTAACAACAGCTGTGAATGTCAGAGCGCACTACTAGTGCCTGCACAATGAGCACAAGTTAACATTGCTTGTGCTAATATGGAGACCAAAGCTGCAGGCAGCAATGTCAACCATCCCCACTTTTGCGTGACGATGTGTGTGTGTCTCCAGAGTTCTGTGGCCTTCTGCACTACACTGTGCCCCACATTGCCTATGTTGTTCTCAGTGTTAGTCTGCAAATGTGCATGATAAGAAGCAGAGGATTGTGGGTATGGCCTGAAACAGAGTGGTTTGCCCAGGATGTGTATGCATTGGAAGCCTGCTCAATGCCTGAGACTTTATAGTGCCCATCTGCCATGTGCATAGCTTGGGTGGCCATAGAAATTCATGCTGCGAGGGAACTCTCACTCAGACCAAGCTGTGAACATAGCATGGCTATGTATCCACATAGCACTATACAGTGTTCGGCTCCACTGATGTAGGTGCTCTCCTTGTCCTGAGAGTCCACATGCTGGGTGACCATGCAGTTTGTTCTAAGCCAGGGTGTACATGGTTGTGTACTAACTGGCCACAGCTGGTATGTGTGTGGATGAAACCGCCCTGTGGTAGGCAGCAAGTGCTGTCTGATAGTGCTTGCTGTCATAGTTTGTTATTTACAGATGGTGGGGACAGCAGTTATTCCTGGCCTGTGGCTATGGCAGAACCTACAGCATGGTATCACTAACCCTGTACAACATAGAAACCCCCATTGTATGTGGCATCCATGGCATCAACTGCTGCAACACTGGACACTATTCATGGAGGGCCCCTATCCAACAGAAGCAGGACACTGATGTGACAGGCACCTATTGCATGCGGCAACTGTGCAGTAAACAAGGGAACTAGCATAACACACTGGCAGCAATGTAGATCTGCAGCATGGCTGGCAGAGACTATCTCTAATAGTGCAAGCTTTGGGGACCATGTGCTGGGCGCCTATCCTCACCCTCAGAGTGACCACTGAAACTGCTCAGTAGCACGGTTTGTAACTGTTCTGTACTTGTAGCACACTCTGTCAGTGTCTTTTACTGAGCTGATGTGATGGATCAGTGCATTCTCCATTAGGTGATCAGCTGTAGACTGCTGTCTCACATGTGCAGTGCCTCATGGGTACTGGAGCAGCTAACCTATACTACACACAACAGACTTTTTAGGCAGTGACCTGTAGTCTCTTTGAATCCAGACATTGTGATACAGCAAAGTATGGAGTTGTAGTCTGCTGATTAATGCTAGGTCTCCATAAACTGGTGGCAAGGGTTCTAATCCCACTTGTTTATTTTTTGGGACCGTGTGCTACTCAGGTTATTTCCCTGCCTGTAATAGTCCAGGCTGTGCTGTAACTAGCAGATACACATCTTGCTACCTTGTTATGCATTCTGGCCACACTTTTGGTCAGCAAACATGCTATTCCCCATCATGCCTGTCTGAGAGCATGGTTTTATTGGCTCTGCTGCAGCCCATTGTAGGTGGTCAGGCATATTCAATCTGCACATGCCAGGCACCTGATTGTAGACATGGCATAATGGTCATGGCAATGTCTGGAGAGCCAAGATGCCAGGGTTGGAGGCCCAATAGCATTCCTTATGTGACACTTCAGAATGTATTACTGTCACATTTTATGTATGCCACAACTTTCATGGACTGACACCTCCTTGTGACCTTGAGCAGGTCACAACCCACCAGTGGCTCAGCTGACTGCAGTCTGTGCAGTTCCTGTTTATCATCTGACATTACCAATTTGTCAGTAAGATGTACCTTGACATGACTGCACTGACACAGAGGTATTCTAAAGGCAGTTACATGCATACCTGCATGCTTATGTGACATCATGACTGTGACTGTACAGTTTTGGCTCGATCACATCTCTACAGTACATGCAGACACATCCTACCCCTCTGATAGCCACCTGCAGGTATCACCTCATATCTGTGTGTGCCCCTTTTGCCCAGTTTTGATGACACCTGTCCAGTTGTTATCTGCACATTTGTCTGGGGTGTTGTATGGTGGTTGCATGGCTAGGACAGATGTAAGACCCACATATCTGGTATCAGGCCTTCCACATGAGACGGACACACGTTTTCCCACACAGTACAAATACATTGGGGAAGGCACCTACGGCATGTTGGTGCTGCCAGCCCATACCACCCTCTCCTCTGCCGTCATCTTTCCTTCAGCCCATTCATCAGCCTCTGGCGGCTATGTGCAGTCATGTCTTCTCGTGCAAGCTGCTATACCATGGCCTACACAGATACACATTCCCGTATTTTGGCTCTTCGGGCATGCCTCTCCTGTGCCTGATCTGCATACTAACACTCCTGCTCCATCCTCCTTTCGCTGCACACATCCTACCATTTCTGACTCCGCTGGGGGACACGTCTTCCCTATCCTATGCCACTCACTGACACTGTGCCATTTTACATTGGCACCCCCCAATGCATTGGTACAGCTGCCTCCCACATGCCCATCCAAATTACTGGCTGCCACGTAGTGTGCCCACAGATCTGGAAGGTCCATTGGCTCCCACCTGTCCTTCCACCCATCACCTTTACATTGACTTTCCTTAGTGTTCCCTTATCCAGCGTTAAAGTGACAGTCATTTTCAGATGTTAAGGTGCATGTTTGACACTTTAATGCCCAATGTCCTGTTAATGCACGTTAAATGGCTCATTGTGTCCTTAATGTCGGAATGCCTCCTACCCGCCCAGTGCCTTTTATGCATGTAAAACCCCTTATCGCTGATGTTAATGCCTGCTAAACGCCCTTTAGTAAATATAACCCTAAGAGAGGACACAACCATTGTATAGAAACTGAATTCTTTGCTGAAGATGTAGAAAACTTACCCATGATAAACCAACCCCAGTTGGTTGGTTTATCAATAAAGTGCCAGTAGTTACTATCTACGCACATGTTTCCTTTGTTTTTTGCTCCTATGTGGGTATTGCTGCTCTCCGTTGTACATTTATTATGAATTTGAATGATTGTGTGCATTTTTGCAAGTGAAAAAGCAGAACAAAATACTGTACGGTTTTTGAGGATGATGTGGCTGATTTTGCAGTTTAAATCAGTGTGATATTGCAGGCATTTCTTTCAGTGTAATATCTTTCGGTTTATGGTGAGATTCCAATACTGTATGAGATTATGACATGTTAGAGCGATAAGATATTATATGGCTTCCAAGAATGGCTTTGCTGTTTAACTTGCTGAGAGAGTTCTTAGCATTCTTGCTAATGTGATGACATAAGTTTTGTTCCTTTTTCTTCCTTTTTTCCCCTCCTCTTTGGGATTTTCATTATGCTTATGGTGAAAACCATGAAGTTCTCTGTTATTTTCAATTCAATTTAATAAAACTTTTGAACAAAAGAAACAAAATCATTTGCATAATATAGAACAGAAATCTCAACCAAGGTAAGCTGCGAACAAAATAAGAAGAATAAAACCTTGCTATATAAATTATAGATTTTAGATAATTACCTAGTAGGTTCATATTTTTGAGTGAATCTTATTATTCAGCAACAATCATTTCATATTTGTACATAAAAAGGACCAAATTCCACCAAGATATGACTGTAATTTGAGAGTTATCTTCCCATTGCTTAATATAACTTTTAATATAAAAACCAGCAGCTCATGTAATTTCCTCTGACACAAACAGAACAGCTTAGCATTCCAAACCGCATTCCATTGCCGTTAACTTACAAAACACCTATACAACATACAATATGCAGTTAAAATCCCTGGATCCATATTACAGAACCAAAATGTACTGTTTATCTGCCTTTTAATTTTTGCAGCAATAACAGGAGTCTATATTGCTCAGTGCACTTCAAAAGACTTATTATCTAATAGCCATTGATAATGAAACTCTCATGGATTTCTCTCAAATTAATGTCCACAGAATATCTGCAGTGAAAACCTACATCAGCTTCACATACCCTCTGAAGACCTTTCAATCCAACTGAATCTCCTTTACTAATTAATTTGTAAAAACACAACACTTTGGGGTATGTTTACTAAACCTTCTTAATGTGCGCGCTGTGCAATTAGCGTGCGCTAAGGTACCTTAGCGCGCGCTAATGACGCTTTTCGGGGCACAAATGTGCCTTAGTGCGCGCTCACGCGCGCAGCGGCACAAATGAGTGCTGAAGGTGGGGAAAGGCTCCCGGAGGGCGGAGGAAGGCTCCCCAAGGGCGGAGAGAAGGGGTCAATGGGTGTAGAGTGGGAGGGGAGAGGCTCCCCGCACACTAACGATGTGAAATCCGAGGCCAAAACTAACGCAAGTGAAAACCTCGCGTTAGAGCTGATTTAAAGGGAAAAGAAACCATTTCTGTCAGCAATGTACAGCAAAACCAGGGAAACCTATAAAAAAGTGATAAGTGTGATACATGTGCACGGAACAAAAGTGCAAATAAACATTGAAAATGACCCCAACAAAATAAAAATAAATCATAATCAAGCTGGTCAATAGTGATAGTAATGGGAAACATCAAAAAACACTCCCAAGAAAGCCCCAAAAAATAAATATGAATTTTGGAAGGGTCTACGCTCCGTCCACATACAGGGTGAATGATCCCACAGTGAAATAGCACTGATCAGGGTTTCCCTCTCCATTGGACAGGTTACCTATGGCATGCACATGTTCCACAACAGCAGGTCGGGCATGTCGGAATGGGCAGCTGGACAGATGCTGGGAAAGGGGATACAGAGGGCTGCAGGAGGCACATGCTGTGGTGCAGCTGGGGCACAGTGCGGACTAGGCAGATGCCTAGGTGGCACTTAGGAATGCTGAAACTGAACAGCAGCCAGACAGCAACTGATGAGGGCCCAACATGGGCACAAGAGTGTTTATCACAGTGTCACAGGGGATAGTACCCAGCAGGTACCTCCAAGGGCACAGAACATTGGCAGGCGGTGTTGGGGGGAAGCGTGGATGCCTATGCAGGCACCCCTACCCCAGAATACGCACCATAGGCAGCCGCCTACCTGCACACTGGATGGCTTGAGACTGCACACCACCAGCACCACCAGCAGAAGGTCATGTCAGCATGGTGAAAGAGGGGTACTGGTGGTGAAGGGGGGCAGTGGCAGCTGCCCAGAGCAGACCATGGCCTAGCCCTGTGTAGGTGGGTGCCATGCACTGCAACAGACAGGCCCTGCCGGACAAACAGTCATGGTATCACCAGGGAATACACTGTCTCTGTGGCAACACGGTGGTGCAGTGCACACAACCAGTGTGTTTGGAGACAGAAGGTCACAGGTTCAAGTCCCAGCTATGGTGCCTGCCAACCCAGTCCCCATATTTTACCCACTACTACAACGTGCTAATACAGACAGAACCTTTATTGCAGATGACGTAAACATGCCCAAAACACCTACATTTTACCCTACAGAGCACAGACTCCATAAACAGGCGCATTACCTAGAGCAGAGTCTCCCAAATGCAGTCCTGGAGGGCCAAACACCATTCAGGTTCCATGCTGCCTCTAATAAAGATGCCTGTGCTGCATATCTATGCACAACCCCCATGGTATGCAGATGTATCTCATGCATATTCATGAGGGACAGCATGAAAACCCGAACAGTGTTTGGCACACCAGGACTGGAGTTGGGTACCTCTGCCGTAAAGCAGCAGCCAACAGGGGCAGACACACCCACACCCACAGGCTCCATTAGCCAATGCCCCCTGGAGAGGCAGGACATTGGGCCCTGAATGCATCTCCCAATAGTAGCACTTGCATACCTTAGCAATGCCACCCTACACCTGGGAATACGGTACACAGCTATCAAAAGGTTGCTATGATTACTGGCAGAAAGCAATTCCTACGTTAAGCACAGTTTGCTGATTGAGCTCCATCATAGCAACCTTTCTGATGTCTGTGGGGTGTGCTTCAGGTCTGGTCTCTGACAGTGTTTACCGCCCTGGGGAGTGACCCCCAACAGTTTTGCGTACCATATCCATGCCTGCACTGTGCCCAGAACTGGTGTGGTGGCCAGGGCTGCTAAACACCTCTATAGTAGCACAATGCTGGCATAGGTGTGGGAGTGTGTGTCTGTCTATCCAGTGTGTGGTGGCTGCAAACACCCTCCACAGCCCACACTGCCAGGACTGTTGCCAGTATTGGCCTGCCAATGTGCATAATGAGGAGCAAGGTACCATGGGTATAGCCCGGACAGGGTGGACTGGCCAGGATGCATCTGCACAGGGAATAGGGCAATGGCTGGGACATTGTAGTGCCCGGCCACCACCTGCACAGACAGGGTGGCCACAGTATGTCCTGCTGGGAGTTCACTCTCACCCTGACTGAGCAGTGACCACAGCATGGCTAGGTTCCCCCATAGTGCCCTTTAATACTTTTTTCATGTGATGTTTCTGGGTTCCCTTTTGGTGCCCAATCACTGACTTATCTGCTTGGTGTGTATGCTGACATCCCAGTTCTGGGTGCATGCATTTTCTTCAGGAACATGCCCTATGGACTAGCTATCAGACTGTCTGCAGCTAGTATGTGTCTTGCTGGAACACCTTGCAGGGTGCAGTGGCTGCAGGCTTTCTGCAGGAGAATATCAGAATGTGGTGGGGTGCAGCTGAGTATTTCTGGACCTAATGTCTGTCTGCTGTTGCTTTATAGATATGTACAGAGCTGCATTGACTGCCCTGTAGGGTGTCTGTTCCCCAGTAGGACTGTGGTTGGTGGTCCCCTCTACTGCTGCCATTGCAGGGATGTAAAATGTGGATCTGTCGGTGGGAGCCCCTATTTCTCACCCTCAGCCCCAGAGGGTGGGTTGGGTGGTGGTACATAACCTGTCTATGGGTCCATAAGGGTCAAAACTGACTGATAAATACAGATGTATCCAAAGTGTGTCTGCAGGAACTACCTATCTCACACACTAGGACTGCTGGGCGCCCCACCGCACCCTCAGGGTGAGCACAGTACCCGCACAATGTGACGGTGTGTAGCTACTCTGTGCCAGTAACACACATGGTCAGTTCCCCCTACCAGGCCGAGGTGCTGTGGGGGTGCATACCCCATCTTGTGTTCATCTGTAGATGGCTGATTTGCATGTGCAGTGCATCATGGGTACGGGTGGGCTAACCCTATCCTGGTGACCACAGGAGACTCTTTGTGTGGTGACATGCAGTCCTTCTGCAGCCAGCCAGGGGCTTTCTAGCAGCTATAGAGCTGTAGCCCACTGGTTACTTCACTGCCAGTGAAGCCAGAGGTCATGGGTTCAAACCCACAGTGGAGTTATTTGATAGGACTGTCCAAAGCATTATCTATTTTTAATGTACATTAGTGCTGCCTGCAAAAACACCCTCAGCGTACTATACCCATAAGGTGCCTCAAAGGGCGCTTTATAGGGTGCCCTATAGGGCACCTTATGGTTACTGTCCATATAAGGTGCACTATACAGTATCCTATGGAGCAACGTATAGGGTGCCCTATAGGGGACATTATAGGGTGCCGTGGCGGACAGTGCACTTTATAATGTGCCCTATGGAGTGCCTTATAGGGTGCCTTATGCGGCACCTTAGGTTACGGCACATGAGGGTGTGTTTGCTGGCAGCAATTAATAAAATACAAATAAAGTGCACCTACTTAAGATTTCCATGCGTTTAAATGCACAGTGCTGCCATCAAAAACAGTGCTATGACCTTGCCGTGCCTCATAGGGCACCCTATATGGCGCCCTATCGGCCACCCTTTAAGCAACATTGTAGGGTGCCTTGGCGGACAGTGCACTTTAAAATGTGCCCTCTGGGGTACCTTATGGGGTGCCTTATGCAGCACCTTATGTTACAGTGCTTTGAGAGTGCGTTTTCTAGCAGCAGTAATTAAAATAAAATTAAAATGCCTCATAATGCAATATTACACATAAATGGTAGCGCCTCAGCCAGCCTTATTCATTGGGCACAGTGGGGGATTGAACCCATGACCGCTGCACCATCTGTCAGTGTCTTCACCATTGTACTGCAGCCCTGTTTCTCTGTTTGCACATCAGGGCACCTGCTTATGCTTCCTGTGTGCGTTTCTCGTGCACTAATGTGCGCGGCGCACAAGAGCGCGCAGCGCACAAGAGCACGCGTGCTAATCCTGTTTTGCTACTTTTGACCGGACCGCCCACTCCTTTTATGGCATCCTGCAGACTAATGCAGTGCGCACGTTGTGGTACTGCAGAGCCTATGCAAACAGAAAAAAAGGTTTTAAATCCAGAAAAAAGATTCCAATACCAGATGCGACGTTACGAGGAGCCAGATAGGGGGAGCAAGAGAGACCTTCCAAGGCCTAGAGAACCGCACCCCAGAGCTGGTGATGTAATACCGCCCAACAGCCAATCCAAGAAAGGGGGAGTTCCTCTTAGGAAAGTCTGGGAAGTTGAAAAGGAGGAAGTAGGACAAGCAAGAAAGGCAGAGGCAGAGAAAGAGGCAGAAGCCGAAGAAGAAAAGGAGTCTTGGCAAAGAGACCAGAGAGGAAGGAGTTCCTGGCAAGAAGACACAGTGAGTCCAGTGCAGCAGAATACCAGGAATTCTTGGCAAAGAGACACTGGAAAGAAAGGTACCAGGAGAGAAACAAAGGTCAGAGTTTTATATGAGGAACCGGTACCAGCAGATGCAGAACACTGCGGAAGTTACCAGAGAGATGATGAAGTCATTGCCATAAGAGGTAACACTCTTCATTCAAGGAGCAAAAGGTGTGGGTGTGAAAGAGTGGTAACTCCACCCGAAGGCCAGCTGAACAGTGGGAAGCCTACTACTCGAGTAAGGCTGAATTGCAGCAGGACTAGGCCTCAAGACTCAGCTAACTGGGATAGGCCCAGAGAACAAGGTAAACCACATTTTTATTCTAATAAGCGTTATAACTTGCTGACACAGGGAGCACAAAGAACAGAGGTGTGCACTCCTTACCAAGCTGTCTGTAAGACAAGACACAAGCTTTTATCAAAAGAAAGACTGTTTAATACAAGGCACCAAGACAAAGGAAGATACTTCCATAGCAAGCATTCACATGACCAAAACCCAGACCTAGGCCCAGAACACTGGAGGCTAGTGCAAGCGGTATATGAGAAGCCTCAACGTATTCCACAAGAATATACTGATACAGAGTCACAGTTATCAGACCCACAGCCTATGCAGGTGGAATTCAATGAGGACCCTCCTGAGATAGCCATGGATTGCAGCTACTGTCAGGCAGGCAGCCTAGAGTCTCTGCCTGATGTGTAAAGCAGGGCTCAGTAGCAAAGCCTGTGTGTTTTATTTGTATAAGGTCCTGTGAAGTAACAGTAGACAGAGCAATATCTGAATATGTTTTCTTTTCTACCTGAAGCAAGGTTTTCTTTATGTTGATGTAGACTTCACTATTTGAACCATTGTACATTAGGGGAAATAAAAAGCCTTTCTTTCCTTACACTCGGACTTTGTGTTCACTTGAAGTTTTGGTACACGGTAGGTCCTGGGAACAGATACCCAGACCCCGCATACAAGGACCAAACTCAAAATAGAAAAAAATAACTCATGTCCACCTGACCTGCCTTAACCACCCTTGGCCACTATGGCGGCGGTGCAACATGAAAATGGCGTAGTTGGCAGGATATTTTGTTGGAGCCTACGTCCACCACGAAGAGAAGAAGCTTGAGCTACAGGTTTCAAGAGAGAAAAATATATAAACCCCAGTTGGAATACAAAACCCGGAACGGATTATTTAAGGAAACCGGATTGAAGAAAAAAACTCGGAGTGGAGCAGCTTAAATCCGGAGTGGAGTGGAGAAAAATCCTGAAAAGAAGAAATCCTGTGCCCAACTGTCGGCGTGGAGAATCACGGAGTACGACAGCAACGAATACTGTTCCAGAGCTGATTTTACCCTACCATCAGGTAAAATGTAAATATACCTGAATATGTGTAGGATGCCAGGGAGAGTATAGAAAAAAAAAAAAGGAGAGAGAAAGGAAAGGAAAAACTGTTAAGAAGAGCCACACTTGGTTGTGTTTTTTGTTGTGTTTCCTTGCTACAGATTCGCCATGGAACCCAAAGAATTGTGCGCATGGATGGCTCATCAGTTCGATAAGCAGGCAGAACTGGCGCTGCAAAATCAAGCACAAGCATTGAGAGCCATGCAGGACCAGCAGTCACCCATTCTGCAGACGATGGACAAGTGGCTAACCCAGCAGAGGGAAGAGATGGCGAAGGTGAAAGCTGAGCAGTTGCAAGCAACTGGACTGTATAATACGGAGCTTGGACAATGGTCATGCAGTGTTCTAACGGTGGGGAAATTAAGTCCCAATGATAACCTAGATGATTTCTTAGATTCCTTTAGTAGGATAGCGAGGTCAGCTCGGTGGCCGACCGAACAATGGGCTGTCAGACTAGCCGCGTCCCTGACAGGGGAGGCTCTGGCCGCCTACCGGTCAATGCCTCCGTCATTAGCAGATAATTACGATGAAGTAGTGATGGCAATCAGAAATCGCCTAGGCCTCACCCCATTGGCATATAAAAAAATGTTTAGGGCCACTATCCTTAGCCCAGACGAAACACCAAAAGCCTTGGGGCAAAGAATAAAGAGCCTGGCGTATAAGTGGCTACTGCCGGAGAAAAAAAATATTGAAACTCTGATGGACGCCATAATATTAGAGCAATTCCTAGACGCAGTGCCGAGTAAGGTACAGAAATTTTTAATCCTCCAAAATTGCTGTACCACTACCGAGGCAATAGCCCTGACGGAGAGATATCTGGAAGCAGAGAGAGTGACCCAGCCAAAGCTAGGGGTTCCCTAACCGAATATAGGGATGGAAGCTCGAAGGGTAGGTAGTCCTTCCAGACCTATGTATAGCCCTAGGAGTGGTAATGACCCTAAGGATATTGAAACTGTGAAAAGATGTTTTTCCTGTGGTAAAAGAGGACATGTAAAAAAGGAATGTTATTCTCGCATTGCACTAGTGGGAGAAGTCCCAAAGACAATGAGAGAGGGCTTTGTATTGAAAGTGAAAATACATGGAGTTAACGCAAAGGCACTTCTGGATTCAGGAGCGGACCAATCCATGATCTCTAAACGGCTATGGTTTATGATCAGAAGCCAAGGATGGTCAGTCCCTGAATGTCCAGAAGCGCAAGTTAAAATAAAGTGTATTCACGGATCAGCTACGAGCTACCCCGTGTATAAACTTTGGGTAAAAGGATTAGGAATAAAAAAGGAAATGTTGGTGGCCGTGGTCCCAAGGCTGCCACAAGAGTTGGTATTGGGTCGCGACTGGCCACAATTTCGAAGGAGTCTGAGAGAGGGTTTATCTCCTCAGAAAGTCCCAAATTCCACCTGTAGTGGGCATGAGTCCATAGGTAACTCGAAGGCACAGCCAACTAGCTCAAAGACAGGCGCTAATCCAAGAGAGGCTTTAGTTTCTATCAGATCCCAGACCCAAGGGGGGGAAGAGCCTTCATGTTCTACAGACACTACTTTTGGGGTTCTAAACGCGCATGAAGACCTAATTGAGGAACCCGTGGGGAGAGGACGGAAAGCTAAAGCAGAGCGAAGGAGGGAGCGGAGATGCCGCTCGCGAGGACGTGCAGAATTGGAAGCTGGAGAGGGGATGCCCTGGGTACCAGCGGATTTAATGGAGAAGTTTCCCTCCTTTAAAAGGGAGCAAGCGACAGACCCGGTATTAGCTCACGCCTTTGAGCAAGCCCAAGAAGAAAGAAGTGCCTTCCCCAGGTTTATTATGGAGGAGGAGATACTCTACCGAGAGAGTAAGGACCCGCGAATGGGGTCTCTGCGGAAACAATTGGTAGTGCCAAACACATTTAAATCACTGGTCCTACGGTTGGCCCATGACCATCCCGTAGGGGGCCATAAGGGAATGCAGGGAACCCTTGACCAGATTTTGGCCCGCTTTTACTGGCCAGGAGTATTTCGAGAAGCAACTCGTTTTTGCGAGTCCTGTGCGTCGTGTCAAAGAGTGGCTCCGCACAAACCCCCTGCAGTACCCTTAGTGTCAATGCCCGTGATTTCCGATCCAGTGAGACGATTAGCCATGGACATAGTGGGTCCCCTCATCAAAACACCTAGAGGATACCAATATATGTTGGTAATCATTGACCAGGCCACCCGTTTCCCATGGGCGATCCCTCTAAGAAATATTTCGGCAAAAGCAATCGCCGGGGAACTTGTTAAATTATTCTGCGAGATCGGATTCCCGCAGGAGGTCCTGACCGATAGAGGCAGCAATTTCCTGTCCAAATACCTTGCTCAGGTTTGGGACGCCTTTGGCATCCACCACAAGAAAACCGCAGCCTACCATCCCCAGTGTAATGGCCTGGTGGAGCGCTTGAATCAAAGCATAAAACAGATGCTCCGGCATGCATTGGGTGGACAAATGGCCGAGTGGGATACTATGCTACCATTTGTCTTGTACACTTGCAGGGAAAGAAGACAGAAGTCCTTGGGCACTTCACCTTACGAGCTTCTGTATGGAAGACCCCCCAGAGGCCTATTAGACGTCTTAAAGGAGCAATGGGTGGAGCCCGTAGAGACGGAAATAGGGGTGCCTCTATTCCTAAAGAATCTAAGAACACGCCTAGAACGAACCTCTCGGGTGGCGAGTGAGAATTTGGAGGAGAGTCAACTAAAACAGAAGAGGTATTACGATCAGCGGACAAAGCCTAGACAGTTAAAAGCAGGAGAAAAAGTGATGGTCCTGGTATCAGGAGCTACCTCAAAATTCGAGGCTCGGTGGAGGGGACCTCATGTGGTAGTTAAGCCTAAGGGACCCACCTCTTACGAGGTACAGGATACCAAAGGACACACACAAATTTACCATATTAATGCTCTTCGGTCTTGGCATGACCGATCGGTTTTACTAGCGTCAGTAGCCAACACATATCACCCAGAAGAGATAGTAGTGGGTAACCGGCGGAAGATATATGGTTCCAGCGACTTCCATTGCAACACCGCTGCCATGGCCAGTATTCCGTGCTGTGTGAAGGAGGCTTCACCAGTCCGTCATATTTTAAGAGGGGGGATATGTGGTACTGCAGAGCCTATGCAAACAGAAAAAAAGGTTTTAAATCCAGAAAAAAGATTCCAATACCAGATGCGACGTTACGAGGAGCCAGATAGGGGGAGCAAGAGAGACCTTCCAAGGCCTAGAGAACCATACCCCAGAGCTGGTGATGTAATACCGCCCAACAGCCAATCCAAGAAAGGGGGAGTTCCTCTTAGGAAAGGCTGGGAAGTTGAAAAGGAGGAAGTAGGACAAGCAAGAAAGGCAGAGGCAGAGAGAGAGGCAGAAGCCGAAGAAGAAAAGGAGTCTTGGCAAAGAGACCAGAGAGGAAGGAGTTCCTGGCAAGAAGACACAGTGAGTCCGGTGCAGCAGAATACCAGGAGTTCTTGGCAAAGAGACACTGGAAAGAAAGGTACCAGGAGAGAAACAAAGGTCAGAGTTTTATATGAGGAACCGGTACCAGCAGATGCAGGACACTGTGGAAGTTACCAGAGAGATGATGAAGTCATTGCCATAAGAGGTAACACTCTTCATTCAAGGAGCAAAAGGTGTGGGTGTGAAAGAGTGGTAACTCCACCCGAAGGCCAGCTGAACAGTGGGAAGCCTACTACTCGAGTAAGGCTGAATTGCAGCAGGACTAGGCCT
Source organism: Ichthyophis bannanicus (assembly GCA_033557465.1). Classification (NCBI taxonomy): domain Eukaryota; kingdom Metazoa; phylum Chordata; class Amphibia; order Gymnophiona; family Ichthyophiidae; genus Ichthyophis; species Ichthyophis bannanicus. The sequence continues at coordinate 571,929,714 of CM066033.1, forward strand.
CAAGACTCAGCTAACTGGGATAGGCCCAGAGAACAAGGTAAACCACATTTTTATTCTAATAAGCGTTATAACTTGCTGACACAGGGAGCACAAGGAACAGAGGTGTGCACTCCTTGCCAAGCTGTCTGTAAGACAAGACACAAGCTTTTATCAAAAGAAAGACTGTTTAATACAAGGCACCAAGACAAAGGAAGATACTTCCATAGCAAGCATTCACATGACCAAAACCCAGACCTCGGCCCAGAACACTGGAGGCTAGTGCAAGCGGTATATGAGAAGCCTCAACGTATTCCACAAGAATATACTGATACAGAGTCACAGTTATCAGACCCACAGCCTATGCAGGTGGAATTCAATGAGGACCCTCCTGAGATAGCCATGGATTGCAGCTACTGTCAGGCAGGCAGCCTAGAGTCTCTGCCTGATGTGTAAAGCAGGGCTCAGTAGCAAAGCCTGTGTGTTTTATTTGTATAAGGTCCTGTGAAGTAACAGTAGACAGAGCAATATCTGAATATGTTTTCTTTTCTACCTGAAGCAAGGTTTTCTTTATGTTGATGTAGACTCCACTATTTGAACCATTGTACATTAGGGGAAATAAAAAGCCTTTCTTTCCCTACACTCGGACTTTGTGTTCACTTGAAGTTTTGGTACACGGTAGGTCCTGGGAACAGATACCCAGACCCCGCATACAAGGACCAAACTCAAAATAGAAAAAAATAACTCATGTCCACCCGACCTGCCTTAACCACCCTTGGCCACTAGGGCGGCAGTGCAACAACGTTAAGAGGGTTTAGTAAACATACCCCTTTGTTTTTGCAAATTGAATGATTTTTTAGAAATGTTTAAACACCCAGTGTCCAAAGAGTTAATTTTATTCAGTACCTCTCCAAGAAATACAAAAGTCAGTTGTTAGGGATATGCAGTCATTTGAAACTTGTTGGTGACTTTACCAAGCCATATACCCTTTCCCCAGATGGTCTACAGATCGCAAGAGGCTTGAGGTCCATTACCATATTAAATAAAAGAGACACCTCTACCTAATGTAAAAATATCCAAAAGAGTAACTAATTCACAAGGTTGCCTTAGGGGAACAATATAATATTTAACCATTCTATACACTTTTCTATTCCAAAGCTTTAGAAAAATATGCCTAATTGTTAGGGTTACTATAGGTTGGCCCATGAATTTAACCTGTTTCATATATAATATTATATTATATCATGTAAGAATCTTGTCTTATTTGTAGAAAATATATTTTTAAGAATCCCATCTGATCACTGTAGATGACTCTGCCCCAATAACATAACACAACTGCAGTTAAACGTTTAGCATATCGCTTAACAGTCAGCTTTTATTAATAAAACTATAATTCTGAGGATCCTTCTAGGGACTTTTCTAAAATAACCATCACATCCTCAAAAAAGAATGCTCATTCCTACCAACTTGCAAAACTTCTGGAAAACTTGTAGTAGGGACATGACACTATATTTATAAGTGCAAAGCATTGGAGAAGGATGTTAGACTATGTACAGAGAGCATGTAAAGAAGTATGTGAGTGATGACATCTTGAATCAACTAAGGGTTTCTGTAGAAAAGAAATATAGGGAGGAAGAGGAAACCTAGGTGAGAGGACCAGAAGAAAGGTATCCACAGAAAAAGAAAGAGCAGTTGAGGAGTGATGGGGCTTAGAGATCTGGAACTGCAGGAGAGTGAAATGACAAGTGGACAAATTAATTGAAGAGAAAGAAGAAAGGAAGGAGAAAGACCCAGAGGTGGACGAATTCAAGATTGAACTCCTAGGGGTATGTTTACTAAACCGTCTTAATGTTACTAGCACTAGTTGCAGCGATAAGGTGAAGAATGCCATATAAGGAATGGGTGTTCCAGCGTCAAGGTAGCAAGAATCTGTACTGCACGATAGTGGGCGCCGTGGCACATTAACGCGTGTTAACCCTAAGTTCATGCCAGCGCAGGGTTAGAAGCTATAAAGATGTAGCCCACTGGTTACTGCAATGACTGTAAAGGCAGAGGTCATGGGCTTGATCCTGCAGTGGTGATATGTAAGAAGGCTGTCTGAGGCATTTCCCTTTTATAGTTTAAATCAGTGCTGTCTGAGGCAGTTCCTGTATTTCATTTAAATCAGTGCTATCTGAGGCATTTCCTTTTTTAAGATAAATTAGTGCTGCCAGCAAAAATACCCTCACAGTGCCGTAACATAAGGTGCCGCATAAGGCGCCCTATAAGGCACTCCATAGGGCACATTATAACGTGCCCTGTCTGCCAAGGCGCCTTCTAATGTGCCCTATAGGGTGCTTTATAGGGCGCCCGATAGGGCGCCTTATGAGGCACCTTAAGGTTACAGCACTGTGAGGGTGCATTTTGCTGGAAGCACTGATTTAAATTAAAAGGAAAAGCCTCAGAAAGACTTATTAAATAACACCACTGTGGGATCAAACCCATGACCTTGGCCTCCACAGTCATTGAAGTAACCAGTGGGCTACATCTCTATAGTGAATGCCACACTGCTGGCTACAGAAAGACTGCAGGTCACCACACAAATTGTCTGCTGTGGTTACCAGTATAGGGTAAACCCACCCGTACCTATGATGCACTGCACATGCAGATCAGCAGTCTACAGCTGATCAGAAGATGGGGAATGCACCCCCACAGCACCTAGGCCTGGTAGGGGGAACTGACCGTGTGCATTACTGGCACACTGTAGCTACAGATTGTGACATTGTGTAGGTCCTGCTCTCACCCTGAGTGTGAGGTGCGGCGCCCAGCACCAGGTCCGCAGCACCTGGCTTAGCTGAGATAGACTATGCTGTAGGTCTTCATCAGTGCCAGTGTGTGCTAGGTAGTCCTTACAGATGCTACTAGAATGCACCTGTGTTTGTCTGTATTTCCCAGTCCCGTCTAGCCCTTGTGAGCTATGATGCACCCAGAATAGTGCATGTCCTGTGTGGGTGCAATGGTCATATGTTATAGATGAAGAGGAGGGGGGGGAGGGTTGGACCCAAAAGCAGAATATGTAGCACCACCCAACCTGCCCTCTGTGGCTCAGGGTAAGGGACAGGATCTCCCACCAACAGATCCACATTCTACATCTCTGCCATGTTGGCAGTAGAGAGGACCATCAACCCCAGCCCTGCTGAGGAGCGGGCACCCTACAGCACAGTCAATGCAGATCTGTATGTATTGCATTAGGCAATGGCAGACAGGCAGAATGCTGGTAAAGGTCAGCTACCCCCCACCACTATCAGACATTCACCAGCAGAGGGCACAGTCAGTCTCCACGTGCTGCACCCTGCAAGGTGTTCTAACCATACACATGCTAACTGCAGACAGTCTTCTAGCTACTACATAGTGCATGTTCTTGGAGGAACTATGTGCACCCAAAAATGGGATGTGAGCACACACACCAAACAGGTATGTCAGTGATTGGGCTCCAGAAAAGGGAACCCATCAATATCACTTGAGAAAAATATTGTATACCACTATGGGGGAACCTAGCCATGCAGTGGCCACTGCCCAGTCAGGGTGAGAGTGACCTCCCAGCATGACATGCTGTGGCCTCCCTGTCCGTCAGGTGGGGGTCGAACACTAGAATGTCCCAGCCATTGCCCTATGCCCTGAGCAGATGCCTCCTGCCCAGGCTACCCTGTCTGGGCCATACCCACAGTACCTTGCCCCTCGTCATGCACATTGGCAGGCTAACACTGGAAACAGTGCAAGCAGTGTGGGCTCAGTAAAGTGTAGGCAGCCACAACACACTGGATAGACATACACACACTCCCACACCTATGCCAGTTTTGTGCAACTATAGAGGTTTGTGGCAGCCCTGGCTGCCACACCAGTCCTGGGCACAGTGCGGGCATTGCCATGGTATGCAATACTGTTGGGGGTCTCTCCCCGGGGTGGTAAACACTGTCAGAAGCAAAAACTGAAACACACTCCACAGATATCAGAAAGGTTGCTATGATGAATCTCTGTCAACAAATCATGTTTAACCTAGGATTTGTTATCTGACATTAATCATAGCAACCTTTTGATATATGTGGAACGTGTTCCCAAGTTTAGGACGGCATTGCTAAGGTATGCTGGTGCCAGTATTGGGAGATGCTGCTGCACGCAGGGCCCAACAGCCTGATTCCCCATGAGGCTTTGGATAGCGGGGCCTGTGGGTGTGGGTATTTGTGCCCCTGTTGGCCGCTGCTCTAGGGCAGAGGTTCCCAACTCCGGTCCTGCTGGGCCAAACACTGTTCAGGTTTTCATGCTGCCCCTAATGAATATGCATGAGATACATTTGCATACAATGGGAGCAGTGCATACAAATACAGCACAGGCATATTTATTAGGGCAGCATGAAACCTGAATGGTGTTTGACCGTCCAGGACTGCAGTTGGGAAACTCTGCTCTAGGGATTGCACATGTTTATGGTATCTGTGCTCTGTAGGGTAAAATGTAGGAGTTTATGGTGTGTTTCTTTTATCTGCAATAATGGTTCCGTTGTTATTACCACAGTTTAGTACTGGGTAAAATATAGGGATGTGGTTTGCAGGAGGCACAGCTGGGACTTGAACTTGTGGCCTTCTGCCCCTGAACACACTGGCTGTGTGTACTGCACCAAACTGTTACCACAGGGGCAGATCATTCCCTGGGGATACCATGACTGTTCGTCCGACAGACCTTGTCTGTTGCAGTGCACGGCACCCACCTAAACGGGGCTTGGCTGTGGTCTGCTGTGGGCAGATGCCACTGCCCCCTCTGCCACCAGCACCCCTTTGCCACCATGCTGACATGTCCTTATGCCAGTGCTACTGGTGGTGCGCAGTCCCAGGCCATCCAGTGTGGTGCGTGATATGGGGTAGGGGTGCCTGCATAGACATCAATACTTCCCCCCGGCACCACCTGCCAATGTTATGTGCCCTTTGGGGTAATTGCTGGGTACTGTCCCCTGGGACTCTGTGGGACACACACTCGTGGCCTTGTTTGCCTGTGGTCAGTTGCTGCCCTGCTGGTTTTCCGCTTCCACATTCCTATGTGTCACCTAAGCATCTGCCTAGCCCACCCTGTGCCCCAGCTGCCCCACTGCATGTCCCACCTGCAGCCCCGCCTGTACCCCATTTGCAGCCTCACCGTAGTGCCCTCTCGTACTTGGGCACTATGATGTTGCTGCACATGTATCACTACTATCACTTTTCCTAGTTTCCCTGCCTTTGCTGCACATTGCAGACTGAAATGGTCTCTCTCCCCTTCCAATGTGCCTCTAGCGCAAAGTTTTCACTGGCGCTAATTTTTAGACCTTCATTTCACGGCGCTAGTCTGCATGGGGCCTCTCCGCGCCCACTCTCCGCCCACTGACCCTTTATCTCAGCCCCTGGGGAGCCTTCCTCTGCCCTCTGGGGAGCCATACTCCATCTTCTGCGCACTTTAAGGAGACGTTATTGCATGATATGTGACATTCTCGCACGGTAATGCGCCAGTTAATGTTAAATATGGTCAGTGCTAATAAAAGCAGAAATCTCAGTATAAGATGGATTGATTATAAGAAAGCTTTTGACAGTGTCCCACACTCTTGGATAATAAATTGCCTTGAACTGTATAGATAAATCCTGGATTGATAGAGTACATTAAGGGGTATGTTTACTAAACTGCGGTAATGTTACAGACTGTGCGTTAGGTAATGTTAACGCTCGTTAGGTAATGTTAATGCGCGCTATGTAATGTTAACGCGCGTTAACGTTACCTAGTGAGCGTTGGCATTCCCAGCCATGGTAAACATCGCAGAGGGTAGAGAGAGGGCGGAGGGAAGGCTAAATGGGCGGGGAGTGGGCGGGGAGAGGCTCCCTGCACACTAACGCGCTGAACTGAAAGGCTGAATCCCACCACGAATGAAAATCTGCCGTTAGATGCACATTTGCAGGAGAGAGAAACCATTTAAGTGTCAGCACTGTGCAGCATAGGCAGGGAGCCCAAGGACCATGATAGTAGTGCAGACACCTTACAGGGCAGTCAATGCAGCTCTGTACATAACCATAACACAATAGCAGACAGACATTAGGTCTGGATATGCTAAGCTGCACCCCACCACTATCTGATATTCTCCTGCAGCAAGCCTTCAGCCGCTGCACCCTGCAAGGCGCTCCATCAAGACACATACCAGCTGCAGACAGTCTGCTAGCTAGTCCATAATGCATGTTCCTGGTAGAAATGCGTGCACCCAGGACTGGGATGTCAGCATACACAACAAGCAGATAAGTCAGTGACTGGGCCCCAAAAAGAAACCCATAAATATCACAGTCCTCTTGGGTTTTAACAACTTTGAATAATTTTGTGTCATCTGCAAATTTGATCACCTCACTTGTTATTCCCATTTCCAGGTCATTTATGAATATGTTAAAAAGCAGTGGATCCAGCACAGATCCCTGCAGTACTGCACTATTCACCTTTCTCCATTGAGAAAATTGGTGATTTAGCCCTACCCTCTGCTGTCTATCTATAGTTTCCTGGATTGCCCCGGAACCCTTTTTAAAAATTGGTGTTACATTGGCCATTTTCCAATCTTCAGGTACTACAGATGATTTTAATGATAGTTCACAGATTACTAATAGTAGGTCTGTAATCTCATCTTTCAGTTCTTTCTACATCCTTGGATGTATACCATCCAGTCCAGGTGATTTACTACTGTTCAGTTTATCAAATACTTGTTTTATTTCTTCCCAGTTTATCAATATTTCTTTCAATTATCCCAATACATCACCTTTAAATACCATTTCTGGCATAGGTAACTTCCATCTTCTTCAGTAAAGACTGAAGCAGTGACCAAAGTGGAATATCTGCTCATAGCAACCTGTTCAGAGTATACAGTGATGTCCATTATGCCTTAATATGACTGAGGCCAAATTGTGTGCTGCCTGGGCAACTGCCTAAAGATGTGCTATGCCAGGCTGTAGGGAATTGCATGCAGGATATTGGCAGCATGTAGTGGCAGGGGCAGGCAAACACACACACACACACTTCAATATTGATCCAGGTTGTTTACCTGAAGAGGCTCACAGTGCAGGAAATGTGTGCATTGGCCATTGAATACAGCCTTCACAAAGTGGCCCTGTGACATGTAGTTCCTTGTCCATATTTGAGCAGGAGCTGACATACATCATGATTTTTGGATATCTCATACAATCATTCACTATACTTACTCCCTTACTGGTAGCATGTGATCCTGTTTGAATAGGACAGTGGTTCAGACAGGATGTGCTGTTTTTATACTCCTCCTCAGCCTACCTCCTGCCCTTGAGTGATGTGTATCTATCTTGCAGGCACTATTCAGCCATTAAAAGTGGAAGTACTGCCACACCACAATCATTGACAGGAACATTGTGTGCATATATCAACTGTGTGAGGGTGGACAGAATTTTAATGGGATTCAAACTGTCATCCCTTTGCTGACTGTACCACTTCTCAGATCATAAGGCTACTATGGTTGTCCATACTGTGGTGGGTCCTGTCAGTCCACATTTTATTGTCTGAGAGTTGTTGAAGTCCATTCTTGTTGCCATGGACCTTGGTACCAAGGTGCTCACCTAGCCATTGCAGATCAAGCCTGCACTTTCTATCGTGGACTGTTGCATCTGTGAGGCCAGAATTAATTACTTTCCTTTTTGTGATCATGACAATGGGATTATTGTGACAGTCTGCATTTCTCCTTTCTGATGGGGTTCAGAGCACATACTTCAGACATGAATATCACAGATCTGACTGATGCATGCTTGTTTAGTCACAATGACACTACCTATGTTTTTGGTGTGATGCTTACCAAACCATACATGAATGATATTGATTTGTCCCCAAAAATGTTACTATGCACAATATTGGGGCAAATTTGCAGCAGGGGTGCTTTGGGTCGGCGAGCCCAGGCAGCACTCTCTTGCACCTACATGCATCTTTCTACACATCTATGCATCATTCCCCACATCCATGCATCGTTCTCTACATAGGCTTTGTGATCACTCATGTATTCTCATGGAAGCTGGTACATCCAGGCCCACATAATAGCTGTTTGCTCCATAGGACATATTACACATACATCAGCTGCAAAGGATGTGCAGGTCACTACTCATGCTCTGTCACTGCAACTCCTCATCAGCATATGCATCCCCACTTCTCTGCTACCCACTGACATCATCCCAAATGAGCAGAGCACTTGGGCAGTATGCTGTTGCTGCTACTAGAGCACTACTATCACTGTCTTGGGTTCCCCTGTCTGTGCATCACATTGCAGACGTTTAAATAGGCTCTCTCCCCTCAAAAAACATCCTTTCCGCGAGGTTTTACTTGGCGTTAGGGTTCCCAGCATTAAAGGGCTTTAACACACGATTGCACAACAGGCGTTAAGAGAACACCCAATGTCAACACCCACTCTGTCCCATTAACACCCACTCTCTGCCTGCTGTTCCCTTAACAATGCAGGAGTCTTTAATGCTCGTTAATGCAGCTTTTTTCGCAGTGTTAAGAGCACAAGGGTGTCAATAACAGGCATTAACAGCACACGTGCTCCCTTACCACTCTTTAGTAAACATACCCCTAAATGCCCCAGTCCCCACCACCTTTTTAAGCTCTGTATTAAGGTTTCTTAATTTAGCTTCTCAGAAGTGACAAGGTTTAAGTCATATGCCAAATTTGTCTATCCCTGGTGACTTTCTAGGATTTAGGGGTATGTTTACTAAACCTTCTTAACGTGCGCGCCGGGTTAGTCTGCAGGATGCCATAAAAGGAGTGGGCGGTCCGGTCAAAAATAGCAAAACGGGATTAGCGCGCGCTGCGCTGCGCACTCTTGTGCGCCATGCATATTAGCGCATGAGTAACGCGCGCAGGAAGCATAAGCAGGCGCGCTGATATGCAAACAGAGGAACAGGGCTGCAGTACAATGGTGAAGACACTGACAGATAGTGCAGGGGTCATGGGTTCAATCCCCCACTGTGTCTAATGAATAAGGCTGGCTGAGGCACTACCATTTAAGTGTAATATTGCATTATGAGGCTTTTTAATTTTATTTTAATTACTGCTGCTAGCAAACGCACTCTCAAAGCGCTGTAACATAAGGTGCTGCATAAGGCACCCCATAAGGTACCCCAGAGGGCACATTTTAAAGTGCACTGTCCGCCACGGCACCCTACAATGTTGCTTAAAGGGTGGCCTATAGGGCGCCATATAGGGTGCTCTATGAGGCACGGCAAGGTCATAGCACTGTTTTTGATGGCAGTACTGTGCATTGTAACGCATGAAAATGTTCAGTATGTGCGCTGACATGCCAGGAGAAACAGCAGTGTAGCACAATGGTTAAGACACTGACTGATGGTGCTGGGGTCATGGGTTCAATCCACCACTGTGCCCAATGAATAAGGCTGCCTGAGACCCCCACCTGTTATGTGTAATATTGCATTATGAGACATTTTAATTTTATTTTAATTACTGCTGCTAGCAAACGCACTCTCAAAGCGCTGTAACATAAGGTGCTGCATAAGGCACCCCATAAGGTACCCCAGAGGGCACATTTTAAAGTGCACTGTCCGCCACGGCACCCTACAATGTTGCATAAAGGGTGGCCTATAGGGCGCCATATAGGGTGCCCTATGAGGCACGGCAAGGTCTGTGCATTGTAACGCATGGAAATGTTCAGTAGGTGCGCTGACATGCAAGGAGAAACAGCAGTGTAGCACAAAGGTTAAGGCACTGACTGATGATACAGGGATCATGAGTTTTATCCCCAGTGTGCCTAATACGTAAGGCTGGCTGAGGCATCAGCTTTAACATGTAAGTATTGTTTCCTGTGGCACTTTATTTGTATTTTATTAATTGCTGCCAGCAAACACACCCTCCTGTGCCGTAACCTAAGGCGCCGCATAAGGCACCCTATAAGGCACTCCATAGGGCACATTATAAAGTGCACTATCCACCACGGCACCCTATAATGTTCCCTATAGGGCACCCTATCAGTCGCTCCATAGGATACTGTATAGTGCACCTTATATGGACGATAACCATAAGGTGCCCTATAGGGCACCCTATAAAGCACCCTCTGAGGCACCTTATGGGTACAGTACGCTGAGGGTGTTTTTGATGGCAGCACTAATGTACATTAAAAATAGATAATGCTTTGGACAGCCCCATCAAATAACCCCACTGTGGGTTTGAACCCATGACCTCTGGCTCCACTGGCAGTGAAGTAACCAGTGGGCTACAGCTCTATAGCTGCTAACAAACCCCTGGCTGGCTGCAGAAGGACTACAAGTAACCACACAAACAGTCTGCTGTGGTCACCAGGATAGGGTTAACCCACCCATACCCATGATGCACTGAACATGCAAATCAGCAGTCTACAGATGATAACAAGATGGGGTATGCACCCCCACAGCACCTCGGCCTAGTAGGGGGAACTGACCGTGTGTGGTACTGGCACAGAGTAGCTACACACCGTCACAGTGTGCAGGTACTGCACTCACCCTGAGGGTGAGGTGGGGCGCCCAGCACCAAGTCCACAGCAGAGATAGGCCATGCTGCAGGTCCCCAGCAGTGCTTATGTGTGAGATAGGTAGTGTCTGCAGACACACCTTGGATATATCTGTATGTCTCAGTCAGGTGTAGCCCCTATGGACCCATAGGAGGATTATGTACCACCACCCTCCTCCAGGGCTGTGGGTGGTAAACAGGGTCTCCCACCAACAGATCCACATTCTACCTCCCTGCAATGGTGGCAGTAGAGAGGACCATCAACCCCAGTCTTGCTGGGGAGCAGACACCTTACAGGGCAGTCAATGCAGCTCTGTACATAACCATAACACAATAGCAGACAGACATTAGGCCTGGATATGCTAAGCTGTACCCCACCACTATCTGATATTCTCCTGCAGCAAGCCTTCAGCCGCTGCACCCTGCAAGGCGCTCCATCAAGACACATACCAGCTGCAGACAGTCTGCTAGCTAGTCCATAATGCATGTTCCTGGTAGAAATGCGTGCACCCAGGACTGGGATGTCAGCATACACAACAAGCAGATAAGTCAGTGACTGGACCCCAAAAAGAAACCCATAAATATCACATGAGAAAAACACTAGATAGCACTATGGAAGCTTCAGACAGCCCTATCAAATAAGCCCACCATGGGTTTGAACCCATGACCTCTGGCTTCACAGACAGTGAAGTAACCAGTGGGCTGAAGCTGCCAACAAACCCCTGGCTGACTGCAGAAGGACTGCACATCACTACACAAACTGTCTGCTGTGGTTACCAGGATAGGGTTAACCCACCCGTACCCATGATGCACTGCACATGCAACTCGGGGGGGAGGGGGGGGTGTTTCGACCCATAGGCGGATTATGTACCACCACACAACCCACCCTCTAGGGTTCAGGGTGAGAAACAGGATCACCCACGAAAAGATCCACATTCTACCTCCCTGCAATGGTGGCAGTATAGGGGACCATCAATTCCAGTCCTGCTGGGTAACAGACACCCCTACAGGGCAGGCAATGCAGAACTGTACACATCCATAAAGCAATAGGACATCACCAAATTCAGGAAGGAGCTAAAAACTCACCTATTCCGATGTCATTATAATCAGCTATGACCATCAACTGAGAGAGTATTCAAAACTGCTATATGTATAATTATGTAAATATGTATATATAGATGTAAGAATGTATAAGTCACCCCCTAAGACGCTAACCATGTGTGCTGTGACCCCAGTTCTTTGTTCATACCACCCCCCCCCAGTCTTGATTGACAATCCCCGAACATGAATCAAACCGCTGCTGATCGCTGGAAGTAGCGGTATATAAATATGCAGTAAATAAATAAATAAATAGCAGGCAGACAGACAGTAGACCTGGAAATGCTCAGCTGCCCCCCACCACTATCTGACATTCTCCAGCAGCAAGCCTCCAGCCGCTGCACCCTGCAAGGTGTTCCAGCAAGCCACATACTAGCTGCAGACAGTCTGCTAGCTAGTCCATAGTCCTGGAGAAAATGCATGTACTCAGAACTGAGATGTCAGCATACACACTAAGCAGATAAGTCAGTAATTGGGCCCCAAAAAAGAACCCATAAATATCACATGAGAGAAATGCTATATAGCACTATGGGGGAACCTAGCCATGCCATGGTCACTGCTCAGTCAGGGTGAGAGTGACCTCCCAGCAGGACATGCTGTGGCCACCCTGTCCATGCAGGTGGTGGCCGGGCACTACAATGTACGAGCCATTGCCCTATGCTCTGTACAGATGAATCCAGGCCAGGCCACCCTATCCAGGCTATTCCCACAGTACCTTGCTCCTGATTATGCACATTGGCAGGCCAATACTGGCAACAGTGCTAGCAGTGTGGGCTGAGGAAGATGTTAGCAGCCACCACACACTGGATAGACAGACACACACTCCACACACCTATGCCAGCATTGTGCAACTATAGAGGTGTTTGGCAACCCTGGCCACCACACCAGTCCTGGGCACAGTGCAGGAATGGCTATGGTACGCAATACTGTTGGGGTCACCCCCCAGGGTGGTAAACACTGTCAGACACAAGACCTGTATCACACTCCACAGACATCAGAAAGGTTGCTATGATGCAGCTCACTCAGAAAATTGTACCTAACCTCGGAATTGCTATCTGCCAGTAATCATAGCAAGCTTATGATAGCTGTGTACCATATTCCCAGATTTAGGGTGGATTTGCTAAGGTATGCAAGTGCTAGTATTGGGAGATGCATGCAGGGCCCAACATCCTGCCTCTCCAGGAGGCATTGGATAATGGAGCCTGTGGGTGCAGGTGTGTCTGCCCCTGTTGGCCGCTGCTTTAGGGCAGAGGTTCCCGACTCCAGTCCTGCTGGGACAGACACTGTTCGGGTTTTCATGCTGTCCCTCATGCATATGCATGAGATACATCTGCATACCATGGGGGCAGCACATAGAAATGCAGCACAGGCATCTTTATTAGAGACAGCATGGAACCCGAATGGTGTTTGGCCCTCCAGGACTGCATTTGGGAGACTCTGCTCTAGGTAATGCACATGTTTATGGTGTCTGTGCTCTGTAGGGTAAAATGTAGGTGTTTTGGGCATGTTTACGTCATCTGCAATAAAGGTTCTGTCTGTATTAGCATGTTTTAGTAGTGGGTAAAATATGGGGACTGGGTTGGCAGGAACCACACCTGTGACTTTCTGCTTCTGAACACACTGGCTGTGTGCACTGCACCACTGTGTTGCCACAGAGACAGTGCATTCCCTGGTGATGCCATGACTGTTCATCAGTGCATGGCACCCACCTACACAGGGCTAGGCCACGGTCTGCTCTGGGCAGCTGCCACTGCCCTCTCCACCACCAGTATCCCTCTGCGACCATGCTGACATGCCCTTCTGCTGGTGGTGCTGGTGGAGCGCAGTCTCAGGCCATCCAGTGTGCGGGTAGGTGGCTGCCTATGGTGCGGGTTCTGGGGTAGGGGTGCCTGCATAGCTGTCCATGCTCCCCCCCAGCACCGCATGCCAATGTTCCGTGCCCTTTGGGGTACCTGCTGGGTACTATCCCCTGTGACACTGTGGGAAGCACACTCGTGCCCATGTTGGGCACTCAGCAGTTGCTGTCTGGCTGCTCTACTGTTTCAGCATTCCTATGGGCCAGCTAGGCATCACCCTAGTCTGCACTGTGGGCCAGCTGCACCGCAGCATATGCCGCCTGCAGCCCTCTGTGTCCCTTTTTCCAGCATCTGTTCAGTTGCCTGTTCCGACATGCCCGCCCTGCTGTTGTGGAACAAGTGCATGCCATAGGAAACCTGGCCGATGGAGTCGGAAAGCCTGCTCAGTGCAATTACACTGTGGGCTCATTCACCTTGTATGGGGACGGAGCATAGACCCTTCCAAAATTCATATCTTTTTTTTGGAGCTTTCTTGGGAGTGTTTTTTTATGTTTCCCATTGATATCACTATTGGCCAGCTTGGTTATTTTATTTTTACATTTTGTTCTGTACATTTTCAAGGTTTATTTGCCCCTTTGTTCCGTGCACATGTATCACACTTATCACTTTTTGTAGGTTTCCTTGGTTTTGCTGTACATTGCTGACGGAAATGGTTTCTTTTCCCTTTAAATCAGCTCTAACGCCAGGGTTTCACTGGCGTTAATTTTGAGCCTCGGATTTCACAGCGTTAGTGTGTGGGGAGCCTCTCCCCTCCCACTCTCTACCCATTGACCCCTTCTCTCCGCCCCTGGGGAGCCTTCCTCCGCCCTCCGGGAGCCTTTCCCCGCCTTCAGCGCTCGTTTGCGCCGCAGCACGCGTTATCGCGCTATAAGGTACCTGAGCGCCTTGTAAAGCGCCATTATCACGCGATAAGGTACCTTATCACGCGATAATGTCACAGAGCGCACATTAAGACGGTTTAGTAAACATACCCCTTAGAACATAAGAAATGCCTTACTGGGTCAGGTCAAGCCCATCAAGCCCAGTATCCTGTTTCCAACAGTGGCCAATCCAGGTCACAAGTACCTGACAGGCTCCCAAAGAGGTGCACAGGTTCCACAGTGGTTGTCCCAGAGCAAGGAGTGGATTTCCCGGGTCCTCTTTAATAATGGTTTATGGACCTTTCCTCCAGGAACATGTCCAAATCTTTTTTAAATCCAGCTACAGTAATAGCTTTTACTACATCCTCCAGTAACGAATTCCAGAGTTTGATTATGCATTGAGTAAAAAATTATTTTATTAGTCTTAAATGGGTTGCATTGTAGCTTCATTCTGTGTCCTCTAGTCTTTCTACTTTTTGATAGCTTAAATTATTGATCTATTTTTACCCGTTCCACTCCATTCAATAATTTATAGACCTGTATCATATCCCACCTCAGCCGTATTATCCACGATGAGACCTAAATCTTTTTCCTTGGTGGTAGTTCCTAATGTGGAACCTTGCATTGTATAACCATAGTTTGAGTTTTTCTTTCCTAGGTGCATAACTTTGCCCTCATCCACATTCAATTTTATCTGCCATTTGAACGCCCCATCTTCCAATTTATCAAAGTCCTCTTGCAATTTTTCACAGTCCTCTTGGGTTTTAACAACTTTGAATAATTTTGTGTCATCTGCAAATTTGATCACCTCACTTGTTATTCCCATTTCCAGGTCATTTATGAATATGTTAAAAAGCAGTGGATCCAGCACAGATCCCTGCAGTACTGCACTATTCACCTTTCTCCATTGAGAAAATTGGTGATTTAGCCCTACCCTCTGCTGTCTATCTATAGTTTCCTGGATTGCCCCGGAACCCTTTTTAAAAATTGGTGTTACATTGGCCATTTTCCAATCTTCAGGTACTACAGATGATTTTAATGATAGTTCACAGATTACTAATAGTAGGTCTGTAATCTCATCTTTCAGTTCTTTCTACATCCTTGGATGTATACCATCCAGTCCAGGTGATTTACTACTGTTCAGTTTATCAAATACTTGTTTTATTTCTTCCCAGTTTATCAATATTTCTTTCAATTATCCCAATACATCACCTTTAAATACCATTTCTGGCATAGGTAACTTCCATCTTCTTCAGTAAAGACTGAAGCAGTGACCAAAGTGGAATATCTGCTCATAGCAACCTGTTCAGAGTATACAGTGATGTCCATTATGCCTTAATATGACTGAGGCCAAATTGTGTGCTGCCTGGGCAACTGCCTAAAGATGTGCTATGCCAGGCTGTAGGGAATTGCATGCAGGATATTGGCAGCATGTAGTGGCAGGGGCAGGCAAACACACACACACACACACTTCAATATTGATCCAGGTTGTTTACCTGAAGAGGCTCACAGTGCAGGAAATGTGTGCATTGGCCATTGAATACAGCCTTCACAAAGTGGCCCTGTGACATGTAGTTCCTTGTCCATATTTGAGCAGGAGCTGACATACATCATGATTTTTGGATATCTCATACAATCATTCACTATACTTACTCCCTTACTGGTAGCATGTGATCCTGTTTGAATAGGACAGTGGTTCAGACAGGATGTGCTGTTTTTATACTCCTCCTCAGCCTACCTCCTGCCCTTGAGTGATGTGTATCTATCTTGCAGGCACTATTCAGCCATTAAAAGTGGAAGTACTGCCACACCACAATCATTGACAGGAACATTGTGTGCATATATCAACTGTGTGAGGGTGGACAGAATTTTAATGGGATTCAAACTGTCATCCCTTTGCTGACTGTACCACTTCTCAGATCATAAGGCTACTATGGTTGTCCATACTGTGGTGGGTCCTGTCAGTCCACATTTTATTGTCTGAGAGTTGTTGAAGTCCATTCTTGTTGCCATGGACCTTGGTACCAAGGTGCTCACCTAGCCATTGCAGATCAAGCCTGCACTTTCTATCGTGGACTGTTGCATCTGTGAGGCCAGAATTAATTACTTTCCTTTTTGTGATCATGACAATGGGATTATTGTGACAGTCTGCATTTCTCCTTTCTGATGGGGTTCAGAGCACATACTTCAGACATGAATATCACAGATCTGACTGATGCATGCTTGTTTAGTCACAATGACACTACCTATGTTTTTGGTGTGATGCTTACCAAACCATACATGAATGATATTGATTTGTCCCCAAAAATGTTACTATGCACAATATTGGGGCAAATTTGCAGCAGGGGTGCTTTGGGTCGGCGAGCCCAGGCAGCACTCTCTTGCACCTACATGCATCTTTCTACACATCTATGCATCATTCCCCACATCCATGCATCGTTCTCTACATAGGCTTTGTGATCACTCATGTATTCTCATGGAAGCTGGTACATCCAGGCCCACATAATAGCTGTTTGCTCCATAGGACATATTACACATACATCAGCTGCAAAGGATGTGCAGGTCACCACTCATGCTCTGTCACTGCAACTCCTCATCAGCATATGCATCCCCACTTCTCTGCTACCCACTGACATCATCCCAAATGAGCAGAGCACTTGGGCAGTATGCTGTTGCTGCTACTAGAGCACTACTATCACTGTCTTGGGTTCCCCTGTCTGTGCATCACATTGCAGACGTTTAAATAGGCTCTCTCCCCTCAAAAAACATCCTTTCCGCGAGGTTTTACTTGGCGTTAGGGTTCCCAGCATTAAAGGGCTTTAACACACGATTGCACAACAGGCGTTAAGAGAACACCCAATGTCAACACCCACTCTGTCCCATTAACACCCACTCTCTGCCTGCTGTTCCCTTAACAATGCAGGAGTCTTTAATGCTCGTTAATGCAGCTTTTTTCGCAGTGTTAAGAGCACAAGGGTGTCAATAACAGGCATTAACAGCACACGTGCTCCCTTACCACTCTTTAGTAAACATACCCCTAAATGCCCCAGTCCCCACCACCTTTTTAAGCTCTGTATTAAGGTTTCTTAATTTAGCTTCTCAGAAGTGACAAGGTTTAAGTCATATGCCAAATTTGTCTATCCCTGGTGACTTTCTAGGATTTAGGGGTATGTTTACTAAACCTTCTTAACGTGCGCGCCGGGTTAGTCTGTAGGATGCCATAAAAGGAGTGGGCGGTCCGGTCAAAAATAGCAAAACGGGATTAGCGCGCGCTGCGCTGCGCACTCTTGTGCGCCATGCATATTAGCGCATGAGTAACGCGCGCAGGAAGCATAAGCAGGCGCGCTGATATGCAAACAGAGGAACAGGGCTGCAGTACAATGGTGAAGACACTGACAGATGGTGCAGGGCTCATGGGTTCAATCCCCCACTGTGTCTAATGAATAAGGCTGGCTGAGGCACTACCATTTAAGTGTAATATTGCATTATGAGGCTTTTTAATTTTATTTTAATTACTGCTGCTAGCAAACGCACTCTCAAAGCGCTGTAACATAAGGTGCTGCATAAGGCACCCATAAGGTACCCCAGAGGGCACATTTTTAAAGTGCACTGTCCGCCACGGCACCCTACAATGTTGCTTAAAGGGTGGCCTATAGGGCGCCATATAGGGTGCTCTATGAGGCACGGCAAGGTCATAGCACTGTTTTTGATGGCAGTACTGTGCATTGTAACGCATGAAAATGTTCAGTATGTGCGCTGACATGCCAGGAGAAACAGCAGTGTAGCACAATGGTTAAGACACTGACTGATGGTGCTGGGGTCATGGGTTCAATCCACCACTGTGCCCAATGAATAAGGCTGCCTGAGACCCCCACCTGTTATGTGTAATATTGCATTATGAGACATTTTAATTTTATTTTAATTACTGCTGCTAGCAAACGCACTCTCAAAGCGCTGTAACATAAGGTGCTGCATAAGGCACCCCATAAGGTACCCCAGAGGGCACATTTTAAAGTGCACTGTCCGCCACGGCACCCTACAATGTTGCATAAAGGGTGGCCTATAGGGCGCCATATAGGGTGCCCTATGAGGCACGGCAAGGTCTGTGCATTGTAACGCATGGAAATGTTCAGTAGGTGCGCTGACATGCAAGGAGAAACAGCAGTGTAGCACAAAGGTTAAGGCACTGACTGATGATACAGGGATCATGAGTTTTATCCCCAGTGTGCCTAATACGTAAGGCTGGCTGAGGCATCAGCTTTAACATGTAAGTATTGTTTCCTGTGGCACTTTATTTGTATTTTATTAATTGCTGCCAGCAAACACACCCTCCTGTGCCGTAACCTAAGGCGCCGCATAAGGCACCCTATAAGGCACTCCATAGGGCACATTATAAAGTGCACTATCCACCACGGCACCCTATAATGTTCCCTATAGGGCACCCTATCAGTCGCTCCATAGGATACTGTATAGTGCACCTTATATGGACGATAACCATAAGGTGCCCTATAGGGCACCCTATAAAGCACCCTCTGAGGCACCTTATGGGTACAGTACGCTGAGGGTGTTTTTGATGGCAGCACTAATGTACATTAAAAATAGATAATGCTTTGGACAGCCCCATCAAATAACCCCACTGTGGGTTTGAACCCATGACCTCTGGCTCCACTGGCAGTGAAGTAACCAGTGGGCTACAGCTCTATAGCTGCTAACAAACCCCTGGCTGGCTGCAGAAGGACTACAAGTAACCACACAAACAGTCTGCTGTGGTCACCAGGATAGGGTTAACCCACCCATACCCATGATGCACTGAACATGCAAATCAGCAGTCTACAGATGATAACAAGATGGGGTATGCACCCCCACAGCACCTCGGCCTAGTAGGGGGAACTGACCGTGTGTGGTACTGGCACAGAGTAGCTACACACCGTCACAGTGTGCAGGTACTGCACTCACCCTGAGGGTGAGGTGGGGCGCCCAGCACCAGGTCCACAGCAGAGATAGGCCATGCTGCAGGTCCCCAGCAGTGCTTATGTGTGAGATAGGTAGTGTCTGCAGACACACCTTGGATATATCTGTATGTCTCAGTCAGGTGTAGCCCCTATGGACCCATAGGAGGATTATGTACCACCACCCTCCTCCAGGGCTGTGGGTGGTAAACAGGGTCTCCCACCAACAGATCCACATTCTACCTCCCTGCAATGGTGGCAGTAGAGAGGACCATCAACCCCAGTCTTGCTGGGGAGCAGACACCTTACAGGGCAGTCAATGCAGCTCTGTACATAACCATAACACAATAGCAGACAGACATTAGGCCTGGATATGCTAAGCTGCACCCCACCACTATCTGATATTCTCCTGCAGCAAGCCTTCAGCCGCTGCACCCTGCAAGGCGCTCCATCAAGACACATACCAGCTGCAGAGAGTCTGCTAGCTAGTCCATAATGCATGTTCCTGGTAGAAATGCGTGCACCCAGGACTGGGATGTCAGCATACACAACAAGCAGATAAGTCAGTGACTGGGCCCCAAAAAGAAACCCATAAATATCACATGAGAAAAACACTAGATAGCACTATGGAAGTGCCTAGCCATGCTGTGGTCACTGCACAGTCAGGGTGAGAGTGATCTCCAAGCAGAACATGCTGTGGCCACCCTGTCTGTGCAGGTGGCGGCCGGGCACTACAATGTCCCAGCCAGTGCCCTATGCCCTGTGCAGATGCATCCTGGCCAGGCCACCCTGTCCGGGCTATACCCATGGTACCTTGCTCCTCATTATGCACATTGGCAGGCCAATACTGGCAACAGTGCTGGCAGTGTGGGTTGTGGAGGGTGTTTGCAGCCACCACACACTGGATAGATAGACACACACTCCCACACCTATGCCAGCATTGTGCTACTATAGAGGAGTTTAGCAGCCCTGGCCACCACACCAGTCCTGGGCACAGTGCAGGCATGGGGGTCACTCCCCAGGGTGGTAAACACTGTCAGAGACCAGACCTGAAGCACACCCCACAGACATCAGAAAGGTTGCTATGATGGAGCTCAATCAGCAAACTGTGCTTAACGTAGGAATTGCTATCTGCCAGTAATCATAGCAACCATTTGATAGCTGTGTACCGTATTCCCAGGTGTAGGGTGGCAATGCTAAGGTATGCAAGTGCTAGTATTGGGAGATGCACGCAGGGCCCAAAGTCCTGCCTCTCCAGGAGGCATTGGCTAATGGAGCCTGTGGGTGTGGGTGTGTCTGCCCCTGTTGGCTGCTGTTTTACGGCAGAGGTTCCCAACTCCAGTCCTGGTATGCCAAACACTGTTCGGGTTTTCATGCTGTCCCTCATGAATATGCATGAGATACATCTGCATACCATGGGGGTGGTGCATAGATATGCAGCACAGGCATCTTTATTAGAGGCAGCATGGAACCTGAATGGTGTTTGGCCCTCCAGGACTGCATTTGGGAGACTCTGCTCTAGGTAATGCGCCTGTTTATGGTGCCTTTGCTCTGTAGGGTAAAATGTAGGTGTTTTGAGCATGTTTACGTCATCTGCAATAAACTTTCTGTTTGTATTAGCACGTTGTAGTAGTGGGTAAAATATGGGGACTGGGTTGGCAGGCACCATAGCTGGGACTTGAACCTGTGACCTTCTGCCTCCAAACACACCGGTTGTGTGCACTGCACCACCATGTTGCCACAGAGCCAGTGCATTCCCTGGTGATACCATGACAGTTTGTCCGGCAGGGCCTGTCTGTTGCAGTGCATGGCACCCACCTGCACAGGGCTAGGCCATGATCTGCTCTGGGCAGCTGCCACTGCCCCCCTCCACCACTAGTACCCCTCTGCCACCATGCTGACATGCCCTTCTGCTGGTGGTGCTGGTGGTGTGCAGTCTCAAGCCATCCAGTGTGCAGGTAGGCGGCTGCCTATGGTGCGTGTTCTGGGGTAGGGGTGCCTGCATAGGCGTCCACGCTTCCCCCCAACACCGCCTGCCAATGTTCTGTGCCCTTGGGGGTACCTGCTGGGTACTATCCCCTGTGACACTGTGATAAACACTCTCGTGCCTATGTTGGGCCCTCATCAGTTGCTGTCTGTCTGCTGTTCAGTTTCAGAATTCCTAAGTTCCACCTAGGCATCTGCCTAGTCCGCACTGTGCCCCAACTGCACCACAGCATGTGTCGCCTGCAGCCCTCTGTATCCCCTTTCCCAGCATCTGTCCAGTTGCCCATTCCGACATGCCCGCCCTGCTGTTGTGGAACATGTGCATGCCATAGGTAACCTCTCCAATGGAGAGGGAAACCCTGATCAGTGCTATTTCACTGTGGGATCATTCACCTTGTAATGGGACGGAGCGTAGACCCTTCTAAAATTCATATTTATTTTTTGGGGCATTCTTGGGAGTGTGTTTTGATGTTTCCCAATACTATCACTATTGCCCAGCTTGATTATGATTTTTTTTTATTTTGTTGGGGTCATTTTCAATGTTTATTTGCACTTTTGTTCTGTGCACATGTATCACACTTATCACTTTTTTGTTGGTTTCCCTCGTTTTGCTGTACATTGCTGACAGAAATGGTTTCTTTTCCCTTTAAATCAGCTCTAACGCAAGGTATTCACTTGCGTTATTTTTGGCCTCGAATTTCACATCGTTAGTGTGCAGGGAGCCTCTCCCCTCCCACTCTCCACCCATTGACCCCTTCTCTCCGCCCCTGGGGAGCCTTCCTCCGCCCTCCGGGAGCCTTTCCACGCCTTCAGCCCTCGTTTGCGCCGCTGCGCACGTGAGCGTGCGCTAAAGCGCATTTTTGCCCCGTAAAGCGTCATTAGCACGCGCTAAGGTACCTTAGCGCACGCTAATTGCACAGCGCGCACGTTAAGAAGGTTTAGTAAACATACCCCTTAATGATGATATGGCAGATACATCTTCATCTAGTGTTATGCATATCTACCTTGGACTGCCCTGTATATTTCAGCATCGCTGAAACCCTGTACTTTTGATTTCAATTCTATACCAAAACTATAGAACCCTATACAAAAGTATTTAAATTGTTTCAAAATGCCCCTATTAGAATAAAAACCATTCTCATTATTATTTTTTATTAATATGGCTTTCTTTCTATTCTTACCACCCTTCAGGTACTGTATGAACCTCCTCCCACTTTTATTGTTTTCTCCATAATAACATACCCTTTTCTTCACAAAAATAGAAATTCCAGCTTCACAGCTAAGAACTGTACTGTACTCATACTTCAACTTTTGAAGCATGAATAATGCAGCATTGTCATGTGTAGACATATGTTGCTTTTCTAACTGACATCCCTCCATTTCTAACCAAATCCCTCTCTCCTGAGTTCATTTTTCCTTGTTGAAGAGCTAATACATTTGCCCTGAAATGCTGCTTTAAATCTATCCCTCTTTCAGAAGTATGGGGCATGTTTATGAAAGTGCGTTATTGGCATGGGGTTTGATGTGCACTAAAGGAGCCGTGCTAACAGCATAGGGCCCCATGCAAAATATCCCATGCTTACAGTTAGCACGTGATTGTGCAAGGACTGGATGGGCGAGGACAGTAATGTGGGTGACAGAGTGTCATTGTTGGTGCAGGCATTTTGGGTGTGCAGTACCCTTGCTGTTAGCGTGAGCATACCTAATGCCACCTCAGTGGCGTGCCACTTAGCACAGTGCTACGGTTTAGCATAGTGCTATTGGTAGGGGAATGGATGCACATCCCCAAAAAATTAGCACAGGCCTCCGTGCTAATATGGCAGCATAATCGTGTGCCACTGGTAAATACCTTAGTAAACATGCCCTATATTTTTAGACTTAAGGTCACCATAGTCCAATAGGAATGTTCATGATCAAAACAAAGTTTGGGCAGTGCTCATTTTACTGTATGTGCCTTCAAGTCAATGTTGACTCCTGGTGACCCTACAGCTCCTGGGTTTTCTTCCAAGGCTATGGAGGGTTAAGTGACTTGCCTAAGGCCACAAGGAGTGCTAGTGGGGACTGAACACCAGCCTCTTGGTTAGAAAGCCAGTGCTCTAACCAGAAGGCTACTCCTCCACTCCTAAATGCTCATTTTAAAGGATTTTTTTCCCTTATTTTCAGGCATATTTTTGACTTTGTTTCAGCAAATCATTCTTTGTGCATGCATTCTACATGCATTGAAACTCTTTTAAGTGCATTAATTTGTTAGTATATTAATGTACAAGCAATTTATATAAATAAAATGGGAAATATTGTTTTCAGTATGAAAAGGACATGGAAAAATCAGAAATTCATTTTCCTCAAACTGGTAACCTTGGAGTTGGAAGGCAGGCATCTTTTTGCTGCCTAAATGAACTAAATGCATGCACACAAATACACAACCTTGCAGTTCAATAGCTGTATGATTTGATCTGATAATATTATGAATCTTAACAAAACACATCTTAGGGAAAAATAACTTTCAAATAGCAATGTGAAAAGGAGAAAAAAGTCCCTTCTGTTCAGTGAGATAGCTTATTCACCAAGGGGTATGTTTACTAAAGGGCGTTAAGAGAGCAAGTGTGCTTTTAATGCCTGTTATCGGAACCCTTGTGCCCTTAACGCTGCAACAAAGCTGCATTAATGGGCATTAAAGGCTCCTGCAGCATTAAGGGCGCAGTAGGCGGAGAGTGGGCATTAACGGGGTGGAGAGTGGGTGTTAACAATGGGTGTTACCTTAACACCTGTTGCACTAATGTGTGTTAAAGCCCTTTAATGCTGGGAACCTTAACGCCAAGTAAAACCACATGGAAAGGATGGATTTTAAGGGGAGAGAGCCTATTTAAATGTCTACAATGTGATGCACAGATAGGGGAGCCCAAGATAGTGATAGTAGTGCTTCATTAGCAACAACAGCATAGAGCCCAAGTATGAAAGAGCACCATGTTGATGGTGCAAATGGGGCAAAGGAGGTTGCACATCGGTGATGCAGTGGGGATTTCTGGGGTGCAAGGCAGCTGCCCAAGTGGAACACCTGTGATGTCCGTCTTGATCCCACATCGACATTGGAGGCACACAGACATATTGCTGCTTTGGAAAGGTGAAGCACCACATGGGGCGGGCCAAGGTTTCCTGGCAGACAGGGACCCCAGCCAACCAGCCCCCCCCCCCCCATTGCTGATGAAGCCAGCTCTGAAGGAAGAGGACAATAGCGCCAGCAAAATGCAGGCACCCGGGGAAATACCACAGCTGTGACTGCCTGCCTCCCCTCAAGATGTATCAGAAGCAGGCGGTGATGGGGTTCTGGCAGCAGCAGTTGTTTGGGAGGATGGTGTGTTCATCAATGTGAGCCTCTGCTCCACCCATCTGGACCTGGCACTCTAGGCATCTTCAAAGCCGCATGGTGGACCGGTCGGTACTGCGCAGCACCCCCACTGACAGCATGCTAGCATAGCAGCATGGTGTGGGCATGTCGGCAGCAGGTGCAGCAGCACCCACCTGCAACAGACAATAGTATGTCATGGTCCTGTGTGCCAATTGCATCGCAACATGTGCCCAGGTCTGCCTAATGAGTAACATGTCAGCCCCAGGAACTGGTGAATCCATATGGCGGCTCTGTTGCTCAACACATAAAGCCATTGAATATATGAGTAGTGGGTCACAGATTCAAGACCCTGCTGTAGATCATGTATTGCATGTCCCTGCAGATAAACTTTAGCCTACAATGCAGGTACTGTACCAGCATGTGCAAGCCTGAATGAATTGGTCAGGAAGAGTACAGACACCCATCAGCCACATAGACAGATTCCACTATCCACAGCTGCATGGAAAGTCAACCTGATAACACCAGTACACTGAGCGGGTGTTAATGTCAGAGGGCACTACTAGCTTACATAAGAACATAAGATATGCCATACTGGGTCAGACCAAGGTCCATCAAGCCCAGTATCCTGTTTCCAACAGTGGCCAATCTAGGTCATACGTACCTAGCAGTATCCCCAAAAGACACAGGTTCCACAATGCTTGTATTGGGTCAAGCATTGATATCCTGGGTCCCTTTTTAATAATGGTTTATGGACCTTTCCCCCAGGAACTTGTCCAAACCTTTTTTAAACCCAGCTACACTAACAGCTCTTACTACATCCTCCGGTAACAAATTACAGAGTTTGATTACACGTTGAATGAAAAAATATTTTCTCTTATTTGTCATTACATGAGCACACGTTAACAATACTTGAGCTGATATGGAGACCAAAGTGGCAGGCAGGAATGCCAACCATCCCCACTTTTGCACAGTGATGTGAGTGTGTGTGTGTGTGTGTAACCATCCCCACTTTTGCACGGTGATGTGTGTGTGTGTGTGTGTGTGTGTGTGTGTGTGTGTGTGTTTATATATATAGAGAGATCTGTGGCCTTCTGCACTGCACTGTGCCTCACATTGCTTAGGCTGATCCCAGCGTTAGTCTGCAAATGTGCTTGATGAGGAGCAGAGAATTGTGGGTATGGCCATAAACAGAGCCATTTGCCCAAGATGTGTCTTCATTGGAGATAGGGTCAATGGCTGAGATTTTGTAGTGCCTGTCTGCCACATGCATGGCCTGGGTGGCCACAGCAGTTCATGCTGTGAGGACACTCTCACAATGATGGCTCTGTGACCATAGCCCAGCTATGTATGCGCATGGTGTTTATATAGTGTGCTACTCCAGTGATGTGGGTGCATTCTCTGTCCTGGGAGCCCAATCACTGAGCCAAATGCTGGGTGTCCATGCTTGCCATGTGCACATGCAGTGTGTGCTGACCAGCAGACTGGCCCCAATTGGTATATGCATGGCTGAGACAGCCCTGTGGTGGGTAGCAAGAGCAGTCTAACTGTGCTTGTTGTGGTGGATTGGTGGTTCCAAGATGGTTGGAACAGGAGCCATGTCTGCCCTGCCCACTGTGGTCATGACAGGACCAGGAGGATGGTGACAGCAGGCCTAGTCAGCCCCCCACTGCAGTTGGCATACATGACACTTGCTGCTGCAACACTGGGCACAGACATGCACTGTTCTAGAAGGACTCCTATCCAACAGGAAAAGAACCGAGGACCCAGATATGACAACTACCTACAGCATGCTGCAATTCCAAAGTAAACAAGGTGAATAGCAGAATGTGTTACAGACAATAGCTACCGCTCATGCTCTGTCTGTTAGTGATGTAAACCTGAAGCATGGTCAACAGATGCCATTTCTAGCAGTGCAAGGTCTGGGGACCAGGGGCTGGGCACCAGTCCTCGCCCTCAGGGTTACCGCAGAACCTGTTCAGTAGCACGGTTTGTAGCTGTTCTGTGTTTGTATCACACACTGCCAATGCATCTGACTGAGCTGAGGTAATGGATCAGTGCATGCTCCATTTGGTGATCAGCTGCAGACTGCTGTTCGGCATGTACACTGCATCATGGGTACTAGAGGGGCTAACCTATACCGGCACACACAACAGTTTCTTTGTATCCAGCCATTGCTGTGCTGAGCCATGTGGAGGTATAGCCTACTGGTTAGTGAAATATCTCCATAAGCAGGAAGCAGGGGTTCAATTCTTACTTCCTCTTTTTGTGGCTGTGTGTTACTCAAATCATTTTCATACCTGTAATAGTTATGGCTCTTCTGTGACGGGCAAACACACAGCCTTATAGTTTATTATGCATTCCACAAACAATTTGGGCCAGCAGACTATTCACCATCATGCCCTTCTGAGAGCATGGCTTTATGGGCTATGTTACAACACATTGCAGGGGGTCATACATGTTCACCCTGTAGCTATCTGGCAACTGCTTGGAGGTGTGGTGTAATGCTCATATCCTGCCACTGCTGACTCCACTGGGGGACATGTATTCCCCATTCTATGCCACACACTGACATTGCACCATTTTACATTGGCACCCCCCTTTGCATTGCTAAAGCTGCCTCCCACATGCTCATCCAATTCACTGACTGCCAAATAGAGTGCCCACGGATCTGGCAGGTCCATCAGCTCCAACCAGTCCTTCCATCCATCACCTTTACATTGACTTTCCTTGGTGTTCCTTTATCCAAAGTTAGGGTTACAGCTGTTTTCAGACATTAAGGTGCATGCTTGACACCTTAATGCCCGATGTCCTGTTAACACACGTTAAATGGCCCATAGCGCCTTTTATGTTGGAACGTCTCCTACCCGCCCAGTGCCCTTTACGTATGTAACATCCCTTATCGCTGCCTTTAACACCAGTTAACATTTTGTCTCCTTTTTTGGGGATGGGGTGCCATAGTTCATACAGTGCTGGTCACAGGATACTGGGCTTTTTGGACCTTGGTCAGATGCTGAATTACATATTTGCCGGTCTTCTGTTGATATGTGCTACCTCAGCAGCCGCCTGGTGTGCACTGTGCCACTGCAAACACCACTGCATGTTCCATCAGCACCCTACTATGCACCATTTGCACCATCATAACAGTGCCCTTTCGTAGCTGGACACTGTGCTGTTGTTGCAAAAGTTGCACTACTATCACTTTTTTGGGTTCACCTGTCTGTGCAGCACATTGCATACATTCAAATAGGCTCACTGTCCTCTCTGTGCATCCTTACAGCCTGGTTTTGAATGGCGGTAATGTTCCTAGTCTTTTGATGATGGCATTAATGTAGCATGGCCTGATTCCCGCCCACTCCCCACCCATTGACCCCTTCTCTCCCCCCTCTGCCCATAGTAAGCTTAACGCCGAGTGTAACGTTAACGCACCCTGTTTGCATGCAAAATTACCACCGTTTAGTAAACATACCCCTAAGTGCTCTGCATTATCTGCTACACTTAGGGGTATGTTTACTAAACCGTCTTAATATTACCGGTGCTAGTTGCAGTGATAATGTGAAGAATGCCATATAAGGAGTGGGCGTTCTGGCAGCAAGGTAGCAAGTCTCTGTATCGCACGATAGTGGGCGCCATGGCACATTAATGCGTGTTAACCCTAAGTTCATGCCAGCGCAGTACTAGCAGCTAGAATGATGTAGCCAACTGCTTACTGCAATGACTGCGGAAGCAAAGATCATGGGTATGATCCTGCAGTGGTGTCATGTAAGAAGGCTGTCTGAGGCATTTCCCTTCTTAAATTTAAATCTGTGCTGCCCGAGGCATTTCCCTTTTCTAAATTTAAATCAGCGCTGCCTGCAAAAACACCCTCACAGTGCCGTAACATAAGGTGACGCATAAGGCGCCCTATAAGGCACTCCATAGGGCACATTATAAAGTGCCCTGTCCACCAAGGCGCCTTCTAATGTGCCCCATAGGGCACTTCATAGGGCACCTTATGAGGCACCATAATGTTACAGCACTGTGAGGGTGCATTTAGCTGGCAGCACTGATTTAAATTAAAAGGAAAAGCCTCAGACAGCCTTATTAAAGCACACCACTGTGGGATCAAATCCATGACCTCTGCTTCCAAAGTCATTGAAGTAACCAGTGGGCTACATCTCTATAGCTAGCAGCATACCACTGGCTGGCTACAGAAAGACTGCAGGTCACCACACAAACTGTCTGCTACCCACCCGTACCCATTATGCACTGCACATGCAGATCAGCAGTCTACAGCTGATCACAAGATGGGGTATGCACCCCCCACAGCACTTCGGCCTGTTAGGGGGAACTGACCATGTGTGTTACTGGCACAGAGTAGCTACAGACTGTGACATTGTGCGGGTCCTGTGCTCACCCTGAGGGTGAGGTGGGGCACCCAGCACCAGGTCCGCAGCACCTGTCTTGGCTGCGATAGACTATGCTGCAGGTCCCTGTCAGTGCCAGTGTGTGATAGGTAGTCCTCACTGACACACCTAGGATGCACCTGTGTCAATCTCTATTTCCCAGTCACGTCTAGACCTTGTGAACTATGAGGCCCCCAAAATAGTGCATATCCTGTGTGGGTGCCATGGTCACATGTTATAGGCAAATAGGGGAGGGGAGGGGAGGGGAGGGGGTTGGACCTAAAAGTGGATTATGTAGCACCATCCAACCTGCCCTCTGTGACTCAGGGTGTGGGACAGGATCTCCCACCAACAGATCCACATTCTACATCTCTACAATAGTCGCAGTAGAGGGGACCATCAACCCCAGTCCTGCTGGGGAATAGGCACCCTACAGGGCAGTCAAGACAGATTTCTATGCATCACATAGGGCACTGGCAGAAGGCCTGGAAAAGCTTAGCTGCCCCCCACCACTATCTGACATTCACCAGAAGAAGGCACAGTCAGTCTCCACCCACTGCACCCTGCAAGGTGTTCCAGCCATACACATGCTAACTGCAGACAGTCTGCTAGCTTGTACATAGTGCATGTTCCCAGAGGAACTGTGTGCACCCAAAAATGGGATGTGAGCACACACACCAAGCAGGTATGTCAGCAATTGGGCTCCAGAAAAGGAAACCCATAAACATCACTTGAGAAAAATGCTATATACCACTATGGGGGAACCTAGCCATGTTGTGGCCACTGCTCGGTCAGTGTGAGAATGACCTCCCAGCATGACATGCTATGGCCACCCTTCTCCGTGCAGGTGATGGTCGGGCACAACAATGTCCCGGCCATTGCCCTATGCCCTGTGCAGATGCATCCTGCCCAGGCCACCCTGTCCGGGCCATACCCACAGTACCATGCTCCTCATTATGCACATTGGCAGGCCAGAACTGGAAGCAGTGCAAGCAGTGTGGGTTCAGTAAGGTGTAGGCAGCCACAACACACTGGACAGACATACACACACTCCCACACCTATGCCAGCATTGTGCAAATATAGAGGTTTGTGGCAGCCCTAGCCACCACACCAGTCCTGGGCACAGTGCGGGCATTGCTATGGTACGCGATATTGTTGGGGTCACTCCCCGGGGTGGTAAACACTGTCAGAAGCAAACACTGAAACTTACTCCACAGATATCAGAAAGGTTGCTATGATGAATCTCTGTTGACAAATCGTGTTTAACCTAGGACTTGTTATCTGACATTAATCATAGCAACCGTATGATATATGTGGAACGTGTTCCCAAGTTTAGGGTGGCATTGCTATGGTATGCAGGTGCCAGTATTGGGAGATTCTGCTCTGCGCAGGGCCCAAACACCTGACTCTTCATGAGGCTTTGGATAGTGGAGCCTGTGGGTGTGGGTGTTTGTGCCCCTGTTGGCCGCCGCTCTAGGGCAGAGGTTCCCAACTCCAGTCCTGGTGGGCCAAACACTGTTCAGGTTTACATGCTGTCCCTAATGAATATGCATGAGATGCATTTGTATACAATGGGGGGTGCATGCAAATGCAGCACAGGTATATTTATTAGGAACAGCATGAAACCTGAATGGTGTTTGGCCCTCCAGGACTGCAGTTGGGAAACTCTGCTCTAGGGATTGCACATATTTATGATGTCTGTGCTGTGTAGGGTAAAATATAGGCATTTATGGTGTGTTTCTTTTATCTGCAATAATGGTTTCATCGTTATTACCACGGTTTAGTACTGGGTAAAATATAGGGACATGGTTTGCAGGAGGCACAGCTGGGACTTGAGCTTGTTACCTTCTGCCCCCTAACACACTGGTGGTGTGTACTGCACCAAACTGTTGCCACAGGGGCAGATCATTCCATGGGGATACCATGACTGTTCGTCAGATAGACCTTGTCTGTTGCAGTGCACGGCACACACCTAAACGGGGCTTGGCTGTGGTCTGTTGTGGGCAGATGCCACTGCCCCTTCCGCCACCAGCACCCCTCCGCCACCATGCTGACATGCCCTTGTGCCGGTGGTGCTGGTGGTGTGCATTCCCAGGCCATCCAGTGTGCCAGTAGGCGGCTGCCTATGGTGTGTGATATGGGGTAGGGGTGCCTGCATAGACATCCACGCTTCCCCCCCTGCATTGCCTGCCAATGTTATGTGCCCTTTGGGGTACTTACTGGGTACTGTCCCCTGGGACACTGTGGGACACACCCTCGTGGCCATGTTTGCCCTTGGTCAGTTGCTGTCCTGCTGGTTTTCTGCTTCTACAGTCCTATGTGTCATCTAGGCATCTGCCTAGTCCACCCTGTTCCCCAGCTCCCCACTGCATGTCCCGCCTGCAGCCCCCTGTACCCCATTTGGAACCTCATCCTAGTGCCCTCTCATACTTGGGCCCTGTGATGTTGCTGCACATGTATCACTACTATCACTTTTTTCGGTTTCCCTGCCTGTACTGCACATTGCTGTCTGAAATGGTCTCTCTCCCCTGCAAATGTGCCTCTAGCGCGAGGTTTTCATTGGTGCTAATTTTCAGCCCTTCATTTCATGGCTCTAGTGTGCATGGGGCCTCTCCCCGCCCACTCTCCGCCTATTGACCCCTTCTCTCCATCACTGGGGAGCCTTACTCTAACCTCTGGGAAGCCTTACTCCACCCTCTGCGTACCTTACCACCGCAGGAAACGTTATCGCACGATACGTGACATTCTCTCATGGTAATGTGACATTATCATGCAATAATGTCACGTATCACGCGATAACGTCGCAGCTGCTACATTTGCACCGTTTAGTAAACATAAGAGATAGAGAAGACAAAAAAGGAGGAGGAGTAGTCATCTATGTCAAAAGTAATATTACAGCTGCTGAAATGCAGGAGACGTGGGAAAAAGAAGAAGCGCTCTGGATTGTTTGGGAAAGAGAAGATAGCATTATCATCCATACTGGTGTAGTCTACAGGCCTCAAACTCAAACAGAAGAAATGGATAGAGACTTGATCATTGAAACTTCAAAGGTAGCCATAAAGGAACAAGTGATCATACTAGGTAACTTTCATCTACCAGACGTGGACTGGAGTATTCCTTCTGCAAATCTGGAAAGAATTAAAAAGATTTTGAATACCTTCGAAGAAGCTTTGCTCAGGCAAATGGTAATGGAACCTACCAGGGAAAGTTCAGCACTGTATCTAGTATTCACCCATGGAGACAGCATGTTGAATGACCAGGTGGGTTCCCATGAGAGCAGCTGCAATCATCATATGGTGTGGTATGAGCTAAAAGCCAAGGCAGAGTCCAATCACAGCAACTCAAAGTCCTAGACTTCAAAACATTGACTTCAGTAAAATGGGAAAGTACCTGATGGAGGAGTTGGCAGGGTGGGAGGAGATAAAGGAAGTGGAATTGCAGTGGGTAAAGCTAAAAGAAGCAATAAAAGCGACAACATATATATACTGTATGTAAGGAAAGTAAATAAAAACAAGAGGAAAAGGAAACCTATATGGTTCTCCATAGAAGTGGCTGCACAAAGAAAGGCAAAAAAACAGCTTTCACAAAATTCTGAAGATCAAAAACAGAGGAGCACAGGAAAGAATACAGGATAAAACTAAAAAAGACAGAGACGAATAAGGATAGCAAAAGTGAAGGTGAAAGAAAAGATAGCTAAAGATGTGAAGGGAAGAGAAGGGGAAGATCAGAGGTGGAATTGCAAGACATAAAAGTGCCAAGACCAAACCAAAGGGAAGAGCACCTACTTGCAAGACCTCCAAAGACACAAAGAGCAAGAGGTATGGTGGTCACATGCGCTTTATTAATAACGAATTACCCCAACGCGTTTTGGCAACGCCTTCATCAGGGGGCTGAGAACTGCTGACAACAATAAATAATACATAGATAAATAAAACCATCAATTTGACAAAACATGTGAATTACATGCAAATAAGATGAAAATTAAAAACAAATACATTTGTTACACAAAATACAATAAACAATATATTAGCCATGTATAAACAAAAATTTTTTTCATAACAAAACTTTTTTTGAAAGACATAAAAACAAAAGGACATATCAATATCCACGAATGCATTGTATTATAAAAATATTGTAAAACATACTCACATTTCTAGATACCATTTGAGTGATGAAGCACACAAAAGGAAACACTACTGTAGAACTGAGTCAATACTATGACAGTGAGCTAAAAATTGCAAGATTATAAACATGATAATTAACATCATATGTGCATACAAAAAAAAAATAACAGGAAAACCCAGACCAACGAATGGACAACCAGAGGACAAAATACATGAAAAATATATGTATATATGTGTATATATACTATAAAGAAACCAATAGCAATAATTAAAATGTACCATATAGAACACAAAATCATGATACATAAATAATGGTACTAACATAGATGCACAAAAGGTAGATGTATATATAAAAAGTACAAACATATGAGTATGGCAACTGATGATTAAAAAGAAAAGAAAACACAATTATGACTGTAATTAGACTAGATAACACATCTATGAAATAATGTGAATAAAACAACAGGCAGCTATTGAAATACCAAATATTTAAAATGATGTAAACATAACAGTAATACCATTAAAAACAACAACCAGCTGTAAAAATACATAATAGAGTTGAATCTTTGTAATGATGCAATTATAACAGTAATGCTATTAAAAACAGCAATAAATACATAACGGAGGTAACCTGAGTTGTACCAAGACCAATTTGAAAATGATATCAAGGAGAGAAGGAAAGAGAATGTACCTGTTGGTGTACCAGTTTGTAGCATGAAACCCTCAAAAAATACGGCAAATCTCAGTGTCTCATATTAAAACGTCATGGGCATAGCGTCAAAAGGTTAAAACGTGTGTACAAAATAAATAATTATAAACGCAAACGCCAATATGCTGTAAAAAAACTATTATACTATAAACAGACCCATGTGATGGTCCTATTAAAGGAAAATGTATATGCCAATGTCACAGGTATGTGAACTCAAACTACGTAATGCTTAAGGAACAACCTATTCAAAATGAAGTAACTAAAAAACATTAAAAGGTGTGTACAGAATAAATAATTAGAAACATCACGCTGTTCTACTAAAAAAGGGGAAAAGAACCCTAGAATAAAAGAAGGATAGGCATGTATGTGTCAAAGCGCATACTCAAGTTAGTAAGATTAGCAGTGTACCGCTCAGAAAATGACACACTGTCAAAACATATTCCAACGACGTAACATCCATATACACGGATGGTGTGACAGCAACAAATACACATACTTAAAAGATGCACCAATAAATCAGATACAAACAAACAATGAATTAACATTGTAACCTTTACCAAATACTTCTGTTTTGTATTCATTAAAGAAAATCCTGGAGGAAGACCACATATGATTGACAAATATACAAATGGGAATGGAGTAGATACCACACTATTCACAGAAGTTGATGCTTTTGAACAGCTTGAAAAACTCAAAGTAGACAAGGCCATGGGACCAGATGGGATACATCCTCGGATACTGAAAGAGTTCAGAGAGGTTCTGGCAGGTCCTTTAAAGGATGTTTTTAACAGATCCTTGGAGAAGAGGGAGATCCTGCAGGACTGGAGAAGGTCTGATGTGGTATCTCTTCACAAAAGTGCTAGTAGGAAAGAGGAGACAAACTACAGGCCACTAAGTAATGAAAGAGCTCCTGAATGTAAGAATATAGTAGACTTTCTTGAAACCAATGGGTTGCATGATCTGAGGCAACATGGTTTTACCAAAGGACAATTATGCCAAACAAATTTGATTGAGTAATTTGACTGGGTAACTAGGGAACTAGATCAAGGGCATGCGATGGATTTGATCTACCTACATTTCAGCAAAGCCTGTGATACTGTTCCTCATATGATGATTATCAATAAACAGAGCAGTTTGGGGATGGTCCCAAGATAGTGAACTGGATCAGAAACTGGTTGACTGACAAGATAACAGAAGGTGGTGGCAAATAGAACTCACTCAGAAGAAAGGTAGGTGAGAAGTGGTATGCCCCAGGGATCGGACCTGGGACCAGTACTGTTCAATGTATTTGACAGTGATATTGCTGAAGGATTGAAGGGAAAATTCTGCCTTTTTGCAGATAACATGAAAATTTGCAACAGAGTGGACTCCTCTGAGGGAGTGGACAAAAACTGGATGAATATTCTAATGTTTAGCATTTAAGCTTTAATGCAAAGACGTGCAGTCATGCACTTGGGATGCAGAAATCAGAGGGAATTGTATGCAATAGGGGATGAGAAGTTGGTGTGCACAGACCAGGAGAAAGATCTTGTAGTTATAGTGTCTAAGGATCTCAAGGTGGCGAAAAAATGTGACGAGGTGGTAGCCAAAGCCAGAAGGATGGTGAGTTGTATATAGAGAGGAATAACCAGCAGAAAGGAGGAGGAATTAATGCCCCTGTACAAGTCATTAGTGAGGCCTCATTTGGAGTATTGTGTTCAGTTTTGGAGACCATATCTCACAAAGGATATAAAAAGACTTGAAATGGTTCAGAGGAAGGTGACCAAAATGATTTGGAGCCTACGCCAGAAGACATATGAGAAGATACTTGAAGACCTAAATATGTATACCCTAGAGGAGAGGAAGGATAGGGGAGATATGATACAGATGTTTAAATACTTAAAAGGTATTAATGAACACACTAACCTTTTTCAAAGAAGGGGAAGCTGTAAAACTAGAGGGCATATGATGAAGCTGCAAGGCGGTAAATTTAAAAGCAACATCAGGAAATACTTTTTCATTGAAAGGGTGGTGGATGCTTGGAATACCTTCCTGATGGAGGTGGTGGGGGCAAATAGAGTGATATAATTCAAAATGGCATGGGACAGACACAGTGGATCCCTTTATAGCAAGAGGATAAAATCAAAATAAACTTAACTATCTTTTGTACTTCAATAAATAGAGGGGGTGACCTGCACAGAGCGACTGGCACACCTACTCTAGCCACCTTACTGGACAGACTAGATGGATCATACTGGTCTTTATCTGGCATCATATACTATGTTACTATGTTAGTCCCTGCCGATTCCACACACTCTTCCATGTTAGCTGTTTAACACAATAATTACCAAGCACTAATTGTAAAGATGCTGTTATTGCAAGCTTGGACTACCTTAGCACCTGGTAATTGCAGATTAAACAGCTAAGACAGCGTGGAGCCCAATCCCAGAAGGATCACATCCGGGGCATCTGGATGCTCCCTAACAGGATGGGCCCATTAAGACCTGATTCTGCACTGTGGTAGCCAGACGTTCCCATGAGTATAAGATCAGGCTCTGAGATGGCCTGGCATGCCCCTGCTGCACTGCGGGAGACATTCTCCCCACTCCACAGCCAACCCGCAGCGGTGCCAATCCCCATTTCCCTGCCACCTGACCCTTCGATGGGGCAGCTGGGGCCCAGATTGGGCGGCAGGGACTCATCTCCACCACCGCCATTGCTCCTGGGGGGCCACTGGGCCATTGCAAAAGGTAGAATAATCTGGGCACCCTCCTGGTGCTCTATGAATGTACAGGGCCGTGACCTGAATCAGCCCTGTATATCTGGGGTCTGTCCTGCCCCCGCTCCACCCACTCCCCGCCCCCGCACCACCCCCATCCAGATCTACCCACACTGAGGCTGTGTGCATGCGGGGGGATCACTTTTGGAAATGAGAGCTGGGTGGCTAGCGGGGCTGCATGTTCCAGCGGGACGTACAGTCCCGTTAGTCGCTTTACAGAATCGGGCTCTTAGGGGTATGTTTACTAAACTGCGGTAAACGTGAATAACGCGCGTTGTAGGACGTTAACGATCGTTAGCGTGCTATAGCATGCGCTATCACGCGCTAACGAGCGTAATGCTCCGCGGCGCGGTAAAACACCGCAGAAGGTGGAGAGAGGGCGGAGAGAAGGGGTCAATGGGCGGGGAGAGGCTAACACGCTGATTTTCAGAGCTGAATTCCAACGCGAATGAAAACCTAGCGGTAAAAGCACTTTAAAGGGGATAGAAACCATTTACGTGTCAGCAATGTACAGCCTAGGCAGGGAAACCAAAAAAGGTGATAGGTGTGATGCATGTGCACAGAACAAAAGGGCACAGAAACACCGAAAATGACCCCAACAAACTGGAAAAAAACAACAACCAAACTGGCCAATAGTGGTAGCAATGAGAAACATCAACCCCCCCCCCCCCCCGAGTAAGCTCCATAGAACAGATAGAATTCGTGGAAGGGTCCATACTCCGTCCCCATACAAGGTGCATGGGCCCACAGTGAAATAGCGCTGCTCAGGGATTTCTCCACCATTGGACAGGGTTCCTATGGCGTGCACATGTCCTGCAACATCAGGGTGGGCATGTCGGAACGGGCAACCGGGCAGATGCTGGAAAAGGGGATACAGAGGGCTGCAGGCGGCACATGCAGTGGCGCAGCTGGGCCACAGTGGGGACTAGGGTGATGCTCAGTTGGCCCATAGGAATGCGTAAACAGTAGAGCCAGACAGCAACTAATGAGGGCCCAACATGGGCATGAGTGTGTTTGCCAAAGCGTCACAGCGGAGAGTACCCAACAGCAACCCCCAAGGGCACGGAACACTGGCAGGTGGGGCTGGGGGGGAGCGTGGACGTCTATGCAGGCACCCCTACCCCAGAACATGCACCATAGGCGGCCGCCTACCTGCACACTGGTTGGCCTGAGACCGCGCACCACCAGCTCCACCAGCAGAAGAGCATGTTAGCATGGTGGTGGAGGGGGCAGTGGCAGCTTCCCGGAGCAGACCGTGGCCTAGCCCTGTGTAGGTGGGTGCCATGCACTGCAACAGACAGGCCCTGTCTGACCAACAGTCATGATATCACCAGGGAACGCACCATCTCTGTGAGAACATGGTGGTGCAGTGTACAGAACCACTGTATTCAGAAGCAGAAGGGCACAGGTTCAAGTCCCAGCTGTGGTTTCCGCCAACCCAGTCCTCATATTTTACCCACTACTTTAACGTGCTAATACAGGCAGAACCGTTCTTGCAGATGACGTAAACATGCCCAAAACACCAACATTTTACCCTACAGAGCACAGACACCATAAACATGCACATTACCTAGAGCAGAGCCTCCCAAATGCAGTCCTGGAGGTCCAAACACCATTCCCATTCCATGCTGCCTCTGATAAAGATGCCTGTGCTGCATTTCTATGCGCCATCCCCATGGTATGCAGATGCATCTCATGCATATTCATGAGGGACATCATGAAAACCCGAACAGTGTTTGGCACCGCAGGACTGGAGTTGGGAACCTCTGCCGTAAAGCAGCAGCCAACAGGGGCAGACACACCCGCACCCACAGGCCACATTATCCACAGCTTTCTGGAGAGGCAGGACTGTGGGCTCTTTGTGCATCTCCCAATACTAGCACTTGCATACCTTAGTAATGCCACCCTAAACCGGGGAATATGGTACACATCTATCAAAAGGTTGCTAGGATTACTGGCAGATAACAATTCCTAGGTTAGGTACAAGTGTCTGAGTGAGCTGCATCATAGCAACCTTTCTGATGTATATGGAGTGTGCTACAGGTAATGTGTCTGACAGTGTTTACCAACCTGGGGAGTGACTCCTACATTATTGCGTATCATAGCCATGCCTGCACTGTGCTCAGGACTTGTATGGTGGCCTGGGCTGCCCAACACCTCTATAGTTGCACAATGCTGGCATAGGTGTGGGAAGTGTGTGTCTGTCTATCCAGTGTGTGGTGGCTTCCAACACCCTCCACAGCCCACACTGCTAGCACTGTTCCCAGTATTGGCCTGCCAATGTGCATAATACCGTGGGAATAGCCTGGATAGGGTGGCCTGGCCTTGCCGCATCTGCGCTGGGCATAGGACAATGGCTCGGACATTGTAGTGCCCGGTACCACCTGCACAGACGGAGTGGCCACAGCATGTCCTGCTGGGAGGTCTCTCTCGCCCTGACTGAGTAGTGACCACGGCATGGCTAGGTTCCCCCATAGTGCTATATAGCATTTCGCTCGTGTGATATATATGGGTTTCCTTTTGTGGCCCAATCACTGACTTATCTGCTTGGTGTGTATGCTGACATCTTCTGGGTACATGCATCTCCTCCAGGACCATGCACTATGGACTAGCTGGCGGACTGTCTGCAGCTAGTATGTGTCTTGCTGGAACACCTTGCAGGGTGCAGTGGCTAGAGGCCTGCTGCTGGGGAATGTCAGATAATGGTGGGGGGCAGCTGAGCATATCCAGGACTGCCGTCTGTCTGCTATTGCGTTATGGATGTGTACAACTCTTTCTGTTCCCCAGCAGTTCTGCTGTTGCTGGTCCCTTCTACCGCTGCCATTGCAGGGGGGTAGACTGTGGATCTATTGGTGGGTGACCCTGTTTCCCACCCTAAGCCCCAGAGAGTGGGTTGTGTGGTGGTAGATGATCTGCCCATGGTTCCATACACACTCCCCCCCTTCACCTACAGCAGGTAACCTTGGCACCAACACAGGATATGCACTATTCTGAGTGCATCATCACCCATAAGGACTAGACATGACCGAGACATACAGCAGGGCACAGATGTATCCTAGGTGTGTCTCACGGAGCTACCTATCACACACTGATGGGGACCTGCAGCATGGCGTATCTCAGCCATGAAAGGTGCTGTGGACCTGGTGCTGGGGGCCCCACCTCAACCTCAGGGTGGGCACTGTACCCCCACAATGTGTGTGTCTGTGGCTACTCTGTGGCAGTGCCACACACAGTCTGTCCCCCCTACAGGGCCGAGGTGCTGTGGGGGTGCATACCCACTCTTGTGCCCATCTCTCGACTGCTGATTTGCATGTGCAGTTCATCATGGGTAGGGGTGGGTTAACCCTATCCTGGTAACCACAGCAGAATGTGGGTGTGGTGCCGTGCAGTCCTCCTGTAGCCAGCCAGTTGTTTGTTAGCAGCTCTAGCCCACTGGTTACTACACTGCCTGTGGAGCCAGAGGTCATGGGTCCTACACCCACAGTGGGGTTCATCAATAGGGCTGTCTTAGGCATTGTCTGTTTTTATTGTATATTAGTTCTGCCAGCAGGACCACCCTCAGGGTATTGTCCCCTTAGGGTGGCTCATAAGGCGCCCTATAAAGCGCCTTATCAGGTGCCTTATATGGTGTCCTATAGGGGACATTATAGGGTGCCTTGGCAGACAGCGCACTTTATAATGTGCCCTATGGAGTGCCCTCTAGGGTGCCTTATGTGGCACCTTAGGTTACGCCACTGTGAGGGTGTGTTTGCTGGCAGCACTATTCAGGTACAGGTAACCTTCCTCACAGCCCACTACTTAACCCTTTCCAGGCCAAGCCCAGTACTGTCGGGATCCAAACCTCTGCCTATATATTCCTATCAAATGGTATAGCATACATGACCATGCCAGAGGGAACGTCACTATTGGAACATATAGGATACGACGGGTACAATTTTCCTGACATGTGCAAACATTAACCCAGCTGCAGAATGTGGATAAAATATTATAGTAGGCCTTCAAAGGGTTGCACATGACGCCTCAGCCAGCCTTCTTCATTAGGCACACTGGGGAATCAAACCCATGACCCTTGTACCATCAGTCTGTGTAGTAGCCATTGTGCTACAGCTCTGTTGCTGTATTTGGGTGTCTGCGTGCTGTCTTATGCTTGCGCGCAGTAGCGCGCGCTGTAGCGATCGTTGCTGCACGGCGCGCAATACCGCGCACAACTGCGCATTATCGGTTACGATGTACCGCCCATGTCCTTTTTTGGTTTTCCTTCCACTAACGCGGCTCCTAACGCGAATTGCACTAACGCAGTTTAGTAAACATACCCCTTAGTAAACAAGACCCAGGCTGTTTATGAATTAATATCTGCATTGACTTGTTTTCTTCAAACACATCTCTGAGGTCTATTATAGACACCCTTTTCAAGATCTGACCTGGGAATTTTTTTTCTATTACCTACACACTGGTTCATGTCTCACTACTGCTATGCCATGCCGATAAACAGCCAAGCCAATACTGTGCTACATAGATCAGCGTTTTCTTTTTTAAACGCTGACTGCCACAACTAAAATAAACTGGATATTCAGGTTTGATATTCAGACTGTAGCTGTTTAATGCAGCCATCAGCCACACTAGCCATACAGCGGCGATATTCAGTGCCATTCTACGGATAGGTTATCTGGATAGTCATTAGGGCAGCTTTTTTATGTCTTAAGAAATCCACTTATCAGCACTGCTAATTCCCAACTCTAGCCTTGACTCTGCCCATGGACTTCCCTGACACTGTCTGGAAAGAGGTGAGGCGGTCTGTCAGGATAGTCAGCAACACTCTTTGTATATCGCTGCTGAAAATCCCTTTCGGTGGCACTTATCCAGACATCAGGTGCTGCTCTCCAGATAAGTGCTTTTGAAAACTGGCATAAAGTAGCAGGTATGAGCAGGTCAATTTAATTAAAAAACTAAAGGGTATGTGCGCCCGGCGATAGTGTGCAGGCTGTCATAAAAGGAGTGGGCGTTTCGGTCTTAATGTAGCAAAACGGGATTATCGCATTCCTCCTCACTTCTCACCACCACCAAAATATTGTCTATTAGACCACGTTTTGGTGGTGGTGAGAATCGAGGAGGAATGTGACACATTCTATATACCCTTTCGATGTCTAGGACATCTGCACCTTGCCCACTCACAATCTTAACTGACAGAGGTGTAAGGCAGGGGTCTCCAAATCCAGCCCTGGAGGGCCACAAACCAGTCAGGTTGGCAGGATATCACTAATGCATATATATCTCATGCATATTCATTAGGGCTATCCCGAAAACCTGACTGGTCTGCGGCTCTCCAGGACCAGGGTCCCCCACCCCTGCCCTATGCCCTGTGCAGATGCATCCAGGCCAGGCCATCCTATCAAGGCTATTCCCACAGTACCTTGCTCCTCATTATGCACATTGGCAGGCCAATACTGGCAACAGTGCTAGCAGTGTGGGCTGTGGAGGGTGTTAGCAGCCACCACACACTGGATAGGCAGACACACACTCCCCACACCTATGCCAACATTGTGCAACTATAGAGGTGTATGGCAGCCCTGGCCACCGCACCAGTCCTGGACACAGTGCAGGCATGGCTATGGTACGCAATACTGTTGGGGTCACTCCCCAGGGTGGTAAAAACTGTCAGACACAAGACCTGTAGCACACTCCACAGACATCAGAAAGGTTGCTATGATACAGCTCAATCAGAAAATTGTACTTAACTTCGGAATTGCTATCTGCCAATCATAGCAACCTTTGATAGATGTGTACCGTATTCCCAGGTTTATGGTGGCATTGCTAAGGTATGCATTGTTCTCTATATTTTGACTTATGTTCAATGTAAACCGCCACTGATCTTAGGAAATGGCGGTATATAAAAACGTTGCAAATAAATAAATAAATAAATAGTATTGTGAGATGCACGCAGGGCCCAACATCCTGCCTCTCCAGGAGGCATTGGATAATGGAGCCTGTGGGTGCGGGTATGTCTGCCCCTGTTGGCCACTGCTTTAGGGCAGAGGTTCTCAACTCCAGTCCTGGTGGGCTAAACACTGTTCGGGTTTTCATGCTGTTCCTCATGAATATGCATGAGATACATCTGCATACCATGGAGGCGGCGCATAGAAATGCAGCACAGGCATCTTTATTAGAGACAGCATGGAACCTGAATGGTGTTTGTCCCTCCAGGACTGCATTTGGGAGACTCTACTCTAGGTAATGCGCATGTTTATGGTGTCTGTGCTCTGTAGGGTAAAATGTAGGTGTTTTGGGCATGTTTACGTCATCTGCAATAAAGGTTCTGTCTGTATTAGCAGTGAGTAAAATATGGGGACTGGGTTGGCAGGAACCACAGCTGGGACTTGATCTTGTGACCTTCTGCTTCTGAATACACTAGTTTTGTGTATTGCACCACTGTGTTGCCACAGAGGCAGTGCATTCACTGATGATACCATGACTGTTTGTCAGACAGGGCTTGTCTGTTGCAGTGCATGGCACCCACCTACACAGGGCTAGGCCATGGTCTGCTCTGGGTAGCTGCCACTGCCCCCTCCACCACCAGCATTCCTCTGCCACCATGCTGACATGCCCTTCTGCTGGTGGTGTGCAGTCTCAGTCCCTCCAGTGTGCGGGTAGGCAGCTGCCTATGATGTGGGTTCTGGGGTAGGGGTGCCTGCATAGCTGTCCATGCTTCCCCCCAGCACCGCCTGCCAATGTTCCGTGCCATTGGGGGGATCTGCTGGTACTATCCCCTGTGACCCCGTGGGAAGCACACTCGTGCCCATGTTGGGCCCTCAGCAGTTGCTGTCTGGCTGCTCTACTGTTTCAGCATTCCTATGGGCCAGCTAGGCATCACCCTAGTCCACACTGTGGGCCAGCTGCACCGCAGCATGTGCCGCCTTCAGCCCTCTGTGTCCCCTTTTCCAGCATCTGTCCAGTTGCCCGTTCCGACATGCCCGCCCTGCTGTTTCATAACATGTGCATGCCAAAGGAAACCTGGCCAATGGGTTCGGAAACCCTGCTCAGTGCAATTTCACTGTGGGCTCATTCACCTTGTATGGGTATGGAGCATGGACCCTTCCAAAATTCATATCTTTTTTTTTGGAGCTTTCTTGAGAGTGTTTTTTGATGTTTCCCATTGATATCACTATTGCCTAGCTTGGTTATGTTTTTTTTACATTTTCTTCTGTTCACTTTCATTGTTTATTTGCCCTTTTGTTCCGTGCACATGTATCACACTTATCACTTTTTGTAGGTTTCCTTGGTTTTGCTGTACATTGCTGATGTAAATGGTTTCTTTTCCTTTTAAATTGGCTCTAACGCCAGGGTTTCACTGGCGTTAGTTTTGAGCCTTGGATTTCACAGCGTTAGTGTGCGGGGAGCCTCTCCCCTCCCACTCTCTGCCCATTGACCCTCTTTCTCCGCCCCTGGGAAGCCTTCCTCTGCCCCTGGGGAGCCTTCCTCAGCCCTCCGGGAGCCTTTCTCCGCCTTCAGTGCTCGTTTGCGCTGCTGCGTGCGTTATCACACGCTAAGGTACCTGTGCACCCAATAAAGCACAATTATTGTGCGATAAGGTACCTTATCACGCGATAACATCGCAGAGCGCACATTAAGACGGTTTAGTAAACATACCCCTAGGTTTTTCCCTTTTAAAATATTTGTTCCCTTTTCAAATCATTGTGTATGTTTTTGGAGTAAGAAATTGTTGGATGTTTAAAGAAATAATTACGGTGTACACCATTTCTTTTTTTCATATTGATTTTTTGCTTGGAGCTCTTTACTTGCCTTTATATTTTTTTTTTATTTTGAAAATGAAATAAACCAAAAGAACATAAGTTCTCCACTTTATTGTTTTTGTTTTTTTAGAGAAACAAAGGGGCATGTTTACTAAACTGCGGTAATGCCATCTGCATTAGTTTCAGCGGTAAAGGTAC
This sequence comes from Ichthyophis bannanicus, assembly GCA_033557465.1. NCBI lineage: Eukaryota > Metazoa > Chordata > Amphibia > Gymnophiona > Ichthyophiidae > Ichthyophis > Ichthyophis bannanicus. Next base: position 571,974,241 of record CM066033.1, read on the forward strand.
AGATGCCCATATAAAGGTGTGGGCGGGGCAGAATCATGGCAAGCGTGTCAGGTAACGTGCGTTATAAGGCACGTTATTATAAGGCGCGTTATAAGGCACATTACAAGGCACCTTATAAGGCACAGTACAAGGCGCGTCATAAGGCACGTCACAGGGCACCTTATTAGGCACAATACAAGGCACGTGCATAACGTGCCTTATACTGTGCCAAAGAAGGTGCCCTGTAATGTGCCTATAAAGTGCCCTATACTGTGCCCAGTAAGGTGCCTTGTAACGTGCCCATTACGTGCCCTGTACTGTGCCCAATAACGTGCTGTGTAACGTGCCTTATAAAGTGCCCTGTACTGTGCCAAATAAGGTGCCTTGTAACATGCCTTATATTGTGCCCTGTAACGTGCCCAATAACGTGCCATGTACTGTGCCTAATAAGGTGCCTGGTAACGTGCCTTATAATGTGTCGAATTAGTAGCCCCATAACGACCTATAAGGATTGTTGGCAACTGTGGCGAGGGTACTATGGGTCGTCAGCACAGATCCACAGAGATATGACTGTCCAAAGGAATGACAAGTAGTTGCAAAGGACAGGCCTAAAAAACAGGGACAAACAGATATTGAACCCATGACCAGTGGGCAGAAAGTCAGTGAACAAACCAGCAGGCTACACCACCATGTTGAGTTACACAGCAATGTCCGCATGCAAGAACACTGCAGGACACCACAACAAATGCCTGTTGTGTGTCAGGATAGGGCAACTTCACCAGTACCCATGATGCAACACAAATGCAGAGCAGATGTTCACAGCTGATATTGCAGTCTGTAAGTGGTACAAGAGACACAGATAAACATATGCACACACACCATGAAATGGAATGCCCTGAACATAGCATGACAAGGAGCGAAGATCCAAAATAGAAAGGGTGGCAGGGGCCTGTAGAGGGGACAGCCATGTGCATGGTCAGTGGACCAGGGCAAAATGGGGAATAGAACCCAAAAGGAGCACATGAGAATTGAACCCACACAACAACGTGTCCAACAACAGCAGTACCAACCCCCCAAGCCAACTGCCCACCTGGATATCATAGTGATTAGAACCATATGTAACAGCCAATATGTGATAGACAGGCTGCATAGAGTGCACATTGTGGTGCACAGCAAAGAGAAGAGAGTGTGTGCGGAGAGGTGATGAAGTTGCAGCCATTGCATGGTAAGGGTAGCAAAACACAAGAAAAAAAGAGAAAGAGAACATGCTGGGATCAAACCCACAACCTATGGCAGCACAATGCATGCCTCTAACCACTATGCCAAACAACCACAGCAGCTGCAATGCTAATATGTACCACTAAATGGCATGTGTGTATGGAAAGTCATAGCACCATGTGAGGCGGCAGACGGCTGGCACACAGGCAACTGCCAGTGGTCCAGGACGGTCAGTACGGTGATGCAGCAGCACAGACAAATGTCTGTACATAATGTCACACAAAAGCCACTGGTCCATCCACAGATGAGGAGCAGGGCTGATCATGTTCAGGAGATGCAAGGTGTGCACATGTACAAAGGCGGTGCTGCATGTGGAAACCCAAACACCCAGGAGTCATGAAATGTCCAGGAAGGCATACATGCCTGGCAATACAGGACACACAAGCCAGGAAAAGCATATACAGCTAGATGCCTGCTAGCCTACACACAGATATATGTGATGGGTGTCAGAGCCTGGCCATGATATCAAGCAAAATAGTGTCCATGGCAACATAACTCTCATAATGTACATCAAATGATGACAATGATTAACTGGACCCCGTCAGAGCAATGCAGGGAATTTGGCCTGACAAAAGCTACATGGGGAAGTGAATCCAGGTCCCCAGGTACACAGACCAGTGTGAGAACCACAGTGCCACACAAACACATCAACATCTCTGCAATGGATGATGTGTAGACAAGGAGGCTGGCGCATATCCAATCAGTCCCTCAGCCACTGCCTGCACCAGTGGCAATGAACACCAATGTCAGTTATGTCCGACACACACATCCCAGGTGTGGATGTAGAGGCTGCAGCCTGGGCATGCATGTGCCCAAGTAGTAGAGATGCCTACCCACAAGAAGCCACAATGCCCAAACACAGATGACATCCAACTGTACAGGTACATGGGAGTGATGAATGTACCTGTGTTAAAATGGAAAATGTATGTGTCCACCACTGAAACCATCTGTGCATAGGAATGCTGCAGCAGAATGTCCAATACACTACACACACACTGTGTATGATCGAACACACACATTGGGCAACGACCTTAAAGGTCGACAGGCGACACAGTGATGTGAGTGAACCAGATGGCACTAATGTGCGCTGTCTGCATCATCATGGGAATAGCACAGGAACACACAACTAACAGGGGGCATGGTGCAGACTGGTGCACCAAGCTGGCCACATAAGCAGGAGGCGATAGGGTCGGAACGGAGGATACCTAGATGTAATGTCACGCTGCCATACAGTAATGTAGATCTGCAGTGCACAGGCAAATGCAGAAACAGTAACAAAATGCCATGTCCCAATGTCCAAACAGCAGCCCCCCACTGTATAGAGCAGGGGTCGGCAACCCGCGGCTCCGGAGCCGCATGCGGCTCTTTCTCACCTTTGCCGCGGCTCTGGAGCACACTGCCCGCCCGGTATTAAAACGTGGCGTTATGGGCTCCCTCCATTCTTCTGCAGCCGCGGCTCCCTGCCTCTTAGGGAACCGCGGCTGTGCTTTTAAAATCATCTCGGAGCACTTCCTGTCTTGACGGGCTCCGTGCAGCATTGTCCCGCCTCTAAAGGAAGTTTTGGAGGCGGGACAATGCTGCACGGAGCCCGTCAAGACAGGAAGGGCTCCGAGATGATTTTAAAAGCACAGCCGCGGGTCCCTAAGAGGCAGGGAGCCGCGGCTGCAGAAGAAGGGAGGGAGCTGACATGGAGGGAGGGAGCAGATATGGATGGATGGATGGAGGGAGGGGGCTTACATGGATGGATGGAGGGAGGGGGGCTGACATGGAGGGAGGGAGCTGATATGGATGGAGGGAGGGGGCTGACATGGAGGGATGGAGGGGGCTGACATGGAGGGAGGGAGCTGATATGGAGGGAGGGGGGCTGACATGGAGGGAGGGAGCTGATATGGATGGAGGGAGGGGGGCTGACATGGAGGGATGGAGGGGGCTGACATGGAGGGAGGGGGGCTGACATGGAGGGAGGGGGGCTGATATGGATGGATGGATGGAGGGAGGGAGGGGGGCTGACATGGAGGGAGGGAGCTGATATGGATGGAGGGAGGGGGGCTGACATGGAGGGATGGAGGGGGCTGACATGGAGGGAGGGAGCTGATATGGATGGAGGGAGGGGGGCTGACATGGAGGGGGCTGACATGGAGGGATTGGGGAGGCGGGCTGACATGGAGGGAGGGAGCTGATATGGATGGAGGGAGGGAGGGAGGGAGAGAGGGGGCTGACATGGAGGGATGGAGCACTGGTAATGGGGTTGAGGGGACGAGCACTGGAAATGAGCTGATTAGGGGAGGCTAGGACTGGTAATGATTTGATGGGGGTAGGACTGGTATTGGGCTGATTAGGGGAGGCTAGCACTGGTAATGGGGTTGAGGGGGGATTAGCACTGGAAGCGAGCTGATTGGGGGGCTTTGACTGGGCATGGGCTGATTGTGGGGAGGGGAGGATAGAGCTGCTGGCCCTGGAAGATAACTGGGGGCTAAGGCTACAAATGGGCTGATATGAGGGGATGGGAGAATGGAACTGGATCTGAGAGGGGCTGCCATGGTATTTGTACTAGAAGGGACTGGTCAGTGGGGAAGGAGGGGGACTGGAAGGAAATGGACACCAGTGGCAATCATGGGAATGCAAGTTGACATTGGAAGGTACTGGGAGTGAGGACTGGAAAGGGGTTGATATTGGGGAGGGTTACTGGGACTGGAAATAGGCTGATGGAAAGAAGTGAAGAAAACGAAAGAAGAGATAAGAAATGGCAGATGGACCATAGACCACAGAAAGAGAGCCAAGAGAAGAAAGGAAAGCAGAAGCCTCAGATCGGGACCAGCATGATCAAAGAATAAATTGGTCAGACAACAAAAGTAGAAAAAATAATTTTATTTCATATTAGTGATTTGACTACAAAATCATCATCATTTTGAAATCAAATATTGTTACTTTTTGTTGTGATATTTTCTGGCGTATTTTTTTTGGTGTGCGAAGGAAGAGGGGTAGTCTTATACGGCGAGTATAGGCCAAACACCTATATTTTAACAGGAAAATTAGGGGGTCGTATATAGCATTAAGGTAAGAAACAATATATGCAGTGTTAGATTTGTTTTAAATGTCGCAATGGTTTTGCGGCTCCCAGTTTTTTTTTTCCCTTTGGAAACGGGTCCAAGTGGCTCTTTATGTCTTAAAGGTTGCAGACCCCTGGTATAGAGCATATGTGTGGGTATCAATGGGTCCTACAACTGTGTAGATGCCCAGTCAAAAGTCCGTGATGTATGTGAGAATCAGCAGACATCAGTTACGCAGGTACAAAAACACCTTTAATGACCAAATGGGAGCAATAACAGTTACACAAGGCAAAATGAGGACATGGAAACAGGTAGGAGATGCACATGCTGCCAAAAAACAAACATAGCCAAACCTCACAGAGATAGAGGTAGCACAATGCAGAAGGCTTGCTGCAATTGGCGTTGTGGACGCAGAAACACCACAGATATGCCAATGAACAGAGAATGCACAACCTAAGGCCGAAATATGAGACACCCCCCCCCCTGCACTACAGCCAAGGTAATGGTGCAATGTCTGTGGCACAATGCTATGACATACGGAGGTCTGTGCACACATGCATTGATGGGGAGGTAAATCAATGTACAGTGGGACATCTGTAGAGGAACCACACACAATAACATGTATGTGTAGGTAGAACAACGGGACTAAAATGGTGCATGAACCCACACAGAATCCATGTAGGCACATGAACCATTGCTAACCTGGAATCAGGCAGATGCACATGCACCGTGTATGCACAATAATGACAGAGTGCTGCCCCAGATGAACTGTAACACCCCCTGTGAGTGTCAAACCGCAATCACAGATGGTGGCACGCATCACAGTGGTGTGGTGGCTACAAGTTTGTCATGTCCAAGTACAAGGAAGGCAGACATAGCAACATGGCCTACAGGATGTTACCCCTGTGGCACACACGTGGCTGCATGCAACTGTCCACAGAAACATATGTCGACATACTGCACTGCAGGTCCCACACATGGCCCACACACATCAACACATTGTCAGATAGATGGACAACATACATTGCGTATGTGACATCCTGCTGTATATGTTTGGTTGAGTACACATTGTCCCCAGTGAAAATGTCCTCTGAAAGTACACATGTGCTGGTACGGCTGCCACAAATCCATGGGCATGCAAGGTTATGTGTGACAACTCAGTGTGCCACAGTAATGCAGACTGTACTGTGTGTCCATCGCGATGAGCATGACACACGGCCAGAGTACAGCAGCAATGTTGTGTCAGTTGTCCCTGCTCGGCACAAAGTAGTAGTCAAGCAATAATGTCCATCATAGGCGTGTGTCCCACTTACTGAGGCCCATCACCCAATGGCACCATCCCCCAGAGATCTTTGCATGGAGCTGCTCTGTCCACCAATGATACTGTGATGGGTAGGCCAGGCGCAATGTAGATGATATGTCATGTGTCTCCGCTTTGCCCTGTGATATAGGGAGGAGAAACAGGTCATGGTATGCTGCACACAAAATAAGGTCACAATGGAGATGGAAAAAACCTCAATATGTACATAATGAGATCTCAGACATCTACACAGGACATGATTACAACATAGAGCACAGTGTGTGTTGCACACAGCTGGAGATGGCACGGCCGACCAGGTTGCCATCTCAACACGGCCATGTCTATGGCCATGTAACACAGGCTACCCAATGGGCCACAGCATGTCCAGCAGTGTTGGTGCACACAAATCCCACAGAGGTCCCCGCCAAAACAGACAGCCCATAACAAACATGTGAAGTATGATGTGGGTCAGAACAGAGCACATATGCAATGTACCATCTGTGTGCAGCAGGTGTGCAATAGGGACTGTCCAATGCAGGCAAAGACCACAAGAGGTCACAGTAAAGGTAGGGTATGTCACTTGGATTCCTGCAATCACCATGCCTGCATGTGGAGCTGGCAATACCACATGTTCAAGGTCTGTCAATATCTGTGAAACGGAAGTGTTGATGTATAGAGGACTGGCAGCAGACACAAGACAGGTCAGTAGAAATCATAGAAGACATGTGTAAATACATGCACACACTGCACACAAGGGCACCAGCACAGGGTTAGAAAAAGAGCAGTGAGCACCACCGCACAGGTGTCCAGGCATATCCCATCACCAGACAACGCACAAGGGTAGCAGAGAGTGTGTTATCACATAGATACCTCCCAAAAACACAGACACACACACACACAGTGAGACAGGGAGAGCATGTCACCAGTAGCATACGGCCCCTGTGAGCCCAAGCTGAGACCAGTGGAAGAAAGCATCACAGTCCATGCAAGGAGACACAGATGTTGTATAATGGCACAATGCTATGGAAGGGGTGTATGTGCCACCCGCCACCAACACACCCTGCGCCTGCAGACACACACAACTCCGTCACATGTGCCACAAATACAGTTGTGAAAACCAAGAACCTGACCTGAACTAATGGCCATATGGTTGCCAAACTGAACATGTGGGGTAGGGAGGCACAGGCCAAACAGGTGCACCACAAGATATGTGTAGTGGACAGAGAACAACAGAAATGTGATATGCCGCATTGCCCCCACAGTATATATACCACTATGTTCACCCAACACAGTCACCTGCAGGATGATGGATGTACTCACAGGTACCACTGCACCTCTGCGATGGCCATGAACATCGGCTACTCCTGAGGATGGAAAGGCAGAATGGAAAAATAAATATGTGCAGAGACAGGCCAGAAACAGACACGGCAGCATGTACATGTAGACTAATATACACATCACCACATATATAGGACTTACATGAGAACAGATCCTCGATCAGACGTTGCCTGACTGCTGTTCCCACATGTGTGTCACCACGGCCACCTGCAGGAGGGCACAGTGGATCCTACTCCACATCCTCATTAATGTCAATCCAGATATTGTGCCTGAGTGCAATGTTATGTAGGATGCAACAGGCCAGAATGATCTGTGCCACAGTCATGGGTTTGTACTGTAAGGCCCCACCGGTCCTATCCATACACCTGAAGTGACTCTTCAAAATGCCAAAGGTGGCTCGATAACTGAGCGGCTGGAGGCATGGGCCTCATTGTATCTTCTCTCTGCATGTGTCCGTGGATGATGCACAGGAGTCAGCACAGACATGACAGCCATATCCTGCATCACCTGAGGACAGAAATGTGGCAAGGTCAATCATGACTTGGTGGTCACACAAGTGCGCACAAGCATCTACGTGTGAAAGGTCAACATAAACACGACGACACGCACACATGATGTCTCATAATGGCACACTGCAGCTGTGCACCAGCGTTTGTGGTTGTGAGATACACGACATGGGGGTGAGGCTATGAGGGCACCACACATCAACAGTAACCAGACCAATCACATCACCAACCTCCTGCAGCCCAAACCCACGAGTGGCATCCCTGAACACAGCAGGAGGATATATGGCAGTGCCCCAGGACTGGGACAGAGAACAGCATGCGTGCAATAATGTGACGGCCATTTTACAGTACACACACATATGCTATCACAGTAACATATACAGTAGGGGTGTACCCACAACGGATTACACTACACACCAATACTGACCAACACAGAGCAGACATGTGGGATGCCACGTCGCACCACAATGTCAGCCACATGATGCTACAGACAAGTTAAATGGGGTGGGCCCCCCCAACACACAGCACAGCATGAAAAAAATATGTGAGCTAACCCAGGCCCCCCTCTTCCAGTAGCACACACAAACATCTTTTAGACAGAGTCAACTAGGAACACACAACCCAGACTGACATATGTACATTGGTGTATTTATTTCCAGTCTCTTTTATACCGCACTATTCAACATCAGTGCGGTTTACAATAAACATAGAACTACACATTTCCTTGGGTACTTTGTGTTTACAATGAACAGGTATTTAGAACTTGGATAACAGGGGGTAACTATTTACAATCTTGCAACATGGTGGGGTTCACATCATTTTGTCTAGTTGTGGGAGTTTTGTGTTGTGCCTGTGGATGAGGCTGATATGTCATTGTCTATCTGATAGTGCAGGAGGAAGAGATGGTGCTTCAAGGCTTTCCTAAACTGGAATAGGTCAGGAATTGCACGGATGTTGGGGGGCAGAGAATTCCAGCATCTGGGCGCACAGAATTTGAAGGCTCTGCTTGCTGTTGACTGGGTACATTGGGTTATTGACTTTGGAACTGTCAGTGTGTTGAGTGCTACTGATCTTCTGGATCTGTTAGTGGGCGTGGTCTGGATCAAATCAGATAATGATGAGGATGAAACCCTGTGAATGGCTTTGAATGTCAGCAATAGGATTTTGTATTTGAGTCTGCTATGAATCGGGAGCCAGTGGAGGTGCTTCAGTATGGGCGTCACATGGTCATTCCTGGATGCTCCATATAGGACCCTAGCTGCAGTGTTCATAGCAAGTTGCAGTGGATTCAGAGTGGTCTGGGGGAGCCCATGTTAGATCACATTGGCATAATCAAAATGCGGTATGATCAGCGCCTGATAAATTGTCCTAAAGTCTTCTGGTTCCAGCAAGGCTCGTAGGGGTCTGAGGGATCGTATCTTATGGTATACCGCCCTAACTATATTGCCTATATGTAACTTTGTATCTAGCCTTTGGTCTAAAGTGACGCCGAGGTATCTGATCGTGGGTTTGGTTAGGAAATCTGCCTCCTTGACACTTAGAAATGGTGGTATGGAGAAGTTTAGATTCCTTGTAATAAAGAGTACTTCAGTTTTTTGTGTTGGATCCTGAGGTTTTGGGTTTGGAGCCAGTATGTGTATGTGTATGTGTGTGAGTCCAGTATGTGTGTGAGTATGTGTATGTGTGTGAGTCCAGTATGTGTATGTGTGTGAGTCCAGGCTGTGCACAGTAGGTGATGTCAAATGATATGTGTGCACACCAACATGGGGGACCACACCAAAAGACGTTCATCAACGGCACCTGGAAACAGTATAACCTGCATGTGTACCGTGATACACAAATGAGCAGTGACACACATATGGGCCACATAGTTATGTCTGGAAACACACAAACATATGTGTCCATGTCCCCTGTGACAGTGACATGGCATGCTGGAGGACACTGCCCCACACAATGTCAGTGATGCACAACCACAATGCAGGGAGAGGCATGCAGGGGTCATATTCAGCAATGGGACCATGTATGGGAGACATCGGATGGGCAGTGATGTGCAACAGCGTGATGGTCCGTGCATGTAATATGGCCCTAAGAAATGTCTGAGGTGCAGCATGCCATGTCATGTGTGTTGCAGGGCATATGCAGTCAGAAGCCCTGAATGGAACACCGAAGGTGACCCTCTCACACCTGTGCAAGGTGCAGTGACCACAGGACACAGAGACAACATGAGCATTTTAGAGATGGCTAATACCCACCCAGCAGGACACAGTCCCCATATTGTCTGGCCTCAAATTGCCTGAATAGTGCCGAGTGTTGCAGGATATGGGAGTCATGGGCAGACCCTGTAAACTGGGGAACCACATTCAGAATACGCATACCTGCATAACAAACAACCTGAACATTCAGGGAATGGAAGTGTTTGCGGTTGCAGAATGCCACCTCCCTGTCTCTGGGTGGGACCAGGGCAACATGTGTGCAATCAATAGCTCCCATCATGTGTGGTATCCCTGCAATCCACTGGAATGCCTGGCCCAGGGCCCCCCACTGTTGCCTACTGTTAGGGATTGTTATGTAATCCCTAACCCGGCTGAACATGGCCCACAGTACCTGATGGAGACAGCATGAGAAGGTGGGCCTGCTCATCCCCCCACTGTGGCCACCGAGGACTTGAAGCAGCCAGAGGCAAAGAAATGTAGGGCAGACAGGAGCTTGGCCAATCCCAGTATGGCATGTGACCGGGCAGTCTGGGGCTCGAGGTCAGGTTTCAGATCCTCATAGAGCACCCTAATATCCCCTGTGCTCAGATGGTAGAGGGAGATGACCTGGTCCTCACGAATGTCCTGGAGCAGGGGCCTGGACATGCAGAGGCGAGGCAGGTGATGGCGTGCCTCAGCATGCCTATGGTGCCGTGCTGGACCTACCTCGGCCTGTGGAGCCTCCACAGCAGCAGGTCCATGTTGCTGCGGGACTACACCCATGCCCAGTTCCACAGCCCCAAGGACACTATCTCCCTCATCAGGCAACCGCAGCTAGTCGAGTCCCAGCAACACCACCACTGCACAACCCGCATGGTCAGTGTGAGTCATCATGGACAGAGGCCCTGAGCGATGTGGGGAGCTAAATACATTGCAGGGCATGGCAACTAATCAGAACCAACATAACACAGCTGCAGATGCAATAATGCACACCAACAACAGGCTGGCAAATGTACGGAAGTGGAACGACGTAGCATGCGCAGTAGTGCGTGTAACAAAACACACAATCATGTCTCGTGATTGGATCATGCAGAATGCGCGTAAGAAGGGGAGGGCCATGCCGCATGTCTCGATGCATGTAGCGAATGTGGAACGTGCGCCTACACAAAGTGCGCGTGGATGCAACACATGGGGGCTGCATAATGGCATTGCACGTGTACTGCCATGCATTACGCCCATCATACATTACGCACATGCATAACATGGAACAACGAGTGCCTGCACAACATATGCACATTCCAATGGCAACGCACGTTGCTCCATGCTATGCACACGCGTAACGAGTGTATTGGGTGTAACATGCGTCAGAGCGCGCGTGCATAACGTGGAGCAACGTATATTGATGTTGGAACACGCATACATTGTGCAGGTGCACATTCCATATTCACTACGTGTGTGAGGACACACGGCGTGGCCCTCCCTGTCTTATGCGTGCGCTGCATGATCTAATCACGAGACGTGCATGTGACTTTATCGACGTGCATTATGCCCAACTCGTATGTTGCATGCGTGCATAGTGTGGAGCAATGTGCGTTGATGGAACGCATGTTCCAACCTCAACTCACATTGTTTCATGTTATGCACGTGCGTAATGTACGTGTTGGGCATAACGCGTGGCAGTGCGCACGTGGAGCGACGTGCATTGCTGTTGGAATGCATGTTGCATAGACTGCACCTTGTACATAAAAAGTACAGCAGATAGGCAATGGTGGCACACCATGGAACACAGCAGAGCACAGGGAGATGGCTGCAGCAGTGACACCAGCAGAGGGGAGCCGGACAGTGCCGAGGCAGGCCCATTCAGCCACGGCCAGGAACTGCAGCAACAATGCAGAGGTGTGGCAGGTGGCAGGTGCTATCACAGGCCAGTGCCAAATGATGCCAGGAAGAGGGCAGCCCGCTACACACAGGAGGAGAATGATCTCCTCCTGGCAGCCATCCTGGAGTGCTATGAGGTGCTTTTCAGGCAGCTCAGCAGCACCACAACCATCGTCCAGAGGAATGATTCATGGGAGGAGGTGACCACAACAGTTGCCACAGCAGGGGGACCCACCCGTGACACTGAAAGCATATGGAAAAGATTCTGCGATATTAAGCGCTCTGTCCGTTCTCCCCCCATTGATGAGTGATGCCATGCATGTGCCACAGGAGGGGGTGAACCACATAGAGCCACACTGTCAGCCCTGAAACAGCAACTGGCCAACAGACTGGGGCCCATCTACCTCCACGGCCTGCCGCCGGAGCTGGATACAGCAGACCCATGAGCAGGTGGGACATAGGAATGTGATCTAGGGTGTGGCAACACACAGGGAAGAGGGAGGCCAGGGACAGGCCACAGCCAAAGGACCATGCACAGACAGGGTTCCAGGAGGGATAATATGGCCACCAGTGACAGGAGCAGCAGAGCGGCCATGGGTGATGGTGTCAGCCAAGGCCTGTGTGGCATGTAATTGACATCTCACTGCAGACCTGTGACAGTGATAGAACAGCTGAGTGTGGCTGTCATGGGCTGGGCCACACCGGACCTAGGGGGCCCTGGGATGGTGACGTGATGATGGTGCACATGGGTGAGGGTGGGTGGGTGTAGGGCAGCAGGCACAGAGGGGGGAAGGCAGGGGCAGGGATCATTGACCACCTATGTGCAGTGGAGCCACACTGGAGGGGGTGGGGGCAACAAATCATCCAGCGATGTAGGGTGTGTTGGTGACAGTGTCCCCCTGCACCCACGTGTGCATTGGGTGGGGTGGCAGTGGCGGTGGTGGGATGGCTGCAATGTGCAATGTCAATCAATGGGGTGGGTGCACCGAAGCGGGCAGGGTGGGGGCAATGGGGATGGGAGGGCAGCCCCCGGATGCCGGACATGGGAAGGGGCACCATCCAGGGGGTGGCATGGGCATGGTGGCCGGTGTGGCCTGGCCAGACCCACATGGCACACATGCACCCATGCACATACATGGCATAGGCACCCACTGTCAAATTCCGGTTGCACCATCATGACCCAATGCCATCACGGGGCAGGCACCCCTGTGCACAGATCCCAGCCACCACAGGGCACACCTGACCCAGACAACAGTGCGCTGGCAACCCCACCAGCACCCCAGAAGCCCCAGCAGTGTACATGGCCCATACCCATTTGCACGCACACACATCCACCGGTGAGGCGCCGCTGACACCGGGAACACATACAACTGATGGCACACCACATATCCCTGCCCTGGAACTGACCCTGGCCACGTTTCCACAGCTGGGGCTGGCCCTGATTGCCCTACATCACCCGCAGCCCACCCTGCTGCCACACCTAACCTGTGTATCCCTTCACCCCATAGGTGACATACATGCCATGGAGGTGGCTGCAGAGGTGGGGCCCCCCAGTCCAGAACTGCATCCCCCATCCAAGGTGGACACATATGTGGGGGTGCCTGAGGAGGGTGAGGTGGAGATGGTGTGGGAGGGAGAGCCAGCGGTACACCACCTCCCAGAGGATGGCACTGAGGCAGATGGGGTGTGGGACACAGCCAGTGGCACGGCTGGACCACCATCCCCAGGGACAGCAGTACAGCCCACACAACAGCAGTATGGTCCACACAGGTAGCCATCATACAAGTGTTCGGGGAGATGAAGGCACACTCCGAGGCAGTGCATGAGGATGCAGAGGGTGAGTGACCGATCCATCTGTCCAGCCATCATGTGTGTACAGGTGGACTGTGCAACCCGTGTCCCACTGCTTCCACTGTGTCTCACCCACAGGCATACAGAGGGCATTGAAGGAGATGGAGGAGGGACAGGATCGCCTGCGGCGGGAGATGCGCCACCAATGGCTGCAGTTGGGTGTCCTATGCCGCGAGAGGCGGACTCAGAACAGGACTGCAGCGGCAATAGCAGCCAGCATGGCTTAGACGGTGACCATGTACAAGGTCATACTGTCACACATAGCGCAGCCTGTCACACCAGCACAGGTCCAAAGATCAAAACCAGGTCGAAAACACCATCCAAACAAAGATAACTTTTTTTGTCGGAACAGCCAGCCCAGTAGAGAGGAGAATTCCCTCCCACCGCTGTGGCCTTTCCTTTTTAATCATTAAGTTAATAAAAACAGCATTCACTTAGCTGAAGTTGTAGAGCAAAGGCCGCTTCCATCCACACAGCAATGCCAGAAACACGACGTGGCACGTTTCGGGGTAATTCCTGTACTACCCCTGCATCAGGTCAAAACACTGCTCGGCAGCCAAAATGCTTCATAGCTGATCTCTGAAAAGAACGTTTTTTTATTCTGAGGCGTCCACAACGTAAGCACAGCTGATCTTGATCCATTAATAAGATTGACAATCCGGAGAGCCTATCAGAGCTGAAAGGGGAAGAATCATTGAACAGAGACCACCCCCCAAGGTCTGAAGACACAAAGAGGATTATAAAAGTGTATGCCAATCAACCTGCTGATTTAAACCCCGCGGGTGCACCGTGTCTAAGCGAAAAATCCATCTCTGTTCCAGATATTGCAAAGCTTGAAGACGATTTCCCCCTGAGCACCAGCACAGGTGGCAGAGGCAACATCCGCCCCATGTGGTGCCTGGGGACATGCCAGATGTGGCAGAGGGCACAGGGGGAGGGTGTGGGGAGAATGGTGTGCATGGCTAGGGATCGTAACACAGGTGTAGGTGGGGGGTCGTTGTGCACAATAAAGGAAGGTATCACTGGTGTAACCTGTGGTCACATGTCTATGCTTCCAACTGAATGGTCCATGTCCCCTGTCACACATGTGGCTGCCCTGGGAACATGCCCCTGCCCCTCCCTGCCCAGGGTACACCCTTGCCTACCAGTCCCTGGCTATGCACATATGGCCGTCACACTGAATGGCCCTGTCTGCCACCATACCTCCCCCTGTGCCTGACCCAAGAGGCCCCCCCATTGGAACACAGCCCTGCCATACACATCCCACCCTCCCTTCCACAGCTGTGCCACAACCCACACCCAGGTCCCTGCCCCTGATGCCCTGTGACCCACTGACATGTGTTTGCATCACCTGCCCCCAGCAACGTAACCAGGCCACAGCACAGCCCTCACCCCCTGGTGATTCTGCACCACCCACCCTCACCCCCACCACCCCCAGCATATCCGCCACCACTGGGTCCATGCTGGCCCATCCCGCCCCCATGGTACCACAGCCAGGCGGGGCGCCTGTGGCAGAGCTGCCCCATCAGTTGGATGCACCCCATGCCCATCTGTGGGGCCATCGCTGCCGTATCTGCACACCCTGTACTATGCAGGACCCATGTCCATCCTGCAACACCCCCACTGCTGGTGCCCCATTCACACTGCGTACCACCTACCAGTCTGTCCCTGCTCCACAGTCGTCCCAGCCACCTCCATCCCCACCCTCACCCCTGGCCCTGCACCGCTGGCCTGCTGTCCTGCATGCAGGTCTACATCCATAGCCCCCCTCATGCCCCCCCTTGACCTCCACAGCAACACCCCACCCCACTCCCATTCACCCCGTCCCTCACCTGGAAGTGGGCCACACAGGTCATGGCCCCATCTATGCCCCCTGGGGTCTGCACCCCCAAACACAGTTCTACCCGCACTGCTGTCCTACTCCACCCACTGATGTCTGGCCTGTCCCCCTGGCCCATCCCCTGCAGACATGCCCCCCATCACCATGACACCCCCTGGTATCAGTACCCCCTGGGGGTCACACAGGGACATGCATATGCATGGCAGGCACACCCCACATGTCATGTTGCAATCTGGGACCCTGGGACTTGCTGAACATGGCAACAACAGAGGAGTATGTACAATAGGGGGGGTTACATATGCATGCTGTGTGCTACCAAGGATCCTGGCCCCGCCGGCCCACATGCCGCAGGCATTGTCAGTCCTGGGGCACAGGATGCCAGAGACTGTCTGAGACGTGGGTCCGGCTGATCCTCACACCCCCTGTGAGCTGCCCTGGCTGGGTGGCTGGTAGACTGCGCCTGCTGTGTGCATGTCACACTGCATGCAGAGCTGGTAAGCTACCATGCCCATGGTCACAGCCATCTACCCTGCAGCTTGGCACAGTCCCCGCAGGGCATATGCCTGTGCCTGCATCACCACAGCCATGTGGAGGCCACACATGCCCCAGCACTGGCACACACTGCCTATTGTCTTTGTGGCTGCATGTATGTCCTGCCATCCCATGCTGATGTGTGCAGTCTGTGCGCCATGATGGGGCTGCCACTGGCACTGTGGTGCAGATGGCAGGGGCCCCCAGCACCTTGTGAGGGCATGTGCTGCCCCCCACCCCCACACCTGCCTCAACCCCATCCCCTTCCCCGGCCACTTGCTCCCCACCCCAGCCCCCCTCACCCAACGCCGTGCCCACTCCCACACCCCTGCCAGCCCCTCCCCACCCCACCCCCCTGAGCCCCTCCCCTCCCTCCACCACACACCATCCCCCTTTGGGCTGGCGCCAGTCCCGAGTGCATGGCATGGGCCGCTGCCACATGGCTGTTCCCAGGGTGCATCCGCCTGGTACATCTCTGCACCCCACAGTGGGGGTACATCCCAGCTCCCCTAATGTACACCCCAGACCACACACAGGGGGCGTATGTACCACCACCCCCCCTGTCCACCTGGCGGGCAGACATGCATCAGTGTACCATGTCCCTGCCCCTCCCTCTGTCACCCATCCCCCTGTCCAGCCACATGGGTACACATTTCCTCCCATAGCCAGCCAGGGGGAGCAGTGCATCTGCCCTCCACCCAGACCCCAGAACCATATCTGCCATCATCCCCTGCAGCCCATGAAGGCCTGGCACAGTCACCACTTGGCAACTCTGCCAACCATGCCCCCTTGCTCCCCTGCCCCATGCCTAGTTGCATTGCTGTGTCCCCTCTGTGATGCCCCACCACGCACCAATGTCCATTCCCCTGTTACCAATGACACACCTGACCTTTCTCGCCTCTTCCACATCCATCATGGTGTCCATGGTGGGCCCCACCCCCAGCATCTACAGACCCCTGTGCCACCATATCTCACCACCCAGCCAGATGCTACATGCCCTGCACAGTGCATGGGGGACTGGGTATACACAGACAGGCACACAGCCATAGCATGCTGACCCAATGACATGCCCTTCCCCCTACATGCCACACATGGCAGGGGTGTGTGTGTCCTGTCCGTGGGACATCAGGTATGTGGCTGTGCTGTGTGGCACCCATGCCATGTGCCACACCATGTGTGCAACATTGACATTTGCATGCCACCATGGGTCTAGCCATGGTGGTCCATTGCTACCCCCCCATGCCTGTGCTCATGCATCTATTGTCCTATCATATAAATGGTGTTCTTTTCCTATTTTCCTTGAATGATATAGTATTGTAAACCGCTCTAATGCCTTTTGGCCTAAGCGGTATATCAAATCTCAATAAACATAAACATAAACATATTGGTGCACATAGCCATGCACCGCCCTTACCAGGGGGTGTCTAAAATGTTCTGGTGTGGTGACATGCACCCATGCACACATGGGAATGCATACGACTGACATTATCACCTCTTTGCCATGTGGCTAGATGGGACACTGGACCAGAGTGCATTTGTTAAAGAACTGTACATGGTTTATTTACATGTGTAACATGCCATTTGTACATTAAACATCACCTGCTCATGGCGGTAATGACTGTCCCAGGACACAGGCTGGCACAGGGCAGGGGTCACGTGTGTGACTGCCCCTCATACCCCCTGGGGGCCTCCTGGACCAGATGGATGGCCGGCTGGGTCTGCCTCGCTCCTCTCCCACAGCATGCACAGCATGGACAGGGCCACCAGCACCTTCCCCAGGATGTGAGTGTGCTCCAGCTGTGCATAGGCCTAGGCACGCACTGCCACAGCCAGGCACAGGCCACACATGCAGCCACACATCCCCCCTTGTCTGTGTGCCTGCATGTACGGCACATCTGCCTGTGGTGCTGGGTGGCAGGCCCTCACCCAGTTGGGGGACAGCACTGGCACCATGGGGCAGGTGGCTGGGGCCCCCATTCCCTGTGGCAGCCTGTGACACTTGGGACTGGCAATCCCCTCCTACCCCCCTCCCCCTCTGCCTCTGCACCCTACACCCCTCCCAGCCCCCTCCCACTCTGCCCCCTCCCCCTCACCACCCTTTCCCCACTCCTCCCCCCCCACAGACCCTTGCTCCCCCTTCACTCACCTCCACCTCCCCACCCTCTCCACCTCCCCCTCCTCCTCCCCCTCCCCTCCATGCTTCTGGGCCCCCTCCTCTTTGGCCTCCATGCCAGCTGCCACCTCTGGGCCCCCCTCTGGCTGTTCCTCCTGTGCTGGCTGGCCTGGTCCAGCATCCAGCACTGCTGCGCACTCGTCTGCTTCTGTGGCCGCTGTGGGGGGAAAACATGCATTACTGGCCCCGTCACATCACATACACATCATGGGTACATGACCTGCAGCCTTACCGGCTGCTGGCCCACATGTACATGCCCTGGTTCAGCAGCTCTGCATGTACCCTGGCCAGGAACCATGGATACTTGGCCCTCAGCTCCCAACCCTTCTTACGTAGGTCCTCCACCTGTGAACACAACAAGGTATGGGACCATTAGGGGCCGGTAAGCAGGGTCCATTCTGGGCTACACAGCACACATAGCTGTGGGCAGTTGGTGGCTACCTCCGATGTGTGCTGTGTCCGATGCTCACTGTTGGCCATGGCACATGCATGTGTGAACATGTCATGGTCTCGCCCTACGTATGCTGCAGCTGGGCCACAACACCCCTCCAGCCCATTGGCCTGGCTGTGCATGGCCCTACACCACCATGTCATATGTGCCGCTGCCATCCTGAGTGTCACATTTGCCAGTGGCGGTGGACATGCATGGCACCATCATCCATACACAGTGTGACCGGGTGGGAGCCAGGATTGCCCCACACCCCACACATGTGCACTGTGTCAGCATGTCAGCTACATCCATCTGCCTAGCTATGACACATGTCCCACATATGCACAGGCTGCATGGCATGTGCCACTGTACGCATGGGGGGCTGACCATGTGTGCCACCATTGGGCCTTGGGCATTGCACCAGCCAGGCTCAGGTGGGGCCAGGGTGTGGGCAACCCTGAGCATTCCGGTGTCCTGGTGCAACATGTGGGTGGGCCAGACTCACACCCACCAGCCTGTGAACCGATCATTACACCAGGGTGAACGGCCTACCACCTGGATGTGGCCTGTGCAACCCCGTGAGAATAACCCACGGTTGGTCACGTCAGCACAGGGATAGATGACTGGACTCCTTGATTAGCCCTCGAGAATCCTGGGGCTAAAAGACGGCCTATGAAACTCAACCAGGGGCAGGGACCGCAGCACCAGGATGGATAACAGGGCTCTGCAGGGAGGCCTGGGGTATCCTGGGGCTGGGCAGCCCTGTGAAACTGTAACAGGTGCAACCGCCATCCAACCAGGATGCATAACAGGGGTCTGTGATGAGCCCTAAGGCATCCTGGGGTTAGGGCAGCCCTGTGAAACTGCAACAGCTGTAACCACCATACAACCAGGATGCACAACAGGGCTCTTCAAGGAGGCTTGGTGCATCCTGAGGCCAAGGCAGCCCTGTGAAACTGTAACAGATGAAACCGCCATACAACCAGGATGCATAACAGGAGTCTGTGGTAAGGCCTAAGGCATCCTGGGGCTAAGGTAGCCCTGTGAACCTCAACCAGTAGTAGGGACCTCAGCACCAGAATGGATAACAGGGATCTGCAAGGAGGCCTGGGGCATCCTGGGGCTGAGGCAGCCCTGTGAAACTCAACCAGGAGCAGGGACCTCAGCACCAAGATGGGTAACAGGGCTCTGCAAGGAGGCCTGGGGCATCCTGGGGCCAAGACAGACCTGTGAAACTATAACAGGTGCAACCGCCATACAATCAGTATGCATAACAGGGGTCTGTGGTGAGGCCTAAGGCATCCTGGGGCTAAGGCAGCCCTGTGAAACTCAATCAGGAACAGGGACCTCAGCACCAGGATGGATAACAAGGCTCTGCAAGGATGCCTGGGGCATCCTGGGGCTGGGAAGCCCTGTGAAACTGTAACAGGTTGTCAGACGGCTGCCTGGGTGAGAATCTTCACAGTCTTGACAAGTGCATATATCTATATGATTTGCAAGGTATTGTGGGCAATGTAGTTCATTCACACCAGACACAGCTGCTGACAATAATTTAGTTGTGCTCTTGGGTAAAGCCAATAAGATATTTATTTATGGGGTTATTTCTCCCAACACAGATATGGTTGGTAGCACATAAATTAGGTTACTTGCTTTCAGTGTTAACTTGGAAAAACAAAGTTAAAATCAGGAAAACAACAAATGAAAAGTCACAAAGCAAGAAACAAACTGTTCTTTTCAGGTTAACTTCTGATTACTTCCCACATAGATACAGAAGTGATTCTCTCCTAGCTCACAAGCAATTAGGTAAGGCTTAATTGCTAGCAGTTACCAGCTGAAACCCCTTAGCTGGCTTGCTTTCTACTGTGTGGGTCAAATCCTGCTTCAGGAGCTTTTCTGGGTAGATTAAAGAACAAATTTGTATTTCTTGGTGATGGTTGCTGTACTTTATAACAGAAAGTTACCAACGGAGTTTAGATAGAGAGCAGTCCATATAAACAGGATCCTCATCTGCTATTATTCCCCCTTGTTCAACAAGCATGGGTTCAATATCATGGATTGGCACAGATGAATCTCTCAATGGAACATTTTCAGAAGAATACTTGTTTCCCTGCTGTCTTTTAAGGTTATAGCTAGGGCATAGATCAGTGTTCATACCTGAGCTTCCATTGCTGCTAGAGTTCCTCTCTATATAGCCTGGCCAGTATGTAGTCCAGTTCTTATGTCCAGCCTTCCAATCCATATCCCTGGACACTGGATCTCTCTTCACATACCTTCTGGCACAGGTCTTAGGGCCCCTTCCACGTGCAGCCGTCTCCCTCACAGGTAGCGTCTGGAGATTCCTAGCTCTGCAGCACCATTCCTCTGGCTTTCCCCAGTCCAATGGTGTATGCTGGCCCTTGAAATGCTTCCCAGTAAACGTACTGCTTTGGACTCTTCTAGACCTCTCAAAGGCTTTTCTCTTCCTTCTTCCAGAGGGTCTCTTTCCCTCTCTGTCCGTCCGGTTTGGCTTCTGCTTCTGATGATCCTTCAGATGAAACTGATGATCAAACTCAAGCTGATTCTCAGGATACTGAGGACAATTCTCTGGATATCCAAGGTGATCTTGAAGATGGTCATCTGTAGAATAAACTCTACTCTTATTCTGCTTAGATGAGTGCTCCTCCCTAACACAGCGCAGCTGTGCTGAATCAGGCCCTGCCCTTTGAGATGAGTGCTTAGGAATTACCTCATAGCCCTCCTGATTGAACACACGTTTCCCCCCTTCAGCTCCTCTAATGGCTGTTGGAAACCTGGTGCATTCTGGGACTGGTAGTCTTTTATGGGAAAATTCTGTTTTCTTATTTCTACCAGAACTGACAGGTTGCTTGTTCAGAGTCACTTCACCTTTCCTATAGCTCCTTCCTGAGCTATGATAAGCTTCCTTATCACAAGGTGCAACCGCCATACAACCAGGATGCATAACAGGGGTCTGTGGTGAGGCCTAAGGCATCCTGGTGCTAAAGCAGCCCTGTGAAACTCAACCAGGAGCAGAGACCTCAGCACCAAGATAGATAACAGGGCTCTGCAAGGAGGTCTGGGGCATAGTGGGGCTGAAGCAGCTCTGTGAAACTCAACCAGGAGCAGGGACCTCAGCACCAGGTTGGATAACAGGGCCCTGCAAGGAGGCCTTGGGCATCCTGGGGCTGAGGCAGCCCTGTGAAACTCAACCAGGAGCAGGGACCTCAGCACCAGGATGGGCAACAGGGCTCTGCAAGGAGGCTTGGGGCATCCTGGGGCTGGGCAGCCCTGTGAAACTGTAACAGATAAAACCACCATACAACCAGGATGCATAACAGGTATCTTTGGTGAGCCCTAAGGCATATTGGGGCTAAGGAAGCCCTGTGAAACTCAACCAGGAGCAGGGACCTCAGCACCAGGATGGGTAACAGGGCTCTGCAAGGAGGCCTGGGGCATCCTGGGGCTGGGCAGCCCTGTGAAACTGTAATAGGTGCAACCGCCATACAACCAGGATGCATAACAGGGGTCTGTGGGGAACTCTAAGGCATCCTGGGGCTAAGGCAGCCCTGTGAAACTCAACCAGGAGCAGGGACCTCAGCACCAGGATGGATAACAGGGCTCTGCAAGGAGGTCTGGGCATCATGGGGCTGAGGCAGCCCTGTGAAACTCAACCAGGGGCAGGGACCGCAGCACCAGGATGGGTAACATGGCTCTGCAAGGAGGCCTGGGGCATCCTGGGGCTGGACAGCCCTGTGAAACTGTAACAGGTGCAACCGCCATACAACCAGGATGCATAACAGGGGTCTTTGATGAGGCCTAGAGCATCCTGGGGCTAAGGCAGCCCTGTGAAACTCAACCAGGAGCAGGGGCCTCAGCACCAGGATGTATAACAGGGCTGGGGCATCCTGGGGCTGAAGCAGCCCTGTGAAAGTAAACCTGGGGCAGGAAGCTCAGCACCAGGGTGGGTAATAGGGCTCTGTGATGTGGCCCTGGGCATCCTGGTGATGGGGCATATTTGTGAGCCTGCAGAGGGGAAAGGAACTTCAGCACCTGGGTGATTCAGCCACCTTTCCTGGCCAGTCTCACATCTCTAGGGGGACAATGTTCTGACGAGATATTCCTATTATATGGCATGTCACACATGATCAGAGCATGCAGAAGATCACTGTTAGCTGATATTGCATATGGTGGATACAGGTTCCTGATATATACCACATCATGGTCGAAATGCTGGATGAGGTTTAATTACTTCGAGTAAGCTTTCAAAGGGTTGGCAGACCTCTGTGATGCTGTCTGGTGCATCCTGCAGATGGGTCAGACCTGCATACATCAGCCATGATGCCTACCATTTTCCCTGATTGCCCCACATACACATCCTGTTCCATTGCTGTGCATGTCAGATATGTCTGTTGGTTGCCAGATATTGGTTTACACTGCTAGGTTTGTGTGCCTGTCCCCATGCACTTACCTCATGTGGGTAGTCTGCAGCACGATTGTAGTGCCTGGTGAGGTGCACCTATGACCTCCTCACCCTGTTGAGATTTTGCCTGTGGGATGAGCCAGGGAAAAGCCTCTCCTGGCCTAGACAGATGAGCTCCACCAGCAGATGCAGTTCAGCATCTCTAAACGCAGGCATCCTTGACCTGGCAGCCATGTTGTCTACTGTTTGCTCAACGTTCAGATGACACAGTGATGGTGTATACTGTCATGCGTCCTGCGCATACACGTACTGCCGTGCATCTGGCGCACGTGCGTACTGCTGTGCATGCGCGCATGCCTACCCCTGCGCGTACATACGTTTGAGACGTTTGATTTGTTAGTTTGAGGCATTCTGTAAGGTATCTTGTCATGGCTAATGTTTGTGGGTGGGACGTGCCATATCCCTATCCTTTTGCCATTGTGGTATCCTCTTCCGTCGTTTGGGGTTGACATTACACCCTTTCCTGCCATATTGCACAACCCCAGCCTCATTATGGCACTGTAGTGCACTTCTTGGGCAACTGGGGGGGGGGGCTTGACGATTTGGGAATTGCCAGGGTGTTTTCGGTATAGATATAATAGGTACATATATCCTTAGGTATCTCTCATGCTGTCTCTCATTATATGTGTGTGGTTTACATATCACAAACGTATATTATGTTGCACAGGGCATTGTAATTTGGGGAAAGCTATTTTTACAGGGAACATAGGCAATGTTGTGTTAGGTGGCTTGTACATGACCACGGGGAACACCTGTGCAACTGGGAACCCCGGGCCTTCTAGCACATGGTTGATGTCCCTTGTTGGGGGGAAAGAAGGAGGGGAGCTGGTGCCTGGGGGACTGCCTATCAGTGCGGCACACCCAGACAGGGTGAGGGGGGAAAATACCCCCCCCCCCCAGGGCTGGTGCATATGACCCATACCTGTGACTGGACCATTGGCAGACTGGCAATACTGTGTCTCTTTGCCCACATGTTCTCTCTAGCCAGAGTCTGCCATAGCATACAGTGTGTTGCAACCATGCACCGACTACCTCCAGATAGTCCACTGGCCACGCCCTGGGACATGCTCACAGGGGACACATGTGCACCCAACCATAAGGTGTGCAGCATACACACACCACACTGGCATGTTGGTGATTATGCCCCAGAACAGGGATCACACAGGTGTTACTGCTAAGAGCTAGAATAGAGCACTAAGGGGTATCCTGGACATGCCATTGTCACTGCTAGGTCAGGGCGAGACTGGCCTTCCAGCATGACATGCTGTGTCCACCCTGTACATGCAGGTGGTGTTCACACACTGGTATGTTCCAGCCATGGTCCTACTCCATGGGCAGATGCAGCCTGGCCCCCTCGCCCTCTTTGGGACATACCCACAATACCTTGCTTCTCATTATTCACATTTGCAGGGTGACGCTTTCAACATTTGGACAATGTGGGCCCAGAGCCTTATGGGTAGCCACAGAGACCAATGGTTCGACATACACACACACACACACACACACACACACACACTCCTACTGCAGTACTGTGCAGTTTTCACGGTGTTTGGGAGGCCTGCCCACCACACCACAGACATCTTTGAACTGTGCAGGGGGTGGTGTTAATGCAGTGATGGTACCTGCAACTCCAGCCTGGACCTGACAGCCTTACTCTACCTGCGGTTTTGGATGGTGGTACCTGTGTGAGTGGGCTTTGTACCAGTGCTGTCTGCTGCTGTGGGAATTGCACTGTAGGATGTTGTATCTACCTTGTCGAGGAAAATGTGGTGCTGTGCTCTGCAGGGTCTGCATCTGTGACCTGACTCTGTGCCCCTCTGCTCTGGGACACACTCACTGTGTGTACTACACCTCAGTGCTGCCACTGATGCACAGCAGTCCATGCGGCTACCTTTACTTCTCCTCAGCCAGACCTTTGCTGTTTTTATGTTGTATGTCCATGTTTTGATAAATTGTGGTGATATGCTCTGTGGGGTCTGCAGCTGTGCTCTGTCAGGTCTAGTGGTCTGTGCTCTGTCAAGTCCACTGCTGGGAACTCAACCTTTGACCTTCTGTTCCAGGTTACATTGCCTGTGTGTACATGCCCCAAAGAGTCTGATTTTCTAAGTTATTTTCCATCCTCTCTCCTCGTCACAGACAGTAACAGAGGGTCAATATTTAGTGGCGATGGTCAGTGCTTTTAAAGCACCTGACTGCCACTGCTGCGAATAAAACTGGATATTCATTACCACAGCCTATTCAGCATCCATCGCTGAATATCTGGTTTCACTGGTGATCGCTGCAGCAATCCACTCACCAGCCACTGACCTGTCCTAACTTTATGCAGTTTAGCTATCCAGTTAAGGGCTGAATATTGCCACTGACTGAATAGTTGCTGCGGCAGCCCCCACTTCAGCCCTGGATTTAACTGAGCATCCTTCCTGTGGTCTGTGGGGATATTCAGAAGCACTATCCAGAGAGTGTCATGGAATATCGTGATCGCCAGGGTTTAGTTAGTAACCAGATCCTTAACCCTTTAGATTAATCAACCCCATAGTAAGCGACAACAAATAAAGACCAGCATGGTCCATCTAGTCTGCCCAGGAAGGTTGCTAGGATTATTCCCATCGCTCTGTGCTTGGTTATCCCTCTCTGTACCTTTGTTTAGGGTTGTATCTGCAGCTCTGTGAAGGACTCCTCCCCTCTATTTTTTGAAATGTAAAAGTTATTTACATTTGGTCTGATTCCATTCTCTTGCTATATAGGGAACCCCTGTGTCTGTCCCATGACTTTTGTAATTCTGTCATTGTTTTTGCCCTTCCTTCGGGAGAGATGTAAAGGCATCCACTACCCTTTCTGTGAAATAGCGTTTCCTGGTGTTGCTTTTACTTCCTTGCAGCTTCATTTCATGTCCTCTAGTTATACAGAAAAAGTCTTTATAGCTGACCTTAAACTTTTACTGCAAAACTCAATTACTTATTTCATATTTAGAGGTGTCTGCTCGATTTTCAATTTACATGAAATAATCTGATGTTTTCTTAAACGAAGTGTTACAAATATCAGTGCTCAGACCACAGGAGGGTGCTAATGAACACAAATAAATCTGCAAAATGCTATCTTCAGTTTAAAGGGCTAAAGTTATCACATGCTTATTGGTTATATGATGCTTGTGGTGTCCTTTAACACATTAATCATAATGCATTGAATGCTAAGAAACACCAAAAAGCTTTTTAGACTTGCTTTGATTATCCAGCATCATTTTTCTTTATAAGCTGTCAACATTTAGACGAGATGGCAAAGCAAATAAAAAATTCAAAAGCTGTCTAAGGGTTTATCAAAAAGCTTCCTCTGTGTAAGGCTTGGGCTGTAGGTTATCCCAATCAAGCTATTTGCTTTATGAGCTAAATAAAAAGGCTGCCTTGAGTCAGAATATAGAAATCAATCATCAAGAGATTAGAATCCATTGTTTTGAAGAGGCAGAAGCAGCTTGGAAATTTAGACAGGAACCCTTAGGAGATGGTATTGAGTGCCTCAGTTCCGTACCTGGTGGTGGGCCAAGACGGAAATGTTAACCATTGCTGTTCCAAGCGCAGTGATTGGGGAGCATGAGGAGGAGAATGAGAGGATCGTTTTCCTCTAAGTCAAGCTGAGACAACATCTGCAAGTGAGGGAGATGGAAAATTGGATTCTGGCTTTCAACAGAGCCTAGCAGCTAGGCTGAAAACAGGCATTCAGAAATGCGGGGCACTTTAGAAAGGAATAATTTATGCTATATCAAAGCCGTGATTACCACAGCTTCCTGGCTTCCTATTTCTATCTCTTTATGATGCATTATGCATTTTCAATCTAGCACGCCTGCAGTAATTTAGTTACTATTGTTCTGTGTTTGGGTGGCAGGACGGAGAGAAATATGCTTTCCTGGCAAATGGAAAATGGTAGTAATGCAATCAGATCTGAAGTTTTGGGGTCAGTTAGGACTCTCTCAGGAAAGTTGCTATCTGACTTTGGATGGGAGGAGGTATAGGAATGAGATACTGATCAACATTCAAATGTCATAATGCAAGGCTGGATCTTTTTTCACTAGTGCTCATGTTTTTAATCTTTTAAGTCAGTTTGTTAGTGGTGAATTTTTAGAGCCATGCTTGGGAGACCTCCATGGCTGCAGCAGCTAATCAAGAAAGAGGGTTTAGAACTATTTTAATATATGTGAAAGTGTTCCTTTCACAGTATTTATAACAATAGTTTTGTAAATAAGGACCAGATTTTCCATCAAATTCCTCGTTTCATTTTCTTTTTTCACATTAAGACATATATATTAACAAAGATTAAAAGAAAGTCCCAAGCACATAGCTAAATTAGCCCACAATATGAAAGGGGACCAAGATGCTAAACCATAGGGAGGTAGTCTGGAAAATAAAACAGGACGGTAGAGACACAACTTCACCTAAATTCTGTCTACCAGTCGAGAGAGTTCCTATTTCAATAAGAAAGCATGATACCTTGAAACCATTACAGTGACCTTCCGGAATTAGTGTTTTACCCTAAGAAACTATCCATGCACAGGCTACTACTACTACTACTGAACATTTGTATAGCGCTACAAGACATACACAGCGATGCACAGACACATGTAAAAGACGGTCGCTGCTCAGCAGAACTTACAATCTAGTCAAGACAGACAGCACAATAGCTGTTGACATGGGATACATCTAGGGGGAATGGTAAGGAAACACAAAGGAGATTAAATGAGTCAAGATCCAAAAGCAGCAGCAAAGAGGTGAATTTTCAGCCTGGATTTGAAAAGGGTCAGAGAAGGCACCTGATGTACAGACTCAGGTAGTTTGTTTTATTTAACCAGCTTTCTATACCACCTTATCCTTCAATCAAAGAAGTTTACATTATGTAATTACTACAAACAGGTACTAGATACATTCCCTTGTCCCCAAAGGGCTCACAATCTATGTGTACCCGAGGCAATGCAGGGATAAGTAGCTTGCCCCTAGCCCTCCAGCCTGCAGTACTGTGTCCTAACGACTAGGCTACTCCTCCCTGTTCTAGGCATAAGGAGCAGCAAGGTGAAAAGAGTGAAGTCTGGAGTTAGCAACAGAAGAGAAGGGCACAAATAGGAGCAATTTGCCAGAAGAGCGGAGTTTCCGGGGAGGGATGTATGGAGGTGTAAGAGAGGAAAGGTAGTGAGGAGCTGCAGAGTGAATTCCCTTATAGGTCAGCAGGACAAGTTTGAACTGGATGTGGAAACAGATAAAGAGACAATGAAGTGATTTGAGAAGAGGGGTAATATGCACATGATGAGGCTGGCGGAAGATTAGCCGTGCAGCAGAGTGTTGAACAGACTGAAGAGGAGAGAGATGATTCAGAGGGAGACCAGCAAGGAGGAGGTTACAATAGTCTAGATCGGAGGTGACTAAGGAGTGGATAAGTGTCTTAGTAGTGTGTTCAAAAATGAATGGGTGAATTTTGTTGATGTTGTAGAGAAAGAAACGACAGGTTTTAGCTATCAGTTGGATGTGTGTGGAGAAGGAGAGAGAGAGGTCAAAGATGACCCCAAAGTTGCGAGCTGAGAAGAGAGGGAGGAGTAGAGAGTTATCCATAGAGACTTAGAAAGGAGGAAGGGGAGAGAAGGGTTTAGGGGGAAAATATTTAGACTGATATTCAAATGAAGCTAGATCTTCTTTATACATATGCTTTCAAACAATACACATGATAGCATCTGGTTGAAATCTGTTTGAATTATCTGATACTATCTGTATAATACAGGGCTGAATTTGGGGATGAACCTCATTTTGCTTTTTCACATCTCAACTTAAAACCCATCTCTTTCAGCAAGTCTATAGAATAATAAATGAAGTGGAATGGGTATATGTAGAATGATTTATTTATTTAACAACTTTTTTTTTATATTGCCGTATCTACCAGTCACGGCGGTTTACATGGAACTAATTGAAAACTTGGAACTGTACATGAAATAATATAAATGAAATTAAATTAGCTGTACAAGTTAAACTCTCAAACACTTAGTACAATATGACAGTAGAACATAACTAGTGCAATATAACAGTAGGACACAATATATGGGGAACTATGACGTGTAAGGTCATGGCATTAAGGTAATTGTAGTGAGTGGAAAAGGAAGAGCTCGGGGTAATTATATGTAATATGTTAGATATGCAATGAAGCTACAATTTAAGACTAATTGGAGAAAATAGTCTTTCACTCAACACGTAATCAATCTCTGGAATTTGTTACCAGAGGATGTAGTAAAAGCTGTTAGTGTAGCAAGATTTAAAAGAGGTTTAGACAAGCTCCTGGAGGGAAAGTCCATAAACCATTATTAAAGAGGAACGGGAAAATCCATTGCTTAACCATGGGACAAGCAACATGAAATCAGTGTACCTTTTGGGAACCTGACATGTACTTGTGACCAGGATTGGCCACTGTTGGAAACAGGTTACTGTGCTTGATGGACCTTTGGTCTGACCCAGTATGGCATATCTTATGTTCTTATGTTAATTTTGTTGTTTATTCTTTCATTTTGCCTGACACTGACACTGAGCTCACAGTCTATGCTGGAATTCTGCACGCACTAATTCAAAATTTTGCATTTGTTTGTGATCTATTTTTTATATATTGTATTATTTATTCATTTATATGTGAGATTTGTTATACTCATAAGGCACAAAAATTGACATCATAATGTAAAGTAGGGAGAGAGTACCACAACATTATCAATTCAATAGAAATCAAATAAAACTTTTTTAAACAGTGGGTCAAAAAAAAAGCCAGACCTATATTAAAGATAAGTAACATAAGTTCTTTCAAAGAGCCAAGTTTTCAGCATTTTCTTCAGTTTTTTAAGGGAACTCTCAAAATGAACATCTGAGGGGAGGCGTGAATTCCAAGGATAAGGAGCATTGCAAGAGAAAGTAGCTGATCTAATCCATTCATATCTATGTTGTTTATAAATAGAAACCATCAGCTGATGGGCTTTAGATGAATGGAGAGGACAAATACAGCCCGGTTCCATCTCGGATGTAGAAGCCCTCTGTGTGCTCGGTCAGAGCCAGACGCACAGAGGGCATCGCGATTCTGATCCCGCGGGGCACATCTAGTCCCACGGTGCAAATAGGCTTATAAGTGTAGGTCCCGAACCCTATTCCATCCGGCCTGCAGGTACAGGCCTTCCCCAACTAACTCAGTCAGGGCTTTTAAATGGAGCTGTGGCGTCATGGCGTCTGATTGCCATGGCACCGTGGCTCCATTTAAAAGCTATGATCCCCGGCCACCGACCTCCAAATTGCTGTCCCTGTAGCACAACCCCTATTCTGGCCTCCCAGTGCTGCATGGAATGCTCTCTGTCCCCTTCCACTGCTGTCATGCCCCAGGCCGCCATTCTCTGCCCGATCGAGAAACTTATTCCACCTCAGAGGTGGAATAAGTTCCTCGTCGAAGCCATCGGCACCGGACATACAGGGCCAACATTAGAATTGGCCCTGTATGTCCAGGGCCAATGACCACCCACTGCCCGCTCTAACACTGCCCTGATCTGCCTCTTTCCTGCCCCATCTACCTTCACCATACAAAACGTGGGGAAGGTAGACAGGACTGGGAAAAGGCACAAATAGTGGGGATGGATGTCCATCCTTGCTATTCATGCCTCGGAATAACCCCCATAGGGTTATAAGTGGTTAAGAGCGCTGGTGTAGAGAGAAAGACCCATAGAAAACCCTGTTAACCAACATTACAATCTTGAATTTAATGCAAATGGAAATGGATAACCAATGTTCTTTAATTAATAGAGTTGCTACATGTTCACACCAGCCTACATTATGAATTAACTTTACAGATGAATTTTGTATAAGCTACAAATGCTTATTCAGATATTGAGGTGTATCAGCTATAAGAGAATTACAATAATCAAGGCAACATAAGACTAAAGAATGAAGCAGCAACCTCAAGGGATGAATATCGATTAAAGGCTTTAAAGATCTGATCAGTCTGAGAGCATGAAAAGATTTTTTAAACAAAGAGGAGATATGTGGATGAAAACACAGATCTTTATCTAGAAAAAGCCCACAGGGAAGGGATGGAGTCCTTTTAGACAAGTATTAGCCATCATGCAGAGTTAGTCACAAGAAGAATCATCCTTGGTGAACCAAATAGCAGAAGACTTAGGGGTATGTTTACTAAACCATCTTAATGTGCGCTCTGACATGTTAGCACGCGATAAGGCACCTTATCGCATGATAAGGCACCTTATCGCATGATAATGGTGCTTAACCATGTGATAAAGCGCCTTATTGCGTGCTAACGCGCTCAGCGGCGCAAACGAGCACTGAAGGTGGAGTAAAGGCTCGCTGAGGGCGGAGGAAGGCTCCCCAGGGGCGGAGAGAAGGGGTCAATGGGTGGAGAGTGGGAGGGGAGAAGCTCCCTGCACACTAACGCTGTGGATTTCGGGGCTGAAAACTAACGCCAGTGAAACCCTGGCGTTAGAGTAGATTTAAAGGGAAGAGAAACCATTTCCGTCAGCAATGTACAGCAAACTGGAAAAAAAAACATAACCTAGCTGGGCAATAGTGATATCAATGGGAAATATCAAAAAACACTACCAAGAAAGCTCCAAAAAAAAGATATCAATTTTGGAATGGGCTATGCTCTGTCCCCATACAAGGTGAATGATCCCACAGTGAAATAATGCTGATCAGGGTTCTCCCTTTCTATTGGACGGGTTTCCTATGGCATGCACATGTCCCGCAACAGCAGGGTGGGCATGTCGGAATGGGCAACTGGACAGATGCTGGAAAAGGGGACACAGAGGGCTGCAGGCAGCACATGCTGTGGTGCAGCTGGGCCACAGTGCGGACTAGGGTGATGCCTAGGTGGTCCATATGAATGCTGAAACAGTAGAGCAGCCAGACAGCAACTGATGAGGGCCCAACACGGGCACGAGTGTGTTTCCCACAGTGTCACAGGAGATAGTACCCAGCAGGTACCCCCAAGGGTACAGAACATTTGCAGGCAGTGCTGGGGGGAAGCATGGACATCTATGCAGGCACACCTACCCCAGAACCCGCACCATAGTCAGCCGCCTACCCGCACACTGGATGGCCCGAGACTGCGCACCACCAGCAGAAAGGCATGTCAGCATGGTGACAGAGGGGTACTGGTGGTGGAGGGGGCAGTGGCTGCTGCCCACAGCAGACCATGGCCCAGCCCTGTTTAGGTGTGTGCCGTGCACTGCAACAGACAGGGTCTGTCTGACAAACAGTCATGGTATCTCCAGGGAATGCACCATCTCTGTGGCAACACAGTGGTGCAGGGCACACAGCCAGTGTGTTCAGGAGCAGAAGGTTATAGGTTCAAGTCCCAGCTGTGGTTCCTGCCAACCCAGTCCCCATATTTTACCCACTACTAAAATGCGGTAATACAGACAGAACCTTTAGTGCAGATAACGTAAACATGCCCAAAAAGCCTACATTTTACCCTACAGAGCACAGACACCATAAACATGCACATTACCTGGAGCAGAGTCTCCCAAAAGCAGTCCTGGAGGGCCAAACACCATTCAGGTCCTATGCTGTCTCCAATAACTATGGCTGTGCTGCATTTCTATGCACCGCCCCCATGGTATGCAGATGTATCTCATGCATATTCATTAGGGACAGCATGAAAACCCGAACAGGGTTTGGCCCACCAGGACCGGAGTTGGGAACCTCTGCCCTAGAGCAGCGGCCAACAGGGGCAGAATCACCCACACCCACAGGCTCCATCATCCAAAGCCACCTGGAGAGGCAGGATTTTGGGCCCTGTGTGCATCTCCCAATACTAGCACTTGCATACCTTAGCAATGCCACCCTAAACCTGGGAATATGGTACACATCTATCAAAAGGTTGCTAAGACTACTGGCAGATAGCAATTCCTAAGTTAAGCACAATTTGCTGATTGAGCTGCATCATAGCAACCTTTCTGATGTCTGTGGAGTGTGCTACAGGTCTTGTGTCTGACAGCGTTTACCACCCTGGGAAGTGACTCCTACAGTATTGCGTACCATAGCCATGCCTGCACTGTGCCCAGGACTGGTGCTGTGGCCAGGGCTGCCAAACACCTCTATAGTTGCACAATGCTGGCATAGGTGTGGGGAGTGTGTGTCTGTCTATCCAGTGTGTGGTGGCTGCCAACACGCTCCACAGCCCACACTGCTAGCACTGTTGCCAGTATTGGCCTGCCAATGTGCATAATGAGGAGCAAGGTACTGTGGGTATAGCCCAGACAGGGCGGCCTGGGCAGGATGCATCTGCACAGGGCATAGGGCAATGGCTTGGATATTGTAGTGCCCGGCCACCACCTGCACAGACAGGGTGGCCACAGCATGTCCTGCTGTGAGGTCACTCTCACCCTGACTGAGCAGTGGCCATGGCATGGCTAGGTGCCCCAATAGTGCTATATAGTGTTTCTCTCAAGTGATATATATGGGTTTACCTTTTGGGGGCCCAATCACTGACTTATCACCTTGGTGGGTGTGCACACGTCTCCTCCAGTAACATGCACTAGCTAGCAGACTGTCTGCAGTTAGTATGTGTATGGCTGGAACAGGGTGCAGTGGTTGGAGACTCACTGTGCTTGCTGCTGGAGAATGTCAGATAGTGGTGGGGGGCAGCTGGGCATTTTAAGCCCTACTGTCTGTCTGCTATTGCTTTATGGATGCGTACAGAAGTGCATGGACTGCACTGTAGGTTGTCTGTACCCCAGCCAGACTGAGGTTGATGGTCCCCTCTACCGCCACCATTGCAGGACTGGTGTTGGGAGATCCTGAGCACCAGAGGGAAGGTTGGGAGGTAATACATAATCCACCTATGGGTCCAAATACCCCCTGGCACATGAATCATGTGGCCATGGCACCCACACAGGATATGCACAATTCCAGGTGCATCATAGTCCACAAGGCCTAGACGTGACTGGGACATACAGATGGACACCTGTGTATCATAGGTGTGTCTGAAGGAACTACCCATCACACACTGGCACCAATGGGGACCTGCAGCATAGCCTATCTCAGCTAAGGCAGGTACTGTGGACATGGTGCTGGGCACCCCACCTCACCCTCAGGGTGAGCACAGGACCCGCACACTGTGACGGTCTATAGCTACTCTGTGCCAGTAACACACACGGTCAGTACCCCCCTACCAGGCCTAGGTGCTGTGGGGGTGCATACCCCATCTTGTGATCATCTGTAGACTGCTGCTTTGCATGTGCAGTGCAGCATGGGTATGAGTGGATTAACCCTATCCTGATAACCACAGCAGAGAGTCTGTGTGGGGACCTGCAGTCCTCTATAGCCAGCCAGGGGCTTGTTCATAGCTGTAACCCACTGGTTACTGCACTGCCCGTGAAGCCAGAGGTTGTGGGTTTGATTCCCACAGTAGGGTTATTTATTAGGGCTGTCTGGGGCAGTTTCTTTATTTAATTTAAATTAGTACTGCCAGCAAAAACACCCTCACAGTGCTGTAACCTTAAGGTGCCCTATAAGGAGTCCTG
Organism: Ichthyophis bannanicus; assembly: GCA_033557465.1. Classification (NCBI taxonomy): domain Eukaryota; kingdom Metazoa; phylum Chordata; class Amphibia; order Gymnophiona; family Ichthyophiidae; genus Ichthyophis; species Ichthyophis bannanicus. The sequence goes on from CM066033.1 coordinate 572,008,594, forward strand.
AGAGCTAAACAGTTACACCAAGGAGTCCTGAGAGCCCATCAAAGTGGGCTATCACTCACCCTGGTGATATGGTTCTGTGTGCAAAGACAGTTCTATACATTCCCCCTATCCCCAGGAGTCCTGAGAACCCATCAAAGTGGGCTATCACTCACCCTGGTGATATGGTTCTGTGTACCTAAACAGTTGAATACATTCCCCCTATCCCCAGGGGTCCTGACAACCCATCAAAGTGGGCTATCACTCAGCAAGGGGGCATATGGCTTGGCACGGATCATGTGTGATGTGCAGTGGAGCCATGGTCCATGTTCTGCGGCCATGGGCCCCCACAGCCACCCCAGCACCCATTGGCACAGCAGGGCCAGGTCACACCAGACCCCTCTGTGCCACCACCAACTCAGTCATCTGGTGACTGGGCTCTGGCTGCCCTGGTGGCAGAGGTGCAACTCCTCAGGGAGGACATGCAGGCAGCAGCATAGACAATTGGCGCACACCTGGATGCCCTCAATGCTGCAGTGACAGGGAACAGGCAGGACCCCCTACGCCATAGGCCTTCCCCATGCCAGGAATTGCCCTGTGATGTGTGCAATGTCCCTATTGATGTGTGGACCCATGTTGTTTTGTACTGTTGTTGATTTATATTGCTGTTGCTGCCATTGTTGTACCTGTTACAGGGTTTTCAATAAATTGTTCCCAGTTTGGAATCACAAGGTGCCAGTTTTCTGGGGGCAGAACTGCGTGTCTGCGTGGGTGGAGTAGGGGACTGTGGGTTGGAGACCAGGGGTTATGGGCATGGGTTTTGTGCCCAGTGGATCACATCCATGTTCATTGCTGGGCAACACGGGTGTGGCACAGCAGCGCTACACATGCAGAATGTCCCCTGCCCCATGGTGGCACATGGTCAGCATGCCACCATGTGCCTGTCCTCACGCTGTGGTGGCCATGCCTGCATACTGTCCTATCTGTCCCACCCAGGTATTTCCATCTGGGCATTCATGCACGCATATATTGCTGTCATGCCATGGTGTGTGGCTATGGCATCCTACAGTGGATAGCTGTCACACAGATATTCATACCATCAGCGCTCAGGAACTTATGCGAGTAACGGATATGCCTTTAGATGGGGCATGGCATGGCTGCATGATGTATCCATGTATGTGTGAAAGGGACTTTGCGGGTAGCTTAACACCATCATAGTGCCTGAGCTGCACAATAGCAGACACAGTGCCAAAGGAGCCAAAGTATACCCAGAAGGTAAACTTTATACCCTCAATGACCCTGGGGCTCATCATCCAGCAGCATGCTGCCCTCTTCACAGCAGAAGATGCCAGCTTACAGAATCATACTACAGCTGTCAGCATGGCATGACATTGCCAGAAGGTTTCCGTCTCAGGGGTTGTGGGCTTTGACAGCTCCACCCCAGGCACACAGGAGGATGAGTAGGGATTGACCCATGGCCTGGGTGGCATCATGATGGACATGGATATGACCCCACCATGGTTCTGTCTACCCAGGGCCTGCCTGTCTGTCTCCTTGGGTGATGCATGGATTGTGGACTGTGCAGACTGGGGATTCCCCTGCCAGTTCCATTGTGGGCTTGGTAGCACCCCATAGGCTGACCTAGCAACCTATGTCACTAACCCCTGCTACCTTTTCTCTCCAACAGACCTGCCAGGGACCCAACCCTCACAGCCTGGAACTGATGCATCAGAGAGAGCCTCCTCACCCAGCGCAGATGATGCCAATATGCAGCCAGGATACAGCACCGCCACAGGGGCCGGTGCACCTGCTAGAGTGGAGGTGCAGTCTGGTGGAACACCCAGCATGGAGGTGCAGTCCAGTGTCCAGGGCAGAGGAACAGGTTGATGCAGCTCCAAGGGCAGTGGAGCACGCCAGTGCTGGGGAGGAAGAGACAGATGATGCCCCTCTCCCTGGGCTACTGTTTCCCATCCTAGATGACCCTTTGTATGCAGGAGGCACAGATGTAGATCAGGAGCTACTGCAAGAGGATGCACACCTGATGACCAGCACCAAGGGTATATAGGCTAAGCTGCATGGTAGATGGCAGGACCTGCAGGCAGCCACACAGGCCATGGAGGCTGAGTTTGAGGCATGTCAGGAACACTGACTGTGAGTAGAGCGCAATCTGGAGCGCCACCTGCATCTGATGAGGGAGATGGCAGCATAACAAGCAATAATTGCTTGTTCCCTGCGCAGTTTGGTTGACCTTCTGCGGGCCCAGGGGGGTGTTGGGGCTGCCAGTGCACCGGCAAAGCCACCTGATAGCCCTGAACCATGTGCAGTGCTCCAGTGCGTCTCAGTGCAAGTGTCAGCAAGCGCTCATGGCCAGCTGTAAGCACTTTATTGGTGAATGTGTATATCCTATCCAGGTGATGATGTGGATCAGTCACCTCAGAAACTTTCTTGTATTGGCTGCGCATGGTGGACTAGTGCCTGGGCCTGCTGCTGGCTCCTGGCTTTTGCACCATCACCATCTACTGCCTCTGCAGCTTCTCACTCCTCCTCAGCCGCGGGCTCTGGGTTTGGCACTCCCTGCATCCATGCAAGGTTGTGGAGTATGCAGCATGATGCAAATATCTGGCATATATGCTCCTGGCTGTAGAGGTATTCCCTGCCACTTCTGTCGAGGCACCAGAAGCAGCTCTTCAACACCCCTATTGCTCGTTACACAACTGCCCGGTTATGCTGATAGGCGACATTGTATAGCTCCTCCTGCCGGCTCATGAGGTGGTGCACTGGGGGATATTCATGGTCACCTGTGGGAGTAATGTGAGATGTACACATGAGCTTGGGGCATGTGTTGGTTACGGTCTATGGACTGTTTTGGACTGCATACAATATACCATCTACTAGCAGGGTGGGGTACAATATGTAACATTCAGGGACACTGTGGCAGTGAGAGAACCCCAACATATGATTTGTGCGGCAGTCAGGCATTTGGTCAGGGTAATGGTGACATGGGCTAGCCTGTTAGAAAGAGGGGACAGGGGCATGGCATGGAGATGTGGTTAGGAGGTCTGCTCGCTGGGATGGGGCAGATGTGGATGTGCCCTACAGGGGCTGCTGCTATGTGGCTGCACTACATGGTGCCAGCCCGTGCTCCTTCACATGCCATATGTTGGTGCGTGCTTTTCTGCTTCTGGCCATGGGGCTTCCCCTAGTTGTCTCCATGATGTGTATTGAATCTGAAGTTAAAGATTCTAATGAGTGAATGAATAGTTTGTAGTAGTGATTGTAGTTCACTCTGTGATTGTCTTTGTTCAAACACACCTCCATGATGTGTGACATGACCTGTTGTGTGCATGAATCTGTGAAACAGCAGTGCATGTGCATGCAGTGGCCATCATGTGTTGCAATATGTACATAACACATATATCCCCTCCTGTTTGCATTATACATAGCATAATACTATAGCAACCATTTGTTCTAGACTTGTCCTGGGGCTCACATATGTACGCACTCACCTAGCTGCCACACATCTCCAAGCTGACCCTGGCTGCTGCCTGTCCCAGGCTGGACTAGGCAAGGTCAAATGCATTGTGGCAGGACCCCAGGTAGTGGGGCACACATCAATAAAGGTCATGTTGGCATCCACAATGACCTACATATTCATCGATGTGTAACTATGCCTGCTCCAGTAATCCCTCTGCTCCAGCCATGGTGCCTGCAGTGCAGTGTGGGTGCAGTCTATATATCCAAGCATCGATGGGAATCCAGCAACATTGTAGAATGCCTCCATGGTATCTTGTTTCATCTGCTGTATCCGGGGGAAGGATATGAGGTGGCACATCCTTCACAGCAGGGCCCCAGTGAAGGCACTTATGCAGTGGCTGGCAATGGACTGTGTGATTCCAACAGTCACCCCTATCACATGCTGGAAGCTGCCAGTTGCCAAATATCCTAGGGCAGTAGTCACCATCATAATCACTGGCAAGGCCTGACTTCTGGAAGTGGAGGCTCCAGGTCCACACTGAGTAAGCTGCACAACACAATTATGATTGCCCTATCCAGTCTGTATCTCTGGTAGACCTCCTCCTCTGTCAATTGCATGTAGCTCACCCTGGGCTTGGGCACGGTACCTGAATCTCGGGTGCTGGGCTACTGCCTGCTGATGGATACACACTGCCTGCTGCATCTTTTGCTGTGCCTGGGCATAGCGGACGTGTCCAGCAATGCTTTACCTCTGCACAGTTTGTGCAGAGGCCTGCACACGTTCTCCTCACTGTACTATGCACTGTAATGCCACTACATGGCTTCGCCACACACCATCCACAGTCATATATGCCGGGAAATGTTGCTTAAGCTTATACATTTAGTGACGTCAAATGTCGACACACATGGCTTTCGGAAATCCACTTTATGCGGGTTCTAGGATGACACACCTCTGTTCTGTCCCCAGGCCTCGGTGCTTGGTGCTGTGCAGGTAGCTGGGCCTCTCTAGTTCAAGCCACCTTGTTGATTATCTGGTTTACATGGATATCATGGTTTTACACAGGTAAGGCCATACCCACTGCTCTGTGTATGCCTTTGTTTAGGGTTTACCATTGTTTCATGGAGGTTACCCCCGCTATGCTTTTATTTAGGGTTGTACCTGCCACGCTATGCAGGTTACCCCACCATATATTTGTTGCTTTGATTCCCATCCTCTTGCTATAAAAGGATCCTCTGTGTCTGTCCCATACCTTTCTGAATTACATTGCTGTTTTTGGTCTCCACCACCTCCACTTGAAGGCAATTCCTTGCCCCCTAATGTTTGCCACATAGGTGGAGTTAAGTGCACCTGTACTAATCGAGGTGCCATTAGGTGAACCCACACTAATCATGCAGGAAGCAGCACTCAGTGTGTACCCTGTGATAACTGCACAGACCTCACCATGCCCAATCTCCACCCCTAACCCCCCACTCATGCTCCTAATGCAGGATACATAGCTAATGCAGTGGTCAGCCCATGCTAACTGTCATGGCCCCACTGCTAGCTGGCAATACATGTCTAAGACATGCTTTTAGTGCATGTTATACTTGCGCTGTCAGCTATCGCCCTTTAGTAAATGACCCCCTTGATGTTGCTTTTCAGTTCACCTCCTTGCATCTTCATTTCATGTCCTCTAGTTCTACAACTTTCTCATCTTGAAAAAGTTTTGTTTGTTCATTAATATCCTTTAAGTATTCAAATGTCTGCATCACATTTCCCCTGTTGCTCCTCTCCTCCAGGGTATACATATTTAAGTCTTCAAGACTCTTCTCATATGTCTTCTGGTGGCCTTTCTTTAAACCATTTCAAATCTGTTTATATCCTTTGTGAAGTATGGTCTCCAAAACTATAAACAATACTCTAAGTGAAGCCTCACTAATGACTTGTACAGAGTAATTAAACCTCCTTACTTCTGCTGGATATGCCTCTCTGTATGTAGCCTAGCATCCTTCTGGCTTTGCCCCATCTTGTCACATTGTTTTGCCTTCTTGAGATCCTCGGACACTGTCTCCATATGGGCCCTCTCCTGATCCATGCACACCAGCCTCTCGTGCTCCATTGCATACAGCTCTTTTGGATTTCTGCATCCAACTGCATTGCTCTGCACTTCTTTGCATTAAATCTTAACTGCCAAGCATTAGACCATTCTGCTAATTTTTGTAAATCTTTTCTCATGTTGTCTACTCACTCTGAGGTGTTCATTCAGTTGCAAATCTTCATGCCATCTGAAAAAGGCAAACTTTTTCTTTTAATTCTTCGGCAATATCACTCACAAAGACATTGAATGGTACCAATCCCTGAGGTACTCCACTACTGACTTTCTTTTGAGTGAATTCCATTTATTTATTTATATTTATTTCTGTACTGCCTTTCAACAATCCAAAGCGATTTACAATTAACAAACTTATAACAGGGCTTTAAAGATGCACTGTTTCACAGGGAACTAGAACCATAAACAACTGCAGTATAATGGTTTAAACTCTGAACTATTTACAGTGTTAGCTCTAATGGTTAGACAATGTTCAACTTATATACATATATAGGGTCATTTGGTTGCTGGTTTCTCTAGGTGCATTTTAGGGTGGTTGTGATTCCGGTTCCGGGTTTATGTTGCATTCATTCTGAAAGAGGTATGTTTTTAACTTTTTTCTGAATTCATATAAGTCAGAGTATCCTCTTTGTGGCGGAGATAAGGAGTTCCATAACGTGGGGGTGTACAGGAAAAATGCCCGATTGCAGATGGATTGCTTGCTCTTGGTTTTCTGGGTTGGGTTCATTAGAAGATTAAGAATGGTAGTTCTTTGTGACCTTTTAGCTGTGGAGTCAGAGATGAGAGACTGAAAGTAGGTTGTGGATTGCTTGTGTAGGATTTTAAAGATCATGGTGAGGGCTTTGTATTTAATTCTAGCGGGAATGGGAAGCCAATGGAGTTGCATTAGTATTGGGGTGATGCGGTCTCAATGGGGAGCTCCAGTAATTATTCATGCTTCTGTGTCCTAGGCCATTTGTATTTATTTATTTATTTATTTATTTAACAGGTTTTTTATACCGCCTTTCTTATAATCAAAGCGGTTACACGACTACATCAGGTTAGCATAAAATACAAACATACAAACATTAGACTCTACAGACCAAACAATAAATCCAGTTTATACCACCTTATCATAATATCAAAGTGATAAGCAAAGGATCCATAGGTAACAGGGAAAGACTACATCATGTTAACATGTAATACAGACATATCTCTAAACAGCTTAAAGGAGAAACAGAAGGAGGAGGTTGTACAGAGAATACTTTTTGCCACGGGCCCGCCCCTAAGGGCCACGCCAAAGGGCCCTCTGGCAAGGCCCTCAGGCGCGGGCCCGCCTGTCGGCGGCAGAGATTTAAAGGAGCTGCTGCTCCCCTCCCACAGCCCCGATTGGGCCGGAGGCAGTTGGCAGGGCACGCGCCTCCTAGGAGACCGGCTCAGGAGTTCTTCCCGCCGTCAGCGGCAGCGATTTAAAGGAGCTGCTGCTCCCCTCCCACAGCCCCGATTGGGCCGGAGGCAGTTGGCAGGGCACGCGCCTCCTAGGAGACCGGCTCAGGTGTTCTTCCCGCCGTCGGCGGCAGCGATTTAAAGGAGCTGCTGCTCCCCTCCCACAGCCCCGATTGGGCCGGAGGCAGTTGGCAGGGCACGCGCCTCCTAGGAGACCGGCTCAGGTGTTCTTCCCGCCGTCGGCGGCAGCGATTTAAAGGAGCTGCTGCTCCCCTCCCACAGCCCCGATTGGGCCGGAGGCAGTTGGCAGGGCACGCGCCTCCTAGGAGACCGGCTCAGGTGTTCTTCCCGCCGTCGGCGGCAGCGATTTAAAGGAGCTGCTGCTCCCCTCCCACAGCCCCGATTGGGCCGGAGGCAGTTGGCAGGGCACGCCCCTCGTAGGAGACCGGCTCAGGTGTTCTTCCCGCCGTCGGCGGCAGCGATTTAAAGGAGCTGCTGCTCCCCTCCCACAGCCCCGATTGGGCCGGAGGCAGTTGGCAGGGCACGCGCCTCCTAGGAGACCGGCTCAGGTGTTCTTCCCGCCGTCGGCGGCAGCGATTTAAAGGAGCTGCTGCTCCCCTCCCACAGCCCCGATTGGGCCGGAGGCAGTTGGCAGGGCACGCGCCTCCTAGTAAGTTGTGACTGCCTTTTCTTGTCTGTCAGTAAACCAATTTCTAATCTAGTTTGCCACCTTGGGGCCCATTCCCTGGCTATGTAGTTTATTCACAGGCCATCTATGAGGAACAGTATCAAAGGCTTTGCTGAAATCTAGGTAAACACATCCATTGCATGCCCTTGATCGAGTTCTCTCATCACCCAGTCAAAGAAATCAGGTTTTTTTGGCAGCATGTCCATTACTTTTCTCACCTGTAGTTGGCCACCTCTTCTTCTCTGCTACCACTTTAGGTGACACCACAAGTTGGTAAGTAGTAATGAGAAGTTCTTCACTGAGACTAAAAGACAGTGATCATATATTCCATTAATGCAGAATGTTTTAGTTTATGAGCCAGAATCACTGTAGCATTTTGACATTTGCAATTTTGAAAGTGGTGTCCTGATGAAGCCTAAAGATATAAAGTTGGGTTATCTTAGAATCTTTGTTCACATTTTAAATGTGGATATGGTGGAAGAAAAATGTACAAGTCGCGTCCATATCTAAAATGTGGTTTTGGAAAGGCTGCAGTGTACACGTTTTTATTCCAGGCATGTCTATCTGTATACATTTGTCCAGGAGGCATTCTGGGGGCATTTAGGGGTGCGGTTTGGGTGGGACAAAAATCTCCCCATATATTGCCCATGTAAATCTGAAATTGCCCATATTTGAAGATAAACCTAATCTCTGATGCATACATTTCAAAAACGCTCCTTTTGGCCATCCCTAATCCCCACAATGATTGTTTGCTCTTCCAAATTAAAATGAGTTGAAAAAAGAGTCCTCTGCAGCCAATTAGTGGCATCTACATGTCTATGTTTCCAAAATGTCTGGGATACACGTATAAGTTCCATTATTTATACATGTGCACTGTGAAATACTGTAACGTATAAATGTAGGTTACATAGTAACATAGTAAATGACGGCAGATAAAGACCAGCATAACCCATCTAGTCTGCCCAGCAAAAAGATGGCAAGAGTTGGTGCACCTATGGCTCCGTGCAGGTCACCCCTCCCCATGCCTTTGTTTAGGGGTGTACCAACCACTTCGTGTAGGTCACCCCTATTCGTTCAGACATAAGAGATAGTTAAGTTTATTTTGATTTTATCCTGTTGCTGTAAAGGGATCCACTGTGTCTGTCCCATGCCATTTTGAATTCTGTTACTGTATTTGCCCCACCACTTCCATCGGGAGGGCATTCCAAGCATCCACCACCCTTTCAGTGAAAAAGTATTTCCTGACATTGCCTTTCAGTTTACCCCCTTGCAGCTTCATGTTATGCCCTCTAGTTTTACAGCTTCCCCGTCTTTGGAAGAGGTTTGTTTGTCCATTAATACTCCAAGTATTTAAAGGTCTGAATTCTATCTCCCCTATCCCTTCCACTTACAAAGTGTCAGCAAAGTTGCTGAGGTTCCTCCATCAGTTTTTCCCACGCGCATATTTATAAAACGGCTCTTCATGCTGTACATGGATATGTATTGTAGAAACAGCTCCAAGTTTAACACTGCCATTTCAGAAGTACTGTCAGAATTATAAACACAGTGGCCTTTACATCTCATTGGAAACATTTTCTCTTCTTTTATATAGCCTTTAAGCGTTCATCATCATTATTCTGTAATAAAATGTTTGTGTGTTATTTTTCTTTTCATCTGTGGATTGCTTCTGCATGGTTATGACTATGATTTTGTGAGTCAGTACAAACTAATCTCCTCACTGAGAGTTTACATTTCCTTCTGCATGATATCAATGAATCATCCCAGTCAGCTAATGTGTACTTGAAGGATAACATCATAAGATAACAAATTTCTTATCCAGAAGACTTAGCTCCATACACTTCAATGGTATCACCTTCATAAATATCTGAAATACCCACATTAATTATCAGAAGTCAAAAAGTGGTATTTAGTAGAGGCAGTGTAAGCATTTTACTTGATATATGGTAAGGCCTATTTTACATAGCATATGGAGACGGCAATTGAGACGTCCCAGGTTGGGATGTGCTTAATTCTGACAGTATTGTGGGAAAATCTCTAACGAACACTGAGCCTTTTGTGAAGTTGCTGCAGGAGTGCAAATGGATTTGTCTCTGTGCACAGTAGGAAAAACCACTTTGCAAATCTGCACATGGGAAAACTGTACAGCACCAACTTGGCAGCTCCCATATGGAAGTGACGATGTCACAACTTCCACTTGCAAAGTGTCAGCAAGGCCATTTTGGAAAACGAAACATTAGCACTGTCAATGAGGTAGAGACCCTGCAAGTTTTGTTTCTTTACATTTGAAGGAGGGAAAAAACCCAATGGGGATTAAGGACCAGGCAGTTTTACAAAATCTATTTGTGTCTAGGATAGACATCAATAGGTGTAGAACTCAATATCCAGGAGCCATATATTGTTTTGATATGTGGATTCTACTATGTGAAATTTATTCTATTAAACTGTGTTTTCTATTAGATACAGAGACACTCCCTGAAGAAGCTGCACCAAGAGGTGAAACCACCAACCAGGATAGCGACTGAAGAGATTTCTAAAAAATATTTCTGAAATCTTTTAAGACAAATCACTGAACAGACTGTTTTTTCAGCTAAGCATTGGTTGCTTGTTTCGATATGGACATTTCATCTCAGTATGTACATTCAGTGATTTTTAAATACAAAGAAAACTTAAAAAGATATTTTTGAGAGCAAAAGAAGGGGCAATGATGAAGATAAGGAGCAGTATTAACAATTTCATGCATGGCTGGTAATGATGCAAGCCCTATTGTTCCGTCTTATTAAATAAACAAATGATTATATTACTTTAAAAAGAAATGCATTTTGAGCTGGACATCATTCGTATATTAAATAGGATTTAGTACATTAATTATAGTATAATAGTGGGTGACTATGTAAAGTAAATCACATTTTATCAGTACCAAGTGGTTTAAACCACATAATGACATATTAAGGCCATGCTTGAAGAAATGAGGACAAGTTATAGCATGAATAATGGCACAAAAAGAATGAAGCATGCCACAAATATCACTCAAAATAAATTGTAGAAGGTCTGTTCATCAAAAATGTTTTTAGTACAGAAGTGTCACTGGAGACAAGCCAGTGAACCATGGCATATATTATAAACAGAGAAAACTGAAGGTCCAGTTGACCTTCAGAGTGCTTCCCTGATAACTGAAGAATGAAGGAAAAACATAAATTTCATTTAATTGTCAAAACATTATTTTCCATTTTCATTTAACCTTTAGATGTTGTTTGCCCAAGCTCTGTAGTAACTGACAAAATTTTATTACGCATTAGGTCATTGTTTAAGGCTCTTTATTAGAAAATGTGTAAAATCTCACAGCCACAATATTGGATTATTTTGCATGTAAAATTTCTACATAAATACTATGTAGTGTTATAGAAAAGCTAAGCATGTCTTTACAAGAAAAAGCACAAAAAATCTTATGGGTCAATATTCCTATGATTTACTTAACTAAAAACAGGTTCAGCTGGATAAATCTATCCCTTTAAAATGCGTATTCTATAACTGGCTAAATCTGGGCAGTGAAAATCGCAAGCTGCTGAAATTTAGATGGGTACAAAAGGTGGGATTTCTAATTTAGCTGGCAACCACACAGCAACAGGCATGCTACACTGTCCTCCTGGGAGATGTGATTCCCCCTTCTCACTGCCCCTAGCCCCTCTTTCCTATTGAATACCTTCACCATTATCGCCTCACTCCCTTTTCTGCCTCACACAAACGTCATGGCTCATTATTACTCGACACAAGCTCTTTATTGGTGAAAAATACAGGCCACAGCATATCAACATTAGCCATTCTAATAACAAAACACTGTAGCAACCATTCACCGGCTAAACAATTGCAATCAACAGAACCCTTTCCTAGCCCACCATGGGGCACTTCCTCTGAATTCTGGACTCTTCATTACCGGACCAGTTATCTAACCCCTTGTCAGCCTGCTCTGTGCATGAAATAGCTGCCTCGGCCAGCTTATTCTGGCATACTCTTCCAGACCCTTTGACTCTAGTACTACTTCCTTGTAACTGGGCCCAGAAGCACCATCTCTGTATCTCTGCTTCCTTTTATCAGAGCCAGGCACCATAACTGTACCTGGGCCCCCTTTTTTAACAGACCCAAGGAGCCATTTTTCACACCTAGGGCACAAGGAGGGACCACTGGCTATCTGTGAACCCTGACCCCAGCACATCAGCAGATCGCTCTTTGCAGGTCCGTGCTAAATATATCCAAACTAATATCAATCAGGTGTACAGTACCCATCACAACCTACCTCCCAGCACAATCCCTTCGTGTATTATCATCCTGCCCACAACACTCTTGGCAAAGTTACTTATTTCTTTGATCAGCTTCTACCTACTGCTTTCTTTTCTCTCTGAGTTCTTAGCCCCTAAGAACTAACCTGTCTTAGAATTAAATGGGACTAGATAATGTCAGTTTAGGTCAATCTGGCCTTGAAAAATGCCATGCCTTTCTTCATTTTAATAATCAAATCCCTAATGTATTATCTTTTCTGAATCACAAAAGGTTGTAAAAATGTGTCCAAGAAAATAGATAAAGGTTCCAATAAGGAAGCTTTACTGGACATTATCAGGCACACCAGCAGTTGCTCTAAAGTCTAGTGAACTTTAGGTAGAATTTAAAATACTGGTGTCCAGGGATTGGATGCTCATAAAAACCGACATTCCTGAGATATCAGCATGTCCGCCTCCAATGCTTCATGTGTTCATTTGAATATCTCACCCTGTAGTGTCCCTGTAGGATCCATATCGAGTTTCTGGTAGAAACGTTGGTCAGACAATTTCCTCAACATTTCTCCCAGATATTATTGGCAACTTAATACCACTATCAAGCCCCACTTATCCACTGATTTAATTACAAACTGAGGATGTGAGGCCAGCTCCAAAAGCACAGACTTTTTCACTTGTGTTATGTTGCTAAAATAATGACAATGAGGCAACTTCTCTTTTAAAGACTGAAGGTCTTTAATCGCCAAATCTCTAGAAGTAGCAATATGCACATCTAATGGCCTGGGAGGTACCCAATGGAATTAGGGACTGACCAAAGAGGTCATATGTGTAACATCCGGTTGTTGCAAAAAACCCACACAATTTAATTTGTAAATTCTGTAGCAATTCGGTACAAATCAACCCTTGCTTGAAATGGGTCATAAGGGACTGTAGGGACAAAAAAGCAAGCCCTTATTAAGAAGATCTTCCTGGAGTTCTGTTAAATGAACCCTGAAAAACTGATTACTGCTGAATTCTCTTGCTGACCAATTGAGTGACCAGATGAGTTCACTCTTCATCCAGGTCAGAATGGATGTTGATCCTGTGACATCATTGCATAACTATGGGATCGATTCAGACCCGCAAATAGCAGAGTTGGATATCCAGGTTGGACATCCAACCCCCATTTAGGCCTGGGACCATATTCCGACCTTCCTGCTCCCCACACATACAGGGCTGTTGTGCGGGAAGCACTGGATGAGGTGGGAGGGGGCAGAGCGAGGGTGGTCTAAAGCACTTGGCCGTACAGGGCCTATTCGTGCCACTGCGGGAGTGCCCAGGCCACCCAATCCTGGCCATGGGGACCCACAGCAGGGTTCTGGTGGTGAGGTGAAGGGGAGGCTCGGAATCCATCAATCTAGGACCTCTGGCTGAATGTGCAGATGCCATGGCGAAGGGACACCACAGCACTAGCTGGAGCATTTGGAGGACTGGGCAGCCAGCAGCCTGTACATTCCCTGTGGCAGAATCAGGGGCATGCTGGGCCATCCATTTGCCCTGATTCTGCAACCACAGGAATATATAGCTCCTGCAGTTGCAAAATTGGATACACATTATCCCCATCCATTTTTTGGACATCTGGATGACCTGAGCGTGGCTAAATCAGCTTCCACGTGTTTTGGTTGCAGGATCCATTTAAAAACCAGAAGAAGATTTGGGTTAGTACTGAATGTCATCTGAGTTGGAACCTCAGTTGTGGCAGTTGAAATTGCTGTCCTATACTCCTAAAGCAGTCATTGAAGTATTGGCAAAATTTGAGTCGCGTGGGGGAGCAGCCACATATGAGACCGCAAGGGTTTCCGCTGGATGCTTCTGAAGCTAAGTAGTTTGGCTTTTTTATTGACTGGAAATAAGTTAAAGCACCATACATATATATGCTTGACTAAAAACTAAGGGGCTTGTTTACAAAGCCGCGGTAGTGGTTCGCGATCGCGATCGCAACCGCGGCCCCATTGAAATCAATGGGGCCGCGGCTCCGATTACGATCGCAAACCGCTACCGCGGCTTTGTAAACAAGCCCCTAAGTGAGAGAGACCGATGAATGAGATTGGAGGGAAAAGTTGCTGCAAATATTAATTGCGATATTAATGCCCCTCGCTGAGATCTCCCTTTCTATACCTTTTTTTTCCCTGGATGTGAAGATGGAAAACTATTAATGTATTTTTTGGTTTGGTGTGGCTTGTGTGAAAACCTAAATATAGGGAGGCATACCAGGAAGTGCAAGGGTTATGTAAAAACTTACCTGTTTGTTCCTTTCCTTCACAGAAGCCTTCTTGGGTTCAGATGTCTATGAACCAGTTTGCGGAACTTCTTGCCATGAAGCAGGATCCCTTGGCTGGACTTCGGGCATCGGAGCAATCTTTCCAACTGGACACAACATATCCCTCAGTTCAGAGCAAGGGTCCTCAACCCAGTCTGCAGGACACACCTAGCCAGTCAGTTTTTCAGGATAACTACAATGAATATGCATGAGATAGATTTGCATAGAATGGAAGCAGTGCATCCAAATCTCTCTCATGCATATTCATTGTGGTTACCCTGAAAACCTGACTAGTTAGGTGTTTCCCGAGAACTGGGTTGAGAATCCCTGGTCCAGAAGACTGCATAAACGTACTACAGTTGGAGGTCAGTGGATTGTCATGATGACTGCAGCTGACCTCTGGGTTAGAGGTTACGTTACCTGGAAGGCTTGCAAATGGAAGTCGTCCTGAAGGAATGGAAACATTTGCTACCCCTGCAGCTCCAGAGATGGAAACCTTGGCTAAACAGTAATTTAGTATTCCTTTCAGTTTAGTAGAGTAAGATAATCAATACCATCGTTAATGCCTTTGGAGGAAAATCCTATCCAGTAAAGAAGGGTTTTAATCATGAAGCCCCAATCAGTGATGATGGATTCACTTTGGTTTGTTTTTCCACTATGAAACAAGCCCTGGTCAAGCATATGGATACCTTTGCATATTTGATGGTTAGGAAACAGATTGCATTTTCTTGATTCTAAGGCTAAGAAGACAGAGCAACGTCTTCAACAGTTGACTTGTCAGCTCAATCACCTTTAGGCTTACAATACTGAACTAAAAGCTAAAATATCTATGCATAACAAATTGGAGAATTTTGAAAGTAATTGTATGAGACTTAGGGGTATGTTTACTAAACTGTGGTAATGTCATTCACGTTAGGTTCCGCGGTAAAGGTACAGATGCCCATATAAAGGCGTGGGCGGTGCATCGTTACAGCAAGCCATATCAGCCAACGCATGTTACAAACTAACGCCGTTACAAGGCGCCTCATAAGGCACCTGACAAGGCGCCTTACAAGGTGCCTTGTAGGGAGCCTTGTAAGGTGCCTAGTAAGGTGCCTTATAAGTAAGGTACCTTGTTAGGTGCCCTATAAGGTGCCTTATAAGGTGCCTTCTTAGGTGCCTTATAAGGTGCCTTGTTAGGTGCCCTATAAGGTGCCTTATGAGGTGCCTTCTTAGGTGCCTTATAAGGTGCCTTCTTAGGCGCCTTATAAGGTGCCTTGTTAGGTGCCCTATAAGGTGCCTTGTAAGGTGCCTCATAAAGCGCTTTGTAAGGTGCCCTATACAGTAGGACTCCTTAGGCTAAGCACCATATTAGGCACCCCTGGACAAGGCACCTTAGAAGGCACCCTGGGTTACAGAACCATAGGTTAAGGTGACCTAATAAGGTTAACATAAGATAACATAAGATATGCCATACTGGGTCAGACCAAGGTCCATCAAGCCCAGTATCCTGTTTCCAACAGTGACTAATCCAGGTCACAAGTACCTAGCAGTTTCCCCAAAAGACACAGGTTCCACAATGCTTGTACTGGGTCAAGCATTCATAGCCTGGGTCCCTTCTTAATAATGGTTTATGGACCTTTCCTCCAGGAACTTGTCCAAACCTTTTTTAAACCTAGCTACACTAACAGCCTTTACTACATCCTCCGGTAACAAATTCCAGAGTTTGATTCACGTTGAGTGAAAAAATATATTTTTTTATTAGTCTTAAATAGTTTACCCTGTAGCTTCATTGCATGTCCCCTAGTCTTTCTATATTCTGATAAGGTAAACAATCGATCTATGTTTACCCGATCCACTCCGTTCATTAATTTATAGACTTCTATAAAACATCTAGGTTATGGTGCCCTAGGTTAGTGTGGCCTAAGGGCTGCAAGGTGCTTCAGAATGACATGCATGACCTGTGAGGAACAGAGACAGATGTAGCACTAACACTAGATAGAGCACTCAGGAAAGGCAATGAACAGGTGAGTGAAGGAGGTAGAGCTGGGAGCCGCTGGACCTGCCATATATGAGGGCATCCCATGTGGCTGCCAGTACTGATGACAAACATGGTGGGGGCAACTGTACCACAGCACAGGGTGTTGGCAATGTAAAGTACTGGAAAGACAGTTGGTGGCAGTCGATGGGAATACCTGTCCCCCAGTGGAGGTGGAGGTGGCAGGATAGTTACAATTATGGATGGACAGAGGAGTGGTAGTGCCATGCAGATCAGGCACAGACGAGGCAAGAATGAAGAGGTGCAATGAAGGAAATGATACCAGTGCAGGACATGGGGTAGCAGCCCGCACAGGAAGACAGGACTCTACACAACTGACAGACACAGATAGACGGACTGAGGGAATGTTGGCAATTGTGGCGAGGGTATTATGGGCTGGCAGCACAAATGTGCAAAAATATGACTGTTACAGGCATGCACACTATTTGAGTAGGACAGGAATGAGAGGAGGGAACAATGAGGACTCAAACCCATGAACACAGCTAAGAATGGCATTGCATTAACCAGTAGGCTATACCTCCGTGGTGTATGTCACAGCAATGGCTGGGTACATTAGGACTGAAGGTCACTGCACAAACTATCTGCTCTGAGTGCCAGGATAGGGTAACCCCATCAGTACCCATGATGCAATGAGCATGCTGAATAGTTGTCTACAGCCAATCAGCAAATGGGGTCTGCACCTCTCCGGTACCTCAGCTTGGAAAGATGAACTGACAGTGCGTGATACTAGCACAGAGTAGCTACAGACCATGCCATTGTGCAGGTTCTGTGTTCTCCCTGAGGGATAGGATGGGTGCCCAGCACTAGGTCTGCAGTACATGTGGTGCTAGAGATAGGCCCTGCTGTACATTCTCATCACTAACAGTGTGTGACAGGTGTTCCTTGCAGTGCATCAGAGGGTAATTTGGTGCCCATCTTTATCCTGCAGTCACATGTGGCCCTCTGGGACCAGACACCACCCAGATTAGTGTGTACCCTGTGTTTGGGTCTGGCTGACATGGGCACCTGTTATCAGAGCAGAGGGGTTTCCAGACTTGCATGAGGTTTATGTCGCAGTGTCTTTATAGATCAAAGTGTTATTCACCACCTACCCCAAAGGGCTCATATCACCCTTTTCTGTAGAGAAGGGATAGGTGACCCAGCCCCCATGAAGCAACCTCAATCCTGCTGGTATAAGATAGCCCTCCAGGGTTGGTGGCCCAGAGCCATACTTGTGGCTGGGGCAGTGGTAGACAAGCAGCAATGATGGGGTTAGCTCTGGAAAACCCTAACTGCCTCACACCACTATCTGCCAGTCACCAGCAGACAGCACCATATAGGTGTTCCAACCATGCACAGTCTAACGGCAGACTGTCCACTAGCCAATCCATAGTGCATGCTCACAGAGGAACTATGTGCACCAAGCAGGGATCTCAGTGATTGGAGCCCCAGCACTGGGAACACAAAAGTATCACTGGAAGCAGATAGTGTAGAGCGCTATGTGGGAACCTAGACATGCCATGGTTACGGCTCGGTCAGAGTGAGTGCCCTCCCAGCATGCCATGCTATGGCCACCCTGTCCATGCAGGTGGTGGTTGGGCACTACAGTGTCCCAGCCATTGCCCCACACCCTGTGAAGATACATCCTGGTCAATCCGCCGGGCCATACCCACAACACCTTGCTCCTCATTATGCACATATTCAGGCTAATGCTGGTAACAGTGGGACATTGTGGGCCCAGTGAGGTGTGGGCAGCCACAAAACAATGGATAGACATACACACACACACTCCTATTGCAGCATTGTGCAAAGATAGGGGTGGTTGGCAACCCTGCCCGCCACACTGGTTCTGATCACAGTGTTGACATTGCTAAACTGTGCAGGAGGTAGTAGTAGTGCTATGGTGATAACTGCAGCTCAATGTTGGGGCCAACAGCCTCATTCTCCATGCAGCTTTGGATTGTGGAGCCTGTGTGAGTGGGTGTTTGTACCCCTGTTTGCCGCTGCTTTGGGCTTTGCACATATTGCTGTTGTATCTGCATTGTAGGGTAAAATATAGGAACATGCTCTGCAGGAACCACAGCTGGGGTTTGAACCTTTGACCCTCTGCTTCTGGACACACTGGCTGGGTGTACTGCACCACACTGTTGCTACTGATGCATGGTGGTCCCTGGGGCTACCTGTACTGTTCCTCAGCCAGACCTTTCATGTTGCATTGCACACCACATACTGGTACAGGGCATGGCCTAGATCCACTGCAGGAAGGTACCACTGCCCCCTCCAGCACGGGCACCCCCCCTGCCATGCTGACATGACCATATGCTGTCGGTGCTGGTGGGGCACAGTCCCAGGCCATCCATTGTGTGGGTTGGTGGTCGCCTAGGGAGCGGGGTCTGGAGCATGGGGTACACATGGGCATCCTCACATCCCCCTCATCACCACCTACCAATATTCTGTCCCTTCCACTTGGGGAGGCTTGGCTGGGGGGATGTCAGGTCAGTGCCCTGGTAACTGTTAGCTTGGGTGGACCAGGTAGAAGTAGGTGGATTGTGTTTGGCCTTTGTCAGCTGCTGTCACGCTGACTTCCAGTTTCTATGTCCCTATGTGCCACCTAGGCACCCGCCTAGTCCACCTTGTGCTCCAGCTGCCCCTGCTACATGGCCCGCCTGCAGCCCCCATGCCCCACTTGCACCATCACCATAGTGGCCTTTCATACTTGGACACTATGCTGTTGCTAGACATGGAGCACTACTATCACGTTCTTGGGCTCCCTGTCTATGCTGTACATTGCTGACACTTAAATGGTTTCTCCCTCCTGCAAATGTGCATCTAACGGCAGGTTTTCATTCGTGGTAGGATTCAGCCCTTTAGTTCAGCACGTTAGTGTGAAGGGAACCTCTCCCCGCCCACTCCCCGCCCACTCCCCACCCATTGACCCCTTCCCCCACCCTCTCTCCACCCTCTGTGGTGTTTACCGCGGCCGTGCACATTAATGAGCGTTAACGTTACATAACGCGCGGTATGTAACGTTACCGCAGTTTAGTAAACCTACCCCTTAATTTAAGATTTATAAATTTTCCTAAGGCGTCTTTGCTTTCTCCTTTGGATATACATATTTAAAAGGTGCTATGAGGACATATTGAAAGATCGAGAAGAGTGTATTCGTCCTTTATCTGAGATGTTTTCTATACCTATGGTTTCCTTTAAGAAGGATGAAGCTTTGCCTCTCCTGTTACATACATGGAAAATTAAAATTTACAGAAACATTGGAAATATTGCAAGAAAAAGTGACCCTGCACAGACTTTAGTGGCCATATTTGCTTTAGCAGCAGATAGATTATGAATGTTAAAGGTGTTTTTCAAGAATAAAGATATGGGGGTCAATATTCAGCAAAGGCAGCTAGTGCTTTTAAAGTGCCTAGCTGCCACTGTGAAATTAAAATCAGATATTCAATCCCAGAGACTAACTCGCATTTGGCTCTGAATATCCGGTTTCACCGGCAATCGTGACAGCTATCTGGTCAGCAGCGATATTCAGCTGCTAAATAAATATCTAAATAGCATAAAGTTAGGGTAGCCGCTGCTGCCACCACCCCTGCGCCACCCACAGACTGTCTGCTTGGTATGGTGTTTTTACCTTGTGCTGTAACTGCCATTCTGTGCAAGCTATCCCTGTTCTGAGCTTTTAATTTGGATTGTAGCTGCCTCTTCATGCAGGCTAACCCAACTCTGGGTCTTTATTTTTTCATGTATAAAAGCCATTTAAGTTTTGCTTTGAGCCAGAATGTTCCTCTTGCTATATATGAACCCTCTGTATTTATCCCATGTCTTTTTAAATGCAGTCACTGTTTTTGTCCTCGCTGCCTCCACTGGGACAGCATTCCAAACATCCATCACCCTTTCTGTGAAAAGATACTTCTTAATGTTGCCTTAAAGTTTACGGGCCCGATATTCATATGGGCGGGCTATGCGCCACATTGGTGCATAATCCTGTCCTCTGACCTCTAAACCCGGATGTTTAATGCTACGGTGATGGCATTAAATAGCCAGGTTAGGCACCGAGGGGATTCACCCGCAGAGCCTAACCAGGTAACGGTAATATTCGACTGCTACACAGATATTGGACCGCCAAAAGCTCGCCTAGTTTTAGCCATGGATGGCTAACCAGGAAGTGATCCAATATCAGTGCTACCCTATTACCGGGACTCCACGCCTCCGTTCCACCCCAGAATGCCCCAACAAATCCCGATGCTAACCGGATAGTACCTGGGTGCGTAGGGGACATAGATGGGAATATTCAATGGCACTAACTGTGTAGGAGCCATTGAATATTCCCAACTAAGGCATTTACATGGTTTACAGGGCTATAACACTAAACAAGCTGTACAGGAGCAAATCCTAATGAAAATAACTAATTTTACAGGGCTATAAACCATGCAAGTGTCTTTTGAATATTGGGCCCTACCTTCTTTGAGCTTCATTTCAAGTCCTCTAGTTTTATAGCTTGGTGTCTTTGAAAAAGGTTTGTTTGTTTATCAGTACCTTTCAAGTCCCTTGTCTCTTTGTTCCTATAGAGTACACATATTTATTTATATAGTTGGGTTGACAACTAAAGATAAGGGGGTGCTTATCTTATTTACATATTTACAGTACAGACAGGTATACATGTTGAGGTATAGCTTCTTGGAGAGTGGGAAGTACATTCCATGGGGACTGAGCTTATTTACATGGTTCTTCAAAGAGGCCAAAGTGTTCAATGAAGAGGTGCGTCTTCAGTTGCTTCCAAAAAGGAGGTCAGCGGTGTATCTGATTTTGGTTGAGCGTATGTTCTATAAGGAGGGTGCATAGAGGTTGAATGAGCGTGAGCAGGCTTGGTTATTGTGTTTTGCTCTTGTGTAGGTGATTACTGGAGTGTTGTTTGTGGCTTGTCTTGTAGCTCTGCTGAGCTTGAACTTTTGTAGGAGTGTGTGTAGGTAGAATGTGTTTTGATGGTGAATAGCTTTATGTGTGAGTAGGAGGGTCTTGTATTTGATGTGGCTCTCTAGGGGGAATCAGTGCCACTGTTTCAGGATAGATGTGATGTGGCTGTATTTTGCTGCTTTCTGTATAATGTGTGCTATTGTATGCAGGGCTGTGAGGAGTGGGAGGAGTGAGGAGCGGGGCAGTGTCCCTGGTATACATCATTACAGTAGTTGAGGTGGGAGAGGGTCATTGCTTATAGCCCTGTGCGGAGGTCCTGTGGATCTAGGAGGCGGTGAAAACATTGAAGGGAACTGGCTTCGTAGTATATTGCTTTTGTGTTTTCTGCTATTTGTTGATGCTATTTGAAGAAAAGGCTGGCAATCTACTTCTGGTGATACATTGCCAAGAAAACCCAGAGGTAGCTGGGTCGCTATGAGTCAACACTGACTTGATGGCACTAAAAAAAAAAAATTGTTGATTGAGTGAGAGGGTTTGGTCCAGGATGAAGCCCAAGTATTTTATTTGTGGTTGTACTTTTATTTGGGTTGTGTTTAGTGTGAGATGGGTTGGTATTGTGAAGAAGTGGTTCTTGGTTATGAATAGTGCTTCAGTTTTTTTGTAGTTGATGGTGAGGTTGTTGTCTTTGAGCCATCTGGAGGCATTGTTAAAGCATTGAAGAAGCTGTGGGTTGGCAAGATATGTAGTAGTTATTTGTTCATAGAACATGATGTCCTCTGCATATATGTGGAAGTCGATGTTATAAGATTATATGATTGAGCAGAGGAGTTGCAAGTATATGTTGAAGAGAAGGGCTCGGAATGTGGAGCCTGATGGTATCAAGGGGGTTAACCCCACTTCATAACTGAAGACAAGTGAGTGAAAGAAGACAAGTGAAAAAGTGAAGTGAAGACGAGTGAGTATTTTTGGATTCCTGCAGAAGGCTTTGGTAAGAAGCAGTTATTTTCTTTGTATTACATATACTTGTATTGCTATTCTAGTGATTAGTGAAATGAGTAAGAGTCCCATAGAACAAGTTAAGGAGAAATTTCCCTTGCTAGCGAAAACAATAGATCAGTATAATCTGAAATAGCATAAGAGGACTTCCAGGGATGCTGCATTCTCGTGGCCACAGGATGGCTTCCTGGATGCCCGCTAAATGTGTCAATTATTAGATCAAATTGGAAATAAGAAAAAGTCGACAGAACTTAGTGCAAAACTTGCAGCATTTTGTTTTATGGCAACAGACACAATGTGCTTTGGGGGGCATAGATGTCACTCAAGAACTGCCTCCACCTTATAATAAACTGCCTACTGCTCCCCAAACTGAAATCATTGAACCAACTGAAAATAAGTGGTATACCAGGCTGTATCCTGCCCTGAATAAGGGAGAAGAAGATAAGCCCCTAGTTGCAAAAGGATATGAAGCCCCTGAAGTTAAATAAGTAACTAATAAAATCCCAAGGGATGAGGTATTAGAGTAAGCATGGCAGGATATAGAACATGAAACAGAACAGTGGGCAAAGGTTTCGGGATGCATGAAACTAGAATATAGACCAGATCCCAATAAGTGGGCTAGGAAGGAAATCCTGCCGGCCTCAGACCCCGTGAATGAAAACTTGGGCTGTGAGAAGTTGACTGAGAGAGAGAAGGAGAAATTTAGATGTCTCTTAGCTCGTATAGAGCAAGAGGCTGAGCAACAAGGGAAATTGACTGCAGAGGAAGTGATAAAGGGGTTTAGAACAGAGAATGTTTGCCCTGTATCTTTTAGTTAAAAAGAAAATATTCAGGAGAACATAAGTCAGCATACTATTAGCGGAGGAGAACAGAAGGACGAAGAGGCATCTGTTGAGAACAATATAATCAGTACCAAGTCCTCTGGAGAGGGTGGTTGCATTGTGGCCAGCACGCGAGGGAAAAGTAAAAATGAGGGAGCACTACTGCCACAGGACTTTGAGGGATCTGTGCCTAATAGTGTAAAGAATGTGGACACACCAACCCACTGTGAGGTAGTTGCTGCCAGGGAAGGTAATGACTATTTTGTTTATTGCTGGAACAATAATTTGTATTTGTGGACACTAGAGAATTAGTTAAAATCTAAAGCAGAGACCACGTTAAATAAAGTATGCCAAAGTAGAGGAGCAGATTAGCTCTGAGAAAGAGCCCCTCCCGTTCTGCAAATCCCAAAGTAAACAGCTGTAAATTCCGCTGACCCTGGTAGTGCATGACTGTCAGAATCTTTCTAGCCTTATTCCATCTCCAGGAAAAGAGCAGGGACCCCAGCATTTAGCTCCTGATAAACAGCCCAACTGCTAAATTCTGATTCTGAGTTAATGCATAATGTTCCATTACCATTAACATGATCAGCAGTAGGGAATTTTCAAACCAATTCACTGTTGCAAGAAAGAGATTTGTTTGCATATGCAAAAGCGGATACCTGTGGCTTTTCCATAAGACTCGGAGCCATTTTTTCTGTGCCCTTCCTGACTGAGGTTGAAAGCTAAGATTTAAAACTTTAAATTTAAATGCAATTTACCCAAGACATTTTTTAAATGCAAGAAGGAAAAAAAAAAACAGGAACATGTGTTCATGATTAATCAATCATGTCTTTCGTTCCTTGTTCATAGGTTCGCGAGAAGAATTTTTTTTGTTTAAAGACTAACATTGTTTTATCTGTTTGTGAATATAAGCATTCATTTGTGCTCATAGTCTAAAATAAGAAAGTTTAATTTCAATTCCTATTGGTTCTCTTTAAGAGATCTTAATTCAATATTTTATTCTTGCTCAGTCTGTCTTTTTAAACACCGAGTACATGCAGATTTGTTCAGTTCAAATAATTTAAAAACAAAAAGAGGAAGTGTCCTCCAGTATTGCTGTGGGTTGCATTGTTGAAGCTCAGTGCTGAAAAAAAGAGAGAGATATGTGCCCATCCTGTTTCCTTTCATCATTGTGGATTGATAAACAGAACAGTAGCACCATGTTTGCTGTGTGCGAATTATACGTTTTTTAGGGAAGTGCACTTTGTTTTGAAAAACATTCCTGATTTCAGTTTTGGAACAACAACTAAGAAAAACAGGTATCTGTTTTAAGCACCATGAATTTATCCAGTTTATCTTCATGCATGTATGTTATCAAATGTGACCTTATATTTATTTATTTATTTATTTAACTATTTTCTTTTATACCGCCCCTTCCAGAGATCAAGGGCGGTTTACATGTAACAGCTTAGCAGTATTGTACACATCTGTATACATTTACATTGAACAGTAGGATTCAACTATTTACATTGAACAATAAAATTTAATTTAAAGCAAAACAATCGTCAAACTATTTACACATAATATAATATATTATATTATGCAGATGTTCGGTTTATAGACAAGCAATCACAGGACGAGTAAATCTTACTTTTTTGTTTGAACTTGCATTGCACTTAAATTTGTTGGAATTTGGTTAAAGACACTATCTTAACCCTGGAATTACCAATATTTTTTGCACACACTGAATACTGTTGGGGTCATAAATGACCCCACAACGAATTTTAATTGTTAACCATGAAAAATTTAAACTAAACAGACAAAATATTATTCCAAATTAATTATTTATTATATGAAAGTTAAATGTTTTGAAATTTAATGCTTTATCATAAAATTACATGAAGAGCCATGAAAGCAGTTTTTGCATGCACTTGATGAACACAGTAAACTACTACAGTCATTTGTATGAGACACAGACAATTTCTGAATGTTCTTTGCAAACATTGCACTTGCAGAAGGTGCAAACTATGTTGCTTTTCTTGTCTTTTTCTCTGGAACAGCAGTGACACCTTGCCCTTTTCTTTGGGATCCCAACATTGCAAACAGCATCAGTGGCTTCTTCAATGCTGGAAGAAGTCTCGCTGCAATTACTCTGAAGCAGCTGCTTTCCTAATTCCAAGAGGAATAGACGACATCTGTGCTTTGACTTGAACTGCCATTCTGGATTTAGTGACATCCAAACAATGAAGGCGTTCAAAGCACTGATGTCCAACATGTTGTAGAAGATTGTCATTGGACAGCGTCTTGTCATTCGTTTTGTGGTATACGTGCGCAACATTTGATCTGCCATATCTACTCCACCTTTACTAGAATTATAGTCCAAGATCATGCGTGGTTTTTTGTCTGGACATGTGTTATCTACTTCTTCTTGATCATGCAAACTGCTCAGAAGAACAACCACTTTTCCTTTCTTAGGGCAATAGGAAACCAGAGTGGCGTCATCGTGAAAGGCAAATAGTGAAGTGAATACCTCTCGGCCCTTTGCTGTTACAAATTCTGGAGGTAATTCTTTTCTGTTCTTTTGAATTGTCCCCAAAAGTGTCATCTGTTTTTCTAGCAATTTCCGTGACAGGGATAAACTGCAGAAAAAATTGTCAACAGTAACATTTATGCCAGATCGCGTCAGTCCTTCAGTGAGTTGCAGCACAACCCTTTCACCCTGATTCTGTTCCCTGTTTTGTCCAAGTTCCCTTCCTGTATATACTTGAAGACGCAGAACATATGACATTGCACTGTCACACAACATCCATAGCTTTATGCCACATTTCCCAGGTTTGCTGGGAATATATTGTCTGAACGGAACACGGCCACGAAATGTAAGCAGTTGCTCATCCACGGTAATATTTTCACCAGGAACAAAGGCATCACTTAGAGTTGCTTCCCAGGTATCAAAAAGGTGTCTAATTGGAGCAAGCTTATCCACGCCTCATTGTTCACGTCTGTTGGTTGCATCATCAAATCTGAGAGCACAAGAAATTTGCTGAAAACGGTTACGGGCCATATTTTTGCCGAAAACAGAATAACCATCTTCAAGGTTCCACACTGAACTATGGATTCATTTCGTGACTTGTACATGCCTGAGAGGACCAGAAGTCCAAGAAAACGTTGAAATTCTCCGTCTGTCAAATCTTTCCAGGTGTCATCATAAATGTGCCTTCCTTGTTTGCTCGTCCACATCATGATTTCATTCAATAATTTCTTCCTCATGAACACGTGGAATGCTGCGAGAGGGCCATCAACATTTCGTACAGCATACCTTGTAGGACCTTGCTGTACGGGCATGACATTAGCTCTGGCGTATCTTCCAGCAGCTTGCTTTATAGGTTTCCTGTTCTTTGATGTGGCATCCTTAGATACATAGGCTTCAATGGCAACATTTGTGCTTATAGTTGATGACCTCTTAGCTCCTCTACGACCACAACTAAGATTCCTCACAGATGATACTGACACCAAGGACTCCTGCCTTCTTCCCCGTGCAGCACACCCTCGATCTTTGCCTCAACCTGTAACTTGACTCTTTGCTGCAGGTGATGTTATCAGCTCAACATCAGTCTCACATTCACTTGGCGACCAACTGCTGTCGCCATCTGAATCATGACTGTCATCATCAGATTTATCGCCCGAACTTGGCTGATATGCTTCTTCGCTTGCTGAATATGCTGCATCATCAGACGACTCAGAGCCGTCACTGTCAGCATCTTGTTGCAATATTTCTCTTACTTGGGCAGCTGAATACTTTCGTTTTGACATCATAAACAATAACCTAAAATAAATAAACAAAGATAAAGTTGAATAAAACGCAAAGCAGTTTTACTATAGGTGTACAATAATCATGATGAACGAGCTGAAAGCCTTTAGATTACATCGGAAATAATGAGAGAATGTATGATGTCAAGTACAGAAAATGTGTAATTTTCATAAAATAAGAGTACAGAAAATAAATGATACATAACTAAGATAAAAAAATTCACAAAACTGCAAATTGTATCATGATCCAAACCGGACGTAAGCGACTGGGGTCAAAAATGACCCCACTGGTACTCTGTTCTGCAATTCATCACTAGCCTCACCTAGCGGATTAAAATTATTCCTCTCATGGCGCAATATAAAGAGAATATTGACATGTGAAAAGTCATAAAAAGATCACATTCTTGAACAACTAGTTTCCGAGATACGCGTTGTGAAACTTGCAATGGAGTCACTTTTGACCCCATCGGTACTCCCAGGGTTAAGTTGACTGAACAAAAACAAAATCTTGCTTGTCAGCAATGTTTCAGGAAACGTTTCGGAAAGAACACAGACAGAGAGAGAAAGCTATAGTCACGTAATAATGTTCATGTTATGCTTAATAAAATCTTTTGAGGGTTGCTGTTTTAATTTAAAGAACAATGTTAAGCTTAAATGAGTGTTTGATGTGTTAGAACAGCCTTTTCACATCAGGATACAGTAGTATGTTATAAAACAAGGAATTTGATGAAATGATGATGAGCACTTGACTCTGCAACCCTTAATATTTGATTTTGCATCAGGATGGGTGCATGTAGCATCCTTTGGAAAACCTATATTGGCCTTGTAGTATTTCCAAATGCTTATCTGCATTTTTGCCTCTATGTGTCCTGGCCAGACACATGAAGGCAAAAGAAGGAAAGATATCTATATAAATTTTCACAAGATTGGTACAATCCTAAAGAAGTAAAAACTGCAGAAACGTGTGCACCTTGTCTGCAACTTCTCTGATCTGAAAAACAATTCTTTAACTAATTGAGGTGCTTAGGATTGCCTGCTGTGTGCAAGCAGCAATCCGAGGGGGGAACCTCCAAAATCTTAAAAAACTTTATTTTGTAAAAAACAAACTGCCTTGCCTTTGGCTCTCTTCAACATAAAAACTGCCCCAAGGGAGCTCATTATTTCCAATCTGGAGACTGGATCCTGGCAAAGGCATACACCAGCACACGCTACAACCGCCATGGGAGGGACTGTGCCAAGTACTTCTGACAATACCGGAATAACCAAGGCTCTAGTAGCTGGAGAAGGAGAGGAGACAACTCTCAAAACATCACCCTGAATTCCGCTAGCCTCCCAATCAAGAATAAGGTCAAATACCTTGGTATAACCCTTGATCAAACACTCAGCATGCTCTCCCACCTGAAACAAACTGTGAAAACAGTGTTTTACAAGTTAAAAACAATTAAACACATACGGCCATTCCTAGAAGAAAATGACTACAGATCAGTAATCCAAACGATTGTCACACTGCACTTTGACTACTGCAACAGCCTGTTGCAGGGTCTACCTGCCAAAAGCCTACACATCCTCCAAAGAGCACAGAACATCACTGTGAGAATCATCTGTAAAACCTCACTAATTGACAGCATCACCCCCATCTTATATGACCTCCACTGGCTCCCAATAGCAATTCGAATAAAGTTCAAAACACTTACCACTACTTTCAAACTACTAAACAATATAGCCCCATCCATTCTCTCTACACTCATCCAGATCCCCCAAACACAAGAACCAGAAGAGAAAATGCACTGCACTCACTTGAGATCCCAAACACATTCAGGAAAACGAAGCAAGCCACAAGCTCCAGGGCATTCACTTTCACCGCCCCCTCCCTCTGGAACTCCTTACCTCTATCAATACGCTCAATCAAGGATCTCCAGCAGTTTAAAAAATCACTCAAAACATATCTCTTAACTGCACACTACGGAACGCAAAACACATCACAAAACAGCTCCAAGAACTCACAGGCACACTAACCACATACCCCAACCCAAAGTACAGGCAACATTCGCCTTTAAACAGCATGTATATAGTTCTAAATAATATGTTAAGTGTTGCAAGTTTTTATGTAAATAGTTCTAAAAACAACTGTTCTATGTAAAATGTTAGTTATATGTAAACTGCCCCTGATCTCTGGAAGGGGCGGTATAGAAAAATGTAGCAAATAAATAAATAACTCCAGACGGTAAAGCTGAAGAAGAGATACAAGCGAAGACTCGAATGGACTGGACTTATAGTTCTATGTTTAATTTCTGCTATCATTGTAATCTTGCTGTTATTCTTCACTTAAGAGGTTGCTCTTTCTCCTTTTGTTGTGCATTAGTAAACCTACCCTGATGAGACTACCCTGGCCCTCCTTGAATACAACAAGACAAACTGTAGCTGTCAGGAAGTGAGAAATTATACTGAATGCCCTTCCCATCTAGTGACAGTGACCTTTCTTCTCATTTCCAGTTCTTGTGAATATACTGAAATATTGGCAACTCCTAGACCCCAGTCTAAGGACAACACCTCCCTTTGATTTATATGATACCTATTGACTAAACAGACATCCTCACCAGAATATTTAAATTTTGCATATGAGATTGTTAAAGGGAGCAGCAAAAGCTGGTACAAAAAAACTTATGTCTGTGCCCATGTTCCTTCTTACCAGCAAGGGGGAGTCCCTTTAATTGGAGTGGAGGTAGATTTGCTCTCTTATGATGCCAATAGCTTTATCCCTACACTACCTATTAAGTTTATCCTGGGCTGTTGTCACAAATGCTTAACAAAAGGTGTAACTACCAAGATGGTTACACCCTCTGACAATTCTGCCCGGTACACTGCTCTTGCTCCCAGCAAAACGGATCCTATTCAGCATAACGGCCCAGTCATTCCAGAATCATTCAACTAGTGGCTATATGGCATTGCAAGCTTCAATGGGGGAATGATGATATCAAGGGGGGTGAACCCCATTTCATAACACATCCCTAAAAGCATTCCTTGTGTTATACAGCTTAAACTCTATTAAAGTGCACAATGACCTGATGCAGACTTGTAGCGAAGGCCTAACTGTGGCCATTGTCCTTGTTGCTGAGCAGATTTCAAGGAATGGTCAGGAGGGTCAGGGGATGTAAGTAACAGTTGGTTAAGACACATTCTTTCTTAAGATTTGTGGCTTTTCTTGATAGGCATCAGACCAGAAGTCAGAGGCAGAAATAAATGAAGAAAAGCAGGAAAAAGTTCTGATATATGCATATAGGCTATAGTCTTGTTCTGTGAAAAACAGGAGGCACCTGTATCCAATAAATGTATATAATCAGAGAAACAGAAACAGTCAGTGGAGAAGAGATAAATGAAATCTTTCCATCAGTCTATGGTCAGTAAATAGCCTGACATAATAATCCTTTGTCTCTTAGCCAAGATTCTGCACTTACCAAATTTGTGTTATCGCTTGTAGGGGAAGCTGCTCTCCTTATAGCCATTCGTATTACTTATAATAAAGAAGTAAACTTTTACTCTAAGAAAGTGTCAGATTCTGATTGGGTCAGTGCGGGGTTCATTATATATCTTTGAGGTGTAACACGGAAGCGCAATCTGAAAATCCTCAAGAAGCCTTGCAGTACTCCCTGGTTTGGTGGTAGGAGTGGAGATGCTGGTTCCAGTTCGTATTTTTTGGTGCCTTGACTTGAACAATTTTAGTACTGTGTTCTGTATTGCAGTTGCTTGAAGATGGTGTAGGAGAATATTGTGGGAGACTGTGTCGAATGAAGCAGTGATGTCCAGAAGGATTAGGATGTACCTGTTTTGCTTGTTTTGAATTCCTTTTATCAGGGTGTTTATGAGGGAGACCATGAGGGTTTCAACTCCATGGAGAGATTGGAAGCCATGTTGTTGCAGTCCATGAGGGTGTTTCTGTCAATGTGGTCTTGTAATTGTTGCTGAACGATCTTCTCGATTATCTTTGCTGCAAATGAGAGGCAGGGGCGGCCCAAGGGGGCTGCGTTGCCATGTGCGGAGATTAATTGCAGGGCCTCATTTGCATAGGGAGCCTTATTTGCATAAATACTTGCATAATGTTAACATGCATTTTTAGTAAACATGCTTTTTAATGAGTGTCTGGATAAAGAAAGACTAACAGATTTCTACGTTACTATATTCCAGTGCCAACCGCCAGGCCCATTAGGAAGTACTATAAACACTGACCATTTAGAACTCATAGCAAATCCACCATATCATAACAGCTCTGCCAGGACTCACAAAGCACCAAACCCTACCTATCAAAAGGCAACACTGCAAATATTAAACCAGTACATCTCAGAGAATACCAATGCATCTCCTACTGGGGAAAGAGAACAAGTGACATGGTCAAATAGAAACTACATGAACAGAATACCTTAGCTTGGTTAAAATGCAGAACATAGACCGTCACCAAAGAACAAGGGATTACAATTTAGAAATAGGAAGACAATAATTAAACTGGGAACCCCAAAAGCCAAACTTGGGATGTACAACAACACTGGAGAAATAAAACTATTAATTAATTTCCTCTTGTACTAAACAAAACACAAAAGACGTTAACAATGCACATTTCCCATAGCTGATATATTCCAGTTAATAAATTCAAAATAAAAAAAGTATTTTTCTATCTTTTGTTGCTTATGCATTTTCTTTTCAGTTGCAATTGCTCCAGTCATTTTCTTCTGGTTTCTTTGTGTCTTCTGCGAGCTATCCATTTTCCTTTCTTCTCTTTTAGATTTTTTTCCAAATTTTTTCTCTATATCTGCTTTAACATACTGATCTTTCCCCTTTTGCTCTTTCCTCCATTTCTTTCCTTATTCCTTTATCATCCACTCAAATTTCACCCTTCCATTCTCAATCTCCACTTACTTTTCCAATACCCGGCCCATCGTAGACTTTTCTTCCCTCCCACACAAAATATCTTTTCCCCTCTCCATTCTCATTCCCCATCCCTTTCTAGTCCTCCCCCAAAATCAGCTCCTTTATAGTTCTAGACCCACCCAGCATCTGCCCCCTTCTAGTCCCAGTCTCCCAAGCTTTCAGATCAGCCCATTTCCAGTCCTAGCCTCCCATATGCTGTTTTCCAGTTCCATTCCAGCCCCCCATCAGCCCATTTCCACTCCAAGCTCCCCATCAGCCCATTTCCAGCCCTATTCCAACTCCCATCAGCCCACTTCCAGTCCTATTCCAGCCCCCATCAGCCCATTTCCAGTCCTATTCCAGCCCATCACCCATTTGAAGTCCACGTTCCCCCCCATCAACCCATTTCTAGTCCTATCCTAGCTCCTCATCAGCCCATTTCCAGTCCTAGCCCCCCATATGCTCTTTTCCAGTTCCATTCCAGTCCCCCATCAGCCCATTTCCACTCCACGCTCCCCCATCAGCTAATTTCCAATCCTAGCCCCCTCGTCAGCCCACTTTGCCATATTCCAGCCCCCATCAGCCCATTTCCAGTCCTAATCCAGCTCTTCATCAGCCCATTTCCAGTCCAAGTTCCCCACACCATCACAGCCCATTTCATCCATTCCCCCCACCATCACAGCCCATTTGCAGTCCTATCCCCCCACCATCACAGCCCATTTGCAGTCGTCCCCCATCACAGCCCAATTGTAGTCCGTTCCCCCCATCACAGCCCATTTCCAGTCCGTTCCCCCCCACCATCACAGCCCACTTGCAGTCCTCCCCCCACAGCCCAATTGCAGTCAATTCGCCCCCTCACATCACAGCCCATTTCTAGTCTGTTTCCCCCATCACAGCCCATTTCCAGTCTGTTCCCCCCCACCATCACAGCCCAATTGCAGTCCATTCCCCCCCCCCACCACAGCCTATTTCCAGTCTGTTTCCCCCATCACAGCCCATTTCCAGTCCGTTCGCCCCACCATCAAAGCCCAATTGCAGTCCATTCCCCCCACACATCACAGCCCATTTCCAGTCTGTTTTCCCCCATCACAGCCCATTTCCAGTCCGTTTCCCCCCAGCATCACAGCCCAATTGCAGTCCTCCTCCCCACAGCCCAAGTGCAGTCCATTCCCTCCCACACATCACAGCCCATTTCCAGTCTGTTTCCCCATCACAGCCCATTTCCAGTCCGTTCCCCCCCACCATCACAGCCCATTTCCAGTCTGTTTCCCCCCCATCACAACCCAATTGGAGTCCATTCCCCATCACAGCCCATTTCCAGTCTGTTTCCCCCATCACAGCCCATTTCCAGTCCGTTCCCCCCCCACCATCACAGCCCATTTCCAGTCCGTTCCCCCCATCACAGCCCACTTGCAGTCCTCCCCCCCCACAGCCCAATTGCAGTCCATTCCCCCCCACATCACAGCCCATTTCCAGTCCGTTTCCCCCCCCCCACCATCACAGCCCATTTCCAGTCTGTTCCCCCCCCACAGCCCAATTGCAGTCCATTCGCCCCCTCACATCACAGCCCATTTCCAGTCTGTTTCCCCCATCACAGCCCAGTTCCAGTCCGTTCCCCCCCACCATCACAGCCCAATTGCAGTCCATTCCCCCCCACCACCACAGCCTATTTCCAGTCTGTTTCCCCCCATCACAGCCCATTTCCAATCCGTTCCCCCCTACCATCACAGCCCAATTGCAGTCCATTCCCCCCCCCCCACATCACAGCCCATTTCCAGTCTGTTTTCCCCCCATCACAGCCCATTTCCAGTCTGTCCCCCCCCCACCATCACAGCCCAAGTGCAGTCCACCTCCCCACCGCCCAAGTGCAATCCAAGCTGCTACACACATCAAAGCCCAGTTCCAGTCTGTTTCCCCCCACACAGCCCATTTCCAGCCCATTTCCAGTCCGTTCCCCCCATCACAGCCCACTTGCAGTCCTCCCCCCCCCCCGCAGCCCAATTGCAGTCCGTTCCCCCACATCATCACAGCCCATTTCCAGTGTGTTTCCCCCCCTCACTGCCAATTTCCAGTCCGTTCCCCCCTACCATCACAGCCCAATTGCAGTACACTCCCCCCCCCACATCACAGCCCATTTCCAGTCTGTTTTCCCCCTTCACAGCCCATTTCCAGTCCGTTCCCCCCCCCACCATCACAGCCCAATTGCAGTCCTCCTCCCCACAGCCCAATTGCAATCCATTCCCCTCCACACATCACAGCCCATTTCCAGTCTGTTTCCCCCATCACAGCCCATTTCCTGTCTGTTCCCCCCCACCATCACAGCCCATTTCCAGTCCGTTTCCCCCATCACAATCCAATTGCAGTCCATTCCCCCATCACAGCCCATTTCCAGTCTGTTTCCCCCCATCACAGGCCATGTCCAGCCCATTTCCAGTCTGTTCCCCCCATCACAGCCCACTTGCAGTCTGTTTCCACCCCCATCACAATCCAATTGCTGTCCATTCCCCCATCACAGCCCATTTCCAGTCTATTTCCCCCATCACAACCCATTTCCAGTCCGTTCCCCCCCCCACCATCACAGCCCATTTCCTGTCCATTCCCCCCATCACAGCCCACTTGCAGTCCTCCCCCCCACAGCCCAATTGCAGTCCATTCCCCCCCACATCACAGCCCATTTCCAGTCCGTTCCCCCCCCCACCATCACAGCCCATTTCCAGTCCGTTCCCCCCCCACAGTCCAATTGCAGTCCATTCGCCCCCTCACATCACAGTCCATTTCCAGTCTGTTTCCCCCATCACAGCCCATTTCCAGTCCGTTCCCCCCCCCCCACCATCACAGCCCAATTGCAGTCCATTCCCCCCCACCACCACACCCTATTTTCACTCTTTTTCCCCCCATCACAGCCCATTTCCACTCCGTTCCCCCCTACCATCAAATCCCAATTTATGTCCATTCCCCCCCCCCACATCACAGCCCATTTCCAGTCTGTTTTCCCCCATCACAGCCCATTTCCAGTCCTTTCCCCCCCCACCATCACAGCCCAATTGCAATCCATTCCCCTCCACACATCACAGCCCATTTCCAGTCTGTTTCCTCCATCACAGCCCATTTCCAGTCTGTTCCCCCCCCACCATCACAGCCCATTTCCAGTCCGTTTCCCCCCATCACAACCCAATTGCAGTCCATTCCCCCATCACAGCCCATTTCCAGTCTGTTTCCCCCCATCACAGCCCATTTCCAGCCCATTTCCAGTCCGTTCCCCCCATCACAGCCCACTTGCAGTCCTCCCCCCTTAACCTTTGTGACAGTCAACTAATTGTTCTTCTACACAGGTCATCTACGCTATACGATGCCCTTGTCAACTGATTTATATTGGAAAAACACTACGATCTTTTAAAACGAGATTGGCAGAACATCTCAGTAGAATGAGATGCAAAGTTTTGACAGCACCACTCGTAGAGCATTGCCTGACTCATAATCACGCATTTGCTGACCTCAGATGTTTTTGCATGGATCGAGTTTTGAAGGGTAATGGCGGTAGATCCATAGATCAGACGTTGATTTACAAGGAGCAACGCTGGATCTTTATTTTACAAACTATTTCTCCAGGAGGCTTTAACTCTCAAATTGATTGGAATTTGTGCAATTAATTAAATCATTCTGATGATGTTTTTTCCAGTTTATAAGCCCTCCCACAGTCTAAGCCGCATGCGCGGCGTCTTTTCACACTGATAGAGAAATCTGATAGTGGAGGTAGTTCGTGATCTAAGGTAAAATGTTTGCCAGCCTTAGCATCTTTGTTTTCGATGCAGATATGATATGTTTATATATTCTTC
This sequence comes from Ichthyophis bannanicus, assembly GCA_033557465.1. Taxonomy (NCBI): domain Eukaryota; kingdom Metazoa; phylum Chordata; class Amphibia; order Gymnophiona; family Ichthyophiidae; genus Ichthyophis; species Ichthyophis bannanicus. Next base: position 572,044,089 of record CM066033.1, read on the forward strand.
TTGCAAACTATTGATGAAAATTGGATTATTAATTTGAGAATATTTCATTCCTTTCTTCAGTTAATATTGACAACTTGTGAAGTCAGAGCATAACCCCTGATGAAACGATTTCTTCGTGAAACGCGACAGCGCTGGGATTGGCGTTGGGACTTCTCATCTAAGATAAGCCTGACTTGTTGCTTTTGAATGAAGCTGATTTTTAAGTGGACATAATATTTAATCGAGCACTTTTCTATATATAAAAAAAAGGGGTCGTTGATGCAAAAATGGAGCATTCTGGCTAAAAAGTTAATGCCTTGGCCTTGGCCTTGGCTCCTTATAGTCTGAGACCCGAATTTCCATAAAAAAAGTTTTAAAAAGTTTTGAATTTGATGTATCATCTGATATTCTCATAATGATAGAGTAATAGATTTATTTTTGGCTTAACAGTAGTATTACTCTAAGAAATCAGGACCATTTTTTAATTGTTACATACGGGAAAGGTTAAAGGCAATGCCCTTTATCCTCTCCCGGCATTCGCGGCTTCATTGAAACAGCCGCCATCGTGAAGGTAAAGGCTCTTCACGCTGGTGGGCTGTGCAGAGGGAGCCAGGGCTTCAGCGGGCTTCTCCGGCTCCCTCTGCAGCTGTCCATTAAGCGAGAATGTGGTTCGCGCGGGGCCCCCTGAAGCACGGGGCTCTGTGCGAACAACATTCTCGCTCAATGGACGGGCTGGCCCTGATGAGAGGCTTGCAATGAGTTGGTATGAAGCAGGATCTGAGGGGTTGAGGTCAGGCTTTTTTAAGGTGGGGCAGACGGAGGATAGTTTGAGGCATTTGGGCATCTAGCCTTACTGTAGGGAGGCTTGGGTGAGTTTGGTGAGTGATAGGCTTAATTCCTGTTTGGTTGCCTTGATCCAGCTGAGAGGGCATGGGTCAAGGGGGAGGTGGTTGTGTGAGTGCTGTGATGATGGATTTGATCTTCTTATTGCTTATAGTGTCAAAGGTGGACCATAAATTGGGGGGGGGGAGGGTTAGAGAGTGAGTTGGAATGGGTAGAATGTTGGGATGGGGTGTAGTTGCTTGAAGTGGTTGGCAAGTTGCTGGGGGCTGACACTTATGTGTGGATCTGAGGTGGTGGGAATCTTGGTCAGTTGCTTGATCAGGTCAATTTGCAGGGACGATTGAGAGCTCCGTTGAATAGTTTGGTATGGTAATTCCTTTTGGTATTGTCAGTTGCAGTATAGTAGTTGTTTAGTGTTGCCATGTAGAGTGCTCTATCAGAGTTGAGTGTGGTTTTTCGCCATCGTCTCTTGTCTTTGTAGGTAGGTTTTCAGTCTCCGTAGGGTGTGGGTGTACCAGGGGTCTTTGGTTGTTTGGTGTTTTTCTTTGTGTAGGTTGTTGCGCCTTTTGCTTTGACAATTATGTTGTTCCAGTCAGTTGCCAGTTTGTTGAGGTCAGATGATTCGGTTTGGAGTTGGGGTAGGATGTCCTCGAGGAAGGTATCCTTGGTTAAGGACTTGAATTGTCTTTTTGGTTGGTTGCATGTGGTGATGGTGGGGGCTGGTTGGGTATTAAGAAGGTGATGAGTCTGTGGTTTGACCATGGTACTGGATGGTTTGTGGATTGGGGTGTTACCTGTTCACACTGAGTGGGTGTTGAGGAAGATTAGATACAGGGCATTATCTTTGTCGTATGTGGGCATTTGGATGATCTGAAGTAGCTCCATGGATTCCATGGCTTCAAGGAAGGTGGTGGCATGTTTGGGTTGTACAGAGGGGAGGTCGAAGTTGCCCAAGATAAGGAGATCTATTGATGATTTGGAGATATCCAGTGCTCTTTTTAAAATGTTGTAGAGATTGGATGTTGTTGTTGGAGATCTATTGATGAGGCAGATGGTGAGTAGCATGTTGGTGATGGTGAGGATGTTGGAGTCTGCAGAGCTTTTTGTCGAGGTGTATAGAAAGTGGAGAGATATTTTTGCTAGTATTACTGTGCTTCTCCTGTGCTGTGGGAGCATGGGCAGTGGAAGAAGTAACCATGGGGGAGGAGTTGGTTCATGATGACAGAGTCTGTGTCAGAGAACCATGATTCTGTTATACAGAGTGGGCCCGATTCCAAGAAAAACGTGCAGGGTGGATGTAAACGTACAACATGTGTACATTTGAAACGTAGATGGGATTCTCTTCCCGGACACACAGGCATGCAACTGTGCATCGGAATTGGGGTTATACATCTGCACCGCTAAACATCGAATGCCCACATAAGTGGGGGTCCTGAGCACGTGCAAATGACACGTGCAACCATTGTGTCATCCCGCAGATGTGAAGGTTCGAGAATGTGTCCACGTGCAACAGGAAACAGGATACAGTAACCCCCCCTCCTCCGCCACTGCCAGAGCCTTGGAAAATGGCAACACAACAGGAAAACCTTTCTGAGGCAGCGACCCGCCTGCTCTGCAGGATGGTCATTGAGAAAGAGGGTGCCCTTCTCCCCACAGCACATTGAAGGCCAGCTCTAGCTGCAGCACGCAGGGGCTGGGAAAGGATCAAGACCACCCTAGCACAGTAAGTAGGACAAAGCAGGAAAGGGAGGAGGCAGGAGAAATGCATGTGGTGGAACAAGAATAGTGCAAAGAACCAGGAAGTAGTGGCAAAGTAAAAGGGCAAAAGGAGGAGGGGTAAGGTGGACCACCACACAATGAAATGACAGTAAATACAAAAAACAGGGCTCACATAGGAAACAGGCAAACAGAAACACAATGACCAAGGGGAAAGCAAGGTGGAAAAAATGCAGAATGGACAAAAGGGAAAGCACATATGGAAAGGAAACCTGAACACAGCGAAAAAAAAACCTACTGTGTGTAACAGTGCAGCAATATGGCCCAATACTGTCGGCCAAAACACAGCACAGTGGAAAAAGATACATGATGCTAGTAAAGACAACACTTGGCTGACCTAGGCCGCCCCCCCCCCCCCACTACCAACCACCACATCAGTCCCCTGAGAGAACCCTGTGTCTGCCCCATGCCCCATAATGTCTGAAACTGTCCACAACGGCACCACTTCCAATGGGAAACTGCCTCATGCAGCCACCACTGTGTCTACAAAGAAACATCCCTACATATGACACCTGAGTATGAACCTCACCACCCCCATCCCATGACACTGTGCAGCACAGCATGCACAAGTTCTAAAAGGTCACCTCTAGAATGTAAAGCATACAAATACTCCAAGGTATACCACTCTACCATTTGTCACACATCACATCAGGTAAACATTGGATATGGAAGGAGAAAAGAGCCTCAGAATCCAAAGAGGTAGGGGCAATGGTAAAAGTTAACTTCAAACTAGGCCCGAACCTCCTCACATCAACGGCTCTAACATACTCCAACCAATCGCCTGTTCAATATAACTCCATTTTATTAGAACAGTGATTCCACATTAACATTGTCGGTAGTAGCTGCCCCCTGAAAACTCTCAGAGCATATTGCATGTGAGAATAACCAAATAAAAGGTACACCTATCTTCCTAGGCCACTGCCGTCTACAGGCTCCCAATCACTGCTGATACTCCTGCTGCTAGAGTATCAGCAGCAGTATTTCCAGCAGCAAGGATCTTCAGCTGTGATTGGGGGCCCGTAGAGGGCAGTGGCTTGGGAAGATAGGTGTTCCTTTTCTCGATATGTCTAGCATGTCTTATGCTCTGAGAGTTGGCAAGGGGCAGCTACCACTGATTATTTTGATATGGGATCACAAGTCTAAAAAAATGGAATTAGAGCCATTGAGGTGAGGAATTTTGGGCCTGGATTGAAGTTAACTGTTACCATTGACCCTACTTCCTTGGATTCTAAGGCTCTTTTCTCCTTCCATATCCAATGTTTACCTGATGTATGTGTGACAAATGGTAGAGTGGTGTACCTTGCAGTATCGGCAGAGCCTGCTGATAAACAAGAGGCATCAACCTGTGCATGCAAAGGTTGCAGCACAGCACTGCCAACCTGCCAGGCTGCCAGCATATATCTAAGAGATCCATAGGGTCCATCTGCAGATGGCCAGGACCCAGACCACCAACCACAGTCGTAGCCACCCTCCAGCATCCACAACCTGTGAACATCTGTCTGGAGGGACGCGCACCGGAAATGCACAGAAAACCATGACTGTGGATGCATGGAAGAACCATAGTAGCCTGCAAAATTATCCATCCCCTCTGGGCCAGAACTGGGCTGTAGCAGGACATACAACCTGTAAAGAGGATTGGGAGTCATGTGGATGTTAGGTAAGGGACCTCACAGTATATTGAAAAAAGGTGATGGGAAAGAACATAAGATGTGAAATACTGGGTCAGACCAAGGTCCATCAAGCCCAGTATCCCTGTTTCCAACAGTGGCCAATCTAGGTCTCAAGTACCTAGCAGTTTTCCCAAAAGACACAGGTTCCACAATGCTTGTATTAGGGCAAGCAGTGGATATGCTGGGTCCACTGTAATAATGGTTTATGACCTTTCCTCCAGGAATTTGTCCAAACCATTTTTAAACCCAGCTACACTAACAACCTAGCAGTTTCCCCAAAAGACACAGGTTCCACAATGCTTGTACTAAACTACTGATAGTTTAGCTCTCAGCAGCATTGATGCACACAAGCCCTCACAGTACGACAAGCTGCAAACCAATCCTCACTTGGTTTGCAGCTTGTTGTGCTGTGAGGGCTTGTGTGCATCAGTGATGTTGAGAGCTAAACTATCGGTAGTTTAACTACTGGCAGGGTCTCCCAAGATGGACAGGTCTCAGCTGAGGTGCCAGACCAAGACAAACTCTGGAATTTGTTACCGGAGGATGTAGTAAAGGCTGTTAGTGTAGCTGGGTTTAGAAAAGGTTTGGACAAGTTCATGGAGGAAAGGTCCATAAACCATTATTAAGAAGGGACCCAGGATATCAATGATTGACCCAGTACAAGCATTGTGGAACCTGTGTCTTTTGGGGAAACTGCTAGGTACATATAACCTAGATTGGCCACTCTTGGAAACAGGATACTGGGCTTGATGGACCTTGGTCTGACCCAGTATGGCATATCTTATGTTCTTATGTTCACCCATCTGGGTAGCAGCAAAATGGGATAGTGTTGATGGCGGAGGATCACATTTCTGTGACAACGGCAACAACACCAAACTTAAACTGTGTGGAAGAAAGGCTCGGCAATGTACTTCTGTATCTTGCCATGAAAACCCAATGGATGGTTACAACAAAACAAATTGTGCTATAGTGCTGGAAGATGAGACCCCCATGTCGGAAGGCACTCAACTAGCTACTGGGGAAGAGCTGAAGACTTTTCAGAGTAAAGCCAGCATTTATGATGTGGTTGGATCAAAGCCCTCGGGACATCTGACTGCTGATGTAGCTGCGCATGAAATGAGAGTCAGAAGCTGTAAAGATGTCTTACACATTGGAACATGGAACGTACGAAGCATGAACCAAGGGAAGTTGGGGGTGGTCAAGAATAAAATGGAAAATGTACAACTTGATCTGTTGGGTGTCAGCGAACTGAAATGGACTGGCATCGGGCACTTTTGCATCAGATGATCACATGGTCTACTATGCTGGAAATGAAAGACAAAGAAGAAATGGTGTTGCATTTATAATAAAGAAGAAACTTGCAAGAACTGTAATGAAATACAATGCAGTCAGCGAACGCTTAATCTTTATTCGTCTATGAGGAATGCCTATCAACACAACTATAATTCAAGTATATGCCCCAACAACAGCTGCAGAAGAGAATGAAATTGAAGAGTTCTATGAACAAGTACAAGCTGAAATTGACAGAACATGCAAACAGGATATCCTGATAGTCATGGGTGACTGGAATACCAAGGTTGGCAACAAAGAAGAAGACAAAGTACTTGGAAAATAGGGACTTGGCAACAGAAATGAAGCTGGAGAAAGACTGATAGCATTCTGCAAGTCCAATGATCTATTCATCTCAAACACCTTCTTCCAGCAACACAAGCGGCGACTGTACACATGGACTTCACCCAATGGATTGTATAAAAATCTAATTGACTACATCTGTGGAAATCAATGATGGAAAAGCTCTATACGTCAGCAAAGACAAAGCCTGGAGCTGACTGTGGTACAGATCATCAACTACTAGTATGCAAACTCAAGCTAAAGTTGAAAAAGAGCACTCATGAATGCAGCAAAATATGACCTTGACAATATACCACTGGAATTTAAAGACTGCCTGCAAAATTGATTTGCTGCTTTAGATACAAATGACAGAGCCCCAGAAGAGTTATGGAAGGACATCAAGAAGGTTGTGTTAGAAGAAAGCAAGAAGTCTCTACAAAAGGTGAAAAAGAAAAAATGGCCAAAATGGATGATGGAAGAAACACTGAAAATTGCCCAGAAACGCAGAGAAGCTAAAGCCAGAGGAGAAAGAAAGACAATCACAGAACTCAACAGAAATTTCCAACATGCAGCAATACAGGACAAGGAAAAGTACAACAATAATGCGTGCAAGGAAATAGAAGCAGAAACTATTAGAGGAAGAACAAGATCGGCTTTCCTAAAGCTACGAGAGTTAAAGAAAAAGTTCCAGCCTCGAATTGGAATGTTACAAGATGCTCAAGGCTCTATGTTGAAGAATGCTGAGAAGATCAAGAAAAGATGGAAGGAATATGCAGAGTTTTTATATGATAAAGATCAAGTGGACCAACAGCCGTTTCAACCTGTACCTTATGATCGGGAATCATTGGTGTTGAAAGAAGAAGTTGAAGCAGCATTGAAAGCCTTATCAAAGAACAAAGCACCAGGCATTGATAGCATTCCCATAGAAGTATTACAGCAATCTGATGCAGCTGTTACTGTACTTACAAGGCTCTGCCAAGAAATATGGAAGACAACATCATGGCCAACTGACTGGAAAAGATCTGTGTTTATACCAATACTAAAGAAAGGTTATCCAACTGACTGTGGAAATTATCGCACAATAGCTCTAATCCCACATGCCAGCAAGATTCTACTGAAGATTATTCAAAAGAGACTACAACCATACCTGGAACAAGAACTACCTGAAGTGCAAGCGGGGTTCAGGAAAGGGTGAGGAACAAGAGACATCATTGTGGATGTGAGATGGATCCTTGAAAAGACTAAAGAATACCAAAAGGATATCTATTTGTGCTTTATCGACTAGAGCAAAGGTTTTGGCTGTGTAAACCATGAGAAACTCTGAACCACATTAAGAAGCATGGGTATACCAGAACACCTGATCGTACTCTTGCACAATCTGTACATTGATCAACAGTTCGAACGGATCAAGGAGAAACAGAATGTTTTAAAATAAGCAAAGGTGTAACACAAGGCTGCATACTTTCCCCCTACCTGTTTAATTTATATGCAGAACAAATAATCAGAAAAGCAGGATTGTATGAAAATAACAGAGGTGTGAAGATTGGTGGAAGACTCATCAACAACCTTCGCTATGCTGATGATACCACATTACTGGCTGAAAGTGAAGATGATCTGAAACATTTGCTTCTCACAATCAAAGAACATAGTCTCAAAATGGGTCTGCACCTTAATGTAAAGAAGACAAAGATCATGACCAACTGGCATAATCAACAGGTTCATCGTTGAAGGAGAATAAATTTAAATCATGAACAACTTTAACCTACTTGGATCAACTATCAATAAAGAAGCAACAAGCAGTCAAGAAATCAGACTACACATTGCTCTTGGCAGAATGGCTATGAAAGACCTAGATAAGATTCTCAAGAGCAGAGATGTCTCTCTCCATACAAAGATTTGACTTGTTCAAGCCATGGTATTTTCAATAACATCATATGGATGTGAAAGCTGGACAGTGAAAAAGATAGACAGGAAGAAAACTGATGCCTTTGAATTATGGTGCTGGTGGCGAAAACTGTGTATACCATGGACTGCCCGAAGAACAAACCAGTCGGTACTAGAGGAGATCAAACCTAAGCTTTCTTTAGAAGCTCAGATGACAAGACTTCAACTTTCATACTTTGGACACATCAAGCTAAGAGAGAGATAATTTGAGAAAGACATCATGCTTGGCAAGATAGAAGGTCAACGCTAAAGAGGAAGGCCAGCAATGAGATGGATCGATACAATAACAGCAGCTACGGGTTCCAGTCTGTCAACAATGAGCCGCCTGACTGAAAACCGAACACAAGTTAGGATAGCTATCTAGAGGGTCGCCAGGAGTCGATTCCGACTCGACGGCATTTAACAACAACAACAACACTAACAACTTTTACTTCATCCTCCGGTAGCAAATTCCAGAGTTTGATTAGAAATTGAGTGAAAAAATATTTTCTCTTATTAGTCTTAAATAGTTTACCCTGTAGCTTCATTGCATGCCCCCTAGTCTTTATATATTTTGATGGCGTAAACAATCGATCTATGTTTACCCATTCCACTCCATTCATTAATTTATAGATCTCTATCATATCTCCCTTCAGCTATCTCTTTTCCAGGTTGAAGAGCCCTAACCTTTTTAGCCTCTCTTCATAGGAGTATTCTTCCATCCTCTTTACCATGTTGGTGGCTCTTCTCTGTACCTTTCCTAATAATGCAATATCCTTTTAAAAATACAGTGACCAGAATAGCACACAAAATTCAAGGTGCGGTCACACCATGGAATGATACAGAGGTATTATGATATCCTTTTTTTATTCTCCATTCCTTTCTTTATGATACCTAGCATTCTATTTGCTCTCTTGGCCGCCGCTGCTCAATGGGCGGAGGGTTTCAATATGTTATTCAGGATGACGCCTAAATCTTTTTCCTGGGTGGTGGTTCCAAATGTGAAACCTTGCATCGTGTAATCATAGTTTGGGTTTTTCATTCCGAGGTGCATATCTTTGCACTTGTCCACATTACATTTCATCTGCTATTTGGATGCCTAGTCATCCAATTTATCAAGATCTTCTTGCAATTTTCCACAATCCTCATGGGTTTTGTGTCATCTGCAAATCTGATAACCTCACTTGCTATTCCCATTTCCAGGTCATTTGTGAATATGTTAAAAAGCAGCGGACCCAGCACAGATCCCTGGGGTACTCCACTGTTTACCTTTCTCCAATGGGAAAATTGGCCATTTAGCCCTACTTTCTGCTTTCTATCTTATAACCAGTTCCTGATCCAGAATAGTACACTGCCTTCTCTCCCATGCCTTTTTAATTTTGACAAAAGTCTCTCATAAGGGACCTTGTCAAAGGATTTCTGAAAGTCCAGCTACACTATATCAACTGACTCACCTTCGTCTATCTGTTTATTCACATATTCAAAAAAACATAACAGATTAGTAAGATAACACCTTCTTTGGCTAAAGCCATGTTGGCCGTCTCCCTTTAAGCCATGGCTATCTACAATACATGTTCAGTAATTTTGTTCTTTATGATGGTTTCCACCATTTTTCCCTGTACTGATGTCAGGCTCACTGGTCTGTAGTTTGCCAGATCACCCCTGGAGCCCTTTCTAAAAAGTGGCATTACATTGGCCATCCTCCAATCTTCAGGTATTACAGATGATTTTAATTATAGTTCACAGATTACTAATAGTAGATCTGCAATCTCATATTTAAGTTCTTTCAACACCCTTGGATGTATACTATCTGGTCCAGGTGATTTGCTACTCTTCAGTTTATCAAATAGTATTACATCTTCCCGGTGTATCGATAATTCTTTCAATTCTTCTGCAGCATCTCCTTTAAATACCATTTCAGTCATAGGTAACATTTCTTCATCTTCCTCAGTAAAGACCAAAGCAAAGAATTAATTCAGTCTCTCCACTATGGTCTTGTCCCCTCTTAGTGCTCATTTTACCCTTCTATCATCTAATGGTCCAACTGACTCTCTCACAGATTTTTTGCTATGAATGTACTTGAAAAAGTCTTTATTATGCATTTTTACTTCCACAGCAAGCTTCTTCTCAAATTCTCTCTTTGTCTGCCTTATCAATGCCTTGCATCTAACTAGCCAGTGCTTGTGTTGTTTCCAGTTTTCATCATTTGGCTCCTTTTCCCATTTCCTGAAAGATGCTTTTTTGGCAACAAGAGCCTCTCTGACCTCACCTTTAAGCCATGCTGGCAGTTTTTTGGACTTCCTTCCACTTTTCTTAAAGCATGAAATACAGCTGGCCTGGGCTTATAAGATAGTATTTTTAAACAACACCCACGCTTGATGTAAATTTTTAATCTTTGCAACTGCTCCTTTTAGTTTTTTTCCTCATTTTATCATAGTCTCCCTTTTGAAAGTTGAAAGGTAGTACTGTGGATTTCCTTACCGTCCTTCCTTCATTTATTAAATGAAACTCGATCATGCTATGATTACTATTGCCAAGTGGCCCCAACACCCTTATCTCCTGCACCAGATCTTGTGTTCCACTAAGGACTAGGTCCAAAATGGCTTCCCTGCTGGTCAGTTCATGAACCAGCTGCTCCAAGAAGCAGTCATTATTTTCATCTAGAAACTATCTCCCTAGTATGTTCTGCCAAGACACTGACCCAGTCAATACCGGGGTAATTGAAATCACCCATTATTATTGCTGTGTTCTAACTTTGTTAACTTCTTTGAGTATTTCATCATCAATTTGTTCATTCAAGCCAGGCAGTTGATAGTACACCCCTACTGCCATCGCCTTCCCCTTCACCTTTTTACATAGAATTTCAATCCATAGAGATTCTACAGTAAATTTTGTTTCCTGCAAAACTTTAATCCTTTGTGACTCAATGCCCTCTCTAACATAGAGTGCAACCCCTCCACCAATTTGATCTGCTCTATCACTACGATATAGTTTGTACCCAGGTATCACAGGGTCCCACTGGTTGTCCTCCTTCCACCATGTCTCTGATAGTCCAATCATATCTAACCTTTCATTTAGTGCTTTATATTCTAACTCACCCATCTTATTTTTTAGACTTCTAGCATTTGCATACAAGCATTTTAGAGGCTGTATTTTATTCATATTAATTTGGCTATTGGTAGGCAGGGGTAATTTGGAATCTTTAAGCTCTGTCTGCTCTGTATTCAAAGGCATTTGGGCTACTTTTGTCTTTATTAGAACCTCTCTACTGATATGCCCTATCTTCAATCTTTTGCTAGTATCCTTCAAGGATACATTGTTCCAGACCATGCGCTCTTGGGCGGCTGTCAGCTTTCCCCTATTATCTAGTTTTAAAGCTTCTCTTTCTCCTTTTTAAAGGTTAATGCCAGCAGCCTGGTTCTGGTCCGGTTAAGGTGGAGCCCATACCTTGTATACAGAAAGAAACACATAAAACCAGAAAATGTGTGAGCACATATGCCACCAACACTTTGTCCACGAAACCCCTAACTAAGAGTAGGTCCAACCAAAGAACCACAGATGACCCAAAAGGAGGGCAGCAGGGTCCACCTGCATGCAAGCAGTGCCATATGAACTAGCACATAATGCTTCTACAAGGATACCTGAACAAAAGGACCGGACCCTGAAACACCACCAAGCAAGCAACAGGATGACCAAGGAGCACCGCAAACAGGTCTGAGAAAAAGGTGTGGAGACGGAGAGATCAGGCCCCCAGCACAAATCACTGTCCCAAAGATGGTGGATACCATGAAGCACCAGAAACTGCACAAAAACAAAATATGACGAGCATGACCCCACAACACACCTGACAGGAGAAAGCTGCCCAGTGAAACCCACAAACTAGGCAAGGAGGGCATAAACTAGAGATGCCACAAGGAGAACATGGAAGGTGCTGCAAAGAACCACAGTGGAGATGGGAGTATCCATCCACCAGGTGGAATGTGACTAAACAGGACAGGCACAGAGGGGAGGAATATCTTTGCAATGCACCGAAGACAGAGGCACACTCACCATCTGTCCATCATTGTCCATACCCCACCCAATGCATCCAGGCATCTCAGAACCACCCGCTGTTGCCCAGCCCATCTGACCAGCCCTGGTAAGTGCAACAGACATGATCATGGTCACGTCCCACCCTGAAATGTGTACAGAGGTACCACACCACACACATGATAGTGCCCACCTGGAAAGTGGCAGCCCAAATGCCTGCACAGCAACCATAAAACAATACATGTCAGCTGTCAGGTCTGACACCAGCATGCAAAGCCTATGATGTGCAGCACAGGGCAAGCAGCAGATGCAGCAGGGTCCTAGATGAATGTCGCAGTCAGCACTGTCCCTGTAGCCCCCTCAGCCTATGGCCTGGCCAGTCAGCAATGCAGGCACACAGGACAGAGGTGGCCCGGGGGACCAGGGCAAGCCCCAGACCGGGATATGGCAGCACTGGAGATGTGGCAGCAGGATGTGACAGGGTCCAGTTTATGCAAGTGGTGTTATGGCAAGCAGGCAGGCAGCTGCAGTGACAGACCTAGGGGTGAAAAACACATGCATATGTAAGACACCTTCTTTCTGCCTCCACAGATGGTTTCATGTCCTGCAAGAGACAGAAGCCTACAGGGTGCACTACCGCACCATATGGCACACTCGGCTGCATCTCCTGGCATGAATCCGGCAGCAGCCACAGTGAGGTGAGTATGGGGGAATGGTACAGGAATAGGGCTATGACATGCAACATGGCACAGGGATGGAGTGGCTGGGCATCACAGGGGCAACAGCAGTCAAACCATGGGGATGCATCTAACAATGGGGATATGGCAGCCAGACACCCCCACCCACTGAAACTAACAGCTACCTCTCTGCATCCCTTCCACAGCCATCCCAGTTGAGGACACCCCCCACCTGTGGTGGAGGCGGAGGAGGTGGAGGACCAGTGGCCAGCACCAGCTTTACCACATAGCCCCGCCACCACTGACAGCCTACCCATAGCCAGCCCCATAGTGTTATCCAGCACTTCCCCATCAGGGGAGAGTGGGGATGAGGTTGTTACCCTCAATCTCATCGAGATGCCCCACTCCTCCAGGGGGAAGGATTGGACAGTGCTATGGTGTCTGGGTGGGGCACCCAAAGGTGGGAGGCCCAGGACAGCATAGGGGCTGAAGGTGGGAAGACGGAGTACCCCTGGGTGGGTGTCCCTGAGGAGCAGGGGGAGGAGGAGGAGTTCCCGTAGGAGGGGGAACTTAGGGCCACAACACCCAGGGATACCCAGTGGGTGGAGGATGGGAAGGGGCAGGGGTTGGAGGGAGGGGATGGGAGGGGACAGGGACAGCAGAGCAGGCAGCAGCAGCATAAGGGCACTTGGAGCTCATCGTAGATCACCTACAGGGGATCAGGGGTGACCTACAGGGGATCAGAGGTGACCTCCAGGCCCTCACACAGGCCATTGAGTGGCTCACAGAGGTGCTCCTGTCCCCCTGTAGGCCATCTGAATGAGGCCCCCTGGGATGTCAGAGGGGTAAGATGTCTGCTGCAGGATGGACAACATGCAGATATGTTCATGTGTGCAATGCTGCCCTGCACATCAATGTTATCTGCCTCAATGTTGGAAATAAATCCTGTTACATTAAAACACTGTGTCTGTGTGTATACCCACATAGAAGGTCAGTCTGAGGCTTAAATAGAGGGGATGGGGGTCCTTTGTGGACATTTATCCCTACCAACAGGCCACCTCTGCCTATCCTGATGAACCTCTCAGTATGTAAATGGTGGCCGTACCGGGAGGCCTGCCAAGGATGGGAAAGGGGAAGTGAGTGGTCTGTGACCCTGGAGATAGAGGGCTGATATGTATGTTGGGCCATATTATCTGGGGCCAGAGGACATGTAGTGGTGGATGTGGGGTGGGGGAGGGTGTGGGTGGGTGGTGACTGCCTGCAGTGGCCAGAACAGCTCACTGCATGGTGACTGAGATGTCTACACATACAGGCCCAGTCCATGCCACAAAGAGTGGGAATGGATGCCCCGTTGGGATATCCATCCCTGCTATCCGTACCCCCTTCTGATCCAGTCTAATGTCCGCACACGTTGTTTGGGGAGGTCAGACAGGGATGGGAGAGGGGTAGATTGTGGGCAGTGTTAAAGTGGGAGGTAGGTGTTTGCTGGCCCCGGATGTACAGCACCAATTCTAATGCTGGCTCTGTTCATTTGGGGCCAATGGCATAGATGGGGAATGTCTTCCACCACAGAGATGGAGTAGGTTCCCCAATGTGGCAGTGGACTGCAGGCCTGGGGTTGTAAAGCGGTGGGTGGGGGCAGGGAGCCTCCCCCACAGCCTCATTCCGATCTAGGGAGGCTGGATCAGGGGTCGGGCTGTTGGGAAGGCAGTACAGGAGATGGTGACTGGGGATCGTGGCTGTACAATGGAGTAGTGGTGTCATGGTAACTGGATGATCCTTCTTCTGCGGGGCTAGGTGTGCCCCATGGTCTCAGAATTGCAACTGCTTCTGTACGCCCACTTCTGACTGGGTGCACAGAGGGCCATGACATCCAGGATGGGATCGGGCTGGTGGGGCCTGCCCGCTGATGCCCAGCTCTGCCACCCACCCAAAAGTTCTACCAGCCCAGGCAGCTTTCCTCATACAAAGTGAGTATCCACGTGGGATCTCCGAGTTTCCACTGCACATTGGTGTGAGATAACATGCAAAGGCTGGGGGGCCACCATTGCAATCTTCTCACCATCGGAATCGCTGACGGCTATATCCGGCGCAGGCTGTATCCAATTCAGGGCATAATTAAGCAGCATGCAGCATGCCAGGAATATCCTGCACACCTTTTCTGGGGTATAGAACAGCTTCCCACCAGACTGGTCAAGGCAGAAGAAGTGGCCCTTGAGTAGGCCAAATGTCTGCTCTATGATGGAGCATGTCAGCTGGTGCAACTAGTTGTATTTCACCTCTGCTGGAGTGTGTGGGTTGACGAGGGGGGTAATGAGCCACTCCCTCAATGGGTAGCCCCTGTCACCTGCATAGAGGAATAGCAGCAGGAATGCTAATAAGTAGCATCATGGCTAGCTATGCCAATGTCATCATACCCATGCACCAGGTGCCACCCCACCAGGTCCAACATGCATGGATGCCTCACCCATGCCATGTGGTGCCCCAGCTGTGGTGCATCCCCAGCCCCCACCAAGTCCATGCTGTGATTGTAGCTGCCCCCCCCTCTACCATGCAATGGTAGGGGTGCCTGTGGCCCCCCTACCGCATATGGACAACCCACAGCCATGGTTTTGTCCCCCTGTGGGCAAGGACTGCCTGCAGGCACACGGCAGGCCATGCCCCTATGCCTCTGGGGTATGCATGCATGTGCATGTGACACCAACCTATGTCTACTCACCAAGCAGCCAACCACGAGTGATGGTGCCATCCTCAAAGTCAGCATGTATCCCTGACTGTCCCAGGAAGTAGGAATCATGGCATGAGCCAGGGAAGCATGCCACGACATCCAGGATCTCTATCTGGGCATTGCAGATGACCTGCATGTTCATAGAGTGGTATGTCTTCTGGTTCCTGAAGGCTACCTCATGCAGGCGCGGTAGGCAGAGGACAACATGGGTACAGTCAATTGCCCCAAGGATGGATGGGAACCCTGCAACCTCGCTGAATGTGAGCATGGTCT
This sequence comes from Ichthyophis bannanicus, assembly GCA_033557465.1. Taxonomy (NCBI): domain Eukaryota; kingdom Metazoa; phylum Chordata; class Amphibia; order Gymnophiona; family Ichthyophiidae; genus Ichthyophis; species Ichthyophis bannanicus. Next base: position 572,059,598 of record CM066033.1, read on the forward strand.
GCTGCTGCTGCTGCTGTGGGTTATGTGGGAAGGTGATATAATGATCAGGACATCCCATGAAGGTGTCCAGGAACTGGGTGATGCTGCATGACACTGCTGCTTGGCTCAGTCCTAATGCTATTCCCACCACAGACTGGAATGTGCCGGTCTCAAGGAATGCCAGAACTGCCAGCACGTGGATGGGTACTGTGTCCCATCTGTGTATCTGTACAGTGAGCTGTGGCCCCCAGCTCCACACAAGTCATGCATCACCTCACTGTCAAACCTGTATTGTGTCCAGCACAGGTCGTCGCTGAGGTCAAGGTAATGTGCCTGGGGGCTGTGAACCCTGGCATATGGGTGATGACATTTGGCATGTCTGCACTCATGGTCAGTGACCAACAGAAGGGCATTGGCAAACAGTGCCATCTCCTCACACCTGGCTGCTACCCCTGTAATCTGTTGGAGGGTGAAAAAGGATGCTGGTCAGTCCAGGCCTGGGGGGGTGCCACCTATGATGCCCTATGTGGGTGGTAGGGGGGCAAGAAATGTGCTGGGGCCCTCCACCCACACATACACTAGCAGGGCACCCAGTACATGGCCTGTCCACCATGCACCACTGCAAGAGCACATATGTGCCCGTGGAAATGGCTATTAGGGCCATCTGGACCCCTATGTGCACCACTAGGGTGTCCTGCGTTCCACACACACCATTGGATCTAGGTGAGCAGGTGCAGGTTGGACATACCTACAGGCATGTGTCTGTGGGTTCAGAACATACATATACACCCCTGTACAGAGATCACGGTGCAGCTGCATAGGCATGGGGCCATAAATGTGGGGGTGGTCATGTGCACAGGGGTGCCATGTGGTCAGCCCTTACCATGTTCTCATGCAAGCCAGTAGCCCCCTGTCCCAGACAGCCCTATGCCCACATTGACCTGCCCTGTCGTGGGTGCCTGCGCAGGGCACCTGGCCTCTTCTCCCAGGTACATGCATACCACTGTCTCCCACAGCCGCAACAAACATGCATCCATGGCAGAGGCCCCAGCACACACACCATCGCAGTGACATCATTGACCCTATCTATCTGCCCTGTCAGTGGCAGTATTGCTGTAGCATCCATTATGTAGCACACAATCAGCTCCAACGATGTCTTAGATGTGCCACAAATGGAAAAGCAAAACATGCAATCTGCAACTGGGAAAGAACGAATGCATGGACCCGCATCTGTATTTATACATCAACAGTGGAACATCGATGCACACATACATCATGATGTACAAATGTGTTCCGTATTCCGAGAGGTTGTATATATACATCGCTAGATGTCTAACCACTATAAAATGTGCAACCCCACTATAAACATGCCCCTGAGAAATGCCATTCTAATATTACCCTGAAGGTAGCTTTGCAGTTCTGATAGTGACAATGGCCCCAAAGGTATCGTCTCAAAAGAAAATCTTCAGTGACGGGGAGCAGATCCTTCTCATTGAGGAGGTGCTTGCCAACCACATGGTCCTCATGGGCACCGAGGAGGACCAGTTAGGTGTCTACGAGAGGCAGCACAGGTGGCAGCAGGTGAGATGTGAGGCCTGCAGGAAGGTATGTGCTAAGGGCCCGGATGGACAGGGATGCACCTCACTGAGCTGGAGCGGCATGTCCTCTCCACTGTGGAAGTTGCCACATTGGAGGGCATTGGGGATGTGGACACCTCTTGGCACCCACAGGTCCAAGGTACATGTCTTTGCTGATATTCATATGTTGCATGTCCCCTGCCCCAGGTCTGAACCCATGGTGAGGTGACCCTGTGGACCGCCCATTACCCCCTTGTTTTGGGGTGGGGCACGCATACCCTTGTTGCACTGTCAATTTCCCACTGCTGGCTCACTGGGTGACTCTGTGATTGCAGGATCTCTCTGGCCTGCTGTGCGCTCTCCCAGCTGCCCCATGGTTTCCCCACAGCCATAGTGCACTGGTGCAGCCCATGTAGGGTGGGGGTGGGTTGCTGCATGCAGGGGGTCTGCATTCAGTTGGTCCTTCTTGCTTCCCTCAGCAGGTGCCGCCACAGATGCTGGAGCTATTGCTGCCTCACCACCCGCAACTCCACCACTGCCACCATCAGTGGACAGGGCTGTGGTGCCATCGGAGGGGGTTTCTTCACACCTGCACCCCCTGTGGATGGGGGTGCAGAGTCGACCATCACTGCAGAACCTGAGGGCACCAACTCCACTGACTTAGAAGACCAGCTTACACCATCACCATCACCAATGCCTGAGCCCCAACCACAGCCTGGTGGCAGTGGTCACCATGGGCAGCGCCACCAATACACATATGGACAGTTGGTTGGGTGTGCCAAGCACCGCATCGCACAGGAGGAGGGTCACAAGGTGCAGGCACAGGAAAAGCTGCAACTCCTCCGTTGGACTGTGCAACTGTGAGAAAAGCAGCTGGATCTCGGAGAGCAGCAGTTGGTGGTGCAGGAGCATCTGGGGGCAACCAATTGCCTGACTGCCTCTGTATGTCACCTAGGGGCCCACATATATGTCCTGGTCACTCAGTTGGCCAGGCCTCAGGGCATGTCTCTGACACCGTCTGCAGCTACTGTGCCTCCTGCCCCACTGATGTGCCTCACCCCTCTGCCCTACTATCCGCCAGCAGAGTGGCCACATGGGCCACTGTATGGGCTGCATCTGTGGTAGGGTCCAGCAGTGTGGGGCAGTCCTGCATCCTGGGCCTTGTGCCCCAGGGTGTGGGACCCCCGCTGGTCTTCCCACCTTTCCATGAGGCACATGGGGAGACCAGTGGGGAGAGCAGCAGCAGCAGCAGCCTGATCTCAGAGTGTGTGCCATCATCCACTCCACCCAGTGGCCATTCACTGAGGCACAATAGTGGTGCCTCTGGGCAGGGGAGGGGGCGGGGGTGGGTCAGGTATGTGGGAGGGGGCAGTGGTATGCCCGGGTAGGGTTTTCCGTCACAGGGGTGGTGAGGTGGGGGTGTAGGGTTGGGGGTGAAGGCAGGGGGTGAGGGTGAAGGTGGGGCAGTGTGTGACATGCTGTTGGGGAGGTGGGTTTCCTGGGCACTAATGATGGTAGTATGGGTGTTTTATTCTGTCATGCACGGAATAAATGGTTTTTCTCACAACTGCTGGCCTCTGTGTTTCCCTCTGCCACAGTCACTGTGGGCATCTGTCTCCTTTGCCTGTGTTTCCCTGGTGCTGACTGTTCATTGTGATGCACTTTGTACATTCCCCTCCTTTGTGTAGAACAATATGTACATCTGCATCCTGTGCACCCTTCTACTGCAGGCACACAGGTGGCATCACCCTCATAACTCTCGTTGGGATGCGGTGATGCACAGAGCTGTATGTCCAGCTCTATGCAGTAATGTTTCTTTTCCTTTTTTAGTCCCTCCATGTCTGTTATTCCAGGTTTTAGCAGGCATAACTTAGACATCCACAGGAAGACTAGACGTACATGGAATTTGTCAGAATACGGTTTGTACGTTTTTGGGGCTGGCCACACCCAGGCTCCTCCCATCCACGTCCATGTCCCGTCCTTGGAATACTGTCTAGAAATCTCCACATGGCGCATGTCCATGGCATATGTGCAAATGGCTTATTCGCGGTTCAGAATGATCCCCCAGTATATCTATATGGTGGGTTGTGAGCATGTCTTTGATGATGGGGATTTTGTTCTTCACTGAACAGGAATTTATGAGTTCACAGTGAAGTATAGATATAAGGTCTTGTGATGCTGAAAGTGTCGGGGAGCGGCAGGGGGGGGGTTGTAGTGGGTATGGTTTTGAGGTATTTGGGGGGGTTGCTGTGAGATGTGGTTGTCTTTGAAGGAGTGCTTGTGCAGTGCGTAGAGTGCTAGGTAAAATGGTAGCATGGTTCCAGGTGAGATTTCCATTGAGCGTTCATTATCCAGAGTTTGCTTCTGTAGGTGTTGCGGAGGGTACGAGCTGTTAGGTTTATTCTCATTGCTGTGGTCTCTGAGAGAGGTGGTGGTCTTCCGTTTGAGGTGTTAGTCTTTTGTTGTTGTTCCAGTTGTTGTTATTTGTTGGTTATGAGGGTCTAGGTGTGGAGGTGGTCCTTTTCTGTGGCTTATACAGGTTTTCAAGTATTTTTTCATATGATTTCTAGTGCAGACCCCATGAAGTTTTAGTTATTTACCTCTGTATCCCTTCAAGTCTTTTTATATCATTAGTGAGATACTGCCTCCAAAACTGAAAGGAGTACTCCAAGTGAAACATCACCAACAACCAATACAGGAGCATTATCACCTCCCCCTTTCCACTGGTTATGCCCCTCTCTATGCTACCAAGCATCCTTCTGGCTTTGACCTTTCCTACTCACATTGTTTCACCATTTTATGATCTTCAGACACTATTACCCGAGCTCTCTCTGCTAGTCTATGCACTTTAGCCTATTGCTCGCTATCACATACTGCTTCCTTGGATTTCTGCATCCCATGTGCATGACTGCTTAACCTTCACTTTCAAGCATCAGACCAGACTTCTTATTTTTGTAGATTATTTATGTTCTCAGCTGCCTCCAATGTGTCCACACATTGAAAATCTTTGTTATCCGCAAAAAGGCAAACTTTTCCTTCCAACCCTTCTGCAATGTTGTTCACAAATATTTTGAACAGAATCATCCCCCAGGACTGACCCTTGAGGCACTTCACTACTTACCTTCGTTCATCTGAGTGAATTCTATTTTCCATCACCCTCTCTCTGTCCTCCATCCATCAACTAATTTCCATTCCACTTTACCACTTTAGGTCCTAACTTCAGATTTTTCAGTTTTTTCATGAGCCTCCTGTGAGGAAGGGTATCAAAGGCTTTGCTGAAATCCAAGTACACTACATCTGATGCAAGCCCCTGATCCAGTTTTCCAGTCACCCTATCAAGACCTGCTAACCAGATATGTCCCTCTAAGAAGGATATTCAGCAGCACTGTCTGGATAGTACCGCTAAATATGTTGTACTGCCTCAGCACTAACCAAAGAGCTCGTGTGTCCCAGGATGCAAAACTGGGGGGGAAGGGGATGACATATAAGGCACTTTTAGCATTATTTGGCAGTCTAACCCTACCTGCTGCATTCCGGGATGCAGTGCACGGGGCCAGATGCTGTCATTTTACAAGATGGTGGCACAGTGGTGAAGAACATACAGGTAAGGCTTCTGCCCCATCATTTAAAGAACTGGAAGGGAATGGGGGAAATTGGGGTCGCTGGGCAAACAGGTATTTTGTTTCTGCTGGTGAGTCGTATCTGGCAGCCCTCCTCCAAAAGACAAAAGCAATAGCAGCATTCGTTGCTGACAGTTGGTTCCTCCCACCATCCCGATCCCAAACATTCTCACGCTGTCAACCCACTCACCTACCAATCTGATCCCCACTTTCACATTACAAAAACCTCCTTTTAATCCCCCTACCCATGACTCCCTCATCTGAATCCCCTCCCCATTACAAATAGGCAGTATTGAATACCCCAGTCAAACATCACCCTGATCACATTCCCCCTTCCCCCAGTTGAAGCCCAAACTCTTTACCTCATTCCTTGACAATCCCCAGATATTTACCCGCAGTCATCCCTGGAGTCTGGTGGAAGTGGCAGGCATGACTCCTCCTTCATTCCTGCTCCATTGTCACTGGGGTGCAAAATGGCTGATCTTATCTCTAGTGGTAATCTCGTGGCACTAGTTATTTAACTTAGGCCTGGGGTTTGACTGAATATCACCATTATCCAGATAATTTCTCAGCCCATCCTCCCTCCACCTTTTCCATATATGTATAGTATCAGACTATTCAGCTGTAATTTCAACCTGATACTTATTGGTACCAAACAATCCACAGATAGGGAAGTTATATTCTCACTGGCTTCTAGTGAACCTACAACTTCTTTCAGTACCAACCGGCTAGTCTTTTAGTCTTGCCCCATCTCCAAGCCTTCACATTTTTAAATGGATAATTTTTGGCTGCACATTGAGTTCTGCATCCAAATATCATTTTATCTCTAACCTGGAATTTTAGGATGCATGCTGCTAACTCTGAAGTTAAACAGATAAATCATTCTGAATGTCAACCTTTAAGGTCTTCTTCCTTTAGCACATGAAGGCCTGACTCAGGAAGGGCTTTCCCCATTGACACAGAATGGGAGAAATGCCTGCACGGATCAGTCCTTAGATTTCTCCGCAATGATTCAAAAATCCTCAGGCTCTTACAGATTCCTTCCATCAGGGCTGGAGAAAACTATTTTCCAGTTTTCAATCAATTTACAGCCAGATATGAAAGCACTGGTATCAATAAAGATATACGTCTATCCCTCGGCAGAGAATATGCCTTATCTCGGTAAATGATTGCAGATCTCAGATTTCTCACACTGCCACAGGAAGATAATGGAAGTGGAAAGTATTTGGAACCATTGCAGAGAACAAGGATGTTCTCTTCTTTCTTTCAAAGCTGCTTCTGTATTTCCAACCAAGTGCCATTTATTTTCTCACCTTTCCCAAGATGAGTTTCGCAGCAGCAATAGCAAAGCTGGAGCACTGACAGCAACTCAGTTAGATGGTGATGTATTTCAGCAATGCAGAGAAAAATGCATTTTATCTGTTTCCCTTCAGAAATCGTATTCCTCTTTGGTTTGTCTGTCTTTTTTACTCCCTTGGCTAGTTAAAACAGAAAGAGCTAGACTATCAGTCCCTCCTATCTAATTATATCCATAGCAATGTCAGCTACTCATTTTCATAAGCTAAAAGTTGCCCTGGGGGTAACTGGCGTTAGGAAAATATATCCGATGTAATGATTGATATTTTTGGCTGGAACAGTGAAAAAAACACATATGCAGTTACAATTAGGCTGAGTGGTTACAAGCACACTCAAGTGAATAGCTGGCAGGAAAAGTAAACATGTCATATTTTGAATGATGGATGAGCAGTATGATTCAAAATGACATTCTTAATGAAAATGTGACATTTTACAAAGATGCTGCAAAGACAGGCAAGCATTTTAAAACTGGAATTGACAGACTACATGTTGCCTTAGCATCAAATCTAACCCTTTACTGCATATTCCACAGAAGCTTGTAATCAATGCAAGTCCTGCCCCGCTTAGGTACCATTAGGGGTGTGCATGCCAGTAGGTTCGTTTTTTTTGGTTTTTTTTTTTTTAATTTATTTTCACTTTTTATCTTGTGTAGCCTTTTTCCAATTTTTTCGTTTTGTTTTTTCTTCTTTTTAGTGCAAACTATTTAAAAATAGTAGACTTTAAATGAAACTCCCCCCACACAATTGTGTTCATTTTTTTTCTGCCATTTCTTTTAGAAAACAGCATAAATCAACATATTTCATATGTTGTTTCAATCTACTGTGCATTTCTAGGTTTGATGAATGGCATTCTCATGGTACAAGAGCCGGGTAAGATTAAACATGGCAATAAGGTTTCAGATGTTAGATGAATCAGTGCTTACCTGGATATAAGAATTAAGGAAGTACACAGGGCAAATATTTTGGTTCATTTTCAGTTCTTTTGGACTTTCCCCTGATTTGGGGGCTTTTTTTAACTTGTTTCATACATCCTTTTTTAATACAACTTTAACATGCAGTAGAACTTTTAACATGTGCTAATTAACCTAATACACATTATTCAATAGGTTAAGCCATGTTAACTTGATTTAGTGTACACTAAGAACATCTTTTACTAAAGATGATATGGTGTTACGTGGAAAGCATGCTCCCCAGCAGTTACCGTGGTGTGCCCTGCCCTAATTCGATTTAAAATGAGCACAAGTGCACTTACCTCCACCTATGGAGATGGCAATAAGTATAGCTATGCTAATCAAATGACTTTCAGATAGCACAGGATGTGTGGACTGCAAGGCCCTCACTCCACTCACTCTCCAACCCTAACTCGCCGACTTGCAACCTCAACATTTGTCGCACAATTAGTATAGAAATCGGGCCACACTAACAGGGGCATGCTGTGCTCGCCGTCTCCCCCTAGTACAGTCGATCAGAATAGGGCCATAGAGAGGTAGACTCAATTCTGATCACACTGTTTGTACAGGTAGTCTTAGCACTGGGAGTGGCAGGGGAATGATCAACGGGGATATACGACCTGCCTGGATGTGCATCCCCATTGTTCATGGCACAGAATGACCCCCTAGTTGTCCAGTCTGCCGATAGCATGGGTATAACTCAAGAGGAGGCATTAAATGCAGCCACACTTTGGCATGTACTAAAGTGCCACAGAAATTAAAAAAGAAAAATAACCCCCATCAGCAACCCCAATCCCACCAAACAACATCCAGACCCACCAGACCTAACCCTCTGATCAACAATCTGACTGCCCATCCACCTCCTGTATCTGAGGAATTGAGAAAAGGGTAACCCTGTCTTCAAACGGGGGGGATGGGCACTGTGGAAATGTAAAAATGTGTCTCTGTCTACAGATTTACGAAAAACTGTAGTAACCCATCCCCCTGTTTGTTTAATAATCTTAACATCCAGATAAGTGATCGCTTCCCTATCACCTACATAAGTAAACTGTATATTCGCCTCACAGCCATTGAGCCACTGATGGAATTCCTCAAATTCTGCTATTGTGCCCTCCCAAAGTAAAAAGACATCATCTATAAAATGCTTCCATAATTTTATATGATGTTTGTATGGGGTGGACTCCAACCACTTGTTCTCATAGCGAGCCATGTAGAGGGCTATGGAAGGAGCACAAGTGGCTCCCATAGCCACCCCCGACACCTGATGATAAATAATATCTTCAAACCAAAAGTAATTTTGGAAGATGGCCAAATCTGCCAATTGTAAAATTAAAGCCAATTGATCATCCCCAAGATCCCCCCGAGATTGTAAATAAAACTTTACAGTGTCAAAGGCTGCTTTTTGTGGGATACTTGTATATAGTGAGCTGACATCCAAAGTTACTAACAAGATGTCAGCTTGATCTGCCCAATGTTGATTAAGCTGTAGCTGCTCCAAAAAATGCGTAGTTTCCTTAAGGTAAGAAGGAATTTGTTTTAGTAACAGGCGTAGATAAGAGTCTACATAAGTCGACAAGGGTTCTAAAATAGAACCCCTAGTAGAAACTATAGGACGGCCCGGGGGATTTTCCAGATTTTTGTGAATTTTGGGCACAGTATAAAAAGTTGCTCCTTGTGAGCTAGGTTTATTCAGATAATGCCATTCTTTTGAAGAAATCAACTTCCCCTCCAATGCCAAATCAGTGATGCCTCGAATAGTATTCTTCAATTTTGTTGTTGGATCCTCTGACAACACCCTATATGTCAGAGGGTCATTCAGTTGATGCAGAGCTTCCACTAGATAATAGTCTCTATTCAAAACCACTATAGCTTCCCCTTTGTCTGCCCTTCTAATTACAATATCTTCCCGATTTCGAAGTTATTGCAAAACTTGTTGTTCTTTTTTAGTCAAAACAGTTGAACGATGCCAGACTTCTTTTTCAAGCTTCCTTAAATCTTGAAGGACTAACTCCCTAAAAATGGATACTGCCGGATGCAGAGGCCCGGGGGGGGGGGGGGCACCAGGTGGAACAAATTGGAAGTGGAGCCCGCTGTTGCAATGGAGGCTCTTCCTGTGACATTCCATTAGCTGTTCCCTGGATATTGGGGGCTGTTTCAAATTCATTATTTGGACACTGCACTGAAAAAAAGATCTTAAGTTGCAACTTACGAATCAAATTTTCCAAATCGACTTGAAACAAAATGGAGTCATGACTAGTTTCTGGAACAAATGACAGGCCCTTGTTTAATAGGGCTATCTGATCGTCAGTCAGCTCAAGTCCTGAAATATTGATTACTAAAGAGGATGCCACTTCTTTAGGGGCCCTCTCTAGTTTCGGCGCCGTAGAGTTCGATCGGACTTGGGTCCCGATGTCACTGTTTTTTTCTTCCTCGTTGACTCCCGATCGCTGCCGTCGTCCAAAAAATCACTCTCCCCAGTGGTCCTACTAGAGTCACTGTCCGCTTCAAAATTCACCTTCCGGTTTGATCTTTTCGATTTCCTATTGATGTCCATCCAGGGATACACATATCCAACTGTGTAGTCCTCATTATCGCGCCATAGTTTGCGAATGTTTTGCTTCTGAACCTCTTGACGTAAAGTCAATAGCTGTCTTTCTGTCTCTTGCTGTCGCTTTTGAAAAACCTCTTGTGTGTCGCTTTCCTTCAAAGCCTCCAACGCTAAACTTATCTCTTTCTGCATGGTTTCAATGTTGATTTTAATGGTGTCAATCAATAGGACCATAAGGTCCAGTGAGCACTTATTCAATATGCAGTTCCATTTATTAAGAAAATCTCCAGTCATATTCCGCATTCGTGGTTCTTTATAAACACGCAACCCACGCGGTATCTGTTGTCTAGTCACATATTCTATTAATGAAAGACGATGTAACTCCGTTCGTACCACTCTTTTCTGTAATTTAAGTAGATCTTCCCAAGTGGTTCCTGAAATCACATCTTCCACAGAATACTGGGCAAAAGGAGTTTTTTCTTTACTCAATGTTGAAATGTAATCATTAGAGAAACTCAATGTCTCCTTCCAAATCGGTTGCCCCTCCATCGTTGTTAGCTAACACTTATACTGGGGTATCTATCATAGAGTGTGCAAAATCCAAACTCAAAACAATACACTCCAAATATATCACAACTGCTATAGTAAAAGGGTGATTTATCTTTTCCTGTGGGTACTCTTCAAAAGGAAATGCACTGTTATTATAACTCTCGAGGTCTCAGATCATGGGGAATTTTGGCCAAAAATTGACCTGCTGTTTCTCCCAATGTAACATCAACGACCTCTATTTTATGATACCTCAGTGCTCAATTCGAAACTTTATCCCACCCACACACGGAGAAAATATTTTTTCTTAACTGCCACAATTTCTTCGTGATCTCAATGGCTGTAAGTAAACAAATTGGCATTAAAACTAGTGCTTAGCTTTCATCAAACACCCAACGCCGTTCATTGGCACTGCCGACGCGTTTCTCCTCGCGGTTCCTCAGGGGTGATATCTCTAATGCCAAGCTTCCATACAACAGCTCATAAATATACCTACAAACAAAAAACAAAAAACAAAACCTTAAAAATTCCCATTCACTATTAAAGTACTCTTTCCTCATCTACCCATAAATGTAAAAACCTTACTATATGCTGCCCACGTCCTCTTTCTGCACCGTGCTGACTTGTATTCTGGTTTACCAAGTTCGGTGAAAAAACGCCGCGCATGCGGGATGTTCCACTCATCTGGTTTTTAAAGCTATACACCACCCAGTAAGGGCACCTCATCAAATTACTCTCACCTCTAATTATCTGCCCCCTCTGGGGGTATAGCTCAATTCCACTATGACTGGTGTTGCTCCCCTAATATCCAAAACTCTCCGTTTAAAATACTCCATATACCAGTATAGCTAAGGACTCTAAACCCTACCTCGCTAACCTTCCATTTTGGAGCACTACAGCTCAGTCCAATCAAATCAGATTCCTATATTAAAACATGCACATCCGCCAATAGATCTTTTCATTAAGTCCCTCAGGTGCAACTGAACCTAATTCAAAAATCCATCTTTGCTCCCGCACAGAAAGCCATTGCTCTCATGACCGGCCCCGCTGGCCAGACTGAACCTTCTCTATACAAAAACATCACATATCAGTAAAAGTGTGTTGAAATGTCAGACAATGTTGCACCATAGGAGCCTCCAATATTGCATGCTTCAAACGGCTTCTGTGCTCAGACATTCGGGTTTTAAACTGCCTAATAGTCTTACCCACATACACCTTTCGACATGGACACTGTACTATGTATATCACATGTGTTGACTCACAATCTGAATAATGATTTAAACGATACTCCTTATCCTGATAACTAAAAATCTGTAATTCCTGTTATATCACATATTTTACAATGGCCACATTTATAATGGCCCCGCAATTCTTCAGTGATGTTATGACTCTGTTTCCGCAATCGCGAAGGACTCAGAATTTCTTTTAAATTACGCCCACGTTGCCATACACATCTGATCTTTTTACTATGGAGGGCTGGAACCACTTGTAACACTGACTCATGTTTTCTAACTATCTTTTGTATGCTGTGACTCAATGGTGAATAGGGAGTGATTAAATTTATATGTGATTCTTCCATTCCCAAAGAAGGGCTAGAAACCGGATGTAATAACAATTCACGATTGTTATACAAAGCTCTCTGATAAGCTTTTTTAATTATTACAGACGGGTATCCCCTTTCACTAAAATGTGATATAAGTTGTTGAGACTGGATTTTATAGTCGGATCACTGAGAACAATTCCTCCTGTATCTGAGGAATTGAGAAAAGCGACCTTTTGCCAACTGTGTACCATCTTCCAGGGTTTTGGATGGCATTGCTAGTGTATGCAAGTGCTGATTCTGGGGGATGCACACAGGTCCAAACATTCTGCCTTTCCAGAGGGTGTTTCTGATGGGCTTTGTGGGTTCAGGTGTTTGCGCCCCTGTTGTCAGTGCCTTTGAGCAGGGGTTCCCCATATCTGGGCCTGGTGAGCTGCACCATGTTCGGTTTTTCATGATATCCATTATAAATATGCATACAATACATATGCCTACTATAGGGGTGTCGCTTAGACAAGCATCAGTGGCATCTTTTTGGCCCACAGCATGGAACCTGACTGTTGTTAGCACATCCTGCACTTTATTTGGGAGACTCTCCTCTCTGTAATGTGCCTGTTTGGGGTGTCTGTGTCCTGTTGATTAGAATGTAGGTGTTTTAGGCATGTTTATTCTTTCGGCACTAAAAAGTTCCGTCTTTCTTACCACGGTTTATTACTAGATAAAATATGTTGTGAGGGTTGGCAGGGGTGCAGCAAGAGTTTGAACCTGTGACTTTCTGGTCATGAGCACAATGGCTGTGCATACTGCACCACAATGGTGCCCCAGGGGTGCTTTATTCCCTGGAGATACTATGCCTGTTTGTCATACAGATCCTGTCTGTTGCAGTGCACAGCGCACACCTACATGGGTCTGGGCCATGGCCTGCTATGGTTAGATATCACTGCCCCCTCCGCCACCAGTGGCCCTCTGCTGCCATGCTGCCCTGCCTTTCTGCTGGTGTTCTGGGGTAGGGGTGAGCAGTGAGTGAGAATCAGCTGTGCCTACTTAGTTGGGAACTGTGTGTGAGAGAAAACTGCAGCCAATCTGAGCACTTTTCAAATCATTTAAAATCCCTTCAGCAATGGCGCGCCCGTGCCTTGCGGGCCCGCGCCTGAGGGCCTCGCAAGAGGGCCCTTTGGCGTGGCCCTTAGGCGGTGGACCGTGCGGGACCCACTATCTGCTGCTATATGCTCATTCTGTTCAGCGATATGCTGTTTGTAGTTAATGTAAGGTAATGTAATGTAAGTTATGTACTGTGTTCCCTGTTTGTACTCCTAGTGTTTTGTTGTGATGTAATGATAATGCAATGTATGTTTCCCTCACCTTTGTTTAACTTTGTGCTGTATTAACCGCTTTGATTGAAGGAAAAGGCGGGATACAAAACATGTTAAATAAATAAATAAATAAATAGACGTGCACGTTCCCCCCCAGCACCACCTGCCAATGTTCTGTGCCCTTGAGTGTAGCTGCTGGGTACTATCCCCTGTGACACTGAAGGGACACAGTCCTGCCCATGTTGGACCCTCATCAGTTGCTGTCTGTCTATGCTGTTTCTGCATTCCTATGGGCCAACTGAGCATCACCCTGGTCTCCTACTGTGGCCCAGCTGCACCACAGCATGTGCCACCTGAGGCTCTCTGTATCCCCTTTTCCGGCACCCACCCAGTACTCCGTTAGGATGTGCCCACCCTGCAGTTGCAGAACATGTGCACGTCATAGGTAACCTGTCCATCAACATGGGCTGACTCTGATCTGCACTTTTTCACTGTGGGATCATTCACCTTGTCTGGGGACAGAGCATATGTCCTTCCACAATTACTATCTTTTTCTGGGGCTTTCTCACTAGTGTTTGTTGCTGTTTCCCATTGTTTTCCCTATTGGCTTGCTTAGTTCTGTTTCTTTCCTCGTTTGTTCTGGTCATTTTCACTGCTTATTTGCCCTTTTCTTCCGTGCACATGTATCACACTTATCACGTTTTGTTGGTTTCCCTGACTCTGCTGTGCATTGCTGACACTGAAATGGTTTCCCTCCCCTGCAAATGTGCATCTAACGGCAGGTTTTCATTTGCGTTGGGATTGTGCCCTCGATTTCAGTGCATTAGTGTGAATGGGGCCTCTCCCCGCCCACTCTCCGCCCATTGACCCCTTTTCTCCGCCCTCTCTCCACCTTCTGCAATGTTTTTCTGCGCGGCGGGCGTTTACGATTGTTAACTGCGGTTAACGCGCGTTATATAACGTTAACGGTCGTAAGCGCATTATTACGCGCGTTATATAACGTTAACGAGCGTTAACATTATACAACGCGCGTTATTCACGATTACCGCAGTTTAGTAAACATACCCTTAAATTTCATCTGCCATTTGGATGCCCAGTCTTCCAATTTGTCAAGGTGCTCTTGCAAATTTTCACAATCCTCATGTGTTTTAACAACTTTAAATGATTTTGTGTCATCTGCAGATTTAATGACCTCACTTGTTATTCCCATTTCCAGGTAATTTATAAATATGATAAAAAGCAGCGGACCCAGCACAGATCCCTGGGATACTCCACTATTCACATTTCTCCATTGGGAAAATTGGCCATTTAGCTCTACCCTCTGCTTTCTATCTTTTAACCAGTTCTTGATTCACAATAGTACACTGCCTCCTATCCCATGACTTTTTAATTTTGCCAAAAGTCTCTCATGAGGGACCTTGTCACAGGCTTTCTGAAAATCCAGATACACTATATCAATCGACTCACCTTTGTCTACCTGCTTAATCACACTTTCAAAAAAACATAGCAGATTAGTAAGATAAGACCTTCCTTGGCAAAGGCCATGATGACTATCTCCGTTTAAGCCATTACTATCCACATGTTCAGTAATTTTGTTCTTTATAATGGTTTCTACCATTTTTCCTGGTACTGAAGTCAGACTCACCAGTCTGTAGTTTCCCAGATCAGCTCTGGAACCCTTTTTAAAAATTGGCGTTACATTGGCCATCCTCCCTAGCATGTTCTGCCATGACACTGACCCAGTCGATACTGGGGTAATTGAAATCACC
Source organism: Ichthyophis bannanicus (assembly GCA_033557465.1). Lineage (NCBI taxonomy): Eukaryota > Metazoa > Chordata > Amphibia > Gymnophiona > Ichthyophiidae > Ichthyophis > Ichthyophis bannanicus. The sequence continues at coordinate 572,074,795 of CM066033.1, forward strand.
CATTATTACTACTGTGTTGTAACTTTGTTAGCTTTTTTGAGCATTTCATCATCCATTTGTTCATTCTGGTCAGGCGGTCAATAGTACACCCCCACTGCCATCACCTTCCCCTTCCCCTTTTTACATGGAATTTCAATACATAGAGATTCTACAGTGAATTTTGTTTCCTGCAAAATTTTAATCCTCTATGACTCAATACTCTCTCTAACATAGAGGGCAACCCCACCACCAATTTGATCTGTTCTTTTATTACAATATAGTTTGTAACCAGGTATCACAGTGTCCCACTGGTTGTCCTCCTTCCACCATGCCTCTGAGATACCAATCATATTTAACCTCTCATTTAGTGCTATATATTCTAACTCTCCCATCTTATTTTTTAGACTTCTGACATTTGCATGCAAGCATTTTAGAGGCTGTATTTTATCCATATTAATCTGGTTATCGTTACGCAGGGGTAATATGGAATCTTTAAGCTCTACCTGCTCTGTACTCAAGGGCATTTGGGCTACTTTCGTCTTTAATGGAACCTTTCTGCTGATATGACCTAACTTATTTATTTAGTTAGTTAGTTAACTTTCTTATATACCGCGCTCTTCTGTATCAGTGCGGTTTACAGGCGACTACTGGCTTTCCCCTGTTATCTAGTTTAAAAGCTGCTCTATCTCCTTTTTAAAGGTTAATGCCAGCAGCCTGGTTCCATCCCAGTTAAGGTGGAGCATATCCCTTCGGAAAGCTCCTTCTTTCCCCAGAATGTTCCCCCGTTCCTAACAAATCCAAAACCCTATTCCTTTCACCATCATCTTATCCATGCATTGAGACTCCAGAGCTCTGCCTGCCTTTTGGATCTTGCATGTGGAATGGGAAGCATTTTAGAGAATGCTACCCTGGAAGTTCTGGATTTCAACTTCCTACCTAAAAGCCTAAATTTAGCCTCCAGATCCTCCCTACCACACTTTCCTATGTTATCGGTACCGACATGTACCAAGACGGTAGACTCCTCCCCAGCACTATCTAAGACCTTTTCTAGGTAGTGTATGAGGTCTGCTACCTTCACACCAGGCAGGCATGTTACCAGGCGATCCTCATATCCACCAATCACCCAGCTTTCTACATGCCTAATGATTGAATCACTAACTATATCAGCTGTCCTAATCCTTCCCAAGTGGGCAAATGGCCCTGAAGAAACCTCCTCGGTGTGAGAGGGTTTTACATCACCTGGAGGACAGGTCCTAACTACAGGATCACTTCCTGCCACACCAGAGTGATGCTCTCCTGTCACGTGACCTCTCTCCTCCATGGCAACAGGGATGCTGCCAGACTGGAGGAGGGACTTCAGTACTACATCCCTGTAGGTCTATGTACCTCTCTGTCTTCCTTATGTCCTCCAAGTTCTGCACTCTAGCCTCCAGAGATTGGACTCATTCCCTGAGAGCAAATAGCTCCTTGCACCTAGTGCACACATACAATCCCTCACCAACTGGAAGAAAATCATACATATGACACTCAATGCAAAAGACTAGAAAGCCCCCATCTTTCTGCTAGACTGCTGTCTGCATCTTAGTTTTAGGGTTGTGTTTAGATATTTAAGTTGTTTACTTACTAAGGTTTGCTGGGGATACTTATACTAATAAAACTATACCTAATCCATTTAATGGACTTTCTTCATCTCAAACTTAACTAATCTCAGATCCTTAATGTATGCCTGATGCAGTTAAACAGCTGTACCTGAGAGTGAATATGGCACCTCCTTTCCTTTAAGAGGTTTAAGCACCTAAAAGGCTACGATTATCCCAGGGGTTGGTGGGAGTCAGGGAGGGAGGGAAAGAAGACTTATTAAAAGCTGGCTGCTACACAGTACCCTGTCTTGTGCTTCTGAGGCAATCTGTGACCAATTTCCTGGGATAGAGGAAATTGCTTGGATAGAGGGAGTTTTTCAAAATGCCCCTTTGATCTGGCTCTTGGCTTTAACACCTATTTAATGCAATTTCACATGTCTCTTGCCCCCTGTCTTGAAGGCCCAACTGGTTCATATCTAGCTGGGTCTCAGTTTTGGTTAGACAATACCCATTTTTTTTAAATGTTAGTTTACTGTTGGGTCCAAAGATTTCTATCTCATCTATATATAAAACTTTCTTAATTGGGAATTATCAAATTAACTGAGGAAACAGTTATAGGTAAAGTCAAACTGGAAAGGACATAGAAGGGAAGGAGGTGTAAATGTATGTGGGCATTTTATAACTTATGCATGGAATTTGTAACTTCACCCGTGCTCCACTGAAACTAAGTGGTATGATTACTAAACGGCGATAAGGGCTCACCATTTGTGAGTGCAAAATGGCACCTTTAAGAGTCCCAATGTGCATTAAAGGATGGGGTGGGGAGTAGGTGTTTCGGTGTTAAGAGTGCTAGCGGCTAGTTAGCAAGTGTTAAGTGGACAGCGGGCACTAAGATTGCCCAGTATGCACATTAATGACCACTAAGGCCGGTTGCCTTAAGGTGGGATAGGGTAGCTTTTCTGCAAGTCACATTTATTTATTTATTTATTTACATTCTCTTATATACCGCGCTATTCTGCATCAGTGCGGTTTACATTGAACAAACTGAAATTACATTGAACAGGGCATTATAACTTGGAGATAACTATTTTTTACAGGGAACATGGGCTATGGAGGGTTAAGTGGCTTGCCCAAGACCACAAGGAGCACCTGTGGGTCTAGAAACCCCAGTCCTTCCAGCCCAAGGTTGCTGTCCTCTAGTGGGATTTGAACCCCTGACCTTCCAGCCTGAAGTACCTTGCCCCAACCACTAGGCCACTCCTCCACTCCAATTTGAGATGCTGGATGGGAGCAAAGGTAATAGCTGATGAACATGTCACAGCCATATGTCCCTTATGTGTGAGACAGTGAGTGGGAGGAGAATGTGGGAGGCAGGTGGGCTGTAACAGTAAGGGCTGCACATGTAATCCACAGTGATGACTGTGGGTGGCATAGGAGTGGGTAGAAGTGAACCATGGAGTAGCCACCATGGCCACAATACAGGCATAGAAAGAATGCCAGGGCAACAGTGGTGACCTGCACAGCATCTTCTGGTGAGATGGGAGTGATACACCCCAATAAGTAAAATGCCACAGTGTGGGCTAGAGTATAAAATCTGGCATGACAACACATAACTGAACATGATGGATATATGCTGATGGATGGGCCAAAGGATGGATGGTGGTAGATGAGAGTGCTCTATGGCCTTGCTGCTCCAATGTGATCTCACAAATGCAGGTGACTTCAGTTGTAGTGTGCATGAAATATAGTTGTCAGGCCACTGGGAAGGGCTAATGCCATCTATTTAAATTTCACAGCTGTCTCAGCTGTTCTAACCACCATACAATCTTCCTGACACATATGCACATAACTACTGCACAAGTAAGTAGGCTATGATCCAAAGACATAAAAGCCATATATCTGTACAAGCTGCATGCAAATGTGAAGTGCTCTTGGACAAATACAGAGTCATTCTGAACCATGAATAAGCCGTATGCACGTACAAGTTGAATGTGTTAGGCACTTGCATGTCTAAACGCGATTCCGACAGCAAGGCACTTTACACATACAGGCAAGATATACGGGCAATCTGGACATGGGTGTGGAGGGGAAGAGCGTGGGCATTACCAGCTACATAAACAATAAAACCGTATTCTGATGAAAATGCGTATATCCATTTTGGACGTCTACGACAGACCTGCTAAAACGTGGAATAACAGCCTTATGCTCTTGTGAAGACACCTTTAGAGCCATTTACATATGAAAGCGCCTGTATTGACATCTGGTTTGCAGTCAATAGTATGTCATTCTCAGAGGCATGTCTATGCCAGAGTTGCACGTTTTGTAGCGATTAGACGTATAATGACATAAACGTCCATTCTCTCAGAATAACAAACACGTTTACACGTCCGAAAATACTTGTATGTTCACCTTCCATGGAACATGTCTAATGCTGGGATGATTCCACATGTTTTTCTATGCCCGTGTTCAATGAGTCTTGGACATCATGGTTATGGAAACAATTCCTTTTGGGCTCTAAGCAAATGACATCATGATATTTCTCACCAATGTCTTTATTTGGACAGCTATGAATCAGCTGTTGCTAAATATACAAAACTCAGAAGTACTGGTTGTTACTTTGTTTCATTAGTGTTACCTTAACATCTGATGGCAAATAATTACATAATTCTCATCCATAGGGCCACCAAAATGACCCTGCTGTGCAGCTCAAGGCATAACATCTATTTTCTTTATGTAATCACATATTAATTGTTATATACTGCTTTGTCCTGGTAATCAGAACAGTTTACAGATAACATTGTAACTACTGCACAATTCAGTTTACAAGGAACAATTATAAAATGGTTTACAAGGAACAAGGAACAAGTATGTAACAATTGTACAACTAACAAACGATGACATGCAATAGATATTTAACAATAACAAAGAAGTGCAGAACTATATACATGAGGTATTAGTGGTCTGGGTTATATCCTGGAGCAATGTGAGTCATCAGCCACAGGGAGTGGTTGATGAGTGTGGTGAAGGTAATAGGGCAATAGGGCAATGCATGGGGTCTATGGTGGCTGATAACATTGATAGTAGTCTGTAAAGATGAATGTTTTGAAATGTTGCCTGAATTGAGTTACATCTTTGATTTCTCTTAGAGTGTGAGGAAGACTATTACATATGGTAGGGGTATAGAGTGAGAATGTCCTATTGGTTGTAGATTGGTTTAGTTTTCTGGCACTAATTGGAGTGGATAGCATGTTTGTCAGGTTGTCTCTTTTTGTTCACGTGTGTTGTTGAATGTTTATCAGTGTGCTGCGGTATGTTGGTGTTATGTTTATCATTTTAAAAATTATCATGAGAGCTTTGAATTTGATTCTTTGAAGTATTGGGGGCCAGTGGAGCTGAAAGAGGATGGGTATTATGTGATCAGAATATCGTCTTTCATAATTGTACGTGCAACTGTGTTTAGAGCACGTTGTAGGGGTTTTAGGGTTTTCTTTGGGAGACCATGGAATATGCTGTTACTGTAGTCGAAATGGGAGCTTATGAGCGCCTGGGCTACAGAATGGATGTCCATGGGAGAGAGAGCAGTGGTCTCAGATGCTGAATCATTCTGGTTTTATTGTAAACTGCACGGGTAGACATGTGAATGTGTTTGGTCAAGTGCTGGTTTTGATCAAGGTATATCCCAAGGTATTGTTTGTCTTTTTGTATTTAAAGTGAGGCATTGTTTATGTGTAGTGAACTAGGAGGTTTGAATGTGTCATTCCTAGTACTAATGAGTGCTTCTGTTTTCTTGGACCAGCGTATGTTTTACATACATAAGGTTTCCATACTTACTACTCAACTGTTTACTAATTAATGGTTATAAATTCAATGGAACTATGTTTAGCTATTATCAAAAAGCATTATATACAGATTTGTCAAAAAGCATTATATACAGATTTTTTATCTGAGATCTAGTTAGTTTAATAGGTATTCAAAGTTTGCTGATTTTGACTGTACTGGCGGCTCAACTTAAAAAGAACACAAAAAAATAGTAAGTAGCTTATAATGCTGTAATAGCTAGTATTTTGCAAATAAAAGTATTTGTAGATTTTAGAAAATAGGTTAATATAGCTGTAAGTTACTTAGGGGTATGTTTACTAAACCATCATAATGTAGCAGCGGCGATGTTATCACGCGATACGTAACATTCTCACGTGATAACATCGGCAGCGGTGTTAAGGCACACTAACACTGTGAAACCCAACTCTGAAGGGTGGAGTAAGGCCTCCCAGAGGGTGGAGATAGGGGTCAATGGGGAAGAGTGGGAGGGGAGAGGCTCCAGGCACACTAACGCTGTGAAATCCGGGTCTGAACACTAATGCCAGTGAAACCCTCGCGTTAGAGGCACATTTGCAGGAGAGAGAAACCTTTTCAGTCAGCAATGTACAGCAAAGGCAGGGAAACCCAGAAAAGTGATAATAGTGATATATGTGCAGGAACCAAAAAGGCAAATAAGCATATAAAATGACCAGAACCACAATTGAAATCCCAATAACCAAGCTGGCCAATAGTGATATTAATGATAAACATAAAGCAACACTACTGACAAAGCGTAAAAAGGAAGATATCATGTTTGGAAGGGTTTATCCTCTGTCCCCCTACAAAGTGAATGATCCCACATTGAAATAGCGGTGATCAGGGTTTTTGTTGTTTATATTGGGCAGGTTTGTTATGGCGTGCACATGTGCAGCAACAGCAGAGTGGGCACGTGGGAAAGGGCAACTGTACTGATGCTGTAAATGGGGTACAGGGGGCTGCAGGTGGCACATGCTGTGGTCCAGCTGGGGCACAGTGCGGGCTAGGCAGATGCCTAGGTGGCACATAGGAATGCTGAAACTGTAAAGCAGCAAGACAGCAACTGACAAGGGACCAACATGGGCATGAGTGTGTGTCCCACAGTGCCACAGGGAATATTACCCAGCAGGTACCCCCAAGGGCACATAACATTGGCAGGCGGTGCCGGGGGGGAAGCACGCATGTCCATGTAGGCACCCCTACCCGAGAACCCACATCATAGGCAGCTGCCTACTGGCACACTGTATGGCCTGGGACTACGCAGCACCAGCACCACTGGCATAATGGCATGGCAGCATGGTGGTGGAGGGGTGCTGGTGGCAGAGGGGGCAGTGGCATCTGCCCAAGGCAGACCACGGCCAAGCCCCATTTAGGTGGGCGCCGTGCACTGCAACAGACAAGGTCTGTCTGACGAACAGTCATGGTATCCCCAGGGAATGATCTGCCCCTGTGGCAACAGTTTGATGCAGTACACACAGCCAGTGTGCGCAGGGGCAGAAAGTCACAAGTTTAAGTCCCAGCTATGGCTCCCACCAACCTTGTCCCCATTTTTTTACCCAGTAGTAAACCATAGTAATAAAGACAGAACCTTTTGGGGGGGCGGAGCCTGACGTCCAGCGGGATAGACGCTTTGCGTTGAAGCTCCCGAGAGGCCTACTCAGAATCCTAAATTAATACCTGCATAAACTTCATTTTTTTGCTCTGAACTTACCGGGGTGCCTCGGGGGGAACGGCGGGCCACAGGCCGGTGCGACTGGACCTCGGGTCTCCCTCTTCTTCACACGGAAGGCGCTCCAAGGCAGAGTTCTTCCCCACAGGGGATGGCCCCACTTTGGGAAAACCCCACAACGCCACAGGAGATCTTGGAGGAGATACGCGGTGTGAAGGAGCTGGTACAATCCAACGGAGCGGCGCTCCGAACCATGCGTGAAGACTTTGGCACGCTTCAGAACCGGCTTGAAAGTCTCCCACTACGACAGGACAACATGGCGGAGGTCCTTGACTCGCACGCGGTGCGCTTGGTGAAATTGGGCAAGGCTGAGCGTATGATACAGAATGTTCAAAAAGAGCTGGAGGATAGCAATGATCGAGCTGGTCGCAAACATATGGGGCTCAGTGGAGTACGGAGGATGTGAGAGCAGGAGACATGCGAGAATTCTTGGTCAAAACTCTCCCTCCCTTGCTAAAGATTATTATTACAGAGATCTGGAGACTGACCGAGCGCATCGTGTTCCTGCTAATATGGCGCTCAATCGGACGACCCCTCGGGCTCTCATTTTTCGATTATTGCGATACCAGTAAGTAGAGCAAATTCGCACTGCTGCCGGGGCGAACTATCATCTTGAATTTGAAAGTCATAAAGTTTCTTTTCCCCTGACGTGGCAAAGTCCACAGTTGACCGACGGAGGAGACTCCTTGCTTTTCGCCCTGGACTTCAATAACTACAGGCTCACTTTGGCCTAATATATCCAGTGAAGCTCAGAATGACTCTCTATAACCAAGCCATAACATTCGAAGATCCCGATCTACTAGCAATGTTTTTGGACTCCAAATAACGCAGATCAGACGCGCTAATCCAACAACTGTGATTCAACCATTTTGATCTGTAATTCGCCGGATTTGCCCGCCATCTTGAACGGCCCGACGCGGTGATCCCAGCCTGGAATAGAGACTGCCTGGACTTTTCTTTCTATCTATAATTTACTTGGCCTTCTATCCCTCCATGATGTGCACCTCGGTGGGATTCGAAACATGCATAGTTTTACAGGTTATATATTTTAGCTTGGGCCCTCTCTGGAGTTTCTCCCCGCAGACATTAGGTCGCCAGTAATTTCTGGGGTTTTGCTTCTTCTCTAGTGCACCTCGGTGTTTATTTTTTATATATGGGGCGTTTCCATGATTTTCATTAACTCATTGATTATTATGTTATGTGCACAGTCATACATAGTTAAGATGAGGGACATTGGGAAACTGTGTGCATTATTGTGTTCTTTCTCAGAATTTATAATCTTTCTTGATGGCCTTGTGTCAGATCTTATCATAAAACGTAAAAGGCATTAATAGTCCAATCAAAAGAAAGAAAATCCTTAGCTATCTTAATCATGAGCATGTTAATTTAATGTTTCTTCAGGAAATGCATTTAAATTCCGCTGCGGCATTGAAACTTAATACCACGCCTAATATGGCGACTGCCTTCTCTTCCGCTGTTTCCAAGCGGTGTGGGGTAGCCATTTTGGTTAAGAAGTCTCTGCAAGCTATTGCAATGGATGTTAGCTTTGATAAGGAGGGTAGATGGGCCCGTGCACACCTTCAGGTTGAGACTGTAATTTACGTGTATTGGTATTTATGCTCCGAATGTGGATAATCCTGTTTATTATGCAAGTATTATGCAGTTAGCACAGGCATTTGCCAGCCCTCCATTAATGCTCGGCGGCGATTTCAACCAAGTACTTGAGCCCTTGACAGCTTGGCTGCCGCCCAGAACGAGTGGTCCACCCAAGAGTCTTGATCTTTTACTGCTTTGATAACAGATTTTGCGCTAGAAGATATATGGAGGCTGCTTCTCCCCTCACTCCCATTATCCACCAATGCGCTCAGACAGCACAGAAATTCTGGGAGCGGGAGTTGCATGTAGCTTTGACCCCGGAGCATGGGAGCCTAGCCTGGAGCAGGTTGACATGGATCTCTCGATCTCCCTCACTAACTCAGACACTTTTTTTTTTTTCTTTTAATCCACCGAAGTTTCTATACTCCTGATAGGTTAGTCAAATGACCGCTACCCAGAGCAACAGATTTTGGATATGCCACACGGCCATTCACATACTAACTTATATTATGTTTGAATGCCCGGTACTACATTATTACTGGAAAATACTGGGGGAAAAACAGGTCCCCTCTTAATTTCACTGAATGGTGGCATCCTGTCAGTCTATACAGTAAATATGAACAAATACCTCATCTGTTGGCTTCTTCCGTTCAGACCCTCTATCATTTGTCTGAATGGAGGATACTCTACGGTAATGTTGAATATGCTAAAATGCTAAATGCTCCCATCTGACTGTTTAAATCTATTTCACATGATCAGTCTATATTGCTGATACTCTTTTGTTCGTTTGGATGTACAATCACTGCTATATGTATACGCCTCTTTGATGATACTCCTCAGTTCCAGAGAAGAAGCATAGGGGTGGGGGGTAATTGGGGTTGCTTTCCTTATGTGTATATTTGTATTTGTCTCCTTTGGTTTGTTGTTTCGTTTGTTTGTTGTAAAATGAAAATAAAAGTTTCAAAAAAAAAAAAAAAAGACAGAACCTTTATTGCAGACAAAATAAACATGCCTGAAATGCCTATATTTTACCCTACAGAGCACAGACACCATAAACTTGTGCAATCCCTAGAGCAGAGTTTCCCAACTGCAGTCCTGGAGGGCCAAACACTATTCAGGTTTCATGCTGTCCCTAATAAATGTGCCTGTGCTGCATTTGTATGCATCACCCCCATTGTATGCAAATGTATCTCATGCATATTCATTAGGGACAGCATCAAAACCTGAACAGTGTTTGGCACACCAGGACCGGAGTTGGGAACCTCTGCCCTAGAGCAGCGGCCAAACACCCACACCCACAGACTCCACTATCCAAAGCCTCATGAAGAGTCAGACTGTTGGGCCCTGCACGGAGCAGCATCTCCCAATACTGGAACCTGCATACCTTAGCAATGCCATCCTAAACTTGGGAACACATTCCACATATATCAAAAGGTTGCTATGATTAATGTCAGATAACAAATCCTAAGTTAAACACAATTTGTTGATAGAGATTCATCATAGCAACCTTTCTTATATCTGTGGAGTGTGTTTCAGTTATTACTTCTGACAGTGTTTACCACCCCGGGGAGTGACCCCAACAGTATTGCGTACCATAGCAATGCCCGCACTGTGCCCAGGACTGGTGTAGCTGCCAGGGCTGCCACAAACCTCCATATTTGCACAATGCTGGCATAGGTGTGGGAGTGTGTGTACGTCTATCCAGTATGTTGTGACTGCCTACACCTTACTGAGCCTACACTGCTTGCACTGTTTCCAGTGTTAGCCTGCCAATGTGCATAATGAGAAGCAAGGTACTGTTGGTATGGCCCGGACAGGGTGGCCTGGGCAGGATGCATCTGCACATGGTATAGGGCAATGGCTGGGACATTGTAGTGCCCGACCACCACCTGCACGTACAGGGTGGCATAGCATGTCATGGTGGGAAGTCACTCTCACCCTGACTGAGCAGTGACCATGGCATGGCTAGGTTCCCCCATACTGCTATGCAGCACTTTTTCAAGTAATATTTATGGGTTCTCTTTTTTGGGGTCCAATCACTGATGTACTTGCTTGGTGTGTGTGCTCACATCCCATTTTTGGGTGCACACAGTTCTTCCAGGAACATGTACTATGTGCTTGCTAGCAGACTATCTGCGGTTAGCAACTGTATGCCTGTAACACCTTGCAGGGTGCAGCAGGTGGAGACTGACTGTGCCCTCTGCTGGTGAAGCTCAGATAGTGGTGGGGGCAGCTGAGCTTCTCCAGTGTTCTGCCTGTCTGCCATTGCCTTTTGTGATGCTACAGATCTGCATTGACTGCCCTGTAGGGTGCCTATTCCCCAGCAGGACTGGGGTTGATGATCCTCTCTACTGCCACCATTGCAGAGATGCACAATATGGATCTGTTGGTAGGAGATCCTGTCCTCCACCCTGAGCCACAGAGAGTGGGTTGGGTGGTGCTACATAATACGCTTTTTGGTCCAAACACCCCCCCTTCACCTATAACACATGATCATGGCACCCACACAGGATATGCACTATTCTGGGTGCATCATAGTCCACAATGGCTAGATGTGACTGGGAAATACAGATGGACACAGGTGTATCCTAAATATGTCTGCAAGGACTACCTATCACACACACTGTCACTGATGGGGACCTGCAGCATAGTCTGTCTCAACCAAGCCAGGTGCTGCGGACCTGGTGCTGGGTGCCCCAACTCACCCTCAGGGTGAGCACAGGACCCACACAATGTCACGGTCTGTAGCTACTCTGTGCCAGTAACACACATGGTCAGTTCCCCCTACAAGGCCTAGGTGCTGTGGGGGTGCATATCCCATTATGTGATCAGCTGTAGACTGCTGTCTGCATGTGCAGTGCATCATGGGTATGGGTGGGTTTACCCTATCCTGGTAACCACAGCAGACAGTTTGTGTGGTAACCTGCAGTCTTTCTGTAGCCAGCCAGCAGTGTGGTAGTAGCTATAGAGATGTAGCCTGTTGGTTACTTCAATGACTGTGGAGGCAGAGGTCATGGGTTTGATCCCACAGTGGTGTTATTTAGGAATGCTGTCTGAGGTTTTTCCTTTTAATTTCAATCAGTGCTGCAAGCAGAAACACCCTCACGGTGCTGTAGCCTAAGGTGTCTCATAGGCGCCCTATAGGGCACCCTGTAAAGCGCCCTATAGGGCACATTATAGGGTGCCTTGGCAGACAGGGCACTTTATAATGTGACCTATGGGGCACCTTATAGGGTGCCTTATGAGGCACCTTATGTTACGGCACTGTGAGGGTGTTTTTGCTGGCAGCACTGATTTAAATTAAAAGAAAATGCCTCAGACAGCCTTTTTAAATTCACCACTGCAGGATCAAACCCATGACCTCTGCCCCCACAGTCAGTGCAGTAACCAGTGGGCTACATGGTTATAGCATCTAGCATTGCGCTGGCATGTACTTAGGGTTAACACGCGTTAACGTGCCATGGCGCTCACTATCATGCGATACATATTCTTGCTACCTTAGGACTGGAATGCCCACTCCGTATATAGCATTCTTCACATTATCGCTGTAACTAGCGCTGGTAACATTAAGACCGTTTAGTAAACATACCCCTTAGTGTCAGAGTTATTGGTGCATATATCGGCCTTGTATGTTTTTCATACGCTGGACTAATATGTTTTCTAAACTAATTACTGTCAAGCATTCTGTTCTAGGTGTTTCAATGCTGCAATATCGACGCACTGCATCAGAAGTGTTTTCATGTGTATCATATTCCACCATCAGAATGGACTGTTGACAAACTATATCATATCATAATAAAGTGTTTTAAATGAAAGCTGCAGTTTCAATAGTATCATACAGTATGTTTATGTCAATGAATATTGGAACTGAATCCTATCTTTTCTCTAGACAGACAATATACTATATTGGACCAGTGTATGAAAAACATACACTATGGGATATGTTTACTAAACTGCGGTAATGTTACAGACCGCGCGTTAGGTAACGTTAATGATCGTTAGGTAACGTTAACGCGCGGTATGTAACGTTAATGATCGTTAGGCAACATTAACGTGCGGTATATACCGTTAACGCGCGTTAACGTTACCTAACGATCATTAACGTTCCCAGCCACGGTAAACATCGAAGAGGGTGGAGAGAGGGCAGAGAGAAGGGATCATTGGGCAGGGAGTGGGTGGGGAGAGGCTCCCTGCACACTAGCGCGCTGAACTGAAGGGCTGAATCCTACTGTGAATGAAAACCTGCCGTTAAATGCACATTTGCAGGAGAGAGAAACCATTTCAGTGTCAGCAATTTACAGCATAGGCAGGGAGCCCAAGAAACGTGATAGTAGTGCTCCATTTTCAGCAACAGCATAGTGCCCATGTATGAAAGGCCACTATGGCGATGGTGCAAATGGGGCATAGGGGGCTGCAGGCGGGACATGTAGCGGGGGCAGCTGGGGCACAGGGTGGACACATAGGGTGGGGCATAGGGGGCTGCAGGCGGGACATGTAGCTGGGGCACCTAGGTGGCACATAGGAACATAGAAACTGGAAATCAGCATGACAGCAGCTGACAAAGGCCAAACACAATCCACCTACATCTACCTGGTCCACCCGAGCTAACAGTTGCCAGGGCACTAACCTAACATCCCCCTAGCCAACCCTCCCCCAAGCGGAAGAGACATACTATTGGTAGGCGGTGATGGGGGGATATGAGGATGCTCATGTATGCCCCCTGCCCCAGACCCTGCTCCATAGGCGACCACCTACCCACACAGTGGATGGCCTGGGACTGCGCACTACCAGCACCAACAGCATATGGTCATATCAGCATGGCAGGGGGGGGGTGTGCCCATGCTGGAGGGGGCAGTGGCACCTGCCTGCAGTGGACCTAGACCATGCACTGTACCAGTACATGGTGTGCAGTGCAACAGAAAAGGTCTGGCTGAGGAACAGTACAGGTAGCCCCAGGGACTACCATGTATCTGTGGTAACAGTGTGGTGCAATACACCCAGCCCGTATGTCCAGAAGCAGAGGGTCACAGGTTCAAGTCCCAGCTGTGGTTCCTACATAGCATGTTCCTATATTTTACCCTACAATGCAGATACAATAACAACATGTGCAAAGCCCATAGTAGTGGCGAAAAGGGGTACAAAGACCCACTCACACAGGCTTCACAATCCAAAGATGCATGGAGAGTCAGGCTGTTGGCCCCAGCATTGAGCTGCAGTTATCACCAGAGCACTACTACTACCTCCTGCACAGTTTAGCAATGTCGGCACTGTGATCAGGACCAGTGTGGCGGGTATGGTTGCCAACCACCCCTATCTTTGCACAATGCTGCAATAGGAGTGTGTGTGTGTGTATGTTTATCCATTGTTCTGTGGCTGCCCACCCCTCTCTGGGCCCAAAATGTCCCACTGTTACCAGCGTTAGCCTGAATATGTGCATAATGAGGAACAAGGTGTTGTGGGTATGGCCTGGACAGGGCAGATTGGGCAGGATGCATCTTCACAGGGTGTGGGGCAATGGCTTGGATACTGTAGTGCCCAACCACCGCCTGCATGAACAGGGTGGCCACAGCATGTCATGCTGGGAGGGCACTCACTCTAACCGAGCAGTGACCATGGCATGTCTAGGTTCCCACATAGCACTCTATGCTGTCTACCTCTAGTGATACTTTTGTGGTCCCAGTGCTGGGGTCCTAATCACTGTGATGCTTTCTTAGTGCACATAGTTTCTCTGTGAGCATGCACTATGGACTGGCTAATGGACTGTCTGCAGTTAAACTGTGCATGGTTGAATCACTATAAGGTGGTGGCTGCTGGTGACTGGCAAGCAGTGGTGTAAGACAGTTGAGGTTTACCAAACCTAACCCCAAGATTGCTGTCCATCTTCCACTGCCCCAGTCACAGGTATGGCCCTGATCCACCAATCCTGGAGAGCTGTATTATACCAGCAGGATGGAAGTTGCTTCACCAGGGCTGGGGCACCTGTTTCTTACCTACAGAAAGGGTGATGTGGGCCCTGATAACAGGTGCCCATGTCAGCCAGACCCTAGCACAGGGTACACACTAATCTGGGTGGTGTCTGGTCCCATGGAGGCACATGTAACAGCAGGATACAGATAGACACCAAATTACCGTCAGCTACACTGCATGGAGCACCTGTCACACACTGGTAGTGATGGGTATGTACAGCAAGACCTATCTCTAACACCACCTGTACTGCGGACCTAGTGCTGGGCCCCCATCCAATCCCTCAGGGTGAACACAGAACCTACACAATGGCATAGTCTGTAGCTACACAGTGCCAGTATCATGCACTGTCAGTTCGTCTTTCCAAGCTGAGGTACCGGAAAGGTGCAGACCCCATTTGGTGATCAGCTGTAGACAGTTATTCAGCATGTGCATTGCATCATGGGAACTGGTGGGGTTACCCTATCCTGGCACTCAGAGCAGACCATTTGTGCGGTGACATGCAGTTCTTCTGTACCCAGCCATTGCTGTGACATACACCATGGAGGTATAGCCTACTGGTTAATACAATGCCATTCTCGGCAGTGTTCATGGGTTCAATTCCTCATTGTTCCCTCTTCTCATGCCTGGCTTACTCAAATAGTGTGCATGCCTGTAACAGTCATATTTTGCAGATCTGTGCTGCCAGCCCATAATACCCGCGCCACAATTGCCAACATTCCCTCGGTCGGTCTATCTGCGTCTGTCAGCTGTGTAGAGTTCTGTCTGCCTGTGCAGGCTGCCACCCATGTCCTGCACTGCTACCCTTTCCTGCATTGCGTCTCATCGTGCTTGCCTCGCCTGTGCCTGATCTGCATGGCGGCACCACCACTCCTCTGTCCACCCATCATTGTAACTATCCTGCCACCTCCGCCTCCACTGGGGGACACATATTCCCATCGTCTGCCACCAACTGTCTTTCCAGTACTTTACATTGCTAACACCCTGTGCTATGGTACAGTTTCCTCCACCATGTTTGTCATCAGTACTGGCAGCCACATGGGATGCCCACAGATATGGCGGGTCCAGTGGCTCCCAGCTCTCCCTCCTTCACTCACCTGTTCATTGCCTTTCCTGAGTGCTTTATCTATTGTTAGGGCTACATCTGTCTCTGTTCCTCACAGGTCATGCATGTCATCCTGCGGCACCTTGCAGCCCTTAGGGCACACTAACCTAGGGCACCATAACCTTGTTAGGCCACCTTAACCTATGGTTCCATAGCCCAGGGTGCCTTCTACAGTGCTTTGTCCAGGGGTGCCTAATACAGCGCTTAGCCTAAGGAGCCCTATAGGGTGCCTTATGAGTCACCTTACAAGGCACCTTATAGTGCACCTTACAAGGCACCATACTAGGCGTCTTACAGGGCACCTTACAAGGTAAGGCACCTTGTAACATGCGTTAGTCTAAGGCGCCTTGTAACATGCGTTAGCTGATACGGCTTGCTGTAATGATGCACCG
Organism: Ichthyophis bannanicus; assembly: GCA_033557465.1. Lineage (NCBI taxonomy): Eukaryota > Metazoa > Chordata > Amphibia > Gymnophiona > Ichthyophiidae > Ichthyophis > Ichthyophis bannanicus. The sequence continues at coordinate 572,090,974 of CM066033.1, forward strand.
CCCACGCCTTTACCACGGAACCTAACAAGAGTGACATTAAGCAGTTTAGTAAACATAGCCCTATGTGAAACTTCTATTTTCTGTAAAGTTTTAATATTTTTTATTATTGCTGGTATTTCATAGTTGTTTGAGTGTAACAAATCTAATAAATCATCCAGAACAGAGAAAGAATATGCGAGCTGTCCAAAACGGGTTAACTGTGAAGTTAACTGAGTTGAGCCATTCAGAGACATCGTTGAAACAGTTGGTAATCTTTGTGTAGTTAGGATCTCTGGTGTCAAAGGTGGTGAATAGTATTATATCATCTGCAAACATTCTGTAGTCTAAGTTGTGTGATCGGCTGATATTGCAGATGGGTTATAGATATATATCAAACAGAAGTGCAGATAATGCAGATCCCTGGGGGACACCCTGAGGTTGAGTGAAAGAGTTAGATAGGTTGCTTTTGATGCAAACCTGTTGGCTGCTGTTGAACAGGTAGTCTTGAAACCATTGTAGAGTAGTACCACCTATGCCCAGGTGTTTTAGGTGGTTGATTAGGATTTTATGATTTACAGAGTCAAATGAGAAAGGTCTATCTAGGAAGATGAGGATGAAAGCAGTTGTTATGTTTTTGATTCCTGGGGCCTATCTAGAGGAGCTGAGGGAGAGGACAGAATGGTGGGCATGCCCAGAGACAAACTAAGAGTCGGGCTGAAGGCAAAGAGAAGCAGGGCCATGTGCAGTGACTTATTTGGGGGGCCTCATTTGCAAATGTCAGGGGTTGAATTGTAAGACTGAAAAGCAGGGCCATGTGCAAAGAACATAGTCTCTCAATGGTAAGGCCAGCCCTGGGGCCAGCCGTAAACATTAGGCCCATGTGGCATAAGGAATCTGAGAATCCCGCCCAGAAATTTACTATTAAGAGGCTCCAATAAAGATTGAATGAAAAAGTCCCCAAAACTAGTGACAGCAAAAGGCCCATCCTTAGTGATATGACAGGTGCCTTATCCAGTATGGGGCTGAAGTCATACAATATATCCAGCTCTACAGAAACACTGCCACTGACATGGTAGGAACAAGGGGTTTATGATGTTACTGCAATGGTATGTGTGCTGGAGCCTCTGCCCCAGATGAGCCATCCTACTCACCCACAAAGCCATACATCAAACGCGAAACTCCCAACTTCACACCCTACTGTCTCGACCAGCTCACGGCAGAACCACCAGACAAGCCACTAGCAACTCCCTCACCATCCCTCACAAAAGAACCAAATGCTCGCAACGGACCTGCAATCGAGCCTTTGAACTGTATGCTCCATCCTTATGGAACTCTCTACCGAGCTGTCTCCAAAATAACACTGATTTACTATCTTTTAGAAAACAGCTGAAAACCATCCTGTTTCAGGAATACCTCAACATGACTCCCACCAAAAAGCGAAAAAATCTCTGATCTCTCCCACCATGACCACCCAACTCAAACTATACTAACACAACCATGTCCAAAAATCTGTCCAAGTCCAAAGTCTGTCCTATGTCTTATGTTGAAATCATCAATGTAGCCTCCCCGGTGAGGGCCCCACCCCTACACGTAAATTCCCCCCCCCCCCTTTTTATGTAACGCCGCTTTGACCCGGTGAAAAGCGGGATATAAATACAGCTAAATAAATAAATAAATGAGGTCCCTCATAGAGACGCACTTTGTTTGATGTAGGCTGCCTGTGCCGCTGGGACTGGGGGGTGGGTGGCAGAGCTGGGAAGCTGCGGGCATTCTCCATCAACACAATTCCATTCTGGCTGTCCCGGCCCTCTGTGTGCCCAGTTAGCACCGGACACACAGAGAGAGAGCCACAATACTGATTCCGTGGGGCATGCCTGGCCCCACCGGACCACACTTGCAAACAGGCCTGAACGTGCAGGCCAGGTCCACAAAGTGGCCTGGCCTGCATGTACAGGCCTTCCCCAGCTAAATTGGCCTGGCCTGTACAATGGAGCTGTGGTGCCATCATGTCCAGTTGCCATGACACTGCTGCTCCATTGTATGACCACGATCCCTAGCCACCAGCACCTATGACCCTTTACTCACAGCCTGACCCCCTGATCCTGCCTCCCTAGGCTGGGGACAGGCTGCAGGGGAGCCTCTCTGCCCCCACCAACCTCTTTATAACCCCCAGTCTGCGGTCCATTGGCGCATCAGGGAACCTATTCCACCTCAGAGGTGGATGGCATTCTCCGTCTATGCTGTTGGCCCTGGACGTACAGGGCCAGCATTGGAACTGGTCCTGTACATCTGGGGTCAGCAAATACCCACCTTGGTGCTGCCCCAATCCACCCCTCTGCTGCCCCTGTCTACCGTGTGAACAGCGTAGATGGACATCCCAATGGGCCATCCATCCCCACCATTCAGGCCCCAGACTGACTCCCTATGTGGATATACACATGGACATAGTGTTTCAAATTAATAGTTTTTATTTGACCTATTCACATATCTGGGTGTCTCCATTAACCCTTCTGTGGGCAGACATCCTGGAGGACCTCATTGTGATGACCTACATAGGGTTAGGAATGCCTCCATCAGCTGCTCCAAGGCCTGTGTGAGGGCCTGGAGGTCACCCCGATCCCAAGTAGGTGATCAGCAATGAGCCCCAAGGACCCCTGTGCAGCTTCCCCCTGCCCTGCCCTTCCCATCCCCTCCCTCTACCCTCTGCCCCCTCCCATCCCCTCCCTCCACCCACTGCCTCCTCCCATATCCTCCATGCATGCTGCCCCCCACCTCCACCCATTGGGTGTCTCTGTGTGGTGTGGCCCTGAGTTCCCCCTTCTCCTCCTCCTCCCCCTCCCCCTGCTCCTCAGGGCCACCCACCCAGGGGTACCCTGCCTTCCAACCTAGGGTGCCCTGGCCAGCCACCTTAGCACTGTCTGACCCCCTCCCCCTTAGGGCAGTAGGGCATCTCCATGAGGTCCAGAGTGAACACCTCATCTTCGCTCTCCTCTGATGGTGAGTTGCTGGATAGTACTATGGAGCTGGGCGTTGGTGTGCGGTCCACTGGAGTGGTGATGGGGCTCCTTGCTTCAGCTGGTGCAGGCTGCTGCTCCTCCTGTCCCTCCTCAGCCACCATCTCGTCATCGCCCTCCTCCTCATCATCTTCCTTCTCCCCCTCCTCCTCCTCCTCTTCTGCCTCGGGGGGGGGGGGGTCTGTCCTCAAGTGGGACAGCTGTGGAAGGGATGCAGAGAGGTGGCTGTTGGTTTCAGTGAGTGGGGGTGTCCGGCTGCCATGTCGCCATTGTCAGATGCCTCCCCATGCTCTGTCTGCTGTTGTGCCTGGGATGCCCAGCCACTCCAGCCCTGTGCCATGTTGCATGTCATGGACCCATTCCTGTGCCATTCCCCCACACTCACCTCGCTCCTGCTGCAGCTGCTGCCGTATACATCACAGGAGCTGTGGCCTATTACACCATATGGTGCGGAAGCTCACTCTCTATGCTTCTGTCTCCCGCAGGACATGGAACACTCTGTAGAGGCTTGAAGGAGGTGTCATACATATGCATGTTTTTTTATCCCCCCAGGTCTGTCACAGCAGCTGCCTGCCTGCTTGCCATAACAACACCTGCATGCACTGGACCCTGTCTCATCCTGTTGCCACATCTCCAGTGCTTCCACACTCCAGTCCGGGGCTTCCCCTGGTCCTTCAGACCTCCTGTGTCCTGTGTGCTTGCATTGCTGACTGGTGAGACCATGAGCTGAGGGGGCCACAGGGAAAGTGCTGCCTGTGACATGAGCTGAGATTCGGACCATATGCGGCAGCACATAGGGGTGTTGCAAACTACCCCGGGATTAGATAATCGAAAAGTGCGATGCGTGTGGCAGCATCACCGCAATTTGCGTGAAATTTTGTGTTCTTCGGTTGCACACGTGGTTTCTGATGCAAATTACTCAGCACAGGGTCATAAACTCTGTGGTCACTGTTCCATTTGTGAGGTTTCCAGTGAGATCACGCAATTTGAGCACCGTGGGGTGCTTTACAGATTGAGATATCCGACCTCGTGTGACTCCACTTTTGTGGTGTATGGAGTTAGGTGTCCGTGTGGTCTGTTGTATGTCGGTAGCACGTGCCGGTCCTTTCGGAAGCGAATCATTGAGCACAGAAGCAGACTCAAGTGTTTGGTACGGGAGGCTCCCTTTGTGCCACATTGTGTTGAATTTAAGCATGCTTTCAGCGACCTTCGCTGTTTTTGTTTTGACCGGGTTTTGGCTGGCAGAAATGGTAAGAGCAGAGAACAATGTCTGCTGCTTTGTGAGCAGAAATGGATTTTCCGATTGCACACTGTTGTTCCGGAGGGTTTAAACCTCCGGATCGATTGGGGAGTTTGTCTTTAAGAAGTGGGAGGAGTTTATTTATTTATTTATTTATTTATTTTTATTTATTTTTATTTTTATACACATTTATATACCGCATCTTCCAAAGTTCAGTTGCGGTTTATAGTGAACAACAATTAACAAAGCAAGTTTGTTTTACAGAGAACGTCATAATACAGCAGAACATATGTACAGGGTAACATCATTTATTGACTAAACAATGCGAGATAATACAGAACAGCATAAACTATATACAAATATGTATATGTAAATAAATATACATGGAAGTGAGAAGACAAAAGATGTGGGATCATCAAGAATGTGTGCTATGTGTGTGGGTTGAAGGGATTTTCTTTGAAGCAGACAGAATACCCGTTTATCCTTTGTCTAACGTTTGTTTGTTTTTGGGAAAGCCCTGTGAGTCATCGGTAGGGTATTTCTTTAGGTGAGTCGGTGTGTTTTGTTTGAGCATGCACGGCGTTTTTGACCTGTTGAGTTGAAGAGTGAACTTGTTGGCCCTTCATTGTAAGTGGGTTTATATACCCTTTTTTTGGTGGCATGGGTTGGTAGATCGTCATTTTGCTTTTCTGTCTTATGGGTTAAGTTATTAATACTTATTTCTTGTTTTTTAGTAATTTTCCCCTGATGCAGCGAGGCGACTCGCGAAACGTGTGAGAGCTCCATTGTGACGTCGGGGGAGCAGACCGTGATCGACTCGCATATGCAGATATGTATTTGTATTTGTGCTGTTGAGAGATGCTGAGTTGGGATCACGGACTGCTCATGATGATGTTTTATCAGTGTAGCTAAAAGAAGAAATGGATGTGGAAGCAGGTCATTGATGTTATTGGGCTTATGTTTAATGGCAGGCTCTTTATTCAGTTCTCGATCCTATGTGCCATTTGCCCTTGTGAGCTGAGACCTTGCTTTCCATATTGCTGAAAAATAGAGGACAAGAAATAATTGTGTGGTGTATTTGTAACATGGACATGAAAATTTTGTTTCAATAGAGTGAGTTTTTTGATTATTTGGTTTAGTTCACTCTCTACTGTGACCAACGTGGAATTTTTGGATTACCAAACATGGAGGGTCATTCATCCTGGAAGGAGATTTTTAGTTTTTCTAGCGATCATGTTTCCAACCTTTGCTCCGAATCTACCCCTTTTGGTTTGGACGAGCCAGGAGCACCTGAAGAAGTTGCTAACTGGGCTAAATTGTTAGCTCTACAGAAGCGCATAGTCCGCTCTGAACTTCATCGCCTTTCTTTGATTGAGTATGTTCGGCGAGAGCACATTCCCCGGGGACTGCGTGTCTACAAAGAGCCACATTTGTTTGTCTCGAACTCTGCCTTTTTGAGCAAATGGAATTGTATTTTAAACAAATGTTCCTTGGACTTAATGGTCCTTGTCATTGACACAGCTAAGTCGTGTCTGGAAGATTTGACCGAAGAAGCCAAGGCTTTGTTGGATGACCTGCGGGTGAAAGATTCTGAAGCAAATTTCCAGTCCCGGAGCATTGACATTTCTAAACAAGTTGATCAACTTTGTGAAGAAGTTAAAGCAGCTAAAGCTAAGAAGTTGAAACGCGACTATGAACATTACACTTCTGGTTATGTCTACCCGTGGATGAATCCGAATCGGAAACTCCAAAGGAAGCAGAGAAAACGTATTGAGTTTGATCATTCTTCCGATCATTCCTCCACGGGTGGCTCAACCAAGTCAGGACAGCATGTTTTTTTGGACGATGGCTCCGGGCAGGAGAAGAACAGGAATAAATAACATACAACAGGGGTTCGTCCTCATCTTCCTGGACATCTCCGCCGCTTTCGACTCTGTGAGTCATGACATACTCCTACAACGCTTGAAAGATAAGGGGATTCAAAGCACAGCACTCGAGTGGTGTAAATCATACCTATCTAACAGGTGGCAACAAGTAAAAACAGGTCACGCTTCCTCAGAACCATTCCTGCAATCACAGGGAGTACCCCAAGGATCGTCCTTATCGGCACTAATGTTTAACATCTACATGCAGCCGATATGTGACTTGATCAGATCCTTTAATGTACAATGTCTCGCTTACGCAGATGACATCCTCCTATATATGCTGTTCACAATTGAACATCCAGTATTCTCCCCAATAATCAACTGTTTTGAAGCTGTAGCCGAATGGTTGCTATCACAAAACCTTCGGATTAACCACAACAAAACTGACGTTCTTTTTGTCACAAGGAACCGTAAGTTCATACCTCCTCCATCACTACTCGTCAACAACATAGAGTTGAAATCAAAAGCTACCATCCGTTACCTCGGCATCACATTGGATCAGCACTTGGACATGACAACGCATGTCAAGAACATCACAAAAACTATATATTATAAGATCAAATCGCTACGTCACCTCCGCTCCCTACTAGATCCCACAGACTTCCGAACAACCTTCCAGGCATTAGTCCTCCCACACCTGGATTTTGCCAACATCATCCTTCATGGCCTCCCTCAATCAACTTTAAATCCGCTCCGCCTAGCCATGAATACAGCTGCCAGAGTCCTCTCCGGCTCATCAAGATCTGACCATATAACACCCATCATGAAAGAACTGCATTGGTTACCATTACATGCCAGAATCCAGTATAAGTCTTTAGTCCTTACTTTCAAGGCACTAAATAACTGCCCCCCTACGCCAATCAGCAAGCTTATCCATGGCACCCTGGAAAACAGAAAAAGGAGAACCACATCAATGAACACCTTAATTGTCCCAAAAATAATAACGAAGTGCACTAAGGCCACCTCCAACAGGGCCTTCTCCTTATTTGCACCTCTAAACTGGAATGCGCTACCTCACGAAATCCGTGCTATCAAAAACCTAATCCTATTCAGAAAAGCATTGAAATACCACTTGTTCACAAAATGCTACCCGGAAGTCAACCTAGACATTAACAAAACTAACACCTCAATACAACCCGAAAAGGGCTAGTTGGTCAACCTTCTCTCTAGTCCTATTAGTGAACCACTTTGCAACATCCAAACGAGTTTTATATTACTGTATATATCATTAAGTTATTCTGTACATAGTTTCCCCGGTTGTCCTATTGTTGAAGTTCCCTGTTCAATGTAAAACTCAATGTTACTTGTATACATTGTAGTATGTTCTTGTTCAATGTACACCGCACTGATTGTAATAGCGCGGTATAAAAGAAGTGTTAAATAAATAAAATAAATAAATAAATAAGAAAGGCGGAACTCGAGGGCGATCCAAGGGGCGAGGCGGGGGTCGGTAGCGAGTTGTGTGAATTTTAATTTGTCTAATTCCACAGCCCCGTCTCTGGTCATTAACCTATCCTCTGTGGCTTTGTCTGTGGCCCAACTTTGTGTTTTGAACAAAGGCTTGTCCTTTGTGCCTGCAACCTTTTTTGATCCATTTCAGTTTCGGGTGGACTTTGAGGGGCTTATTAGAAAGTTACATCTGAAGGTTTTCTTCTCATCTCAAATGGGGGATAAGGCTGTTGATGTTCTGCCTGAGCGATGTGTGCCATTGCCTTTGAGGTCCACATGGAATCCGCCAGGTCAGCTTCCCCCTGCATTGTCAATATTCAAGCAGTTGGTACTGCGAGATGTTCAGCGGCTGGAGCAAATGAACCGGCCGACTTTTTCAGCGCTGACTTAGGCCGAGAAGTCGGCTTTAAAAGACTTGGCAGCTAGACCGGACTTAGTGATCCGGGCGCGGTGGTGATTTGGCCCCGGGACGAATATCTACAGGAAGCCCAGCTTCAGTTAACAGATGTGACTACATATGAGATTTTGTCTCAAGACCCTACGGCCCGTTTACAAGTGTTAATTAAAGATCTTACTACTGCAGCTTTGTCAGCTAAGTTGATTTCTAAGAAGGAGTTTGCCTTTTTGAATGTCCGGGGTCCATCATTAGCAAAATTTTATCTTTTGCCCAAGATTCATAAATCTCTGCCCCATCCACCTGGGTGCCCCATTGTATCTACACGGGGGACTGTTTTGGAACCCCTCTCTGTGTTCACTGATTCATTTTTGAGACCATTGTTGTTGGAGATTCCGGCTTATCTGAGGGACACTATGCATTTTTTGAATATTTTGGAGGACCATTCTTCTTTAGTGGGTTCTTCTGAGATCTTGTTGGCCACTTTGGATGTGGCCTCTTTGTATACATCAATTCCACAGGAAGCTGCATAGAAGTGGTTGGTGATTGTTTACAGCGTAGGAGGGATTTAGTTCCTGAAATGGTCACTTTTGTTAAACGTTTAGCGTCTTTGGCTATATTTGAAAATTATTTTGTTTTCGAGGGGTGTTTATATCATCAGGTGTCGGGGATGGTGATGGGGGCCACCTGTGCCCCCTCAGTGGCTAATTTATACATGGCGCGGTTTGAGGATAAGTGGGTTTATGCCTCCCCCTATTCGGCGCATGTACGTTTGTGGTGCAGGTTCATTGACGAAGTGTTTGTTTTGTGGCATGGCACGGATGTCGAGTTCCATGAATTTGCGCAGTGGCTAAATGGTTGTGAGCAGAACATTCAATTTTCCAGCACCTGTAGTGAGATTCAAATTGTGTTTCTGGATGTCCTGGTCTAACGGACAGTGGATGGTTGGGTTACGGATGTTCATAGGAAGGCCACTGATAGGAACACATTACTGCATTATGGGAGTGCTCATCCTGTGAGCTTGCGTAACAGTTTGCCGTTTTCCCAATTTCTTCACTATTGCAGGAATTGTTCCAATGTGGTTGACTTTAGGTACCGATCTAGATCTCTGGCACGTAGCTTTGTGGCCAGGGGGTATCCCCCTAGGTTGGTGCATGATGCCTATCGGAGGGCTTTGTACAATAATCAGTCTTTGTTGTTAACACCTCAGAACAAGGTGGATCAGCGGTCTGAAGAGGAACATGTTAATTTTATATCTAAATATTCTCCCTTCAGCTTTGCCATACAACGAATTATGCGGCGGCACATGGGGGTGTTGCAAACTACCCCGGGATTAGAAAATCGAAAAGTGCGATGCGTGTGGCAGCATCACCGCAATTTGCGTGAAAGTTTGTGTTCTTCGGTTGCACGCGTGGTTTCTGATGCAAATTACTCGGCACAGGGTCATAAACTCTGTGGTCACTGTTCCATTTGTGAGGTTTCCAGTGAGATCATGCAATTTGAGCACCGTGGGGTGCTTTACAGATTGAGATATCCGACCTCGTGTGACTCCACTTTTGTGGTGTATGGAGTTAGGTGTCCGTGTGGTCTGTTGTATGTCGGTAGCACGTGCCGGCCCTTTCGGAAGCGAATCATTGAGCACAGAAGCAGACTCAAGTGTTTGGTATGGGAGGCTCCCCTTGTGCCACATTGCGTTGAATTTAAGCATGCTTTCAGTGACCTTCGCTGTTTTTGTTTTGACTGGGTTTTGGCTGGCAGAAATGGTAAGAGCAGAGACCAATGTCTGCTGCTTTGTGAGCAGAAATGGATTTTCCGATTGCACACTGTTGTTCCGGAGGGTTTAAACCTCCGGATCGATTGGGGAGTTTGTCTTTAAGAAGTGGGAGGAGTTTGTTTTTGGGAAAGCCCTGTGAGTCATTGGTAGGGTATTTCTTTAGGTGAGTCGGTGTGTTTTGTTTGAGCATGCGCGGCGTTTTTGACCTGTTGAGTTGAAGAGTGAACTTGTTGGCCCTTCATTGTAAGTGGGTTTATATACCCTTTTTTTTGGTGGCATGGGTTGGTAGATCGTCATTTTGCTTTTCTGTCTTATGGGTTAGGTTATTAATACTTATTTCTTGTTTTTAAGTAATTTTCCCCTGATGCAGCGAGGCGACTCGCGAAACGTGTGAGAGCTCCATTGTGACGTCGGGGGAGCAGACCGTGATCGACTCGCATATGCAGATATGTATTTGTATTTGTGCTGTTGAGAGATGCTGAGTTGGGATCACGGACTGCTCATGATGATGTTTTATCAGTGTAGCTAAAAGAAGAAATGGATGTGGAAGCAGGTCATTGATGTTATTGGGCTTATGTTTAATGGCAGGCTCTTGATTCAGTTCTCGATCCTATGTGCCATTTGCCCTTGTGAGCTGAGACTTTGCTTTCCATATTGCTGAAAAATAGAGGACAAGAAATAATTGTGTGGTGTATTTGTAACATGGACATGAAAAATTTGTTTCAATAGAGTGAGTTTTTTAACCATCCTCATTTAAGCATAGTGCATCAATATGTGTGTTTGTGTATGTGTATGTCTATCCATTGTTTTGTGCCTTTCTCAACCTCACTGAGCTTTGCAGTTTCTAAGTCAGGGGGGGACCAACTCCGGTCCTGGTGCACCATAATCCAGCCTGGTTTTTGTGATGTCCCTAATGAATATTCATGAGATATATTTGCATCCACCACCTCCCCTTGTATGCAAACATACCATGGATATTCATTAGGGACATCATGAAAACCAGGCAGGATTATGGTGCCCCAGGACTGGAGTTGGCCACCCCTGGTGCAAAGTATTGTGGGTATGGCCTGAGACAGGGAGAATTGTCCAGGATGTGTCTGCATTGGGGGTAGGGCAATGATTGTGACATCGTAGTGCCCAGCTGCCACCTACATGGACCGGGTGACCACAGCATCTCTAGCTGAGAGGGCACTCTCACTCTGACCAAGCAGTGACCATAGCATGGCTATGTATCCAAATAGTGCTGATGTTGGAACATGTCCTGTCCTGGGGGGCCTAATCACTGAACCAATTGCTGGTGCACAAGAATGCTTTGTGTACATTCAATGTGTACTGACCAGTGGACTGTCTGTTGTTGTTAAGTGCATGGCTGATAGACCCAGTGGTGGGCAGCAGGTGCAATGTGACTGTGCTTGCTGTGGGTAAATGTTAGACTTGGGAGGTGGGGTATTCTAGGCCTACTCCTAGTTGTATTGGTAGGGGCCATGCAAGTTGAGACAATCCTAGCTAGCTGACATCAGCGTTATAACACTAGGTATTGACATGCAATGTTCTAGGTGTGTCCCTATCAGACAACACCTGCTACACACTGGCAGTGCTGGGGACCTGCAGTACAGGTAGCAAAGACCATTTCTAGCACTGCATGGTACTGGGGATCTGGTGCTGGGCGCCCATTCTCACCCTCAGGGTGACCGCAGTAACTGGTAGCACGGTTTGTATCTGCTCTGTGCTTGTATCAGACATTCTAGGCAGTGACCTGCAGTCTCTTTGTATCCAGCCATTGCTGTGTAGTGAGGTATGGAGATGTAGCCTATTGGTTAGTGCCATTCCTTCATATACAGGTGACAGGGGTTCAATTCCCACTTTTTGTGACTGTGCTACTCAGATCATTTTCATGCCTGTAACATCACATCAGATAAACATTGGATACAGAAGGGGAAAAGAGCCTCAGAATACACAAAGGTAGTGGCAATGGTAAAGGTTAACTTTGAACCAGGCCCGATCTTCCTCACATCAACGGCTCTGAAATACTCCTACCAATAACCTGTTCAGTATAATTCCATTTTATTAAAATAATGATTCAAAATCAACATTATCAGTAGTGACTGTCCCCTGCAAACTCTCAGAGCATGACACATGCTAGAAAAATCACAAAAAGGGATACCTATCTTCCCAAGCCACCGCCGTCTACAGGCTCCCAGTCACCTCTGAGAATATGTGCTGCTGAAAATCCTGCCACTGATACTCCACTGGGCCATGTTGCTGCACTGTTACACACAGTGCACTGTTACACACAGTGTCCACCAACTGTGCAGGTGGACATATTTTTGGAACTACACATCTGCAGAATGTCTGGGTTACATGTGTTACGTGCACGTATACGGGACCCCGCTATGCACGAGTTGCACGTTTTGCGGCAAGATGTATAACTCCATATTCTGTCATGCGGCTGCATGCTTAACCGCGCAAGCACAAAATCACACCTACATTTCAGATGTACACATTTTGGACATACACATCCACCCTGCATGTCTTTCTCAGAATTGGGCCCATAAGGTCTACACTTGTACTGTCTGGTGGAACAAGGTCACTCGCATAATGTTACACATCTGTGTCCACTCATGTCTCTGAATTGATGTGTCTCTAATATTGCCCATATGGAGCAAGTAAGGATGTGGGATGATCTATGCAGGTGGGCATCCCAGGAGTGTGAGTGACATGGAGCCAATGATGTTCATTCACAGTTATCATGATAGTTTCCAATCAAGTACAACTCATGTATCATGCATCTACAGCCTAAAAATCAACAACATGGAGCTAGAAGTTAAAACAGAGATAAAATACCTAGAGATAACAATCAATCAACATCTCACCCTACAAACAAATATCAGCAACACCACCAGTATGATTTATCAAAAAATAAGAACCCTTCAACACTTACGACCCTTGCTTGAAGCCCATGACTTCAGAACTGTATACCAAGCATTAACATTCCTTAGACTTTTGTAATATCATTTTCCAAGGTCATCCCAAATATCTTCTACTTCCTCTACAGATGGCACAGTACACTACAGCCACGGTCCTTGAAGGAGCATCAGGGATGGACCATATAACCCCTATCCTAAAAAAAACCCTACACTCACTCCCCCTCCTCTGCCGCATAAAATACAAGACAATTATTACTAATCTCCAGGAACAAGTAGGAATAAGTCCTCACATATGGGTACGTCGGTACCGACGGAGCCTGCGCGGGAAAGCTCCCCAGCTTCCCAGAAGGAAAGCTTTTGGGGCCTCCCACTGCGCATGCGCGCTGCCTTCCCGCCTTCCTGACCAACTCTCCTCAGTTCTTCTTTTTCCGCGGAGCCAGCAGGTCGTGTTCCTGTCACCGCTGAAGAAGTTGTTATTTTAATTTATTTCTTTGGCCGCGTGTCTGACTTCCCCGATTCCAGACCGGTACCGCCTGTCTTTTTTCCTTTGTTTCTTTAAAAAAAAAAAAATCTTCTTTTTTCCTCACTTGGTGTGTTTGTTCTGTGAGGCCTTTAGGCCTTCACAAATTCTCCCTCATGGAGAAACAAGCCTCTGGGTTTAAAAAATGCACCAAGTGCAGCGGTACTATTTCAGTCACAGACACCCATGAATGGTGTCTTAAATGTTTGGGGCCTGACCATTCCATTCCGGATTGCCCATCCTGTTCTTTGATGTCTAAACATGGCTTACAGAACCGGGCAGCCAAGTTTCACATGCTGTTTTCTACAGATACTCCAGCATCGACATCTTCCAGGTCTTCCTCTCCTGATGGATCTCAGGTAACCAAACATTCCTCTGGCAGGTCCTCAAAGGGCAAATCTCCCTCTAAGTATCGAGATACCCCTGGGCTTGACCCTGAGGACCCTGCCCCAGCCAAACAACCCCGGCGGGAAGCTCCGGCTTCCAAACTCCTCCTATGGGGTTACAGGTTGACATCGATGGCACGGCCTCGACCAATCACCTGTTAGACTGTTCTGGGGTACCGGCTCATTCATCCGGTACCGACATCCAGACAGTCGTGGCGTCCATGGATCATACAGTTCAATCCATGCAGCAGGCCATTTTCGCTTTCATTAAGGCTGCGACGCCCTCGGTACCGCACCCTGCAGTACCGACTCCGGTTCCGGTACCACAACCGATACCGGTACCCAGGCCATCCACATCGACCAGGATACCGATTCCGGTTCCCGGTTCCGGGGTTTTTCCCGATACCGATCCGGTTCCGGGTACCCCCGATGTCGATACTGGTCGATACGCTTATCGATCCCTGGAAGCAAACAGACGATACTTTGAGTCTTCTGATGATTCTGATTCATCAGATGACTCTGCTGAAGTATCCCTTACTCTACCTGAGGAGCCCTCTTCTCCAAAGAGGAGAATGTCTCCTCCAGAGGATTTATCCTTTCAAGACTTCATCATTGAAGTAGCTAAAGGTCTTTCTATTTCTGTATCCTCTGAAAAAGAACCTAGAGCAAAAAAGTTAGACATTTTAGGATACTCTAAGGTTCCCAAAGAGGCAGTCACCTTGCCCATCCATGAAATTCTTCAAGAACACATGATGGACTTATGGGAGACTCCTCTCACCCTATCTCCACATTCTCGTCGTCTGGACACCATGTATCGTGTTCCCCCTTCTCCTGGGTTTCAAAAAACTCAGCTCCCTCACCACTCCATCATGGTGCAGTCAGCTATGAAAAGGATAAAGAGTACTAAAAGACACTCTTCTACTCCCCCAGGAAGAGAATGTAGGACTCTGGATGCTTTTGGAAGAAAAATCTTCCAAGCAAGTATGCTTATTGGCAGAATCAACTCATACAGCCTCTATATGGGCATGTTTCTGAAGGAAATTGCATTAAAGATACGCCATTTTCTCCCCTTTATCCCAGAGGATAGAAAGGAGGAGTTCCTTCTTTTGCTGAAGCATACCCAAGATATTTCAAAGTTCTCCAACAGAGCAGCCTTTGACTCCTTTGAGGGTGCTAGCAGAGCCTCAGGTATTGCCATTGCGGCTCGCAGAATTGCTTGGCTCCAGGCCTCTGACCTAGAACCCTGTGTCCAAGATGGGTTGGGAAATTTGCCCTGTACAGGTGAGAATCTGTTTGGTAAGGAGTGGCAAATCAAAGCCACTCAAATGGATGCAGAAAATGCTGCATTAGATAGACTTTCTAAGTCTACCTCTACCCCTGTCAAGAAAAAATCTTTCAAAAAGCCTTTCTACAAGAAGGCCAGATTTGCCACAAATACTGGCCAACAATCTTCTGCAGCTCGCTTTGCTCCTAAGCGTCAGCAGCCTAAACAGGCCAGGGCAAAACCTGCAGGGGCTGCTACAGCCCAACAGTCCCAACCCCCTCAGGGATTTTGACTTAAATCTAGAGAACTTAACCTTTCTGGCTCTAAAACCAGAACCTCTCACCATTCCAGGAAGGTTAACTCATTTTGCTCCCAGATGGGAGCAAATCACATCAGAACAATGGACCCTCTCTATCATCAGAGAGGGCTACAGACTACATTTCTCCAACCTTCCTCCCCATACCATGGTGAGAAGTTTCAATTCTCCCCCATCTCTCCTAGACCTGTTGAGTCAGGAGGTGACCACTCTTCTCGCCCAGAAGGCAATAGAAGAGGTTCCTCTTCCTCAACAGGGATCAGGTTTTTACTCCCCTTATTTTCTCATTCCCAAGAAAACAGGGGGGTACAGACCCATTCTGGATCTCAGAGAATTGAACAAATTTCTATACAAGGAGAAATTCAAGATGCTTTCTCTAGGTACTCTCCTTCCATACCTACAGAGTCAGGATTGGCTTTGTTCTCTAGATCTCAAGGATGCGTACACACATATACTCATCCATCCATCCCACAGAAAATTCCTACGGTTTCTGTTCCAGGGAAAACATTTCCAGTACAGAGTACTTCCCTTCGGTCTAGCCTCTGCTCCAAGGGTATTTACCAAATGCATGGCAATAGTAGCTGCATTTCTACGCGCCCTGGGAATTTTTGTCTTCCCATACCTGGACGACTGGCTCATCCGAGCTCCATCTCAGTCCGAGGCTCAGACTTCCCTGGATCGCACCAGACGCATCCTGCAGTATCTGGGACTTGTGATCAATCTGCCAAAGTCTCAACTCACCCCTACGCAATCCCTGGAGTTCATAGGGGCCTGGTTGGATACCACCACTGCAAAGGTCTATCTACCCCAGGCCCGTTGCCAACGTCTAGTGCACTTAGCCTCTCAGACTCAGTCCAGAAGCCACTTGACTGCCAGAGAGATGCTACAACTATTAGGCCACATGGCCTCCACAGTGCATGTGGTGCCTTATGCTCGCCTACATATGAGAGCAGCTCAATGGACTTTATCCACCCAGTGGACTCAAGCATCAGGAGCTCTCTCAGACCAAATAGCAAACTCCAATTGTCTCTTTTGGTCTCTCCAATGGTGGATATCCACTCAAAATCTGTTGTTGGGGGCCCCCTTTCAACCATTGTTGCCCCAAGCAACCCTCACAACAGATGCCTCCCAAACAGGTTGGGGGGCTCATCTCCAA
This sequence comes from Ichthyophis bannanicus, assembly GCA_033557465.1. NCBI lineage: Eukaryota > Metazoa > Chordata > Amphibia > Gymnophiona > Ichthyophiidae > Ichthyophis > Ichthyophis bannanicus. Next base: position 572,107,318 of record CM066033.1, read on the forward strand.
GATCTCTCCACTCAGGGCACTTGGTCTCCACAGGAGACCACCCTTCATATCAACCACTTGGAACTTCGAGCAATCTTTCTGGCTCTCAAAGTTTTTCATACCCTCCTCAGCAACATGACAGTCCTTATTCACACGGACAATCAAGTAGCCATGTTTTACATAAACAAACAAGGAGGGACTGGCTCTCTGTCGCTTTGCAACGAAGCTCTAAGATTATGGGCCTTCGCCAGAGAGCATCAAATCCATCTCCTGGCAGTATATCTTCCAGGAATCCAAAACTCTTGGGCAGACAGACTCAGTCGAGTTCTGCTTCCACACGAATGGTCCCTGCACATGGATCAGGTACTCAGAATCTTCCAGAAATGGGGAACCCCGGACATAGACCTCTTTGCAAGTCCGTGGAATGCCAAACTTCCCCGGTTCTGTTCCAGAATTCCGTGTCAGGGAGTTCAGGCCAAGGATGCCTTCCTCCTGCATTGGGGTCAGGGCTTCCTGTATGCCTTTCCACCCATTCCTTTGATTCCCAAGACTCTGTTCAAACTTTAAAGGGATCAAGGGTCCATGATCCTCATAGCTCCACGCTGGCCACGCCAAGTGTGGTACCCTCTACTTCTGCATCTCTCCCAAGCCCCCTCCCTGGACTTGGGGGCGGCTCCAGACCTTCTGTCTCAGGAGGAGGGGACTTTGTGGCACCCAAACCCCAAGTCCCTTCACCTCAGAGCTTGGTTACTGAAGGCCTAGACCTTCAACACTTCAATCTTTCGCAGCAAGTGAAGGATATCCTACATGCCTCTAGGAAACCTTCCACTAGGCTTTCTTATGCTTTTAAATGGAAAAGATTTTCCATTTGGTGTGCTCAAAAGGGTCTTAACCCTCTAGCACTCCCATTGAATTCTCTTTTGGAATATCTCCTGCATCTCTCCAATGCAGGACTCAAAACGAATTCAGTAAGAGTCCATTTGAGTGCTATTGCGGCATCACTTAAGCCCATCAATGGACAACCTGTTTTCCTCTCATCCTCTTATTGCAAGATTCATGAGAGGCCTAACCTTAACTAAACCTCCCATTCGACCTCCTCCGGAGGCATGGGACTTAAACTTGGTTCTTGGTCAGCTTATGAAGCCTCCTTTTGAACCCTTAGCCACTACCTCCTTGAAATTTCTTTCCTGGAAGGTTATTTTTCTTATTGCAGTCACCTCAGCTCGCCGTATCAGTGAACTGCAAGCTCTAGTGGCTAATCCACCTTATACAAGGTTCCATCATGATAAGGTGGTCCTTAGGACCAATCCCCACTTTATGCCTAAAGTGGTCTCCCCTTTTCATCTTAATCAAGAGGTATATTTACCTGTCTTTTTTCCAGCTCCTCATGCATCCAGTGCAGAGAGGAACCTTCATACTCTAGACTGTAAAAGAGCTCTTGCCTTTTACCTCCACAGGACACAGCAACATCGAAAGTCTTCTCAGCTTTTTGTTGCTTTTGATCCTTCTCATTTAGGACTTCCAGTCTCCAAAAGAACACTCTCCAATTGGATTGCTCAGTGTATCTCTTTTGCTTACCAGAGTAAGAACCTTTCTCTGGAGGGCCATGTCACTGCTCACAACGTGAGGGCCATGGCCACCTCTATGGCTCATTTATACTCTGTGTCCATTGACCAGATCTGTCGAGCAGCCACCTGGGCCTCGGTTCATACCTTCACAGCCCATTACTGTTTGGACAAGGACTCCCGCCGGGATGCCTTGTTTGGTCAGGCTGTCCTCAGACACCTGTTCCATTCTTGAACAACTCCAGCCCACGTTCCCTGAATGGATGCCTGAGATCCATAGGAAGATGAGGAACCTTTCAGGGTCTCATACCCTTCAGGGGATCTCCAGGCATCTTAGCTAGGGAGTCCCCATATGTGAGGACTTATTCCTGCTTGTTCCTGGAGATAGCACAGTTACGTACCTGTAACAGGTGATCTCTGGGAAGAGCAGGAATTAGTCCTCACAACCCACCCGCCTCCCCTAGGATTTGTATCTATCTCTCTCTTTCCTTTCCTCTCTCTATTGTCTCAGCTTTAAACTCGAACTGAGGAGAGTTGGTCAGGAAGGCGGGAAGGCAGCGTGCATGCGCAGTGGGAGGCCCCAAAAGCTTTCCTTCTGGGAAGCTGGGGAGCTTTCCCGCGCAGGCTCCGTCGGTACCGACGTACCCATATGTGAGGACTAATTCCTGCTGTTCCCAGAGATCACCTGTTACAGGTAAGTAACTGTGCTTTACCATTCAGTGCTGTACAAGCACAAAGAAGACAATCCCTGAGCTTACAATCTAAAAAGACAAACAGACATTACAGTACAAAGAAGCCTGAGGTCAAAGGGAAGAGAAGATACAAGGAAACAAAGATCGGGATCCAAAAGTGACTTCAAAGAGGTACGCTTTTAGCATGGATTTGAAAAATGGGAGAGAAAAGACTTGATGTAAAGACAGCAGAAGCTTATTCCAGGCATAAGAAGCAGCAGTGCGAAAGGATTGATGTCTGGAGTTAGCATTAGAAGAGAAGGGTATAGAGAGAAGGAGACCAGAGCAAGAATGAAATTCACAAGGAGGGGAGTAGGAAGAAAGAAGAGATGAAAGATAATGAGGGTCTGTGCAGTAAACACATTTATAGGTTAGGAGAAGTAGTTTGAAATGGATGCAGAAACAAAAGGGGAGCCAGTAAAGTGATTTCAATAGAGGGGTTACATGAATGTAACGCGGCTGACAGAAGGTTAGCCATGCTGCAGCGTTCTAAACAGATTAAAGAGGAAAGAGATGACACTGAGGGAGATCAGCAAGGAGGAGGTTGCAGTAGTCAAGATGAGAGGTAACTAAGGAGTGAATAAGGGTCTTGGTAGTGTGATCAGAGAGGAAGCTTTGAATTTTGCTAATGTTATACAGAAAGTAATGACAGGTTTTAGCAAGCTGTTGAATGTGTGAGGAAAAGGAAAGTGAGGAGTTGAAAATGACTACAAGGCTATGGGCTGAGGAGACAGGTAATAGTATAGTGTTAACAAAAGTGATGGAGAGGGGAGGAATGAGGGAGGAGGGTTTACAGTAGGAGGAAAGATGAGAAGTTTGGCTTTATCCATGTTTAGTTTCAGATGGCAGAGAGTCATTCAGGCAGCGATGTCAGACAAAAAGAGATACAAGCTTGGAGTACAGGAAAAATATCAGTGAAGAAATATAGATTTGGGAATTGTCTGCATAAAAATGATACTGAAAGCCATGGGAAGAGATGAGGGTACTGAGGGATTGGGTAGAGAGAGAGAAAAGGAGAGGTCCTAGAACAGACCCTTGAGGTACACCAACTAAGAGAGGAATGGTGGAAGATAAGGAACCATGTGAGCAAACACTGAATGAGCGATTCAAGAGAAAAAAAAAGCAAACCAAAACAGTACAGAGTCTCTAAAACCAAGAGGAGAGAATGATCAACAGTATCAAAAGCTGCGGAGAGGTCAAGAAGAATAAGAACTGAGTAGAGGCCCTTGAACTTTGCAAGAACAAATCAATAGAGACTTTGGCAAGAATTGTTTCAGTGGAATGAAAAGGATAAAAACCAGACAGGAGTGGATCCAGAAGGATATGAGAGGAGAGAAATTGGAGGCAGTGACAGAGAATGGCACGCTCAAGAAGTTTGGAAATGAAAGGAAAAAGTAAAATTGGACAATAACTGGAAGGACTTGAAGGGTCAAGAGAAGGTTTTATGAGGATAGGAGTACTCACTGCATGCTTGAAGGTTGAAGGTTGAAGAGAAGGTTGCAGTGGAGAGTGAAAGGTTAAGAATATGTGAGGTGGAAGGGGTTACAGAAGAAAAGATGGAGTTGAGGAGATGGGTTGGGATAGGATCAGAAGAACAGGTACTGGATTTAGAAGAGGAAAGAAGAAGGGAAGTTTCCTCATAAGAGATTAAGGCGAAGGATGAAAGGGTAGGGGAAGATGAGGGAAAAAGCTGATATTGGAAAGGAGAATGGGTGGTGAGGATGAATTAGAAGGGAATAGAAGAGTAATCTTATAAACTTTGTCATGGAAAAAGTTAGCTAGGGTTTGGGCAGAGAGAGAAGGAGGGACTTGTGGAAGTGGAGCCCTAAGAAGTGAATTGAGAGTAGAGAATAGACAACGAGGGTTGGAGGCAAGATGATCAGTTAGATGAATAAAATAGTTTTGCATAGCAAGAGCAAGGGCAGACTTGAAAGAGAGAAGCATGAATTTAAAGTGAAGGAAGTCAGAAAGGGAGTGTGACTTAAGCCAAGCACGTTCAGCTGAGCGAGCAGAGGAGCAAAGGTAGCGGGTAGTAGAAGAAAGCCAGGGCTGAGGTGAAGTACCCCTCACAGGATGAGGGCACAGGATGAGGGCAGAGCAATGGTATCCAGAGCGGAGGAGAGAGCAGTGTTATAGCGGAGAATGACCTCATTGACAGAATTAGAGGACAAAGTGGAGTGAAGAGAAGAGACTGTAGTTGATAGAGTCAGTGGATCAATAACATGAAGATTCCTAAAAAGAAAGGATGAAATAGTCTGAGATTGAGGCTATTATGACTATTTTCAAAATTCTACACAAGTCTGCCTCTCATCTACAAACCATGCTGAAAAGAACCCTAGAAAATAGAATCAGGCGATCATGCGCACTAAATACTATAATAATACCCACAGAAAGACTGAAATGTAACCAAACAACTTATGCAAGGGCCTTCTCATTATATGCACCTAGACTATGGAACAACCTACCTCCTAAACTCAGAAAGATAGATGGCATCTACCAATTCAGGAAGGAACTGAAAACTCTGCTATCCAAAGAACATTTTGAGGATAAAACATAATTCAGCTTCAACCATGACCTCTCTACATCTTACTACCACACAATCCACCAACACTCAGAAATGAAACTCAAGACCACATCCAAATCATCCAAATCATCAGTCTATGTATACCCCCCACACTTTTGCCTAATTAACATTTAGCAACACTCACTCATTTATATAACCCACAAGAGCCGACACTCATCACTCATATTTTACAACGTTCTTTCTCACATATTATTTAGTTATCAAACATTATTTTTCTGTCCTTAAATGTTATGGCATGTTGACTTTCCCTGCTCTATGTAAATACATTATTCTCCCATTGTTAAATATTACTGCATGTTTATTTTCCCAGTTCTATGTAAAGTTAATTCAAATTGATCCTTGTAAACCGTGTTGACCTTCGGAAATACGGTATATAAAATTTGCTAAATAAATAAATACAGGGTCAAGTTGAATGACCCTTTGCAATGTGCTGCAGCAGAGGCAATAAAGTCATGCTGTCAGATGGCTATGATTGCAATGTGATGCTTGCAGAAGCAATGTGCATAACACATAAACATGAATGATACTAACAACAATGTGTGCCCGTAAGTCAATACTGATTCCTGGAGACCCAGCAGTTCCTCGGTTTTCTTGGCAGTGTGATCAAAAATATAGTGGCAGGCCTTACTTCAGAGGCAATGGAGGGTGAAGTGACTTTCCCAGTGTCACAAGTGGGATGTGAACCCTAGCCTGTTTCTTACTGAGCCAGCGCTCTAACCATTCAACTACAGCTCCACAAACTAGCATACACCAAGCTACAGGTCCCTGCCTGCAATGGACTAAACCCCGGACTTCATACAACCTGGTAGGCGCATTCTGAGAAAGTTGCAAACCACACCTAGGGCCTGCCTTCAGCGGTACACATGCATTACGGACTGCACTAGACATTCAGTACTGCAGCTGCATAACAGACACACAGCAGCAGTAGTAATCTCCTGTGCAAAGACTGAATCACACATGAGGGCAAAATACCCTTCCCTCTACTGCTCTACCCCGGTTAACATTACGTGTGGCCCGCCAAGGATTCCCGCCATTGTATCCACGCGCTCGCAGCTCACCGACGACCACCTGCAAGCGTCCCTTCTCCTGTCAGTGTCATCTGTGAAGCCGGACTTTAAGCGTTTGTCTGCTAGCATGAATCATCAGCCATCTCAATAAAGGTGATCAGCCATTGTTTTCATAATTTTGCGTTTGTTGTTTTTTTTCGCGGGGGCGGGGAGAAGGGGGGTGCGGCCCGCGAGGCTCCCGGTAGTCGGCTGTGCGGCCCGCGGCCCTCTGGAGGTTGGTGACCCCAGCTCTACTGTATTGTACTTCCTAATCCAAACAACATTCACAGACAGAGGTCCGCTGTGCTGCAGTGTTGTAGTAATCTCTGAGGCAACACATGTGCAGGGCATGCATCCCCTTGTGTTCTGCTGTTTATGACAAGATAAGTACTTTTGCACATACACCAAATGCAAACCTCAGTCATGACTCATGAGGTCCATCCCAGATCATCCTGTCCTCTCTGGGGGGCCATGCACATTTGCTCTCTCATCATACAAGACATGCATGTACCAGGCCATGCTCCAGTGATCAGGGTCACCACTGTGGCTGCAATGTGGGCTATGTGTGCCAGTAATGGTTAGACCGTTTATTTCCCAGGATGCATCTCATCATCTGAGCACCTACACGCTACTTTTTACCCAATGGGCAATGCAGCGATCCATCATATTAGCTATGGAATGTGCAGAAACACTGTGTGCTTCCTGGAGATAACAGCCGCCAAATGTGCAAGTGATCGTTTTCACTGTCCACCCTGAATGAATGGAAGGGCACACATCACCTGGACCCCAGACCAAGCATTGCACTAGGTGGTATCCTCAGGTTCTGGAGTAGATTTGTTCTTTCTTTCTATGAGCATGCTGTAGGGGCTGTATGCACAACTGGTCCTTGGGTCTTTACCTGCTGGCCAGGAGTTCGCATGTAATAGCATGTGCCTTGCTCTAGTGCTTGGGTAGCTGTTTTCAAGAAATCTGAAAGCCATGATTTATACCTAAGGTAAGAAGGGTGGCAAAGAGTGGAGGAGTGGCCTAGTGGTTGGGGCAAGGTACTTCAGGCCGGAAGGTCGGGGGGTTCAAATCCCACTAGAGAACAGCAACCTTGGGCAGGAAGGACTGGGGTTTCTAGTCCCGCAGGTGCTCCTTGTGGTCTTGGGCAAGCCACTTACCCCTCCATAGACCATGTTCCCTGTAAAATAGTTATCTCCAAGTTATAATGCCCTGTTCAATGTAATTTCAGTTTGTTCAATGTAAACTGCACTAATGCAGAATAGCGTGGTATATAAGAGAATATAAATAAAATAAGAAAGGAAGCTCTGATACCAAGCACTGCAGCCTACCAAAACCATAGCTAACAACAAGTTACAGGTGGCATAGGGAAGCAGCTCTCCTCTCTTTCTGAGAGTTAGATTCTGTTAGCTCCATCACAGTCAGCCTGTGGATGTTGTGCAACACTGGACTGTGTCAGCCACCCACACACCATCTGTGCCAAGTTAACTAGTCATCACCCACTGTAGATACACATCGGGGTATGTTTACTAAATCGTCTTAATGTGCGCTCTGCCACATTATCATGCGATAAGGTACCTTATTGCACAATAATGGCGCTTTATCGGGCGCAGAGGTACCTTAGCACGCGATAACACGCGCAGTGGCGCAAATGAGCGCTGAGGGAGGAGAAAGGCTCCCTGAGGGCGGAGGAAGGCTCCCCAGGGGCAGACAGAGAGGGTCAATGGGTGGAGAGTGGGAGGTGAGAGGTGAGAGTCTCCCTGCACACTAACGCTGTGAAATATGAGGCCAAAAACTAACGCCAGTGAAACCCTGGCGTTAGAGCTGATTTAAAGGGAAAAGAAACCATTTCCGTCAGCAATGTACAGCAAAACCAGGGAAACCTACAAAAAAGTGATAAGTGTGATACATGTGCACGGAACAAAAGGGCAAATGAACAGAAGAAAATGTAAAAATGAAATAAACAAGCTGGCCAATAGTGATATCAATGGGAAACAACAAAAAACGCTCCCAAGAAAGCTCCAAAAAAAAAGATATGAATTTTGGAAAGATCTATGATCCGACCCCATACAAGGTGAATGAGCCCACTGTGAAATTGCGCTGAGCAGGGTTTTCCTCTCCATTGGACAGGTGTCCTATGGCATGCACATGTTCCGCAACAGCAGGACGGGCATGTCAGAATGGGCAACTGGACATATGCTGGAAAAGGGGATCCAGAGGGCTGCAGGCAGCACATGCTGTGGTGCAGCTGGGCCACAGTGTGGACTAGGGGGATGCCTAGCTGGCCCATAGGAATGCTGAAACAGTAGAGCAGCCAGACAGCAATTGCTGAGGGCCCAACATGGGCACGAGTGTGCTTCCCACGGTGACACAGGGGATAGTACCCAGCAGGTACCCCCAATGGCACGGAACATTGGCAGGCGGTGCTGGGGGGAAGCGTGGACAGCTATTCAGGCACCCCTACCCCAGAACCCGCACCATAGGCAGCCACCTACCCACACACTGGATTGCCTGAGACTGCGCACCACCAGCACCACCAGCAGAAGGGCATATCAGCATGGTGGCAGAGGGGTACTGGTGGTGGAGGGGGGCAGTGGCAGCTGCCCAGAGCAGACCATGGCCTAGCCCTGTGTAGGTGGGTGCGATGCACTGCAACAGACAGGCCCTGTCTGATGAACAGTCATGGTATCACCAGGGAATGTACTGTCTTTGTGGCAACATGGTGGTGCAGTGCACACAGCCAGTGTGCTCAGAAGCAGAAGGTCACAGGTTCAAGTCTCAGCTGTGGTTCTTGCCAACCCAGTCCTCATATTTTACCCACTACTAAAACGTGCTAATACAGATGGAACCTTTATTAGAGATGATGTAACCATGCCCAAAACATCTACATTTTACACTACAGAGCACAGACACCATAAACATGCGCATTACCTAGAGCAGAGCCTCCCAAATGCAATCCTGGAGGGCCAAACACCATTCAGGTTCCATGCTGCCTCTAATAAAGATGCCTGTGCTGCATTTCTATGCGCCGCCCCCATGGTATGCAGATGTATCTCATGCATATTCATGAGGGACATCATGAAAATCCGAACAGTGCTTGGTCCACTAGGACTGGAGTTGGGAACTTCTGCCCTAAAGCAGCGGCCAACAGGGGCAGACACACCTGCATCCACAGGCTCCATTATCTAATGCCTCCTGGAGAGGCAGGATGTTGGGCCCTGCATGCATCTCCCAATACTAGCACTTGCAGACCTTAGCAATGCCACCCTAAACCTGGGAATATGGTACACATCTATCAAAAGGTTGCTATGATTACTGACAGATAGCAATTCCGAAGTTAAGTACAATTTTCTGATTGAGCTGCATCATAGCAACCTTTCTGTGGGGTGTGCTACAGGTCTTGTGTCTGACAGTGTTTACCACCCTGGGGAGTGACTCCAACAGTCTTGCATACCATAGACATGCCTGCACTGTGCCCAGGACTGGTGCGGTGGCCAGGGCTGCCAAACACCTCTATAGTTGCACAATGCTGGCATAGGTGTGTGGAGTGTGTGTCTGTCTATCCAGTGTGTGGTGGCTGCCAACACCCTCCACAGCCCACACTGCTAGCACTGTTGTCACTATTGGCCTGCCAATGTGCATAATGAGGAGCAAGGTACTGTGGGAATAGCCTGGATAGGGTGGCCTGGCCTGGATGCATCTGCACAGGGCATAGGGCAATGGTTCGGACATTGTAGTGCCCGGCCACCACCTGCAGTGACAGGGTAGCCACAGCATGTCCTGCTGGGAGGTCACTCTCACCCTGACCGAGCAGTGACCACGGCATGGCTAGGTTCCCCCATAGTGCACTAAAGTATTTCTCTCATGTGATTTTTATGGGTTCTTTTTGGGGTCCAATCACTGACTTATCTGCCTGGTGTGTATGCTGATGTCTGAGTTCTGGGTACATGCATCTCCTCCAGGAACATGTAGAATGTGCAAGCTAGCAGACTGTCTACAGCTAGTATGTGTCTTGCTGGAACACTTTGCAGGGTGCAGTGCCTGGAGGCTTGCTGCTGGAGAATGTCCGATAGTGGTGGGGGGCAGCTGAGCATTTACAGGCCTACTGTCTGTCTGCTATTGCTTTATGGATGTGTACAGATCTGCACTGACTGCGCTGTAGGGTGTCTGTTCCCCAGCAGGACTGGTGTTGATGGCCCCCTCTACTGCCACCATTGCAGGGAGGAAGAATGTGGATCTGTTGGTGGGAGATCCTGTTTCCCACCCTGAGCCCCAGAGGGTGGGTTGGGTGGTGGTACATAATCCGCCTATGGGTCCAAACATCCCCCATCCCGTAACCATGGCACCAACACAGGATATGCACTACTCTGGTTGCATCATAGCCCATAAGGGCTAGACATGACTGAGAAATACAGATGGATCCTAGGTGTGTTTGCAGGAACTACCTATCACACACACACTAGCACTGATGCGGACCTGCAGCATGGCGTATTTCAGCCATGAAATGTGCTGTGGAGCTGGTTCTGGGCGCCCCACCTCACCCTCAGGGTGAGCACAGTACCCACACAATGTGACGGTCTGTAGCTACTCTATGCCAGTAACACACATAGTCAGTTCCCCCTACCAGGCCGAGGTGGGTGGGGGTGCACACGGTCAGTTCCCCCTACCAGGCCGAGGTGCTGTGGGGTGCATACGGTCAGTTCCCCCTACCAGGCCGAGGTGCTGTAGGGGTGCATACCCCATCTTGTGATCATCTGTAGACTGCTGATGTGCTTGTGCAGTGCATCATGGGTACGGGTGGGTTAATCCTATCCTGGTGATCACAGCAGACTGTGTGTGGTGACATGCAGTCCTTCTGCAGCCAGCCAGGGGCTTGTTAGCAGCTGTAGCCCACTGGCTACTTCCCTGCCTGTAGAGCCAGAAGTCATGGGTTCAAATCCACAGTGGGGTTATTTGATAGGGCTGTCCAAAGCATCGTCTATTTTTAATGTACATTAGTGCTGCCAGCAAAAACACCCTCAGAGTACTGTAACCATAAGGCACCCTATAAAGCACCTTATGAGGCACCCTATGGTTACAGTACTTATAAGGTGCCTTATAAGGTGCCTTATGAGGCACCTTATGGTTACAGTACTTATAAGGTGCCTTATAAGGTGTCCTATAGAGCGCCTTATTGGGTGCCCTATAGGGGACATTATAGGGTGCCTTGGCAGATAGTGCACTTTATAATGTACCCTATGGAGTGCCTTATAGGGTGCCTTATGTGGCACCTTAGGTTACGGCATGTGAGGGTGTGTTTGCTGGCAGCAATAATTAAAATACAAATAAAATGCCTCAAGAAGCAATACTTACATGTAAAAGCTGATGCCTCAGCCAGCCTTATGTATTAGGCACACTGGGGGATCAAACTCATGACCCCTGTACCATCAGTCAGTATATTAACCAGGGTACTGTCCCCTTAGGGTGGTTCATAGGGCATCCTATAGGGCGCTTTATACGGCGCCCTATAAAGCGCCTTATAAGGTGCCTTATATGGTGTCCTATAGGGGACATTATAGGGTGCCTTGGCAGACAGCGCACTTTATAATGTGCCCTATGGAGTGCCCTCTAGGGTGCCTTATGTGGCACCTTAGGTTACGCCACTGTGAGGGTGTGTTTGCTGGCAGCACTATTCAGGTACAACTAAACTTCCTCACAGCCCACTACTTAACCCTTTCCAGGCCAAGCCCAGTACTTTCGGGATCTCATCTTCTGCCTATATATTCCTATCAAATGGTATATAATACATGACCATACCAGAGGGAACGTCACTATTGGAACATATTGGGTACGACGGGTACAATTTTCTTGACATGTGCAAACATTAACCCGGCTGCAGAATATGGATTAAAATATTATAGTAGGCCTTCAAAGGGTTACACATGATGCCTCAGCCAGCCTTATTCATTAGGCACACTGGGGAATCGAACCCATGACCCTTGTACCATCAGTCTGTGCAGTAACCATTGTGCTACAGCTCTGCTTCTGTATTTGGGTGTCTGCGCGCTGTCTTAAGCTTGCGCGCAATAGCGCGCATGCTGTAGCGATCGTTGCTGCGCAGCGTGCAATTCCACGCGCAACTGCGCGTTATCGGTTACGATGTACCGCCCATGTCCTTTTTTGGCTTTCCTTCCACTAACGCGGCTCCTAACGCGAATTGCACTAACGCAGTTTAGTAAACATACCCCTAAGTAATAGACGTTGTCAAAAAAATATATATAAGTTGTAAAATATTGACAATACACCTAATGTAAAAAATGAAATAAATTCACTCCGTCGGTCCACTTCTCACAGAGTATATATCAGCAATATAAGTTAAGGCTCTGCATCACAACTAGAAAGTAGCATTTCTAGTCATTACAAACAGTTGCTCCCTTGGGTTTGAATGTTCGCGTAGAATGGAGTTGTGCCTGTGATGTCACGGTCAGCTGGCTCCATTCACGCTGAGCTTCTCGATATTTAAGAAGCACATGCGCGGCATTCTGCACACTTGCATAGCAGTTCAGCATTTACATGTGGATGGAACGCTGGTGTAGTTGTGAAAAAGTGAGTAGAATATGCTCCTTGCACTACATAATGAGTTTTGTATTTTTGGATGACATTGTGTGAAGAAAGTACTGTCTACATGCACTGTGTTTTGTGTTTTAGAAGCTTAGCACTTCCCCTGAAGAACCCTTGTTTGGCGAAACGCCTAGCGCTGGTTAGCGTCGGGAATGAAGTAAAGCGTTATTGGAAGCTGACTGAAGTTTAAGCTGCGGTTGAACATAAGCTAAGCGATTTTTGTTATTTCTCTCTCCTGATGAAGACTTTTTTAAGAATAATATAAAAACAGGTGGCTACAACACAGTGGTCATTGATGTGAAAGTGGGGACAGTGAATCAGAAGTTTCTAATTCTTGTCCATGTATACTGAGACCACGTAGCTCCTTATAAAAAGTTTGGTTGGGATAGTCTTACATCATTGAGTTTTTACAGTCTTAATTGGAACTAATGCTACTTTCTAGTTGTGATGCAGAGCCTTAACTTATATTGCTAAAAATGAAATAAAAACGAATCTAAACTGCAAATAAAATCATGAATAGAAGAAGTGAAACATTACCCGTGTGAATAAAGATCGGTGCAATTAAAAAATGTATAAGATGTGAGATGTTATAAGATATCAGTTTGTATTGGAAATATAAACCTGCTCTTATCAACATCACTGAAGAATCGATTCAACCACAAATGTGCCACATTGTAAACTCTAAAAACACACAGGTTAGGTTTTCATTCGCGTTGGAATTCAGCTCTGAAATTCAGCGCGTTGGTGAGAAGGGAGCCTCTCCCCGCCCACTCTCCACCCATTGACCCCTTCTCTCCGCCCTCTCTCCACCTTCTGCGGTGTTTTACCACGCCACGGAGCATTACGCTCGTTAGCATGTGATAGCGCCCGCTATAGCGTGTTTACGATCATTAATGCGCTATAGTACTGCTATAGTACGCTAACTATCGTTAACGTCATACAACGCGCGTTATTCACGTTTACCACAGTTTAGTAAACATACCCCTTAGTGATGTCTATATGAAGGTTTTTATGCTATGCAATTCAGACGTACAGGGCCTATTCCGGTAATGGTCTTGTATGTCCAGGCTTGGGGAGTTATACGGAGAACTTATTCCACCTCAGAGGTGGAATAAGTCTCCCCCGACGTTTGTGGCCATCACAGCTGGATCCCCCAAAGAAGTGAGGTGGGCAGGGGGTTCCTCACTGGCATGATCGGGGGGTCATGTGGCAGGGAATACAAACTTTAAATGTGTGCAGCCAATCAGAGCTCCTGCATGGCATCCCAGTACCATGGTGACAGAACACTATGGCATTGTGGCTCCATGCATGAGCTTAGGCTGGGCTAGCCGGGGAGGCAGATCGATGCACAGAGGGACAGGATTGGGATATGTCTGAGATGTCCAGGCACTGTGCCCTGATTTTGCTCCTGCAGGGCTGTCTAGCTTCCGCAGGTGTAGAATCAGGTGCATATCCAAGCCGTTCAGATTTTCAATATCTGGGTGGCCCAGACATGCCCCTCATGGAATTGGCCTCTAAATGTACTAGGCCAGGCTGGGCACCTGAAAAGCTAAAATGTGAATGGGGTCTAGGGTGGCCAACTGACCCCAACTTGTAGGGACACCCTGATCCAGTCCTGGTTTCACATTGCTGATTTCTCCAAGGAAATCCAGATAGCAAGTCCATGCAGTAGTATGGTTTATGGTTTATGGTTTATTCATTTGATAAAAAATGCCTTTCTATAATAATCAAGGCGGTGTACAATAATAAAAATACATAAAATTTGGCCGAAGCCGGGAAAAGGAAAGGAAGTGTACAAATTTATAAAATAGGAAAGAAAGAATAAAGAAAAACAGAGACAAGACAGGACACAAGAGGCAAACTTACTGTACTGAGAGAGGGGGAATTCATACAAAAGGAGAGGGGATGTTGAATGCAAGGGAAAAAAGGTGGGTCTTGAGGTTGTGTTTAAAAGTGACATATTGTGATTCCAGGCGAAGAGAGGAAGGGAGAGAATTCCAGAGAGCGGGACCAGCGAAGTAGAAGGCGGAGAGATGAGTGAGCTGTAAGCGGGCACAAGCGGGGGAAGGGAGGGCAAGGCGATTAAGATGAAAAGAGCAGGGAGTGTACCTAGGAGAATGAAAAGATAAAAGATCAGCTAAGTAAGGAGGGGTACCAGTGTGAAAAACTTTGTGCAATAAGATTAACAACTTAAATTGGGAACGAAAAGGAACAGGCAACCAGTGAAGATGGAGAAGTATAGGAGTGACATGATCGCGAAGAGAAGAGTGGGTGACAAGACGTGCAGTAGTGTTTTGTATACGTTGAAGCCGGGATACCTGATACTGAGGAAGACCAAGGAATAGGGAATTAGAAAAGTCAACGCGAGACATTACCAGAGATAAAACCAGTGTGATCAGGGCTGAGGAAGAAAGGAAAGGGCGAATTGAGCGAATTTGTCGAAGAAAAAAGAATGAGGTTTTAGTGATATGAGAAATGTGTGTAGAGAAGGAAAGATCTGAGTCAAAGTGAACACCCAAATACCGAAAGGTGGAAACTAATGGGACCGGAGAGTCAGAGAAAGAAGGGGCTAATGAGGGGGAAGGGCCACCGTGAGTGAACCATATAGCAAGAGTTTTGGTAAGATTCAAGTGAAGACAATTAGAGGTGAGCCAGTTGGCGACAGAAGTGAGACAAGAGTTAAGGGGGGAGAGATCAGGGGAAGAAGGAGATGTGTGGTGAAGTAGAAGAATGTCGTCAGAATAGAAGAAAGCCGAAATACCTGACTGCTGTATAAGGAGAGCAAGAGGGGCCAAGAAAAGATTGAAAAGGAGAGGAGCAAGGACAGAACCCTGAGGAACACCACAAGGGAGGTGCTGTGAGTCAGAAGGAGGGAGAGTAGGTGAGGAAGAGAGAACTGCACAAGAACGAGAAGAAAGAAAAGAGTGGAACCAATGGTGAACTGTGCTGCAGAGACCAGCTTCCTGAAGACGGTGAAGAAGAAGGGAGTGATCTACCAAGTCAAAAGCCGCAGAGAGATCTAGAGCAACTGCCACTGAAATATCACCGTCATCATGAGCTACATGCAGTGCATTAGTGAAAGCAAGAAGAACAGTATCAACACTGTGCCCGGGGCGGAACCCAGATTAACGGGGGTGAAGAAAATTAGTAGAATCAAGGTGGTGAGAAAGTTGAGCGAAGACAAATTTTTCCAGAAGTTTAGATAAGAAAGGAAGATTAGAAACAGGGCGATAGTTGTAAGGGAGAGAGGGATCTAGGGAAGGATTTTTCAGAATGGGACGAACCAAAGCGTGTTTCCAAGGGCTAGGGAAAGTTCCTGTGGATAGGCTGGAATTAAACATGGCTAGAATAGAGGGAAAAGCACCCAATGAAGGAGTGAGGAGCCAAGAAGAAGGAATAGGATCAAGTGAGCAGGAAGTTTTTTTTGAGGAAGAGAGGAGATGGTGAAGTTCAGGCGCAGAAATAGGAGAAAAGGCAGCCCAAAAATGAGAGAGTTCAGAAACAGGTGGTGGGGAGGGAGCAGGGGGAGGGGAAGTAATAGGGGCAGGACATGAGGATAGCTGATCCCTCAGTGAAGAGACCTTGGAGACAAAGAAAGCATCTAATTGAGATGGGGATGGAGAAGACTGGGTAACAGGAGGGGCTGGTGAGGCATGCAAAGAGAGAAGAGAGCGAAAAGTAGAGTAAAGATGTCGAGTCTGGTTAGAAGCGTGTGAGATAGTAGTAGAGAAGTAATCCCGTTTAGCAGAATGGAGCTGAGCACGGTAGAAAGAATAGTGGGATTTGAAAGATGATAAACGGACAGGAGAAGGGGACTTGCGCCACAGCCGCTCGGCCCTCTGAAGGTGTGAACGTAGCAGCCGAAGTCCGCTGTGGTACCAGGGGTGGGAAGGGCGCCGGCAAGGAGGGCAGGGATGCAGGGGGGCTAGAAGGTCAAGGGTAGTGGAAAGAGTAGTAGACCAGAGGGTAGCCTGGGAATTGGGCGAGAGGAGTGGAAAGTCAGCAGGTAAGAGCTCTGAGACAGGAGGAAACTTTTGTAGAGTGAAGGGGGTAAGAGCCCGAGACAATCTCAGTGGAGAAGATGGGGAGGTAGTGGAAGAGGCAGGAGGTAAAGCGCCAGAGAAGGAGCAGGATAGTGTGAGATGAAAATGGTCTGTCCAGGGGAGAGGTGTAGTGGAAAGAGATGAGAGAGTGAGGGGGGAGGAAGCAGGAGTCAGAAATAGATCAAGGATGTGACCAGCCTGATGAGTAGGAACAGTAACATGTTGGAGAAGCGATAGATCATGGAGAAATGAGAGAAAGAAGAGTTCTCTAGAAGAAGAGGGAGCATCCATATGAAGGTTGAAGTCACCAGCAATGATTAGGTGAGGAAAGGCCAGAGAGATATCGGTGATGGTTAGCATGAGGGCCTCCCAAAGGTGGGACCGGAGGGCCGGGGGGGAGTAAACAAGAAGGATGTGAATGGATGGGGAGGTATGAAGACGAAGTAAAAGAGCTTCAGGATAGTGCAATGATGGGGAAGAGATCTGAGTGTAAGGAAGAGAGGGATGGAAAATGGCTGCCACGCCACCGCCAGACCGACCAAGACGGGGAACAGAAACAGCTGAAAAGCCAGGGGGAAGACAGCGTGCAAGTAAGGTAAAATCAGAAATGAATCAGGGTTTCTCTAGCATCTGGAGTCAGTTGCCCACCCTAATGTGGCCTATTATGTGAAAGAGAGCCACACAGAAAATGTACTTGGCCAGACTCAGCACCTGAAGAGCTAAGATCAGAATATGGCTGTAAGGGGAAATAGAGCCACACAGCAAACCTATGTGGGAAAGACAGGCCTGGGCATGAACCCCTCATCATTGGAACATAAAGCATGGTGTGCCAACTCTAGCCAGTTGAGCCATCTGACACCTCTGGAAACTGTGAATGTAACTGAACCACACCCAGCTGAGAAGGTAGCACAGTCATTGTTGGTCACCCTGCCTCCATTCACAGAAAGGCCAGGGTAACCATGTCCAGTACTGAGGTGCTGTAATACCATGTTGCACACTTGCAGGGGTGAGAGTGTCAGGCAGTCTGGCCTGTGTCATAATGGACCATATTACTTGAGTGGGGACACAATCTCATTGTGTACAACCAGCTCAGGCTGAAGGCACAAATCACTTGCCCCCAATCACTAAAGCACCGCTTCCCTGTTTCTGGATAGGATAAGTGCCACATGGGTGCAATCAATGGCTCGCATCATGTGTGGTAGGCCCGTAATTCTCTGAAATTTCTGTTTGAGAGTCACCCACTGTATTCTTTCATTAGGAAATATAATGTAGTTCCTGACCCAGCTGAGCATGGTTCGCAGTACTTGGTGGAGACATCTGCCGAAGGTGGCCCTGGACATTCACTGCAGCCACAGATGTTAGGATGCAGCCAGAGGCAAAGAAATGTAATGCACTCAGGAGCATCATAAACCCTGGTATGGCATGTGACCAGGTTGTAAGAGGCTCAAGGTCAGGTCTTAGACGTTCAGAAAGCTCTCTTATGGCCCCTGTGCTTAGTCTGTAGAGGGCAATCACCTAGTCCTCAGGGAGATTGAGGAAGGTGGCCCTATCTCTGTAGATATGGGGCCTTCTGGGCTACATGCCCCTTCTCTGAGGATGCAGGATCCGCCGCTCTCCAGGCTGGCACCCCTACACATTGGCCCCCACCACCTGAGCAGGGGTAGGGGGTAGGGGCTGGCCCAGGTGTTGTGGGCCTCCTCAACTGCCTCATGTCCCTCATCATTTAGCCACGAAGCTACTTGTGCCACTATATAGTAGGCCATGATGTTGCAAGGCACGGGCCCCAGGCCACAGTAATTTATAAGCTGGACTGTGGGTTGGCCTTTCTGCACACACAGGGCTGTCATTTTACTATTGTGAATGGCTATTAATGTAGATCGGTTCTATGTAATGCGAGTTCTGAGCAGGTGTTATAGTTACATGCAGCTGCTCCTCTAATGCCCACTAATCGGGACCAGCGTTAGTGTACCACTTCTGAACCCACCCACCAGTGGTGGGATCCGAACCAACGAGGAACCGGTTCGGTCCCAGCCGTCCCACATGCATGAAGGCCGGGTCACTGCATCTCGCATGTAAGTTTTGCAGTAGCCATACGCTTGGGCAGCTGCCCTCCACCGAAGTGCAGCAACCCGGCCATTGCCCTGCGGCCTGATCCCCCGCCTGATGATGTTTTGACGGCATCAGGGGCTTCTTCCAATTGCGCTATCCTCTGATGCCATCAAACACTGTCAGGTGGGGGAATCCCGCCACTGCAGTGTTGACATTTCAATGCTGTGTTTGGCCTGGTTCAGCAAATGAGGGCCATGGCAGGAACTGGTTCGCATGAACCGGGCAGAACCAGCAGAATCCCACCACTGCCGCCCTCTCTCCTCCTAATCACCACCCATTCTCTGCCTCTTTTGCCCTTGCCAAGTGCTGCCAGGTTAGCTCCCATTGCGGCTCCATTATTGGCACTTTAGACCATGCAAACTGCTACCGGGTGCCCATACCATCCGCAGATGCCTTTAGCGCCATTTAGTAATCATACTCCTAAGTTGTCTCTTGATCTCTTGTATGTAATCTGTCATATTCATAATTACTGCTCGTTTGATGGCTATGTCCAAGAGGATCATCTTGAATCTTTTTTGAGAATAGACACACCAACATAGTTTTTCTATTGGGAAAAAAAGTTCATAATCTTTAGCTTTCTAGTGAATCTAAGAGATCTAACCCTATTTCCAAACGCATTGAGGCCAATTCTGTATTAGCTGTCCAGCTCCCGTATGGCCAATCAGAATCGGGGCGTACAGAAATAGATCCCATTCTGATCCCATGGGCATGTCTAGCCCCCACGGGATCAGAATTGGGTCTACCAGCCTGGACGTGCAGGCCATGCCCTGATTTTGATCTGTTGCACGTCCTGCCGATCCCCGTCTAGCACAGCCGGGCTCCTGAATGAAGCTGCAGTGCCACAGCTCCATTCAGGAGACGCAATCCTCAGCCACCAGCAAAAATGTCCTTTCCCTGCAGTGCAACCCCCGATCTGGCCTCCCATGGCCAGTGTCAGGCTGTGGGGATTCCCCTGCAACCCCTCACATCTTGTCTTTGCCCAGCGCCGCAGTACCCTATGTCCAGGGGGACTTATTCCATCTCCAAGGTGGAATAAGTCCCCCACTCCATGGCCGACCCCAGATGTACAGGGCTGACCTCAGAATCGACCCTGTACATCCGGGGTCACTCTCCGACCAACACCCGCCCTTGCTCCACCTCTCTACTGCCCCCTCCCTCCCACAAATAGAGCTCCCAGTACAAATTGCCTGTTCAAATGGAGACTGTCCCCGGCAGGCTGCCTGGCCATTTAGCGGGTCTGGACGTCTGGATCAGACATCTACACCCATTAAACGGACTTCAGAATGACCCCCATTGTATCCATGTGTGTTCCTTTTTAACACACTCTTTATCTGATGTTAAAAATCTGTCAGTTTAAGTGAAGACGGTGTCCAGGACAATTGAGCTTGGATTGATGCAGTCAGTACCATGTGTGTTCAGTATGATACATAAATAATAATGCATCCATAAAAGATATTTTCAGATGTTTAAAGGCAAAAATAATACATTAAGAGATTAATAAAGAATAGTGCATTGTGTTTAGTTCAGTGCCAAACAGTGCTCTTGTAAACTCAAACAGCATTAAGCATAGCATCTAGTGGCAGTGTCTAGCAGCATAATTGTAAAGTCAGCAGAAGAAATGAGATTCACACTATGAAGGTAAGTATATTATGTTTGTGCATGTGATGTATTAAATTTTTCACTTGGTACTGAGTTGAAGGTGTCCACACTGCGAGATGGGAGAGCACAAGAAATTTGAAGGAGTTTTGACCTATTTTGCATGTTGTGGTAGCCAAATGCAGTATTTACAGTAGGCTACATTAGTTCAAAGTATTTTCTCCACATATAAATTCATTTTGAATTTATTTTGAAACAATTTAGAGATTTTTTGTGGGATTTGCTATATTTATAAAACAGCAGTTTTGTTGGTGGTTGTGTTGATCTGTTAATTCCCTTTATTATTAGATCAAGTATAGAAACAAATCACATAGCCAGAATCAAAACATCAAGACATCAGTGCAGCAAAAAAATAGCAACATATGAGCACAAAATGGAGGGATTTAAGTAGCAGAATTGCTACCTAATAAAATGAGTGAATGATAGCATCCAAAAAATAGAGGTCACATAATCATCGTAAGTTAATGAGGTTGCTAAACAGCCTGGCAATTGAGAATAAAATAGATAATCTCTTTAACTTACATTGCCATTCCAGTAAATAATCAGCATATGCGCAGCAATAGAACCACATTCTGAGGACTTTATCAAGTTTTGTATGCAAGTTTTTTAAACAGATTTCCAGTGGAAGAAAATTCTATAAATAAGGAGCTGAACAAGAAACAGCTGAACTCTGGGTACATTCCAGTTTGGACTGTCAATGTGAAGGGGTCAATAACAAATGTGCCTGTGAGGATCTACGAATCCTCTGCAATACTGTATGAGGAAGGAGTGTAGAAAGATAGATAGGGTTCTCTGAATAATTTGGTATTGCTGTATTTTCTGGTGAAACATCTATGATGGGGTCTCTTCCAATTAAGCCTCCATTAAACCACTCTTGATTCTTTATGGGTGGTATTAGTAAGCCTGGATGTTAATATAACTCTCTGACAGATATTTCTGTACTATCTTTGGATGGACAGGCATTGACTCAAAATCAGGAGACTAGGTTTACTGCCCATGACTTTGGCACTGAAGAGGAGTGTGGCTAATATAAAAGGGGTTAATTTAGAATCCTTATTCACAATTCCCCAAGTACAATATTTACATGTGGAAATGGCTTCCACGTGTAAACTGTGATGTTAGAAAGGGCTAAATTTGCACATGGATGTCCATAATATGTAGAAATTAGAAGGGAGTGTGTCAGAGATGTGAGTAGGGCATGGCCTGGACGGGTCAAAATCTACACATGTATTTCCCATTTCATATTGTCCATGTTGGGTTTCAGCCCCTGGGTTTTCTTGGCAAAGTATTAAGAGAAGTAGATTGTCAGGCCTTTTCTTCCAAGGCAATAGAGTGTAAGGAGACTTGCCCAAGATCACAAGGAGTGCCTGTGTGAATCAAATCCTGATCTCTTGGGTATTAAGCTGTTGCTCTAACCACTAGGCTTCTCCTCTAAGCCACTGGCCTGTACAGGTTTTTAAAAAGTGCTCATTTCGACCAACCCTTTACAGGAGAAATTAAGGGGGGTTATCCTCAATCCCCTCTTATTCCCTCTCCCAAGAAGAAATTAATTAAAGATAGCAGCTTCTGTAGTTAAATAGTGTTGGAATGCAATGTGTGCCTTCAAGTCAGTCCTGGCGACCCAGAAGCTCCTGGGATTTCTTGGCACTGTCACCAGAAGTAGATTGCCAGGCCTTTCTTCCGAGGCAATGGTGTTATTCAAATGTATAGTTCTGTAAAATGCCATCTTACTTGTGCAAATTGCATGTGTAAGCTGCAAAATACAAATGAGCCTTTTAGTGATGTGTCATAAATTTGCTGCTTTTTTAGTCACTTCATATATGACTTGCTTTCCTTGCAAATGTATTGTTAAACTACAGAATTTTAGGTGTGTGTTCTTTTAACCAGCTCAATTAAGAGGTGTCTTGGATTCTAGATTATCTGAATGCTGCCTTAAAGGGACTGAAGGGACAGAGAGGGGCAGTGTTTAGCTGTATTTTTGGTGAAGCCAGATAATGCCTCAGGTCTTTACTTTTGAAATTAGACTCCTTTTTTATATTGCTCTGAGATTTCTGTATTTCCCTCAGTATGTGGTTCAGTTCTCAAGATAGATAGTTTTTCGTTTTTCTTTGAGATTTGTAAGGATGGTCAAATTTCTCTGTCTGCTCACTGTTCTTTATTATGGCTAATTATTTTGATACGTTTATGAACATATTTGCATAAATAAACATTTTTAAAAATCTATTTTGTGACTTTTCATTCTATACCTGTACAATAGAAGCGTTGTATGTCTCTGTATGCTAATTCTAACTTTTAGTTTTCTGATGGAGCAGATAAAATTGTTTTGGAATGCTAATTGTCTTGAATACCTATTTGGGAGCGCACAGTGGTTAATCTTCATTAAAAAACATTGTGATTTTTGTGTGCTTTTTCATGTTTTTTCACACATTCATAGTTTTTGAGCACATTGTATATGCGCAAGAACCTTTTTGCACATGCAAATCAATTATATATGTGGCATGCATGAGCACATGATTTGTGTGTGCAAAAATATTTTAGGCAGACCAAATGAACTCAGTTTGCACCGAAGAACGCACATCCCTTGTGAATATCTACTCTTCTACGTTACGATACTCTCAAAGCTTAATTAAGGAGTCAGATGTCAAACACAGGAGTAAGTGATCAAGATTCTGGGATATTGCTTCTGAAATTGCTAGGCAGGAACATTTACAGAAAATATCCTTTAACCCTTATATTTTGTGACAACTTACAAAAGTAAGGTGTGAACATGAACATTTTTCTTAGTCTACTGATGCTTGACTGTATTACAGTAGGCAGCAATTTTTGAGTTTGGCGATAAATCTTCTAGACTCTTTGCTTGCAGTCTGCGATGCTGGTGACAATATTAAACTATTTATCAGATATTTCATACCTCTAACGTTACCACTTGCTGACTGAGATCCATGAAGCATTTACTGTATACAACAAAATTATATTTTTTGAGTAGTCTCTGAGCTTGGCTGTAGTAGACTCCAGTTATCTCTGCAAATTTACCTTACACTTGTTCTTAATGACCTTACATTGACCTCTTCTTCCATTTTTTTTGAATAGATAATTTTAGATGACTAAGAGCTCTTTTACTAAACTGTGCTAAATGAGGTATGGGCAACAAAACACAACATGTGGCAGTAAGATGGTCCATAAACAATGCAAAACGTTAATGTTTGTAGAATCATTTCTCCACAAGGCTTAAAATTTCAGCCTGTTTGCAAAACATTTAGAGGTTGCCCCATTCTGAACATTTATCGATGGCAAAAGACATTTATGTATTGAAAATATTCATTTTTAAGGCTCAGTTCAGATTGACTGCATGTGAGTTTAAGAATATCACAGATTTGGCTCTGTTTGTCAATCTTGTTTATATCGGACAGTGGAATGAAGTACCATTTGCAATCTGAGCTCTTCTCGATGATATTGAATTTTTATCAGTTCTTAAGACTTACCCAAATCAGGCTATTGCATTTTCAAGGCACCTCTGGCTTTTGTCTGAACATTTGGCAGCCTTAGCCCTTTTTGATGACAGTCTCAGCAGAAACAAAGATAAGATGGTGCTGAACCTTCAGCAGTCACCGTTACCAGACATTCCAGCTGTCTGCGGTTTAGTTGAAATGGGGTGACCTCTAAATGTTGTTTATTTTCATTTAAATTTTATGTGCTTGTTATAAATATGATAAAGAACAAAACTAGCCTTGTGAAGAACTGAAATCGGTTTGTTTTTTGCATCACCCTAATGTGCCAGCTATCAAGGGTGTGACCAACATATTCCCTGCCCTTATAACATGGAAAAGTCCCTTACATTGCATTAAGTTCATTCACAGTTAGTGTGGATGTACTTAACTCTTCCTCTTGAGTTGCATTAGTGCACCCACACTAATTGCAAAATTCACATTTAGCATGTGGCTGGTACCATGCACTAACTGCAATGTGCAGTTCTTGCCCACTCTCTTCTCATAAACTGCCCAGTCCCAACACTTTTATGCATCAAGCAGTTAATATGTGAATTAGCCCATGCTAACTGTCATGCCAGCACTTGTGTGCTAATTCATGCATTACTTAACACCTCTTTCAAACCTAATGGAGATAATTTCATAAAGTCATTACCATGCGCATGTGACCATATTGTTAAGTGCTGTCGAGTCGGTGTTGTCTCATGATGACCCTCTAGTTAGTTGCCCTAAATTGTGTTCGGTCTTCAGTCAGGCGGCTCATTGTTGACAGACTGGAACCCGTAGCTGCTGTTATTGTATCAATCCATCTCATTGATGGCCTTTGTCTTTTGCGTTGACCTTCTATCTTGCCAAGCATGATGTCTTTCTCTAATGATCTCTCTCTTCGCATGATGTGGTCAAAGTATGAAAGTCAAAGTCTTGTCATCTGAGTTTCTAAAGAAAGCTTAGGTTTGATCTCCTCTAGTACTAACTGGCTTGTTCTTTGGGAAGTCCATAGTATACACAGTATTTGTCGCTAGCACCATAGTTCAAAGGCATTAATTTTCTTCCTGTCTATCTTTTTTACTCTTCAACTTTCACATCCATATGATGTTATTGAAAATGCCATGGCTTGAACAAGTCAAATCTTTGTATAAAGAGAGACATCTCTGCTCTTGAGAATCTTGTCAAGTTCGTTCATAGTCATTCTGCCAAGAGAGATGCATCATCTGATTTCTTGACTGCTTGTTACTTCTTTATTGATAGTTGATCCAAGTAGGTTAAAGTTGTCCACTATTTCAATTTCTTCTACATCAACAATGAACTCTGCCATTTGTCAGGATCTTTGTCTTCTTTACATTAAGGTGTAGGCCCATTTTAAGACTATGTTCCTTGATCCTGAAAAGCAAATGTCTCAAATCATCTTCACTTTCAGCCAATAATGTGGTATCGTCAGCACCAATCTTCACACCTCTGTTGTCTTCATACAATCCTGCTTCTCTGATGGTTAGTTCTGCACATAAATTAAACAGATAGGAGGAAAGTATGCAGCCTTATCGTACACCTTTGCTGATTTTAAACCATTCTGTCTCTCCTTGTTCTGTTCAAACTGTTGCTTCTTGATCAATATAAAAGTTGTGCAAGAGAACAATCAGGTGTTCTTGTATACCCACGCTCTTAATGTGGCCCAGAGCTTCTCATGGTTTACATAGTCAAAAACCTTGCTGTAGTCAATAAAACACATATAAATATCCTTTTATTTATTTATTTATTCAAATGGATTTCTATACCGCCTTTTCCTACAATCAAGGCGGTCCACACAGCAAACAATCAACAAGATACAGTGTCTAGTGTGTGCATGCATTGAGCAATGAGTGCGTGTGTGTGTAGATGGACATTGATTCTTGGTGAGCTATTTACAACGTGGGCTATTTACAATACTATGTACATCAGGACTTTACTTTAATACTAAATCATGTCGCTAGGGTGGGGTGTTGAGTTGGGGCATTGTCTGTTGCACCGTTTAAGTGACGTCACCGTAGTGCTCTATGAAGAGGGTCATCTTTAACAGTTTCCTAAAGTCCTTAATATCTGTTGTTGATCGTAGTTCATCAGGGAGGGCGTTCCAGATTGTTGGTGCCACCTTTGATAAGGCTCCTTTTTCGGTGTCCTTGTGTACCTTGTTGATGTCTTTAGGTGTGTTGACACGGTTGGATGTGCCTCTCCTCCTTGGTCTTGTGCTGCTGTCGGGATGTATGAGTGGGTGTAGGCTGAAAGCTGACGACTGTTGCTTGATTTTGAATATGTTTATGATTGTCTTGTATCTGATGTGGGAGCTGATTGGTAGCTAGTGGAGATCTTTTAGGGTAAGTGTGATGTGTTCTTGTCTTGTGGTGCCAGTTATTATGCGAGCTGCTGTGTTTTGGGCCAGTTGCAGTGGCCTGAATGTCTGTTTTGTTAGGCCAAGATAGATTGGGTTGCAGAAGTCTAGGATTGGGATTATTAGTGCCTGACAGACTGTGCGGAAGTTTTCCTGAGAGAGGAGGGGTTTGAGGCGTCGGACTAGTCTCATTCTGTGGTATGCATTTTTGGTGGTTCTGCTGATTTGGGACTGAAGGTTCAGTTCTTTATCCAGGGTCACTCTGAGGTATTTCACTTCTGGTTGTATGGGTATGGTTGTGTTGTCTATCTTGATGTTGTGAGGAGGGATGAAGTCGGAGTTTCATGTGATGATTAGAGCCTCGGTCTTGCTGTAGTTTACGAGTATCTTCAAGTTGTTGTGTTGAAACCAGCTGTTCATGTGCATGAGACATTCTGTTATCTTGGTGTAGTCTGGGTTGTTGAGGGTGAGTGGTGTGTATATCATTATGTCATCCGCATAGATTGTGTATTTTATCCCGTGTTCTTTTATGATGCTGCATATTGGCTGGATGTAAAGGTTAAATAATAGTGCTGATAGGGCGGATCCTTAAGGTACGCCTTGCATGACCTTTATGGGTCGAGATGTGTTGGGACTGATCTTGACCTGTATCTGTCTGTCCGTTAAGTAGGAGTGGAACCACCTCAGTGTGGCTCCATGTAATCCAATGTTCTGTAGTCTTGCTAGTAGGGTTCCGTGGTCCGTTGTGTTGAATGCTGATGAAATGTCAATGAAGATCATGAGTATTCCTTTCTTTCTGTTGTCTATGAGGTGTAGTATGTCATTAAATAGGTATAGCAGGAGTGTTTCGACTCCATGGTTGGGGCAAAAACCGTGTTGGTTGAGGTCCAGTTGTGCATGGTTGTCGATGTGTTCCTGTAGCTGATGTACCACTTTCTCAATAATCTTTGCCAGTAGAGGAATGCTTGAGATAGGTCTGTAGGCTGCTGGGTTGTTCTTGTTGAGTGGTGATTTCTTCGGGATTGGTCTTATTGTGGCATTTTAGCTGGTCAGGCACGATTCCTTGGGTTAGTGAACTGTTCACCATGTTGTGTATGGTGTGGATGAAGTTTGACTTTGTTGCCTTAATCCATGTAACTGGGCATGGGTCTGTTGGGGCCGTGCTTGTGTTGAGTGCGGTGATGATGTGTGAGAGCTGCTCTGTGGATGGGTTGCTGAATTTGTCCCAAGTTTTTCTTGAGGGGGTGGCTGGTTTGGTGTTTGTGTCTGTTTTCCGTTGTGTAGCTGAATGGAATTTTTCTTGGATATGGTCTGCGAATGCTTGTGGGTCTATTTGAACTTCGCTCTTGGTTTTTTGTTCCTTGGTGAGGGTTTTCACGATTTTGAAGAACTCTCTCGGTTTGTTGTTTGATTTGAGTATGATGTTGGTGTGGTATTCTTTCTTCGTTTGGTTGATGAGTTCGTTGTATTTTTTTTGTTTTTGTTTTGGTATTCTTTACTCTTTTCAAGGATCTATCTCACATCCGCAATGGTGTCTCTCATTCCTCGCCCTTTCCTAACCCTGCTTGCACTTCAGGTAATTCTCATTCTAGGTATGGTTGTAGTCTTTGCTGAATAATCTTGAGTAGAATCTTGCTGGCATGTGGGATCAGTGCAACTGTGTGATAATTTCCACAGTCAGTTGGATCACCTTTCTTTAGTATTGATATAAACACAGATAATTTCCAGTCAGTTGGCCATGATGTCTTCCAAATTTCCTGACAGACCCTTGCAAATATAGCTGCATCAGATATCTGTAATACCTCTATGGGAATGCCATCAGTGCCTGGTGCTGTGTTTTTTGATAAGGCTTTCAATGCTGCTTCAATTTCTTCTTTCATCACCAGTGGTTCCGGATCATAAGGTACGGGTTGAAACAGCTGTTGATCCACTTGATCTTTATCGTATAAAAACTCAGTATATTCTTTCCACCTTTTCTTGATCTTTTCAGCATCATTCAACATGGATCCTTGAGCATCTTGTAACATTCCAATTTGAGGCTGGAGTTTTTTCTTTAACTCCCGCAGCTTTAGGAAAGTTGATCTTGTTCTTCCTCTGATAGTTTCTTCTTCTATTTCCTTGCATGCATCATTGAAGTACTTCTCCTTGTCTTGGCTTGCTGCACGTTGGAAATTTCCTCTAGTTTTAGCTTCTCTGTGTTTCTGGGCAATTTTTCAGAGTTTCTTTGGTAATCCATTTTGGCTGGTTTTGCTTTTTCACCTTTTGTAGAGATTTCTCACTTTCTGCCAAAATAATCTTCTTGATATCATCCCATAACTTTTCTGGAGCTCTGTCATTTGTATCTAAAGCAGCAAATCAATTTTGCAGACAGACTTTAAATTCCAGTGGTATATTCTCAAGGTCATATTTTGCTACATTCATGAGTGGCTTGCTCTTTTTCAACTTTAGCTTACGTTTGCATACTAGTAGTTGGTGATTTCTACGACAGTCAGCTCCAGATTTTGTCTTTGTTGATGTTATAGGACTTTTCCATTGTTGACTTCCACAGATGTAGTCAATTTGATTTTTGTACAATCCATTGGGTGAAGTCCATGTGTACAGTTGCCGCTTGTGTTGCTGGAAGAAGGTGTTTGAGATGAATAGATCGTTGGTCTTGCAGAATTCTATCAGTCTTTCTCCAGCTTCATTTCTGTTGCCAAGTCCATATTTTCCAACCATTTTGCCTTCTTCTTTGTTGCCAACTTTTGCATTCCAATCACCCATGACTATCAGGATATTCTGTTTGTATGTTCTGTCAATTTCAGCTTGTACTTGTTCATAGAACTCAATTTCATCCTCTTTTGCAGTTGTTGTTGGGGCATATACTTGAATTATAGTTGTGTTGATAGGCATTCCTCGTAAGCGAATAGAAATTAAGCATTAACTGACTGCATTGTATTTCATTACAATTCTTGCAAGTTTCTTCTTAATTATAAATGCAATACCATTTTTTCTTTGTCTTTTATTTCCAGCATAGTAGACCATGTGATCATCAGATGCAAAGTGCCAGTCCATTTCAGTTCATTGACACCCAACAGATCATACATTCCATGTCCCAATATGACTATCCATTGGGTTTTCATGGCTACATACAGAAGTAGATTGCCAGGCCTTTCTTCCACACAGTTTAAGTTTAGTGTTGTTGCTATTGTCACAGAAATGTGATCCTCCACCTTCAACACTGTCCCATTCTGTTGCTTCCCAGATGGAAGGTTTGTCTTGGTCTGGCACCTCAGCTGAGACCCGTCCATCTTCGGAGACCCTGCCAGTAGTTAAACTACTGATAGCTTAGCCCTCAGCATCACTTATGCACACAAGCCCTCACAGCATGACAAGCTGCAAACAAGTGAGGGTCATGTGACCATATGCATGCAAAAAGGAGCTCTGATAAAATACTAACCTGCATAAAAGCATATGCTTTGTCATGAAGGTGCATACTTTGTTGGTGGGTATAGCTAGGGGAACAGTCTGGATAAAACATGGGCAGAGTTCACACATACATGCCCAGATTATAAAATACCTTAATCTATGCATATGCATAGGTAAAGTACGTGTGACATGTATGCCTGCTCACTAGCAGCGGTAAGTGACCACATATACATTCAAGGCACATCCTTTGCCACATACACTAGTATTTTATAAGACAAGTAGGAAGAAGACAAAGTTGGTCAGCTCTTACTCTTTCTTTCCTGCTCTGATTTTTTAAATGGCTTTCCTTTCCTTTTCTCTGCAGCTTTTAATTTTTGATTGTAAACTGCCTAGAAGCACTTGTTATAGGTGGTATATTAAGTTTTAAATAAACATAAATATAAATATTAACATGTAAAAGCTGAAGCTGAAAGAACATGCAAACAAAGTAGCCTGATAGTCACTGGTGGCTGGAAAGCAAATGTTGGCACCAAAGAAAAAGGCAATTATGTAAGATCAACAATCTATTCATCTCAAACACCTTCTTCCAGCAACACAAGCGGTACTGTAAACATGGAGGCCAATTCTGCACGGGGCATGTCTGGTGCATTCGGATGTCCAAAATCTGGACTGGCTAGATTTAGCCCCAATTCTACACCCGCAGGAGCTAGACTTTCCCATGGGAGCAGAATCAGGGCAAAGAGCTTGGATAGGCTGAATGGGGCCCTATTCTGGCCCGCTACACATTTGGCTCCCTCCTTATCTAACCCTATCAATGCTCCTACATGGAGCCCGGTGCCATAGCATCCCATCACCATGGCACTGGGATGCCATGAAGGAGTCCCAGTCCCCCATAGAAGTTAAAAGGCACTGTTATCACTGCCCAACACCCAAATGGGCCAGGATCAGGCTGTGGGGAACCTCCTGGTGCTCCTCACCTCTTCGGGGGGGGGGAGGGGTCCTCCAGTGCTGATCACCTTCCTTGGGGAGACATATTCCAAGGTGGGTTAAGTTCTCTGGCCAACTCTGCCTTCATAGACGTACAGAGCCATGACTGGAATTGGCCTGTATATCTGGGTCTGCCTTCCACCATGTTCCACCTCCAGCCCTCCCCCTCCTGCCCCTATCCAGAGCTCCCCGTATATCTCCTCTGTATGTTTGGGGGGCTCCAAGTGATTAGTAAACATTGTGCAGAATGACCCCCATGGACTTCACCCAATGGGTTACACAAAACTCAAATTAACTACATCTGTGGAAGTAAATGATAGAAAAGCTCAATAACATCAACAACAACAAACCTGGAGCTGACTGTGGTACAAATCACCAGTTACTGGTATGGAAACTCAAGCTAAAGCTGAAAAAGAGCAAGACACTCATGAATATAGCAAAATATGATCTTAAAAATATACCACTGGAATTTAAAAACTGCCTGCAAAACTGATTCATCATAAGAGTTATGGGAAGACATCAAGGAAGTTGTGCTATAAAAAAGTGAGAAGTCTCACCAAAAGGTTAAAAAGCAAAAATGATCAAAACAGATTACTGAAGAAACTCTAAAAATTGTCCGGAAACACAGAGAAGCTAAAGCAAGAAGAAAAAGAGGCAATCACAGCACTTAACAGAAATTTCCACTTTGCAGCAAGATGAGACAAGGAGAAGTACTAGAATGATGCATACAAGGAAATAGAATCAGAAACCATTGGAGGAAGAATAAGATCAGCTTTCCTAGAGCTAAGAGAGTTAAAGAGAAAATTCCAGCCTTGAATTGGAATGCTACAAGATATTCAAGGATCCATCTTGAATGATGCTGAGAAGATCAAGAAAAGGTGGAAAGAATGCATAGTCATTATACCATAAAGATCAAGTGGACCAACAGCAGTTTCAACCTATTCCTTATGACCAGAAATCATTGGTGATAAATGAAGAAGTCAAAGCAGCATTGAAAGCATTATCAAAGACCAAAGAATTGGACATTGATAGCATTCCCATTGAAGTATTACAGCAATCAGTGGAGCTGTTACCACACTTACAAGGCTCTGCCATGAAATTTGGAAAACAACAGCATGGCCAGCTGACTAGAAAAGATCTATGTTTATTCCAGTAATGAAGAAAGATGATCCAATTGACTGCAGAAATTATTGCACAATAGTTTTGATCCCACATGCCAACAAAATTATATTAAAGATCATTCAGTGGACACTACAACCATACCAGGAAACTGCCTGAAGTACAAGCAGGGTTCAGGAAAGAGTGAGGAATGAGAGACATCATCGTGGATGTGAGATGGATCCTCAGAAAAACAAAAGAATATGAAAAGGATATTGAGTCCAGCAAGGCCTTTAATAGTGTCATGCATGAGAAATTCTGGGCCACATTAAGAAGCATGGGTACACCAGAAAACCTGGTAGTTCTCATGCACATGGATCAAGAAGCAACTATTTAAATGGAACAAGGAGAAACAGAATGGTCTAAAATCAGCAACCTTCGCTATATTGATGATACCACAATACTGGCTGAAAGTAAAGGTAATGTTATCAAGATCAAGGAACATAGTCTTAAAATGGGCCTGCACCTTAACACGAAGAAGACAAATATACTGACAAATGACAAAATCAATCATTTCATCCTTGATGGAGAAGACATAAAAATAGTGAACAATTTTAACCTGCTTGGAGCAATAATCAATAAAGAAACAACAAACAGCCAAAAGGTCCAGTAACACATTGCTCTTGGCAAAAGGGCTACAAGGGACCTAGACAAAAATCTCACGTGCAGAGATACCTCTTTCCATACAAAGATTTGACTTGTCCAGGTCATGATATTTTCAATAGCATCATATGGATGTGAAAGTTGGACAATGAAAAATAAAGACAGGAAGAACATCGATGCTTCTGAATTATGATGTTGGTGAAGAATATTGTGTATACCATGGACTGTCTGAAGGACAAACTAGTCGGTATTAGAGGTGATAAAACCTAAACTTTCTTTAGAAGCTCAGATGACAAGACTTTGGGGTATGTTTACTAAAGTGCGGTAAACGTGAATAACGCTCGTTGTACGACGTTAACGATCGTAAGTGCAGTATAACGCGCGTAATCATGCGCCAACGACCGTTAACGTCATACTACGCGTGTTAACCGTAGTTAACGATCGTAAAGCCCCGCGGCACGGTAAAACAGCGCAGAAGGCGGAGAG
Source organism: Ichthyophis bannanicus (assembly GCA_033557465.1). Lineage (NCBI taxonomy): Eukaryota > Metazoa > Chordata > Amphibia > Gymnophiona > Ichthyophiidae > Ichthyophis > Ichthyophis bannanicus. Next base: position 572,140,123 of record CM066033.1, read on the forward strand.
TGGGCGGAGAGAAGGGGTCAATGGGCGGAGAGTGGGCGGGGAGAGGCTCCCCTCACACTAACGCGCTGAATTTCAGAGCTCAATTCCAATGCGAATGAAAACCTGTCGTTAAAGGCATATTAAAGGGAAGAGAAACCATTTACGTCAGCAATGTACAGCAAAACCGGGGAAACCTACAAAACGTGAGCAGAGTGATACATGTGCACAGAACAAAATATCAAATAAAACATTAAAATGACCACAAGAAAAATGGTAAAAATTATAATTTAGCTGGGCAACAGTGATAGCAATGGGAAACAATAACAAACACTCCCAGGAAAGCTCCAAAAAAAAGAAATGATGTTTGGAAGGGTCTACGCTCCGCAGACCCTTTCAAAAATCATTTCATTTTATTGGAACTTTCCTGGGAGCGTTTTTCAATGTTGCCCAATGATATCATTGTTGCCCAGCTTGGTTATGGGTGTTTTCCCCTTTTTACGAGGTTTTTTTGTGAGGTTTCTTTGTACTTTTGTCTCCATACAAGGTAAATGAGCCCACAGTACAATTGTGCAGAGCAGGGTTTCTGACTCGTCAGGCCAGTTTTCCTATCTCCAGGGACTGCACTGTCTCTGTGGCCACAGTGTGGTGCAACAGACACAGCCAGTGCCTGTAAGACAAGAGGGTCACAGGTTCAAATACCATCTGGGGCTCCTGCCAACCCAGTCCCCATAGTTTTACCCACCACTAAACAGTGATAGTAAAGACACTCCTTTATTGCAGAGAACATACGCATGGTTAATACGCCTATATTTTACCACACCAAACACAGACACCATAAACAGGCACATTACCTAGAGCAGAGTCTCGCAAATGCAGTCCTGGAGGGCCCCACACCATTCAGGTTCCATGCTGCCTCTAATAAAGATGCCTGTGCTGCATATCTATGCAACACCCCCATGGTATGCAGATGTAGCTCATGCATATTTATGAGGGACAGCATGAAAACCCGAATAGTGTTTGGAACACCAGGACTGGAGTTGGGAAACTCTGCCGTAAAGCAGCAGCCAACAGGGCCAGACACACCCACACCCACACCCACAGGCCCCATTGGCCAATGCCTCCTGGAGAGGCAGGACATTGGGCCCTGCCTGTATCTCCCAATACTAGCAGTTGCATACCTTAGCAATGCCACCCTACACCTGGGTATATGGTACACAGCTATCAAACGTTTCCTCTGATAACTGGCAGATATCAATTCCTACGTTAAGCACATTTTGCTCATTGAGCTCCACCATAACAATCATTCTGATGTCTGCGGTGTGTGTTGCAGGTCTGGTCTCTGATAGTGTTTACAACCCTGGGGAGTGACCCCCAACAGTATTGCGTACCATATCCATGCCTGTACTGTGCCCAGGACTGGTGTGGTGGGTATGGCTGCTGAACACCTCTATAGTAGCACAATGCTGGCATAGGTGTGGGGGTGGCTGTCTGTCTATCCAGTGTGTGGTGGCTGCAAACACCTTCCACAGCCCACACTGCCAGCAATGTTGCCAGTATTGGGCTGCCAATGTGCATAATGAGGAGCAAGGTACCATGGGTATAGGCCGGACAGGGTGGCCTGGCCAGGGTGCATCTGCACAGGGCATAGGGCACTGACTGGGACATTTTAGTACCTGGCCACCACCTACACAGACAGGGTGACCTCAGTATGTCCTGCTGAGAGATCACTCTCACCCTGACTGTGCAGTGACCATAGCATGGCTAGGCACCCCCATAGTGCTATATAACATTTCTCTCATGTGATAGATATGGGTTTCCTTTTGGGGCCCAGTCACTGATTTATCTGCTTGCTGTGTATACTGACATCCCAGTTCTGGGTGCATGCATCTCCACTGGGCACATGCACTATTGACTAACTAGCAGACTGTTTGCAGCTGGTATGTGTCTTGATGGAGTGGCTTGCAGCAGGAGAATATCAGATAGTGGTGGGGTGCAGCTTAGCATATCCAGGCCAAATGTCTGTCTGCTATTGTGTTATGGATGTATACAGAGCTGCATTGACTGCCCTGTGGGGTTGCTGTTCCCCTCTACTGCCACCTTTGCAGGGAGGTAGAATGTGGATCTATTGTTAGGAGACCCTGTTTGCCACCCTCGGCCCTCGGGTAGGGGGTGGTGGTACATGGGCCACCTAGGGGTCCATGGGGGGCTACACCTGACTGAAACAGACAGAGATATCCAAGGTGTTTCTGCAGAAGCCACCTATCTCACACATTAACACTGCTTTGGACCTGCGCCATGGCCTCTTTCAGCCATGGACGGTGCTGGGCGCCTCACTGCACCTTCAGGGTGAGCACAGTACCCGCACAATGTGACGGTGTGTAGCTACTCTGTGCCAGTACAACACACGGTCAGTACCCCCTACCAGGCCGAGGTGCTGTGGGGGTGCACATGGTCACTTCCCCCTACCAGGCCGAGGTGCTGTGGGGGTGCATTCCCCATGGTGTGTATCTGTGGACAGCTGATTTGCATGTGCAGTGCATCATGGGTGTGACTGGCACAATCCAACCCTGGGAAAATCCAGCACCTGCTCACAGGCTCTGATAAACCATAGGCCATCACACGTACATCTGTTAGCATAATGCATAGGTGCAAGACACCCTAAAGAGTCTGTAATATAAGGTGCCCACGCTGGTAAAAACACACATACCCACGCACGATTGTACGCACGCACCAACGCACGCACCAATGCACGTAGCTACGCCCCTACCAACGCACGCAGCCACGCACGCACCAATGCAAGTAGCTACACCCCTCCCAATGCACGCAGCCACACACGTACCAACGTACGTGGCTACGCACACTGTGAGGGTGTGTTTCTGACACCACTACTCAACGTAAAGAAAAACATGCCTCCTCATTCCTTATGTAATGTACAGGGTGATGCCTGGGCCAGCCTTCTGCATTAGGCACACTGTGGACTCGAAGCCATGCTGCCTGTAATAGTGGTCAGTACAGTAACCATTGTGCTACAGCTCTGTCAGTGATTTGTGTCTGTACGCCTTCTTACGATTAACGCGCAGTAACGTGCCACGGCGCCCTGTAACGCTCGTTAATTTTTGGAACGCGCATTAGTGTTAACGATGTACCGCCCATGTCCTTATTTGGGGTTTCTGTCACTACCGCGGTTGCTAACGCGAATTGCACTAACGCAGTTTAGTAAACATACCCCTTTGACTTTCAGACTTTGGACACATCAAAGAGAAGAAATTATTAGAGAAAAACGTCATGCTTGGCAAGGTTCAAGATCAGCGCAAAAGAGGAAGTCCAGCAATATGATGGATCAATACAATAACAGCAGCTATGAATATCACCCTATCAATAATGAGCTGCCTGACTGAAAACCAGCACAGTTTAGCACAACTATCCAGAGAATTACCATGAGTTGGCACTTCAACAGGCACACACTTTTCTACATAAAATAGCACTCATGTAGGCACCTACTGATTGCACCCTATTGTAAAATTACCCTAAATAAGTCTCCCAGCAAGGAAGGACTCCAAAGTTATTTCTTCTGGAAAATCTGTTGATTGCATAGTCTCTATTAATTCTTTTTTTTTTTTTTATTTATCAAATATTAACGAATAATACATCCAAGTATTCACAATGAATGAAAAAGAAAATGACCATCAAAAATAAGTAAGATACATCTTGAAGAAACAACAAAAACCATTTACAATATTAGTCCACAAGTGAGGATATATTGAGGGAGTACCAGGAGAAATACAAAACAAAAGGAACGTGAAGGCACCAAAAGGTCCTAAACTACTTAAATTACTAGATTAAATTACAGGCAGGTAGAGACGTAAGCATCAACCGAATGAGATGGCACAGACTTCTAGGCTCAAAAAACAAATATATTTTCTTTTTATATGAAACACAACATTTAACTGGGAATTTTAACTGAAAAGTTGCACCCAGAGACAAAACCCTGGGGCGAAGGACCAAAAAGTCCTTCCTTCTCAGCTGTGAAACACGAGATACATCAGGAAAAATTCTCACATGAGAGCCTAAAAAAACCTCATTGAAGTTCTTGAAATATAATCTAAGAAAAAAAAATGTATCCTACTCTAGTGCCAGGGTAACAAGGAGAGTAGCTCTTTCTGTAATAACCTCCAGGGAGTTTTCCAAAAAACCCGTAATATCACCCATCCCTGGGGATACAGGAGGAGCAGTAGAAACGTGGTCCGCTACACCCAGAGACAGATACTGAGCCCTGGTCAAAGGCGGAAAATGCTCTGGGGGGATTTTCAAAATTTCCCCAAAGTACTTCCTCACCATCTCCATAGATGAGAAAGAACATTGGAGATCTATGGAAATTCAGGAATCGAAGATTACATTGATGAACCTGATTTTCCAGATATTCTAATTTCCTAGAAGACACAGTTCTGTCCTTAATCTGAGCAGCAATCAAGTCCTGAAGCTGCCCAACATCCTGTTCCAACCTGGAGATTCTCCCAACTTGCTCTTCCTGGACACTGGAGAGATTTACACAAGTAGATTTCATTCCTGAAAGTTCAGTACTCACAAAACCTATAACATTGGTCAGGGAGGTGTTCAGGGCTGCCAGACCGTCCCACAGCACATCCATTGTAATCACCACAGGTCTCACCAACATGCAGACACCAGAAGAACCCTCCTCTCTGCTTTGTACAGCTGCAGTCTCCAGCTCCGATGACTCAACTCCCACGACTGCCCTTTGCTGCACCGTAAAGCCAGAAGAGAGAGTTACTGCTGCTGAAGCACTCCCAGTGCCCTTCTTCAATGGCATGCTCACAGGCAGACCATCAGGAAGCACTGCTCCAGCCGGCGAAAAACTTCCAGGTCACTGCAGGGGGGTTCACTGCTCCAGAGAGAGCCAGATGCCCGATGCGCTCAGGGATGACATACCATCTGCCGTCCCTGTCGAAGACACCGCTCCAGCGTCCACCACAAAGCCACACACATCCAAAGTTCTCTGGCCAGAGGGACCCGGCAGGACCGGTCCCTGGGATAAGCCAGCCTGCTTCCGCTTTTTCCGTCCCATACTGCTACTTAATTCTTTAAGTTATAATTTATAATCATTGTTAAGTAATAATGTGCATTTATGAGTTAAAGTTCAATGTAACAAATTACTCTATTTGTTCAGTGTAAACCGCTTTGATACCTTGAAAGGCAGTATAAAAGAATTGTTAAATAAACAAATAAATAAATAAATACAATAAATAACACTAGGAGCTACCATCACCATTTTCAGAGCTTATGGAGCAGGGGCAGGAGTCAAAGAATAGTGTTCCTGCCTGCTTGACCACTAAGACCACCAGGGAGCCCCAGATAAGATCTGGGGGAGGTGTACAAGGAGGTGGGGGGGGGAAGGGTTGGGTTGAAAACATGTTGGGGGGATCTATTTGGGTGGTCAGGTTGCCACAACGAGTCAGTGTTGCTGTCCCATTGGGGGATCCTGAAGGAGGGATGCTTGGAGGGTGCTGGTAATCTACTTTGAAGATGTACGATTAGACTCTTCACCAAGAACAGGAGAGTCAGTGGCATTCCCCATCTTAGAAATAGTATTCTGCCCAGAATTACAGGTGGCTTTGCTTCCATGAAAAATTGAGGACTCATTCAATACTAACCACATGGGTGCCTACTAATGATATCTGCAGTACTTTGGTGGTTCAAGGAACATTGAATGGAGCAGAGGTGAGGGAAGCAAGCTTGCTGAAGGAGCAGTCAGTGGAGCCCAGAAAATCATTTTTCTATCTTTACAGAAGGAGAGAACTTGCCTCTCAGAAGGTCTCAGGATTGTAAAGACTTCTTTTTCCTTCTAAGGTTTTATTGCTCTGACCTAATCAGTATAATTTTGAGACTGTTTTGTGAGCTATTATTGGACTGATGAAGAATGTCTAGTGAAATAAATACTATCCAAGCAGCCCCCGCAGTGCAGGAGGCACAGTAAAGAGGAGATGTGGGCCCTCTCTCTCGTCTTGCACTTGTCTGCTGCCTTAAATCCTGATCCTAGCATGACCATCCCTCCCTCATTGTTCGTCCCATTCCATGTGTGATGGCTATGCCTTGTAGCAGAAGAAGCACTTCATCTCTTGTTGCTGCAGGGCCAAGTACACTTCCCTAGGCATGCACTTATGACACAAAGCACAGTCATGAGAAACAACGAGAGAGCGATGGTCACACCAAGGTCAGGATTCAAAACTGCACACAGCAGCAAGGCAAGAGAGCAGGAGCAACACTGGCACTTGATAACAATGACAGCAACAGAAAGGGGCCAGGAACACCATGGAAAAACAAAAGATTTGGGTTTAGGACCAGCAATACCGCAACAAAGAGGGACCGAGAGCAGCACAGCAACATTACTAAAATAAGGGCCCAATAATCAGAGATTAACATGGATAGCAGACTCCACGAGTGCTGCCGATGCATGCCCCAATGTTAACTGGGTAGGCTCGAGGCATTCCAAGGGTGGAGCGGGGACAGCACCTGGCAATAGCTGCGCAACAGCAATATTGAGTTGCTGTCTGGTTATTGCAAAGCAGCAAAAGTCAAGCACAACTGAATATCACCCCTATCTTGTTAGTTTCATCAGTTTCCAGGCAACCTGGATATTCAACAGGCTGACATCAAGAAGGTTGCCCTGGTACCAAGGCTCCCCTTATAATCCCCCTGGCAGACAAACCTCTCCACACCTTGCTCCCACCCACAGCTCTTACCAAGATCCCTAGTGATCAAAGGTGAACAGGAGTGATCCACAGTTGCTCTTGCTCTAAGCAGCTCTGGGTTCAAAATGGCACATTGATCCCAAGTAGTAATATCACTAGGGGTCAAGGTTTTGCTAATGGTCAAGTTGCCAAATAAAAACCAAAAATTAGGATGTCAGCCTTTACATTTGCCTTGAGGCATGTACATACCAACTTGAAGAGGTAGGTGGAAAGGCCAATGCCCCCTAACAGCAGCAGAAGTTGTCTCAGCTCCTGAACCTACCCAGACACGAAGATGTCCCCTAGATAACCTCCCAACCAGGCCCGTACCTAGCCCTGTGCGAGCGGTGCGGCTGCACAGGGCGCAAAGGCTTAAGGGACGCATTTTAGCTTTCTTCCGCTGCCTGACGCTGCCATTTTTTCTTCTCTCAGTGGCATCAGATCTGCTTAGCATACTGGCAATTTTCACATCGGGCACGCCTCTTCTCTCCTGCCGATGTGCAAGTCGTACAGGGCGCAATCTTCCCTCAGTACGGCCCTGCTCCCAACATCACGACCCCTTCAAATGGCCCTCTGACACCACATGGCATTAAGATCTCCCAACTTTTCACTCTGAAATCAAGAAGGCCCCACTCACATCAACCCCCTAAATGGATAACCCCCCTCCCCCTCCCGATCCCACTCCTGGCAGTTACCAGGAACCGACAGAGGTTGAAGTTGAGCAGGGGTGATCACCAGTTGACCCTGCTCCATGCAAATCTGGGTTCAAAATGGCATCCTCCCTTGCGCCCTAGCAGTAATCACACAGTACTACTACTAGGAGTCAATCTGTCAAAGAAGGGCCTTAATGTATATTTTATTTGGAGGAGCAGAAACTTCTTTAATTTTTAAGTCTTTCAAGTTGTTATATGCTGAGTTGAATGATTTTTTACAGCATTGTTGGCATTACCACTTAAGGGTTCATTCTTTTGTGATGTCATTTTTTTTCAGGTTTCTTTGCAGGTTGTGATGTTTTGAACCGGTATAAGAACTGACTTGGACTTTGGGTAGATTCTGAATCAACAAAATTCACCCATTTCTTTCTGAACACACTACTAAGACACTTATCTACTCCTTAATCACCTCCCATCTTGACTACTGTAACCTACTCTTTGCTGGTTTCCTTTTGAATCATCTCTCTACCCTTCAATCTGTTCAACACTGCTGCATGGCTAATCTTCTGCCAACCTCGTCATGCCCATATTACCCCTCTTTTCAAGTCACTTCATTGACTCCCTGTCAGTTTCCACATCCAGTTCAAACTTGTCCTGCTGACCTATAAATGCATTCACTCTGCAGCTCCTCATTACCTTTCTTCTCTTATCTCTCCCTACACCTCTCCTCAGGAACTCCACTCTTCTGGCAAATTACTTCTATCTGTGCCCTTCTCTTCTACTGCTAACTCCAGACTTCATTCCTTTCATCTTGCTGCACTTTACTCCTGGAACAAACTACCTGTGTCTGTACGCCAGGCACCCTCTCTGACCCTCTTCAAATCCAGGCTGAAAACTCACCTTTTCACTGCTGCTTTTGGATCTTGACTCACCTGACTTCCTTGTTTCTTTACCATTCCCCCTTTTTTTATCCCTGTTTACACCTTTTGTGTTGTCTGTCTTGACTAGTTTGTAAGCTCTGATGAGCATGGACTGTCTCTTACATGTCTGCGTAGTGCTGTGTACGTCTTGTAGTGCTATATAAATGCTCAGTAGTAGTAGTAGTAGGGGGCTAATTCTGGATCTGAGAAGGGAGGGTGAGATGGGGATATTTATATGGGAAAGGGTTAAAGCCTATAAATGAGGTCAACTTATTGCTTGCCCTGCTGTTAGAAGTGGGAGTTTGTATATGGAAGATTTATGAGGGAGTAAATATTGGGATAGAACACAATAATATATTTTATGAAGTTACATGTATCCTTTGTGTGCATGTTGGGAGATATGTGTGTGGGAGAATATAGAATTGAGTGTGGGGAACAGATACCGATATGTTTGGGAATATGGAGAAGAGAGTGGTATGAATGGAGGAATAGAGGGAGGAGAGATAGATAGAACTTTTGGGGGTTGTTTTAGAAGCCTTATCCATGCTTTATTTGTCTGAAAACAGGCACACAGATGTCCAACTCGCAAGGATGTCCCTGTACCCATTTTACAAACCAGGTCTATGGACGTCACCAGCACAGAAATGATCAAGTAGAATGGGGGAATGCTGAAGATGTGGCCTGGGCAGAACAATGAAGATGCATGTTGTAGTGTGATTTCAGAATGGCAGAATGGGTGTGGAGGTATATGTGCCAATGACTGCTCTTGACCATGAACAGGATGCAAAAAAGTGCTAGTTTCATGGCTATAATGCTTTCGGGAGGTAGAGCGATATGTGCTGTCGCCACTATAGTTAATATCTTCTGACCAACGAAATCTGCATGTAAATGCACAATCCAAACTTACTATTAATGGGCCACAATGGCACATCTGAGTGTCTGAAATGGCTGGCCAGGACATGCATGTCACAGACCATGAACGCCCTTTTTTGAGATATACCAGCTGGGATGTCCAAGAACCTATTTCTATGGCTGTCCAATTCAGGGACATTCACATTTTTAAAATGGCCTACAGCAAGGCATGTACCCAATCTTGCTAGCTGTACAGGCCCACCACTAGACCCAGCTGCTGGAACATCCATCTTTCACGGCAGGAATAGAGCTTTTCAGATGGCATTTCCCCAGATTTTTGGACATTGTTCTCTGAACATCTGATTCTACCTAGGTATTCCTTCTAAAATGCCACTCTTTGTGTGTGTGCCATTGGTTAACATATAAGAACATAAGAACATAAGATATGCCATACTGGGTCAGACCAAGGTCCATCAAGCCCAGTATTCTGTTTCCAACAGTGGCCAATCTAGGTCATATGTACCTAGCAGTTTCCCCAAGGGACACAGGTTCCACAATGCTTGTATTGGTTCGAGCATTGATATCCTGGGTCCCTTCTTAATAATGGATTATGGACCTTTCCTCCAGGAACTTGTCCAAACCTTTTTTAAACCCAGCTACACTAACAGCCTTTACTACATCCTCCGGTAACAAATTCCAGAGTTTGATTACACGTTGAGCGAAAAAATATTTTCTTTTATTAGTCTTAAATAGTTTACCCTGTAGCTTCATTGCATGTCCCCTAGTCTTTCTATATTCTGATAAGGTAAACAATCGATCTACGTTTACCCGTTCCACTCCGTTCATTAATTTATAGACTTCTATCATATCTCCCCTCAGCCGTCTCTTTTCCAGGTTAAAGAGCCCTAACCTTTTTAGCCTTTCTTCATAGGAGTATCCTTCCATCCCCTTTACCATTTTGGTGGCTCTTCTCTCAACCTTTTCTAAAATCACTATATCCTTTTTAAGATACGGCGACCAGAATTGCACACAATATTCAAGGTGCGGTCTCACCATGGAACGATATAGAGGCATTATAATATCTTTTGTTTTATTTTCCATTCCTTTCCTTATCATACCTAGCATTCTATTTGTTCTCTTGGCCGCTGCAGCACACTGGGTCGAGGGTTTTAACATGGTATCCACAATGACACCTAAATCTTTTTCCTGGGTGGTAGTTCCTAATGTGGAACCTTGCATCGTGTAACCATAGTTTGGGTTGTTCTTCCCTAGGTGCATAACCTTGCACTTGTCCACATTAAATTTCATCTGCCATTTTGATGCCCAGTCTTCCAATTTATCAAGATCCTCTTGCAATTTTCCACAATCCTCTTGGGTTTTAACAACTTTATATAGTTTTGTGTCATCTGCAAATTTGATAACCTCACTCGTTATTCCACTTTCCAGGTCATTTATGAATATGTCATTTGAGGGGAAAATTATATAGGGAAATTAAATTATCAGAAGGAAAAGTTTGGCTTACTTAATTGACTACTACTGCTGCTGCTACTACTATTGATCTACAAAGCGTACACAGCACTATACAGACACATGTAAGAGACAGTCCCTGTTCATCGGAGCTTACAATCTAGTCAAGATAGCACAATAGCTGAGGACAAGGATATGTCTAGGGGAATAGTAAGGAAACACATAGGAGACTAGGCAGATCAGGATCCAAAAGTGGCCTTGAAGAGGTGAGTTTTCAGCCTGGATTTGAAAATGGACCAAGTTGCTGATTTAATTGAGGAAGAAGGGTTGCAGTGGTTAGAGGCCTGAATAGGACAAAGGGATTCTTCTTCTTTCTCCCAGAGTTGATCAGAGGGAAATTATTTTTTGCAGTGTTCATGTGCAAAAATGGAGTGAGGACGTTGGATTGGAGTTTTATAGGAAGGGATGATCCTAGTTTCTATTGGGGGTAGGGGCTCTGTAAAGGTTTTCTTGGGCGCCCAAAACTTGAATTTATGCCACTACTTCTAACTTGCAGGAAGCTGTTGAAAATGTTAAAGTTCAAGATGCTGAGATATTGAGAATTAAAAATCAATTCTAGGTTTATAAGGATACCTTGAAGAAAAGTTTCTAATTTGTGATTGCTTTAAAGAATATTCTGTACTACAGTATAAGGTAGACATTCTGCAACAATAACAGCAATAAAAGAATACCTCAAGCGACAGCACTACAAGGTTTTGTTTTATATTAAAATATTAAAAACATAAAGAAAAAGTGTTTTCATTAAAAAGTTTCAAATGTATACAAGAAATAACTTGCAAAGTGCTATTAGTTGATCTAATCATTATACACTTTAAAAAAACACATATATATATAACACAGGTACACTAAAAAAAATTTTTTTTAAACTGCCTCTAATGTTTCTATTGATTTTTACGTTTTTTGGTGCGCTGAATCCAAATCTGGTAACCAATTTGCTCCATCACGTACAGATTTTTTGCTACATTGGGTTAGCAGTTTGAGGTGAACGTTTCAGATTGAGTGCGATCGAGATAAAAGTTTCTTGGATGAATTCTCTATACTAATTGTTTAGTAGTTATTCAAATAAGAATAAAGAAAATTGTAACAAGGCAGCACATAAGAATAGAGTAATGTCAACAAAACACACTGTGATGGTAGCAAAATTGTCTGCACTTAAAACAGCCACATACATGTGCACAAACATTGAGCATATAAGAGCGAGGTTAGACACAAAGCAAAGCAAAGAAATGTGCAAAAAATGTTGTACAGGTATGTATGTAAGAATAGAAAACGCAAACCGCACCATTGCAATACATGAAGACAAACCCGATGGTGTGAAAATAAAATTCTAATAAATGAGATCCGACACTGTGGTAATAACTAGCAAATTTTTATTTCAAAGTTTAGTAAAAACACGATATTTGTCAACACAGTTTAGATTTTAAAGTCATTCTTGGGTCAATCAATCTCCTGGTGGGCCCGTTTCTTCTTCTTCCCCCGAATGCTTCTCTTGGTGCGCTGCTTGGCGTATTTTTCATCTGGGGTTTCCCGCAGCAGCAACCAGCAGAAATCAGCCATCATAGTGGTGTTCCATCTTCCTTGGTACCTTCTCTCTGCGTCCTTGATGTCCTGGTGAAACCTTTCACCTTGTTCTTCACTGTACGCCCCCAAGTTTTCTGGAAAGTAGTTCACATGGGAGTGCAAGAAATGGACTTTCAGGCTCATGTTACAGCCTTGTTCTTTGAAGGCATTGAGCATCCTGGCAACAATATCCTTATAGTTCTCATCCCGCCTGTTCCCCAAGAATTTGAGAACAACATCCTTGAAGGAATCCCAGGCTTCTTTTTCCTTCTCAGACATCGTTTCAGCGAATGCTCCATCTGAAATGAGTTTCCTTATATCAGGGCCAACAAACACTCCTTCCTTTAGCTTTGCTTCAGAAAGTCGGGGGAACTTTGAGCAAAGGTACCGAAAGCACTCACCATCTTTTAGAAGGGACTTGATGAATTGCTTAATGAGACCCAACTTAATGTGGAGAGGTGGTAATAGAATTTTATAACGAGGTACCAAGCTCTCATGAAGAACATTTTTCTCACCGGGTCTTAAATACTCCCGAATTGGCCAGTCTTTTTTCCCCCAGTGTAGGTCGCGGGCCCGGCTATCCCACAAGCAAAGGAAGCAGGGATATTTGGTGAAACCGGATTGCTGCCCTAATAGCATGGATAGAATTTTAAAGTCTCCACAAATCATCCACTTATGCTCATCATAACGAATCTTCTGAAGAATCAGGGCCAAATTCTCGTATTTTTCTTGGAGAATAACAGAGTGAGCAATAGGAACTGAAGCGAATGTGTTGCCATTATGAAGAACACCTTTTATGCTGTCTTTTGACGAATCAATGAACAGCCGCCATTCAGCAGGATCATACTTGAGTTTAAACTTTTCCATCACTCCGTATATATCGTTGCAAAATACCAAATCTTCCTCTTTGCTGAAATACTTCAAAAATTGTGTCTCGCGGTTGCGGTACCAATAAAAAGTTGTTCCTGGTGACAATAGATTTTTCTGTTTAAGCCGAGAACCTAGCAGTTGGGCAGCATCTTTTGGGAGTCCTAAATCCCGGACTAAATCATTCAATTCAGCTTGAGAGAAAAGTTCAGGTTTCGGATCTGGTTCAGTTTCAAACTCGGAAGTACTGGACTCATCGGGAAAAGCCATCTGATGAGTCTCATCATCATCAGAACCGTCCACACAAATATGATCCAAAGATTTTGGTGGTTCAGGCACAGGTACTTCGTTGCTATGAGGCATAGGCCTAATTGCTGAGGGAAGGTTGGGGTAACTTATTACGTTCTTATTTTTTAAGTTGTATCCCTTCAAAATGCAAGAGCAAAAATAGCAGTCACTGCTGTGGTCTCTTTGTTCACGCCACATCATAGGTATTCCGAAACGAAATGCTTGTTTTTTACCTTTCATCCATAAGCGTAGATCTTCCTCACATGTCTTGCACACTTTGTGAGGAGCCCACGGTTTGTCTTGATCGCCTAACTTCAAACCGAAATAGGCGAGATATACTTTTTTAATAAATGCAGAAATGTTCCTCTGCCGCTTTTTCACGGTATATTCCCCACAAATAAAACAAAAACTGTCCGGAGAGTTGACGCAACCTCTGGCTCTGTGAGCACTGCAAACTACAACTGTAGTGAACCACTTCGGAATAAAGCTGGATTACGACTGAGCAAACAAAAGGTTATAATGAACTTGCAAGAAACTGAAATTTGACAGGAACGTTCATGTCACAACCACCGTGTTTGAGCGAGCGAACGAGGCGAGGCGAACAGGAAAGAACATGCGCCAGCGCGAGTACTGGATTTAGCCCCCCGCCTCCCAATTGTCCTGTTAATGTATAAAATGAATACAAAACACTCTAAAATATCATGAGGGAGTGTTTCTAGTTAGTTAACCATTACAACCTCTATTTTGGGCCAAGAAAATAAACTGCAGTCGGCTAAAAAGAAATTATGTGAACATTCCTTATATGGGTAAGAAATCTAATTTTGCAAGAAAACGTGACGTGATGGAACATTTTGGCTATTTTTCCTGGATTCAGCACCCCAAAATCTATAGGAATCAGTTGCAAAACTGGAGGCAGTTTTTTGGTAGTGTACCTGTGTAATTTATGGCTCAGTAATCGGCTAGGTCTTGGAACGGGGCAGGCATCCCTCACCTTGTGTTTTCTGGTCAGTATTCACTCTTCAGGCATTTTAGGTTTGTTGCACCTTTATCTTGTCCAGTCCTCTCAAATGTTTTAGTGATGCATGCTGACTATGTTATGAAATTGTGATATGTCAAATAGCAATAAATAAAACAAAATGTAAGATTGTTTATATAGCACTTCTCTCTCTCAACCAGCCATTGCAGAGAAAATCAGGGATCACAAATTGCAGATACACTTGAAAATATGTATGCATAAGCCCTGCATCTGGTGGCCAGTAGCTAACAGGTGCAGACAGGGAAGCAGTGTCTATCCTCTTTGGTAGCGCATAAAACTGTTATGGGGTCATTTGGCTGTCTCTATATTGTGTGTGTGTGTGTGGGGGGGGGGGTTGTTCTCTAATGCTGTTGTCTTCATCCAGATCTAAAGTAAAAGGAATATAAAGAAGCAGAACAGCTATAATATCTAGTTCAGTTCTTTCTCCCTATATAACCTTGCAAAAAAAAAAAAAGATAATGAAGCAGTTATGAAATGGAAGCTTAAAATAGCCTAAAGATCTTGCCATGAACAAATGGATGAATTTAACAGAGAATACAATTCCCTTATTAAGCAGCAAAGCTATCTTATTCAGATTGAAAGTATATACTGCCATCTCTCACTGTCTTTTACAAATACACACACGCACACACACCATCTAGCTATCTAGCTATCTATAGAAAGAGAGCAAGCAAAAGATGGCATTTGCCTGCAGTGCCTCAACCATAGCAATGCCTGCTAATGCTAAAGTAGGTATAAAATATTATCATAACTTAGAGGCATGAGCAAAGCTCTTATTAGAATTCAGAATCTCCAGTTGGAACTCTATGCCTGGAGTAGAAAATAAAGTTAACTATTGTTAGCACACAAGTAGCTGAGACTTCCTGGCAACATGGTGAATTACTCAGCCTCTTTATGCAGGCTTCAGAAACAGTCCACTGTTCCACAACAAAAACGGCATTCAGGCGGAGAAAGCTGGCCTCCCTGGACACTAGGGAGCTAGCTTTAAGACTGTGAGAGGATATGGGTGCCTCTCCAAATGAATGACTACTGTGGGAAAGGGTGATGATGTCAGCCTAAATGCTTTTCCAATTTTTTTGTCACGCTTTTCAGTTTTTCAGCGTCCCTTCCTGTTTCTTTGAAATCCTTATTAGAAAGTTTAGAACTCTGATCAACACCAATGGCCCACTGTGACATTATTGCCATGGCAACACACTTTCCGCACTTCCCTTTGCATAAAAAGTAAGAAAGGCCACAATAAAAAGGCCAGAGAAAGCCAGTTTGGTCCGGTGGTCTGCTGGTGATAGTTGGATGACAGGGAGAGGAATTGGTGAAGTCAGCAAGGATTTGTGGGTTCTTTGAAAACAAATTTGTAATCCTTAATGCTTTCAACTTTTTCAAAGGATCCGTACTTCTAAAGGTTTACAAAAGGAGAAGAATAACATTCAAACAGATCCCGCAGAAACAGTGGAACCACTCTTTGGAAAAGGTAGCAATTATATAATTTATGGAAGCCTTTTAAATCACTACTTGTGCCTGATCAAGCAACAAATAAAATGAAGGCTGAGAAGAAAAAAAAAACATTTTATTAAACCAACAGAGAGGATAATTATGAAACAGGCCACCTAACTTGTGCAGTTATATGCACATATTTACACCATGCTCCTTCGTGCACACACATTTCCTGGTTTATTTTACTGTATGTTTTATGGGTGTATTTTATGCAAACCTTGCTCAAACCCTGCCTCTGGGAATTCTCCATCCAGCTCCGATAAACTTTAACCTATACAGGATATATGCACATAGAATCAAATACCCAAGTAATTTCCGAAAGGGCAATATGTGAACACAAAATTCTGTTTTACATGCAAAAATGCCATTTAAAATTACCCCCATATTCATTGGCACAATAGAAGAGCAATTTTTTAAGGGGATACCTAGTTAAAGTGCTTTTGAAGGCACTATACAAAGGCACCTACTTTTTTAAATAAAATACTAGCATAAGTGGCTAAATGTATTCATTAATTTAGCACACTATCACTTACCCCAGCCCTAGGGGTGGTGAAAATGCCCATGCCTAGATTTGTAAAAGACACATGATAAGATTTTATCATTTATGCAGGTACTGGTGCATTTCACTCATGCACTATCCAAACTCCACCCATGCACATGCCCACAGTGAGACCATGCGCTATCAGGGCGGCGCACATCAAATATCACTGTGTCATTTACATGTATAAATGCCTATTTACATGCAAAGTTCCCTCTAAGCTGCGCTGGGTGCTCCGCTGGTATTCCTGCTAGTGGGGGGGAGGTGCAGAGTGATTGTTTACATCTGTAAATCACTAAAATACCATTGTGCAATCTATACGTATTGATGGCTTGTAACTTTGGGAGGCCCCATATGAAATTGCCCTTTACGTGTTCCTAGGTTTCCTATATTTTTAGATTCAAGGTTGCAAAGTGTAACAGGGCAATTATCAAATAACTGCATAAATACCAATTTACTTGTGGTGAGGGCCATTTAAAGATTCCCCACCCTTCACCTGACTAAAAGAACACATGGGCTTCCACTATATGCATACTTTGAGCTGAAAAGAGACATTCTGAAGAATGTTTAGGTCAGGGTAGTAAATTCACTTGAGTACTGGATCTTTTCAAAAATTACTCACTGTTTTTTTTAGCCAAAATTGGACTGTTGGAAGGCAATCAGTAGAGCAAAATGATGGGGCCATAATTTTTATAGTGCACAAACAAGATCCACTGGGTTGGCATCTGGCCCTGCAAGTATGAGGCAGGAAAGGTACAGAAGACTGCCTTCAAGCCTCTTCACAGGTGAGCAGCTCCAACACCCATGCAAGCAAGTTGTTATAGAGGATGTTGGGGGGAGGGGGTTGACACAGTGCTTGCCCTAGCACTAGGTGGGCTATGCAACTGCCTAGGGAAGCAGAATTTTAGGGGCATCACTTAGAAGGTACCACATCCTGTAGCGTAGCAAGGAAAGGAGAGAGAACTACTGTTGGAATCACTGTCTGCCCCTTCTTCTCCCCTTCCCCTACAGCATCCATGATCCTCTGGAACCAAGTGCTGATTGCGGATTGCTGCTCTTCACTCCAGATTCCAGCACCGAAAACCAGCTTGACCTTCCCAAGGCTGACACAAGCTAGGCAGTGACAGTTTGCAATGCTGGGCCAGTGGGAGGAGCATATAGAGGTGACAAACCCAACTTAGCTTATTTAATAAGGCCACAAAGGCAGGAAGAGCGAGGGGTGCTAACCCTCTCTTCTCTTCTTCAGATAAACAGCAACAGCCAGTGCTGCTTATAGCATTCACTTCTGGTGAGCGAGGTTGTTGCATTGCATGCAAAATGTGAATGCTACAGTATAAGCAATGTCACCTACTGTTGTTGATCTGGAGAAGAGAAATAAGATGAAGTTGATTCTATTTGTTCTTCCTGCCATAGGACCACATTGATAAAGCTAAGCCAGGCTCGATGCCGATGCTCACTCCTCCCTATAACTGAGTAGAGCAGACTACCACCACCACCACCAGGGAGCTAGGAATGGAGGATTGCTAAACCATCAACTAAAATGTCTGGTGAGGGTTTCTAAGGGAAAAGTGAAGAAAATATGGTGGGAGCTTTCTTGGGTAAGATGGGAGTGAGAGCTTCCTGAGAGTTTTATGGAGAGGGAAGGACGAGGATCCCATGAAAACATGTTAGGGGTGGAAGGGTAAAAAGAATGCTATAAGTATTTTTAGGGCAGGGGCAAGAATGTGGTGAGAGCTTTTGGGAGGAGAATATGGGGCATGAAAAAATGGATAGGAAAATACCTACTGTACCTAAATGTAATTCACCTTGAGTTATTCCTGAAAAAGGTGTGAGCTAAATCCTATCCCCAAAAAAAGAGAAATGTGGGGAAGGATTTGGTGGAGACAAAACAGAAAAATGTGAGAACATTTCAGAGTTGGTTATTTCTAAAGATCTCAAGATGGCAAAACAGTGCGACAAGGCGGTGGCAAAAGCCAGGAGGATGTTGGGCTGCATACAAAGAGGAATTACCAGCAGAAAGGAAGAGGTACTTATGCCACTGTACAAGCCACTGGTGAGGCCTCACTTGGAATACTGTGTTCAGTTTTGGAGACCATATCTTGCAAAGGATGTAAAAAGACTGAAAACTGTTCAGAGGAAGGCGACCAAAATGATTTGGAGCCTCCGTCAGAAGCCTTATGAGAAGAGACTTGAAGACCTAAATATGTACACTTTGGAGGAGAGGAGGGACAGGGGAGATATGATTCAGACCTTTAAATACTTAAAGAGAAATAATGAACAAACAAACCGCGTCCAAAGACGGGGAAGCTGTAAAACTAGAGGGCATAACATGAAGCTGCAAAGTGGTAAATTGAAAGGCAATGTCAGGAAATACTTTTTCACTGAAAGGGTGGTGGATGCTTGGAATGCCCTCCTGATGGAAGTGGTGGGGGCAAACACGGTGACAGAATTCAAAATGGCATGGGATAGACACAGTGGATCCCTTTACAGCAACAGGATAAAATCAAAATAAACTGAACCATCTAATTTCTCAACAAATAGGGATGTCCTACGTGGAGCAGTGGTTCACCCCTAAACAAAGACATGGGGAGGGGTGGCCTGCACAGAGCAGCATGTACACCTACTCTTGCCATCTTACTGGGCAGACTAGGTGGACCATACTAGTCTTTATCTGCCGTCATTTACTATGTTACTATGTATGTTACTATGTGGTGAAAGTTTTCTGGTAATGGGAGGAAGGAATATAAGATGAGTTTTCTGGTCATTGAGAAGAGTGAAGATTAAACATAAAATAGTATTTATTTAACAGGTTTTTTATACCACTTTATCATTTCAATCAAAGTTGTTTAGATTGTAACTTAAACTTGGCAATGTATATTAAACAGGGACATTGATAACAATTTTTTCTGAGGCAATGGAGGATTAAGTGACTTGCCCAAGGCCACAAGGAGTGCTTGTGGGAATCAAACCCCACTTTCTTAATTCCCAGGTCATTAAGCATAGAAACAACAGGAAAAGAGAGAGAGAGAGAGATGGGGCCCTGAACCACCCCTAAGGAGGGGAGGGAGGTCACATGGCTGAAGGGTCAACTAGAGCCTCAAATACTCTTGGAGTACTCCTGATTTGGCAGCAGTGAGCAAAGATCATAGGCATGCAAGATAATGAAAGGGTGCATTGGGGAAATGATTGACCTAGATGGACCAGACTCTGAAAGTGATTGAGAACATGAAGTTTAAGGGGCTGCAGAACCCTCTCTTAGCCCCCAGTTGCCAAATACCCACCAGTACAACTGTTAGTAGGTGGGTTATGCCAAACCTGCATAAACTGTGCTGTGTCGGGCTGCAGGCACAGCTGGTCAAGGCAGAGGGTAGTAGTGTTCATATCACCTGTGACATTTAGACCAATCTGAACACTGTTCATGTCTACTTCTCCCTGTTGGCAAGCTGGTGACAGCTGAACAAGGTAGAAACAGCTTGTAGGTTTAAGGAAGGCACACAAGCAATAGGGTACAGGTAGGCCTTGTTGCAAAAACCAGCTGATAGATTATAGACATATTTCAATACATACATTAGTGGACATAAGGGAGCACTGGTGACTATGCTACTGATATAGAATACAGTAATAGTGGGATATTTTTACTGCAGTATGGAATAGATATGAATTGCACCAAATGTGGGAAGCAGTAGGATCGCCTGTGCACTAGCTCGTTGAGGATGTAGGCACCAGGTGGAATTCCATATTCCTGATGCTGGAGAGTTGGAATGGGCATCCCTACATCAGATGTTATTAATAATGAATCATCTTCAAGCTTAAAGTCGTTAATACATACCACCCGAGAAATTAGATTATGAAGAAGCAGTAATAAAAATACATTAGCAGTTCCCTCGATCTTCAGGAACAGCAAGGCATCAACAACAAAGACAGCATTCTCCTTATATGCTCCAACACTGTGGAACTCACTCTCAGACAGCATAAGGGATACTAAGGAACCAAATACTTTTCGCAATCTCATAAAAACCTTTCTGTTCAGAGAACATTTCGAGAGAGTCAGTTACTTAAAACAAGTCAGACTTGACTACCCCTCAGTTTTCAATGTAAACTCAGTATCACTCAATACATCATCTGAAACAAGACACACAGGGCAACAATTTAACGTAAATAGATTAAATAACTTAATTTAACTGAAGGTTAATAATTAGCTCAGAACTTTCCATATTCTCACACAAATACCACATGTAAATAGTTGGTTGAAATTCTTTGTTAAATGCTATACTAAACTTATTATGTTTATTTACTACTATGGCGCACCCTGTTTTCAAAGTTCTATATAATGCTTGTATGTTGTAATGCAGTTCTTGTGCTCATTGTAAACCGTTTTGATTTAGGAAAGGTGGTATATAAGTGCACATAAATAAATTAAATAAATAAATACCGAGATTAATACTGAAAGCCACTTGGGGCATCAGGACTGAACACATATGATTCAGGTATAAAAGTCCTGAAGATCTTCAAGGATGTTTATTTATTTTATTTATTTATTTATTTACATTCTCTTATATACCGTGCTATTCTGCATCAGTGTGGTTTACATTGAACAGGGCATTATAACTTGGAGATAACTATTTTACAGGGAACATGGGCTATGGAGGGTTAAGTGACTTGCCAAAGACCACAAGGAGCACCTTATGGGACTAGAAACCCCAGCCCTTCCGGCCCAAGGTTGCTGTCCTCTAGTGGAATTTGAACCCCCGACCTTCCGGCCTGAAGTACCTTGTTATGGAACAATTGAGTCCCAGAAGAGCTATCATAGATGAGGTCATCCTGATAGTGAATATCCTGAAGCAGAAGTTAGAAGATTTTCTTTATGAGAGGAATTGACATCAGCGGTATTGACAGAACTGGATTTTGGCAGCTGGAATTTCATTTAATTATTTATTTATTTCATTACATTTCTATCCCACACATCTGAAAAATGCTCATAGCGATGTACAATAAAAACATCAGAAATATATCACAAAACAATTCTCCTCTTCACAATCCCCCTCAAAAGCCTGCATGAACAGGCATGTTTTCAACTGCATTTTAAATGTTTTTAAATCCGTTTCTTTGTGCAACAGTTGCAGGAGTGAGTTCCAAAGAACAGGTGCCTGCATCTAGAACACCCAAAAGCAATGACTAGTTCTCTGATATATCCCGTAGCCCTGGAACCACCAGCAACCCCCCATCCTCAGACTGCAATGCCCAGCCAGGTACATAACACTGTACCAGCTTTTGAAAATAGATCAGAGCCATATGATTCAAGGACTTTGGGTAGACTGTGACAAATCAGGAAACAGACCCTGTAAGAATGTAATGTACAGCAGAATGATTTGTTTAGCTAAATATTCTGAAGCTGAATATTAATACAAGGCTTCTGAAGACCTGATTCTGATATGCAAAGATGCATACAGAATTCTTTGTTTACTTTTGCAAGCTATTAACGTACTTTGACTGATAATACTGTTAATGTTCCAGAAGAAGTTAAAAAGCTGCTTGAAAAGAATGTCATGAACAGCCAATTAAAGGCAATGGCTGCAGCTAAAAAATCAGATGGTGAATTGATAATTGAACTTTATAATAGAAATACTCAAATTAGTGCATAAATGAAAGAGAGCAGGGGTTTATATTGGAGGAGAAGCCTAATGGTTAAAGCAGTGGGTTGATAATGAAGAAAGCCAGGCTTAAATCCCACTTGAGCAAGTCACTTAACCCACCATTGTCTCAGGTACAAATGTAGATTGCAAGCCCTTTGGGGACAGGAAAATGCCTACAGTGCTTGAATGCAATTCACCTTGAAATTCTGAGAAAAGCCTGAGCTGAATCTAATCCCCTTTATAGAGAGTTTAGAAAAAAATGGAAAGTTCTAAGATTCCTTATCTACCTTAACAACACGACTGTAACTTGGCCCGGTAAAATGCTGAGGACAAATGGAGTATCCTTTGGCATGTGCTCAGCAAAAGTTATGTGATCCCTCATCTTTCTTAATAAATAGAATGGTCTAGTAAACTAAGTTCCTCATACTACCCAGTAGTATGGGACAGAGGTAACTATAGCTTCCGCTGACTACAATGAGGACACAAGCTCAAGAGGATAAATACCTGTCTAACTATGACTACCTGCCTATCTCCATCACTACCAGATAACTAATTCCAAACTTATGCCTGGTGAATGCCAGCTCAGTCAAAAATCTCATTTAATTCATGATGTCATCAGTGAATACCAGCTAGACATCTCTGGAATAACTGAGACCCCAATGGATGAAACTGGGGGGGGGGGGGGGGTGTAATACACTAGGATGGTAAACAGCAGAATAAGGGGGTCAGGCTCCAAAGACATCCTTGAAAAGATAGGTTTTTAGTCTGGATCTGAATAGAATCAGAGATGGAGTCTGGTGTACTAACTCAGGTAGTCTATTAGAAACATAGAAACATGACTGCAGAAAAAGATCACATGGCCTATCTAGTCTGTCCTTCCATATCGACCACTTACAACAGTCTCCTTTTTTTCCTTTAGAGATCCTCTGTGTTTGTCCCATGCTTTTTTGAATTTAGATACTATCCTTCTCTCTACCACCTTCACTGGGACACCATTCCATACATCTACCACTCTTTCCATAAAGAAACATTTACGCATATTATTCCTGAGTCTATCCCCTTTCATGCTCATCCTATTTCCATGGAGGTTTTTAAACTATTCTAGGCATATGGTGTAGCAAGACAGAATGAACAGCCATGAGATAGCTGCAAAAGGCCCACAGCATGTCACATAACTTCCACGGTATCTGGAGGGGATGTTCCATTCTTTTCCCCTGCAGATACCGCAGAGGTTTTGGATTTACCACGGAGACCCACGATACCTGCTGATGCAGGTATCATGGGTTCCTGTGGTAAATCCAAAGAGAGGAATGGTAGTAATTGGGTGCACAGAGCTTTCACTAGTTCTGTGCCCTCATCACTACTGTATCACCCATTAATATCCCGAACGGGTTCCCCCCCTTAAACAATATTGTTAGTGCAGCAGATGTAGAGAGCCATGGCATGAACAATTTTAAAACAACACAGGTCTTCCCCCTCCCCCACCACTGTCAGCACTGATCTTGCCCTAAATAGATCTATTTCCCTATCAGGAGCTGTAAGGGGGGGGGGCGGGGGGGATCAGTACATGCCCAGACAAACTACACTATCCCAGCTAGCAAGTCCGCTTAACAAAATACCCCCCCCCATCCTTCCCAATCCCTTAAAACATCCCAGCTATCCTCCTCAATAGCAGTAACAAACATGGCCATGATCTTGCAGTACTGCCCCCTAGTGTAAGGCAGCATCACATGATCACAGCCAATTTGACAAGGACCAATGATGAGACCGCTCCTGCCCCGATAGATGATGGACCATGGGCCTTTCAAAGCTCAGAGGCTAGCCGGGAGTACTTTTATTTTAATGGGGGGAGGGAGGGGGGGATTGGGAACCTGACTGGCTAGCTGGGATTTTTTAAGGGATTTTAATAATTTTGGTACTGAGGATCTCTACATCCATGGCAGTGACAATATTGTTTAAGGCGGTTCCCGATCGGGGTATTGGAGATTCAATCGCCTCCATGGCAGATAAAGAATTTTAATTATCATCTGGTAGGCCGTGGTCATTCCTTCCGCTGTTCTCCTTTGGTTCTCAGACAGATAATGCCACCTCTTGAGGTGGCGTTATCTGTAGCCACAGTGAGGCCCGATTTTGGCAACCACTTTGTAAAAATGTTTAGAGCAATGGCTGACAACAATTGCCATGCCTATTTCCTGCCCCGGTTCCACCCAATACCACCTCACCACTCCTGTACCTCATGCAAAGCAGATGTCACAGAAAGGTGTCTGTGATATCTGCTTTTCTAGCGCATTTACTGTTACCTCAGGGGATAAGTCTGAGTTAACACCACATCTAGCAGCTAGCGCACTTTACTAGACATGCCCCACAAATACAGTATCAGGTCCTATACAGTGGTTCTATAGGAGGTAAGCCCTTCTCCCTCAGGAATAGACTGGAGGTAAAATGGAAGCAAACAGAACCCAAAGGCAGGTCCACCCCTGTTAACACTACCCAACACATCTAATTTGTCAACTCAAAAAACACATGTCAGACTGTAGTGGGCCTATTGCCTCCTCTAGACCCACAACAGAAATCGGTGATTCAGACATGGGCATTCTGGAACAACACCTCCAAGACAGATCCCTACCACAGTGAGGGTAATTTTGCAACTGCCAGGAAAGCTACTTGAATCTTGCCTTATCCTCTGTTTCGACGGGAAAGCCAAGCACCAAAGAAGGTTTAAAGGTGAGGTCAGAGAGGCTGTTGTTGCCAAAAAAGCATCTTTCAGGAAATGGAAAAAAGAGCCAAACGACGAAACCTGGAAACAGCACAAGCACTGGCAAGTCAAATGCAAGGCATTGATAAGGCAGGCAAAGAGAGAATTTGAGAAGAAGCTTGCTGCGGAAGCAAAAACGCAAAATAAAGACCTTTTCAAGTACATTCGTAGCAAAAAAACTGTGAGAGAGTCAGTTGGTCCATTAGATGATAAAGGGGTTAAAGGAGCACTAAGAGGCGACAAGGCAATAGCGGAGAGACTGAATGAATTCTTTGCTTCGGTCTTTACTGAGGAAGATGTAGGGATGTTACCCATGACTGAAGTGGTATTTAAAGGTGCGGAAGAATTGAAGGAAATATCGATACATCGGGAAGATGTCTTACAATTATTAGATAAACTGAAGAGTAGCAAATCACCTGGGCCGGATGGTATACATCCAAGGGTATTGAAAGAACTGAAATATGAGATTGCAGACCTGCTATCAGTAATCTGTGAACTATCATTAAAATCATCTCTAATACCTGAAGATTGGAGTATCGCCAATGTAACACCAATTTTTAAAAAGGGTTCCAGGGGTGATCCGGGAAACTACAGACTGGTGAGCCTGACGTCAGTACCGGGAAAAATGGTAGAAACCATCATAAAGAATAAAATTACTCAGCATGTAGATAGTCACAACCTAATGGGAGACAGCCAACATAGCTTTAGACAAGGAAGATCTTGTCTTACTAATCTGTTATGTTTTTTTGAAGGAGTGAATAAACAGGTGGACAAAGGTGAGTCAGTTGATATTGTGTATCTGGACTTTCAGAAAGCCTTTGACAAGGTCCCTCATCAGAGACTTTTGGCAAAACTAAAGAGTCATGGGATAGGAGGCAGTGTACTATTGTGGATCAGGAACTGGTTAAAAGATAGAAAGCAAAGGGTAGGGCTAAATGGCCAATTTTCCCAATGGAGAAAGGTGAATAGTGGTGTACCCCAGGGATCTGTGCTGGGTCCGCTGCTTTTTGACATATTCATAAATGACCTGGAAAGTGGAATAATGAGTGAGGTTATCAAATTTGCAGATGACACAAAACTATTTAAAGTTGTTAAAACCCAGGAGGATTGTGAAAAATTGCAAGAGGATCTTGATAAATTGGAAGACTGGGCATCAAAATGGCAGATGAAATTTAATGTGGACAAGTGCAAGGTTATGCATCTAGGGAAGAACAACCCAAACTATGGTTACACGATGCAAGGTTCCACATTAGGAACCACCACCCAGGAAAAAGATTTAGGCGTCATTGTGGATACCATGTTAAAACCCTCGGCCCAGTGTGCAGCGGCGGCCAAGAGAGCAAATAGAATGCTAGGTATGATAAGGAAAGGAATGGAAAATAAAACAAAAGATATTATAATGCCTCTATATCGTTCCATGGTGAGACCGCACCTTGAATATTGTGTGCAATTCTGGTCGCCGTATCTTAAAAAGGATATAGCGATTTTAGAAAAGGTTCAGAGAAGAGCCACCAAAATGGTAAAGGGGATGGAAGGATACTCCTATGAAGAAAGGCTAAAAAGGTTAGGGCTCTTTAACCTGGAAAAGAGACGGCTGAGGGGAGATATGATAGAAGTCTATAAATTAATGAACGGAGTGGAACGGGTAAACGTAGATCGATTGTTTACGTTATCAGAATATAGAAAGACTAGGGGACATGCAATGAAGCTACAGGGTAAACTATTTAAGACTAATAAAATAAAATATTTTTTCACTCAACGTGTAATCAAACTCTGGAATTTGTTACCGGAGGATGTAGTAAAGGCTGTTAGTGTAGCTGGGTTTAAAAAAGGTTTGGACAAGTTCCTGGAGGAAAGGTCCATAAACCATTATTAAGAAGGGACCGAAGATATCAATGCTTGACCCAGTACAAGCATTGTGGAACTTGTGTCTCTTGGGGAAACTGCTAGGTACATATGACCTAGATTGGCCACTGTTGGAAACAGAATACTGGGCTTGATGGACCTTGGTCTGACCCAGTATGGCATATCTTATGTTCTTATGTTCTTAAACGCAGCCTGCCCTCAGCATGCTATCCTCTGTTGCTAGCATTGTCTTCTCTTTTTTTGCTGTTTTAATCAACAGTGTTTGAATGGATTTATTGCTTTGCACTTTTTAGATCAGCATCTATCAACCTGAGCCTGAAACAAAGTAGTTGCACTTTTTCTAACTCTTCAGATATCAGTCTTTGATATGGAACTAGATCATATGTGTCCATGTGCAACACATTGCTGCACGTGATGTACTGAATAGATCTTTTCTTCCGTGGTTCCTTCTCTTTGAAGATATTTTGTGATATGCTCTCTTGTTGCTCTAGATTTGTATGGTTAATCGGACTGGATTGTTCTGCAACTAAAACATGTTTCTTCAATACTAAAGATTTTTAATGTTGCATTAGTTCATCATCAAGACTTTTCATTGGAAATTATTAATTTTCCACTGCTCATTATGCAACTGTAAAGAAACACACAGAGCTTGTTTCCCCATTTATCTTTTCCATGAAGCAGGATGTAATTTCCATGATGCATATTTTATCAGGTGTTACACCATTCATTTCACTAAGAAAGCAATGAATAGCAAAACTTGGTATAGTTAAGAATTTTCTCCAAAGCTTGTAGATGAGGCACATTTACAGTTGAATTGTGATAATCAATAAATTAGACATCCAGGAATTGGACAATTTGACTTCCTTAATAACCACTCTATAACTAGCAAGATCTTATGCATACCCAGATAGGAAAACATTGCCCCTCCCCCCCCCCCCCAAGAAAAACTCAAATTATATAAGCTCACTGAAGCCTCAAGGGAAGAAGTTTATTACCTTTAAATATTTCACTGAGTTTTCAGTACTCCAAACTAAACTGATTGCTAATTAATTTTCCACTCTCAAGATGTGTTGTTTAATTTCAACAGAATAGCTCTAAAAAGCAAAGTATACTCTGTTTGGAGCATTAAAATTTGGTCTCAATGTGTAATTTTTAGCATTTCAAAAGCTGCAAATTGTATTGTTTCATCTTGACCTAAGTCCTTGGTGATGGCACGTTCAATAAGCCTATTCAATCAATCTAGTGGCATTGATGTAATGAAATAAGTTTTTATTCATTTTAATTTTGAGAAGCTCGCTGTGCACTGGCCGAGGATGCTGGCAAAGTTAGGAAAATGTTCAGCGCCATGAAAAGATTTGGCAACAATGGCATCAAATTATTCGATCGCATGAATTTTAAAATTTTCATTGGAGAACAAGTTCCTTCAACTTCTTCAAGATGGTTTTAGGAATATTTTGGTTTTAGGAATATTTTAATTGTCAGTAAGTCTATTCCAAACCATCTGCTAGCAAAATTTCAAGATCCATATACTTTTTTCATCACTCCTTTCTGTTGCATGTTTCTTATTGTGTATGAGTTAGAAACAATACTCTCAGATTTAATGGTAGTGTTCAGCTTTGAATGCCAATGGGCAGTATATTAAAAGTGGTCTTGGGAGAGTTGTTTGGAGAGAGAGTGCTTCAAGTGCACTCCTGTAGAGACCAGCTGTAAGATTTCTCCTCCCCCCTGTAATCAGCACTGGAGATAAAAGCTTAGTTCTCCTGCAGTGTGTTTGGAAAGTCTTGGCTATCGAAGCCACGTTCTATCTCAGTTTCCCCTGTAAGTGTGTGGTTACCTATACTGGAAATAAGTTCGTTTTCACAGATGTTTCCCATTTGGAAAATTTTCTTTGGGACAAATCAGTGGGTTAGTATGGTACTTGGTGATTTGTGTATACTCTTGACTCTTGTCCTGTTTTTTGACTGGGGTAATTCTAGGTATTAATACATTTGTTCTTTTCTGCTTCTTTCCATGATGGGGCAAGAGCATCTCTTGCTATTGTTTTGTTTTGTTTTTTTGTATATTTTCCTAATTTATAATGCTAGCAGGTTATGCTTTTCTTATATACATTGGGCCCGATATTGAGGTGGGCAGACTATAATCCACGGCGGCATATAGTCTGCCCGCCGATCCCCCGGCAGCATCAGAGGCCACACGGGTAGCAACAAGTTTCATTGCTAACTGCTTAGCCTCTGTGTCCTGAAGATAAATGAGGGGTTTTTTTGCCTATCTTTAAGGCGCAGAGGGCCTCGCGGGTAGCAACGAAAATCGCTGATAACCTTGTAACTCCTTCCTCCGCCCCCGCTCCACCCCGGAATGCCCCTAACACGCCCCAATGCTATGTGGATAGCATCCGGGCACATTAGGAACTTAGCAGGGATATTTGAAGGGCACTACCCATGTAGGGGCCCTTCGAATATCCCGGATAAGGCCCTTACATGGGTAACGAAGGAAGCTACCCGTGTAAGGGCCTTTGAATATCAGGCCCATTGTGTATGTATTTTGGTTAAAATCTTAATTTTAAAAAATGGTCTTTTAGAAACGTTGTCAAGTATAATCAGGGAGATCCAGGGAAAAACATGCAGAAAATGCCAGGGACAACTATTATATATTTCGGCCTGATTTTAGACACGTGGAGGGGAATTTTAGAAGATCCATTCAAATGAAATTTGTGATATCTAAGCCAGAATGTCTGAAAAAAAAGCAGACTTGTCCAGTTGCGGACATGATTTTACAAACCTGGGCATTCCCAATATGGACATCTGCTCGGTGTCTATCTAAACATCACCAGAACAGTATTGCAATATCCCAGCTGTCTAGGATAACCTAATGGTTAGAATAATTGACCAGGAACAGAGTAGCCGAAGTTCAAAACCTGCTGCTGCTGTTAATATTATACTAGGGATAAGTGACTGCATTTTTCTCTACACCCTCTGTTTATTTTTTTCAGCTAAAACAAGCACTTTCCAGGATGAAAGACGTGATGTCAGACGTCCATGATGTCCTGTGATCAGTTGGGGACATCTAGGTTCCTGGGAATGTCCTATCCATACCTCCAGGTTTCTGGGATCACTCCGGCCATGTCTCCTTCATGCCCCCATTCTGATTTGGATGTCCTCATTCTTGGGACATCCCCAGAGCCAGCTTCTAAAATAGTTCTGGAGACATTTCAATGCCCATTTTCAGATGTCCAAAGCATTAATAAGGCTTTTAAAATGACCCCCTTAAATGTCCCTGACTTGGACGTGCCCTCCAGCATTCATATAGTCATCCCCGCTACAAAAAGGTGAGGCAGGGATGTCTATCGCATGTTAGTTTGCATCCGGAGACATCCATTTGAGTGTCAAAACAAAAACAAGAGCTCTCATTCCACATCTGTGTTCACTGTCAACTTGGAAAATACTGTATAGCAAATAGGAGTGTACCTCCTTCTTCACACTCTTTGGATGTTTGACTGGCAAAATGAGCACTTTTCCAGTAACAAATTGTGCTTGGAGCTGGTACAAACTTGGACATGACCCAGGACATGCAGGACATTTCTGAAATCGGGCAAAAATATCCAGGTTCTTGCGAATGCCCAGCAAACGCCTACACCACATCCCCATTCTGATTTGGACATCCTCGCAACAGGAATGTCTTTACAACTGTTTTCTGCAATGATTCCAGGGACATCTATATGCTTTGGGCATCTGTATACCCATTTTCAGACATCCAAAGCAAAAATAAGGCTTCTAAATGGACCTCCTAAATAAATATGAAAGTAAATTAAACTATTCATTCCTCACATATTTGACTCATTGTTGTATCCGTCTCCTTAAATCAGACAATAATAACCCATATTATTGTAAAATTTTAACATTAGAAGCCCCAAAGTACGCCAATTGATGCACATGCCTCTTCGAAGTTGCATACCAGCGCCACTGCTAGAACCATGTCAGTTATGTTCCATGACTTTGTTAGCAAGGTCTAGATGTTCAAATATGTGCATTGAAAATTAATGACAGATGTGCCACCAAGCGGGAAAATGAATTTATACCTAGAAGCCCCAAAGTACGTCAATTGACGCAAATGCATCTTCAAAGTTGTATACCAGCACCACTGCTAGAACCATGTCAGTTATGTTCCATGACTTTGTTAGCGAGGTCAAGATGTTCAAATATGTGCATCAAAAAGTAATGACAGATGCGCCACCTAGTGGGAAAATAAATTTATACCTAGATGCCCCAAAGTACGTCAATTGATGCAACCAAGAAAATTGAGTGGTTTTCACAAGTTTTCTTACAACGACTAACATAAGAACCATGTTAACTAAATTTAAAAGTAACTGCACATTCAAAAGTAACTGCAAAGTCCATGTCAGTTAACAAATAAGTAACTTCAAATTAATTCACATCTGCATTTCATGCTAAACGCAGTCGTCATGATAATGCGTCAATTGACGCACTTTGGGGTTTCTAGGTAAAATGCCTTTTGGGGCTTCTAGTGTTAAGTATCTTTACAATCATTTCACTTCCCATACTATTACTGGCATCAAAGAATCCTTAAAAATGCTTGTGGATTGCTACATCATTTCTATCCTTGTCAGAAGTTGATAAAATAGACACAAATAGGGTCATTCTGAGGCACGAATAGCAGGGATGGTGCGTTTTACAGGGAAGATAGACAGGGGTGGGAAAGGGGCTGATTGGGGGCAGCATTAGGGTGGGCGGTGGATGATCATCGGCTCTGGATGTACAGGGCTGATTCCAATGTCGGCCCTGTACATCTTGGGATGGCGGCTTGAACGGGGAACTTATTCCACCTTGGAGGCGGAATAGGTTTTCCCAGTTGGCATGGGACAGCATGCCTGGGATGCAGAAAGGGCAGGGGGGCAAAAAACATTCCCCACAGCCCAATCCTGGCCTTAGGAGGCCAGATCGGGCTGTGGGGAAAGCAGCTTTGCAGCCAGCGACCGGGGATCGCAGCTTTTCAATAGAGCTACTGAGCCATGGCAACCAGATGCCATGGTGCCGCTGCTCCATTGAACAGCCCTGACTGAGCTATCCGGGAAAGGCCAGGACGTGCAGGCCGGATTGATTCAGGGTCCCAGCCTGCACGTACAGGCCTGGTCACAATTCTGATCCCGCAGGGCTAGATGTAGCCCACAGGATCAGAATTGCAGCTCCCTCTGTGCATCCAGTTCAGATCAGGTGCACAGAGGGCCAACACGTCAATGTCAGAAGCACCCCTAAGGGGAGTAATCTTATAACAGGACATTTAGGTTTATGTTTATGTTTATTAATTGATAAAAACCGCCTTTCTACAAAAATCAAGGCGGTGTACAATTTAAAATTCAATAAAAGAAGGTTAAAAACCAGTGGAAAGGAAAAGAAATGTACAATATAATTATAGGATAGAATGAAAGAGAAAGCAGACAGACGAAACATGAGAAGAAGAGGAAGACCTAAGAACAAACAAAAGGTGGGGGAAAGGTAGAAGTCACACAAAAGGAGAGGGAACATCAAAAGCTAAAGAGAATAGCTGAGTTTTCAGGTCTCGTTTGAAAGCAGAGTGCTGAGGTTCTAGATGGAGGGAAGAGGGAAGGGCATTCCAAAGGGCGGGTCCAGCAAAGAAGAAAGCGGTAGAACGGGTAGACTGAAGGTGAGCTCGGGAAGGGGAGGGGAGGGTAAGGCGGTTAAGATGAAATGAGTGGGGAGTGTGTCTAGGGGAGTGGAAAAAGAGAAGGTCTGTGAGATACTGTGGAGTGCTGTCATGAAAGGCTTTGTGAACCATGGTCAGTAATTTAAACATAGCACGGAAAGATACCGGTAACCAGTGGAGGTGAAATAAAATGGGGGTTATATGGTCGCGAAGGGAGGAGTGAGCGACAAGGCGTGCGTCAGTGTTCTGAATGCGTTGAAGACAGGATAGACAATTCTTAGGCAGACCGGTGAAAAGAGAATTGGCGAAATCGACACGGGATATGACTAATGAGAGTACTAGTAGCAAGAGCAGAAGGGGAAAGAAAAGGACGAACAGAGCGAATCTGACGAAGAAAGAAAAAAAGAGGTTTTAGTAACCTGAGAGATATGGGAGTGAAAAGATAAGTCTGAATCAAAATGCACCCCCAGATACCGAAAAGTGGAAACCAAGGGTACAGGAGTGCCAGAAAAAGAGGGAGCTAGTGAAGGAGGAGGACTACCATGCGAGAACCAAATAGCCACCGTCTTAGTGAGATTCAAGTGAAGACAGTTAAGGGTCAGCCAGTCTGCCACAGCTGCAAGGCAGGTGTTAAGAGGTGAGAGGTCTGGACAAGAGGGGGAAGTATGATAGAGGAGGAGAATATCGTCGGCATAGAAAAATGTAGAGATACTGAATTGTTGGATCAGGGAGGCAAGAGGGGCTAGGAAAAGGTTAAAGAGGAGAGGAGCGAGAACTGAGCCCTGGGGAACCCCACAGGGAAGGGAGTGAGAATCTGAGGGAGAAGTGGAAGGCAGAGAAGAAATGACTGCACAGGAGCGAGAAGAGAGAAAAGAGTGGAACCAGTGGTGGACTGTGCTACAGAGACCCGCATCCCGCAGACGGTGTAGAAGAAGGGAATGGTCCACTAAGTCGACAGCAGCCGAAAGATCCAAAGCAACCGCCACCGAGATATCACCAGATTCATGTGCTACGTGTAAAGCGTTCGTGAAAGCTAAGAGAATTGTCTCAACACTGTGACCCTGTCGAAACCCAGATTGGCAAGGGTGCAAGAAATTCGTGGAATCCAAGTGGTGGGAAAGTTGTGCGAAAACAAACTTCTCCAACAATTTAGAGAGAAAAGACAGATTAGAAACAGGGCGATAGCTAGCAGGGACCGAGGGATCAAGGGAAGAATTTTTAAGAATAGGACGTATGAGAGCGTGCTTCCAGGGTCTAGGAAAGACCCCCGTGGAAAGACTAGAATTGAACATAGTGAGAATATAAGGAAGAAATCCTAGAGAAGGAGTGAGAAGCCAGGAGGAGGGAACAGGATCGAGAGAGCAGAAAGTCTTCTTGGAAGAGGACAGAAGGTGCAATAGCTCAGGAGAGGTGATTAACTCAAAGGAGGCCCAGACGTGAGAGAGCCGAGAAATAGGAGGGGGGGAAGGGATGGGGGGGGGAATCAATAGGAGCAGGGCAAGAGGGTAGGGAGGTCCTCAAAGAGGAAACTTTATTACTGAAAAAGGAAGCGAGTTGAGACGCAGAGGGGAGAGAGGGGACAGAGGCATTGGAATGAGGAGTAGACAGAGAGACAAGGGACTGAAAGACAGAATAAAGATGTCGAGTTTGGTTAGGGGCTTTGGAGATAGCATCAGAAAAGTAGGAACGTTTGGTAGAATGAACTTTTGAATGATAGTAAGAGTGGTGGGAATTGAAAGCTGCCAGAGTAGCAGGGGAAGGGGCTTTGCGCCATAGCCGTTCTGCTCTGCGTAGCTGGGCCCGAAGCAGCCAAAGGCCATGGTGGTACCAGGGGTGGGAGGGGCGGGATCGGACAGGGCAGGGGCGCAGAGGGGCTACCAGATCTAAAGCAGTAGAGAGAGTGGAAGACCAGAGGGTAGCCTGGGAAGTAGGGGAAAGCAGAGAGAAGTCAGAGGGCAAAAGATCGGCTGCCGAGGGGAATTGCTGAAGAGTGAGAGGGCTAAGAGTGCGCCGGAGCTGGGTTGGCAGGGACGGAGAGAGGGAAGGGGGAGGGGGGGATTCTCAAGGAAAGAGCAAGTAGCAGAGAGACAGACATGGTCTGTCCAAGGAAGCGATAAAGAGCTGATATTGGAGAGAGAGAAGGAGGAAGAGGAAGAGGTCAGGAAGAGATCAAGAGTGTGACCTGCTTGGTGGGTGGGAAAGACAACATGCTGCGTGAGGGATAGGTCGTGAAGAAGAGAAAGAAAAGAATGATCCCTGGCAGAAGAGGGAGCGTCTACGTGTAGGTTGAAGTCTCCAGCAATGAGGAGTTGAGAATAAGCCAGTGATACATCGGTGATAGTGGAGAACAGAGCATCCCAGAGATCAGATCGTAAGGCAGGGGGGGAGTAAATGAGAAGTATGTGAATTGGGGGATGAGTATGAAGGCGAAGTAAAAGGGATTCAGGATAGGACAATGTAGGAGAAGAAAGCTGGGTAAACAGGAGGTCAGAGTGAAGCAAGGCAGCAATGCCACCACCGGACCGTCCAAGACGGGGGACGGAGACTGCGGAGAATCCAGGAGGGAGACAGCGGGCAAGGAGAGCGTCTTCACCCTCCTTAAGCCATGTCTCCGTGAGAAGGGTGAGAGAAAAAGGAGCACCGAAGAATAAGATCCTGCACAAGAAGGGACTTAGAGCGCAGGGATCGACAATTAAGAAGGCCGATAGTGAGGGGGGGTTGAGAGATGGCACGATAATGAAGTGCCCTGGTAGAAGAGGAGACAGATGGGAGACAGGGATGGAGATTGGCAGGGCAACGGGAGCGCGCAGGGCAGGGCCGCCCCGGCCGCCTACCCCAATGGACAGGAATGGGAGCCATGAAGCTGCAGTGAGGGAAGCAAAAAGGAGACAAGCAGGAAGGAGGAGCACTTACCGGCACTAGACCAGGAGCAACTGTGAAACCCGATGTAGAACAGGAGCGTAATCCAAGTGACCAAGAGGAAAGAAGGAAAACGAAATATAGACTAGGCAACATAGTGGCAGCAAACTGACATCCGCGACCTCCGCGCCCGGAGCGGCCCCAAGGAGCGCACCTAAGGGCAGTTAAGTGGGCAGGACAGCATCTATTTTATGCCTATTTTATAAAGACATGTGGAGTCTGATTCAGGAAGGGGCGCGTCCAGGCCGTCTGGACGGCCCCAAGCAGGATGGGCCCATTTGGACCCGAATTTGCACCTCGGGAACCAGACGTTGCCATGGCATGCAGGATTGGGCCCGGAGATGGCCCTGTGTGCCCCTTCCTGTGTGCCACGGGAACATCCTCCGGGCAGCAGGGTCCGATGCCCCCCATCTGGGTTCCCTGCCACCCAGCCTTCAGAGGGCCTGCCGGGCTGGGATCGGGTGATGGGGTACTGCCTGCAATGTATCCACTGCATTGGGGGGCTGTCAGGCAGGGGCACATGGGCTACCAGCGCTTATTCTATCTCCAAGGTAGAATAAGCAATGCATTCCCCTTGTGCTCTCCAGACATATAGGACCATGACCAGAATCGGCCTGCCTACACCCCACCCATGCTCCGCCCCCATGCAGCCTTCATCTCTATCTCCCTGCACAGAGCCTCTGTGCATGCGGGGAGAGTGTGACTTGGTATTTGGGCAGGACAGTTGCTGGGGCTGCACGTCCCACCGGGACATACAGCCCTGCTAGTCTCCTTCCTGAATCGGGGCCATAAGGGGCCTAGGTGACTTCATAAAATACTGGCATCAATTTTGCTGAAATCATACCGACATTGCAGGCTCAGACATTACATTACCTATAAATTATGTACATAAATTCTGACTGCCCACCCTCAACCTACACTGTACCCCTGTGAACATCAACTGTGCAAGTACACACCAACTTGCAGAGTGTACATTTTCAGGTGTAGCCTAATATTATAAGATAGCATTTATGAGTATAAACTACTGTTTCATGCATGGGAATGATTTATAAAATTGCCCAAAAACATACAATCAACATCATCTGTTTAGAATTGAATGATCTGGAGTACAATCAACTATCACAACATACTGAAATATTTTCCAGCTTTCAATTGCTTTACAAATTTTGAATAGCTGAATAATTAAATTTTGTATGTTTTTACCCAAATAGTTTTAGCAGTTATCCTTACTTTTTATTCTTGATACATGTTCTTTCATTACAAGATCAAACTGTGCAAGCAGCTCCATGATTTTCATACATCTCCATTGTGTTCCTCATGTAATCAATCTGAATTCCCCAGTAAGGCAACATTTTGAGAGCCTTGTAACTTTATTACAGAAAATAAATGTTCTAGAACATCTTGGTCTAATTTACTTTGAGGAACTGAATTTGTTGTCACACCACCATTAATTTGTTTCATGAAATAGTTCCATGTTCTGAAAAAACTCAACTGCTTTAGACTTGTCTTATGTATACTTAGGATCCTCATTATTAAAGTGCAGTAAGATTTTGCCCTTACTGCACATTAAGTGCAAAAATTAGCATGTGATAAGTACAAAGCTACAGTGGCCTGCTGTAGAAAAAAACCAGTATCCCAGGTCATGTTCTAGATTCCCCCACCCCTCAATCAGCATCCCAACCCCCTCACCCAGTGAGGCAATACACACTCCTTCCATCCCCATAATGAGTCACCTGACCTTCCCAAAAGGTAGCATGATCCATCCTCCTCCCAATAATAATCTAGATCCTCCACCACCCCATTGATGAGCCATCTGATGCCCCCATCAAGATGCCTGACTCCCCTCCCACCCCTCAATGAGTTATCCAATGAACCCTCCCACCCGTGATGAGACACCAAATCCTTCCCCATCCTCCATAGACATCACCTGGTGTCTCTACATCGTGGTTTGCCTTTTGGACAGTTTCAATGTCTTCGTCATATATGCTCTACAGTTTCGGAGTTTCATAATCATGCACAGGATCTGTTTGTCTGTTTGCTGGGCCGGGGTTACCCCGGTTCCATCATTCTCAAGGCTTACTAACGGACCCGCTTCTGTCACAGGGAGTGGTTATTGTCATCTCAGGCTAAGGACCATTCTGATGATTATATCACTGGCATATTGCTTTTTATGCAGAATATTTTATTTATTTATTTATTTTATTTTATTTAGTATTTCTTTTATACCGCGCTATTGACATCAGTGCGGTTTACATCAAAACATAACATATGCATTTCAGGGTCACTGAGAAGCATTTACATTCGAACAGGGATTGGAAACTTGGATAACAGAATATATATCGGGTAACATTTCTTCTCTGTAAACACTGGCCAGTGTTGCAACTACACCCCTGCTTCCAAAAACCTCTTCTGTTGCCATAATCCCGGAATATTAATTTGCAGGACCGGTTGGTACATTCTACAACTTTAGTGAATTGCTCTGCCTTCACTCATGATAATCCGGGCATGTGGAAATTGTCAACATTGCTCACATACTTTGGAGGGCTATCGCTGGCATTATATCAAGAAGGACTATTGGTTTACATCTTGTTGGAACATGTCTTGTGTGTCATCTTTTGTTGCATACTTGATTGTCAATGTAATTTGATTTATGTGGGACGGACAACTTGTATGATCAAGCTTCGGCTAAATGAACACATTTCTCGTTTACGTACTTCTGATGTTTCGGCCCCCTTGGTGGATCATTGTCTTCAGCATCATCACTCATTTGACCAGTTATTATGGCAGATGATTGATTTCATCCCTTATGATCCATGTGAGGGAGATCGGGTGTCTAAACTACAGTGGAGAGAGCAGGTGCGGATTTTTACATTAGGATCCTTATCTCCGTTTGATCTGAATCTTGAGATTAATTGGCCAAGTCTTTTTTAGTTCAACCAATCCTGAGAGGGGCTTTCCCATCACATGGTCTTTCCCTCCATATTCTGGATTGGTGGATTGTTCTGTGATGTCAGATGCCCATCTTTGGTTTAAGGCGCATTTTGCTTTGAAGGGTTCATCTTGTGGGAAGTTTCACTAAAAAAAGCCTGAAACAGAATCCCTGATGTTTGGACTTGAAATGTGTCAGTTGTGTTTTGGGCTTCCTGTGGCTCTTCATTTGCTTTGAGATAAGGACACCAAAACTTATTTTGTTCTATTAGTTAGCACAAAATTAACAAAAAATTTTTTTTTGAATTTAATAAAAATGATTAAAATGGAACATGAGGATTAGTGAGTTGATATGTTTCCTCTCTCTACCTCGATGTTCTGACATTCTATTTAGTCGCCTTTTACTGGAGGCCTTACGGTAGTGCTATTTCATTGTGGCTTTCTGGTTCATTGGGGTTTTCTTATTGGAGACCCCCCCAAAAGATGCACAGGCTTGATGAAAAGGAATTTTCAATGCATACTTTGATAACATGCCTATACATGATATGAACTCCAACGGAGGCTTTCTTTGGCCTGCAAAATCAACAATCCAACTTCTCCAACCCTTGAATTGAAGAACCATTATGCAGTCCTGTAAGTGGAGGAGGTGAAAGCATCCCTGGAAAGGGAAGAACCAGAGCTCAAGTACCCCAAAGTTGCAGAATCAGTGACCAGAAGGAAACGAAGAGTAGTGGTGGTTGGTGACTCTCTTCTGAGGGGTACTGAGGCATCCATCTGCCGACCAGACTTGATGTCCAGAGAGGTATGCTGTCTGCCTGGTGCCAAAATCCAAGATGTTACAGAGAGTTTGCCGAGACTCATCAAGCCCACTGACTATTACCCAATGTTGCTAATCCATGTTTGAACAAATGATACTGCCAGGTATACCTTGGAACGTATCAAAAGTGACTTCATGGCTCTGGGACAGAGGGTGAAGCAGTCAGGTGCACAGGTGGTGTTCTCTTCAATCCTCCCTGTTGAGGGTAAAGGCCAAGGCAGAGAGGCTCGCATCCTGGAGATGAATGCATGGCTGCGTGGATGGTGTCATTGAGAGCGTTTTGGTTTTCTAGACCATGGGATGCTGTTCCAAGGGTTGCAGAGCAGAGATGGCATCCATCTGTCCAAGAAAGGTCAACGCATCTTCGGTAGTAGACTGGCTAATCTACTGAAGAGGGCTTTAAACTAGATTCGTTGGGGATGGGTGAAGAAAGCCCCCAGGTAAGTGAAAGCACCCAGGTAGGTGATACATTAAATACCTTTATGGAAATGGGTAACAGGGGTAACATATGGAAAGCAGTGTGTATAAATGCCCGTAGCATAGGAAATAAGATCCCTGATGTTGAAGCTTTGGTGGGAGTGGCTGACTTGGATTTAGTGGCAGTTACAGAAACATGGTTCACAGAAAACCATGATTGGGATGTAACTATACCTGGCTATACTTTATTCAGAAAGGACAGGGTAGGAAGAAGGGGAGGAGGAGTGGCAATATATGTAAAAAATAATATTAAAGCTTTAGAATTACAGAGCTTAAAAGGGAGTGAGGAGGCATTGTGGGTTAAACTAGAAAGAGGGAAAGAGAAATCTATTTGCATTGGTGTGATATACAGACCTCCCTCACAAGAGGAAGAGGTGGACAGAGAGTTAATTGAAGACATACGCAGCATTGCTAGGAAAGGGGAAGTGCTACTGATAGGAGATTTCAATATGCCAGATGTTGATTGGCACATTCCTGCTGCAGTATCATCTAGAAGTAAGGAGATCCTGCATTCTCTACAGGGAGAACTATTCAGGCAATTGGTAACAGACCCCACACGTGAAGGGGTCATACTGGACTTGGTGCTTACCAATGGTGAAAGTGTTTCTGATGTTGTAGTGGGAGATCATTTTGCATCCAGTGATCACCAGATGGTGTGGTTCAGTATGAGGACTAGGGCTGTTAGAATCCATTCAAAGGTGAGGATCTTAGACTTTAGGAAGACTAACTTTGCGAAGATGGGCCAATACCTCAGGGAGTCGTTAGTGGGATGGGAACAGCTGGGGGATGTAGAAAAACAGTGGGCAAAACTGAAAGGGGATATTTTAAGGGCAACCAACCTTTTTGTTAAAATGGTAAATAAAGGCAAAAGGAAAAGGAGACCGCTATGGTTTTCGAAAGAAGTAGCTGAAAAAGTGAAGAAAAAGAGGGAGGCCTTCATGAAATACAAGAGATCACAGAGAGAGGAAGACAGGCATCTGTATTTGGAAAAACTTAGAGAAGCTAGCAAAATAGTCAAGAAGGCAAAGATTCAAAAGGAGGAGGAAATAGCCAGTACAATAAAATGGGGGATAAGACATTTTTCAGATATATTAGTGAGAAGAGGAAGGGCAAAAGTGGTATTGTCAGACTCAAGGGTGCAGGGGAGGAATATGTAGAAGCTGATAAGGATAAAACGGAATTGCTTAACAAATATTTTTGTTCTGTGTTCACAGGTGAAAAACCAGGAGCAGGACCTCAGAAAACACTCACAAATAGGAACAGAAGCGAGGGACATCTTGAACAATTTTCAGAAGACTGTGTTCGTGAGAAACTAGCTCAACTTAAAGTAGACAAAGCGATGGGACCTGATGGGATACACCCTAGAATACTGAGGGAACTTGAGGACGTTCTAGCAACTCCACTGACTGACCTTTTCAATGCCTCGTTGGAGTCAGGAGTGGTGCCGAAGGACTGGAGAGAGGCTCATGTGGTGCCTTTACACAACAGTGGAAGTAAGGATGTGGTTGAAAACTACAGGCCGGTTAGTTTAACTTCGGTGGAAACGCTGCTGAAAGAGAAAATAGTGAGGTTTCTGGAGTCCAGCAGATTACAGGATCCGAGGCAGCATTGGTTCACCAGAGGCAGGTCTTGTCAGACAAATCTGATTGATTTCTTTGACTGGGTGACCAGTGAGTTGGACCGAGGGAGAGCTCTAGATGTGGTGTATTTAGATTTCAGTAAAGCCTTTGACACTGTTCCTCACAGATGACTTATAAACAAACTGAGCACCCTAGGGATGGACCCTAAAGTTACTGCTTGGGTTAGAAATTGGTTGGGTGGGAGGCGACAAAGAGTACAAGTAAATGGAGCTCACTCTGAGGAGAAGGATTTTACCAGTGGTGTGCCCCAGGGATCTGTCCTTGGTCTGATTCTTTTTAACATCTTTGTTAGTGTATAGCAGAAGGGCTGTCGGGTAAGGTTTGCCTCTTTGCGGATGATACCAAAATCTGCAATAGAGTAGACACCCAGGAAGGTATAGATTTATTTATTTATTTATTTACTTATTTCTTCTATACCGCCCCTTCCAGTGATCAAGGGCGGTTTACATGGAACAAATTATGTATACTAATTGTATACTTTACATGGAACAGGAAACTTTCTAACTTTTTACATGGAATAACTTAACAAATTAAGTGTATTACAGTATACATAACATGAGGAGGGATCTAGCTAAGCTTGAAGAATGGTCTAGAATTTGGCAGCTGGGATTTAATGTTAAAAAATGTAAGGTCATGCATTTGGGCTGCAGCAATCCAAGGGAGCAATATAGTATAGGGCAGTGATGGCTAACCTTTTTGAGCCCGAGTGCCCAAACTGCCGCACAAAACCAAAGAATTTCCTCAAAGTGCCAGCACGTCATTTGCATAAGTGGTCTTATTTGCATAAATATTTGCATAATGTTACCATACACTAACTTTTAGTAAACATGTCTCTTAATGAGTGTATGGATAAAGAAAGACTAAAAGATTTCTACATTACTATAATCCAGTGCCAACCGCCAGGCACATTAGGAACTACTACAAACGCTGCCCATTTAGAACCCATAGCAAACCCGCCGTATCCTGACAGCATTACCAGGACTCACAAAGCACCATACCCTACCTATCAAAAGGCAACACTGCAAATATTAAACCAATACATTTCAGTGAATACTGGGGAAAGAGAACAAGTGGCAACGTCAAATAGGAATTTCCTCTTGTACCAAACAAAGCGCAGATGTTAATGATGCACATTTCCCAGAGCTGACATATTCCAGTTAATAAATTCAAAATAAAGAGATATCTTTCTACCTTTTGTGCATTTTTTTTCAGTTGCAATTGGTCCAGCCATTTTCTTCTGGTTTCTTCATGTTTTCTGCTAACTCTCCATCGTCTGCTGTCCATTTGTCCTCTCTTCTAGTTTTTTTTCCATTCTCTCTCTCTCTACATCTGCTTTAACATACTAATCTTTCTCCTTTTGCTCTTTCCTCATTCCTATTTCATCCACACAAATTTTACCCCTCCATCCTCAATCCCCAATTACTCTCCCAATACCTGGTCAATTGTAGATTTTTCATCCCTCCTACACAAAATATTTTTCCCCTCTCCATTTTACTCTCCCAGCCCCATCCCATTCTAATCCTCCCCCAACATCAGCTCCCTTCTAGTTCCAGTCTCACCCAGCATCCATTCCCTTCTTCAAGCCCCCCACTTCCCCTCAGCCCATTTCCATTCCAAGCCCCGTCCCCATCAGCTATTTGCAGTTCAAGCCCCCCACTTCCCCTCAGCCCATTTCCATTCCAAGCCCCATCCCCAACAGCTATTTGCAGTTCAAGCCCCCTTCCACTCAGCCCATTTCCAGTCCTAGCAACCCCCCCAACCCATTACCAGTCCTAGCCCCCCATAGCCCACTCCCAGTCCTAATCCCACCAGCCCATTTCCAGTCCTAACCTCCCCATCAGCCCACTCCCAGTCCTAATCCCCCATCACTCAATTTTTAGTTTAAGCCCCCCCTCCACCCCCAGCGCCTATCACCACTCCTAACCCCCCCAGCGCCCATCACCACTCCTAACCCCCCCAGCCAGCCCAGTGCCCATCACCACTCCTAACCCCCCAGCCTGCCCTGTGTCCATCAACACTCCTAA
The DNA here is from genome assembly GCA_033557465.1 of Ichthyophis bannanicus. NCBI lineage: Eukaryota > Metazoa > Chordata > Amphibia > Gymnophiona > Ichthyophiidae > Ichthyophis > Ichthyophis bannanicus. Next base: position 572,183,318 of record CM066033.1, read on the forward strand.
CCCCCCCAGCCCAGTGCCCATAACCACTCATAAACCCCCCCCACCCCAGCCCATCACTACTCCTAACACCCCCCAGCCCAGCCCAGCCCAGCCCATCACTACTCCTACACCCCCCAGCCCAGCCCCGCCCATCACCACTCCTAACCCCCCCAGCCCAGCCCAGCCCATCACCACTCCTAACCCCACCTCCAGCCCATCACCACTCCTAACCCCCCCAGCCCAGCCCAGCCCATCACCACTCCTAACCCCCCCCAGCCCAGCCCAGCCCAGCCCAGCCCATCACCACTCCTAACCCCCAGCCCCCCCCAGCCCAGCCCAGCCCAGGGAAAATTAAAAAAAAAGAAAACCTGTCTACTGCCGCTGTCGGGGCCGCCGCGGCAGAATCGAGCGTGCCGTGGGGCCCCCCTGTACCCACCCGGCAGAGCCTGCCCTCCCCGTAGCAGCTCTCTCTTTGGAGCTGCAGTCAGACGCGCCGGCTTGCAGAGCGCGAGGGAAGAGTTCCCTCGCTGCTCTGTTAAGCCCGCGGGGGCTGATGGGAAGTTCCCATCAGCCCCCGCGGGCTTAACAGAGTCGCGAAAGGGAAACTCTTCCCTTCGCGCTCTGCAAGCCGGCGCGTCTGACTGTAGCTCCGAAGAGAGAGCTGCTACGGGGAGGGCAGGATCTGCCGGGTACAGGGGGGCCCCGCGGCACGCTCGATTCTGCCGCGGCGGCCCCGACAGCGGCAGCAGACAGAGTTTTGTTTTGTTTTTCGATTGCGGACCTTCCCGCGTGCCAGCTGCAAGGCCTTCGCGTGCCACAGCTGGCACGCGTGCCATAGGTTCACCATCGCTGGTATAGGGGGTGAAGTACTTTTGTCCACTAAAGAAGAGCGGGACCTAGGCGTGGTTGTGTCTGATGATCTTAAAGTAGATAAACAGGTAGAAAAGGCGACGGCAAAAGCTAAAAGAATGCTTGGGTGCATACGGAGAGGAATGGCTAGCAGAAAAAAGGAGGTGATAATGCCTCTGTATAAGTCTTTGGTGTGACCTCATTTGGAGTATAGTGTGCAATTCTGGAGACCGCACCTTCAAAAGGATGTTAACAGGATGGAGTCGGTGCAGAGGGTGGCTACTAAAATGATTAGTGGTCTTCATTATAAAGCATATGAGGACAGACTGAAGGATCTTAATATGTACACCTTAGAGGAAAGGCGGGATAGAGGTGATATGATTGAGATGTTTAAATACCTCCGTGGCATAAATGTTCAGGGAGAGAGCCTCTTTCAATTGAAAGCAAGTTCTGCTACGAGGGGACATGGGATGAGGGTGAAGGGAGATAGATTCAGGAGTGATATGCAGAAATATTTCTTTATGGAAAGAGTAGTGGATCCGTGGAATAGTCTCCCAGTGGAGGTGGTAGAGATGAGGACAGTAACTGAATTCAAAAAAGCAGGGGACCAACACAGAGGATCTCTAAAGGTAAAAAGTGGACTGTTGTAGTTGTCGATATCGGAGGACAGACTAGATAGGCCATGTGGTCTTTTTCTGTCATCATATTTCTATGTTTCTACTATGATGTGCATTAGCAGTAAATCTGAGAGACTGAGATCATACTCCATATACGGTAATCTGGCTTATGAGTGAGGTTCATGACTGTCATGGTATTCACAAAACAAATCCATTTGACAAAATTGCACCTAACCCTCTAAAGAAGTACCTGATGAGGCACTAGACTTTCCCTCACCCCTTGTCTCTGGCATTTCCCAGGGGTGTCCCTATTAGATTAATGGGGGGCAGGAGTGATCTCCAGATGCTTCTGTCCCTTATCCAGCATGAGTTCAAAATAGCAGCTCTGTGGAAGACAGAGGAATAATACCTGCCAGTGGTGAGTGAGACCCCCCAAGTGGAACAGCATATTGTCCTATTGATGCCACCTATTTCTCCAGCAAAAAAAAAGGCCTTTTCCATAGTGTGCTAAAAGAAGGAGTAAAAATACCTACCAGTGGTTAGAGAGGCTTTCCCCTGAGTGCAGCACTGCTGCTATGAGACTAGAAGGTTCTTCCAGAGGCAGCATGTCACCCTATTAATATCAATAAGGGGGGGCCTAATTCTTCAGCATAAAAACAATCCCCATAGGATATGGAGGAACAATACTTGCCAGTGATGGGAGAGTTCCCCTTCCCTGAATGGATCATCACTGCGGTGAGACAAAAGGGCTCTTACAGAGTTAGCATGTTGATGTCATCAAGTGGGCCTAATTCCGGATACCACAAGACTTCAGCACGGGAGGAACAATTCCGGGCCTGGAATAGAGGCAACACAGCATGTAGATTAAAGTAAGTTTGCTGCGTGGGACTGCCACCACTGGAGAAAGAGGGGTAGGTTGCCAGGATAGGGGGCCACAGTGTCACCATCGTCATTGTCGTAATGGGAGGGAGGGGTCACGTCACCACAGGGGAGTGTGTCACCATGTGGGGGGGCTGAAATAGGGGAGCACTCAGCAAAATTTTACTTGGGGCCCCCCACTAGAACGTTTGCCATTGGCTAATACACAAATGCAGTGGTTGTTAGCAAAATCTTTGATTTAACAAAGTTTTTGGAAAGTTCTCATATTAACATTACACAGAATTACCTTCCTTGAGTCCTTCTTCTCTGAAAAAGATACAATTCTTATTTTGAAATCTTATTTTAAGAAAAAACATATGATGTTCTGTGGGATGATGCTCCAGGTATTTCCTGATAGGTGGAAAGATCTATACAATTGCAAAGAAAAGTGTTTCTTCAGTCAAAGAGTGCACTGCGTTGGGAGCTACTTTTTGGGGAAATTACCATGCAAATGCCTGATTAGATTTCAAGATGCAAATTATGTCTTCTTTGATCCTATGCAGTTTGAGAAAATTCTGATAGATAGGAATGAATGATTCCCTGAAGAGTGGAGGTAACTTTGGAGGATGAAGTAGCAAGGGCCTTAAATTCAGCTGTTTGTCGAAGGATACTCCTTCAATTTTCCTTTGGTATTATTAATATATGATTTCTTTCTTCTCTCCGTGATGTAGACCTGATATATAAGTACATTTTTCTTTGTTTTGTTGAAATGCCTGTGAACTTATGGATTTATCTATCTATGACTGATTTATTTTTGGAGTGTACATTTGATATTCTAAAAAAGGCACGTGTGAAAATTTGCTTCATGATTCCCAGGGGTAGTACTGCAAAGCTACCTCTAGGGGGTCAGAGACATCATTTTGAACCCAGACTGGTGACAGCAGGATTATTTGGGGTTCTCTCCTGCCCCCCCCTGCCCCCACTAACACAACATGAACGCCTCTACCAACTGTTGGGGAGATCAGGGTAGGGAGAGGGTCTGGTGCCTCACTGGGGAGGGGGGTGGTGATAGGTATCTCATCAGAAAGGATCAGGGCCACAGTAACTATTTGTTCCAGTTTGGGAGGTTATAGGAAACTCATAGGGCTTAATATTTAGCAAGATTTATTTGGTTATCAGCATCAGATAAATCACACTGGCCATGATATTCAGCAGCACCATTCGGCTTGTGCTGGGGCGATCTGGGTACAGGCCAAAAAATGCTCTTTTGTTTCATTTCATTTCATTTGTTGAGGTTTTTTCATCTTTGTATCTTTTTTTCCTATTAATGCATCCTATAGTACAATAGGTGCACTATTGCCATTTTCTCGTTTCAAAACAAAAGTACATCTATACTATCTGCATTTTAGGACAGCAAAAAGCTGCCCTTGGTGCTCGGTGGATAGCTTTCCAGACATCAAGCTGAAAATCGCTGCTGTTCGGACAGCATCAGGCAGCCAGAGCTGAATATCCAGATTTTACTAAACACGGCATCCAGCATTTAAAAATAAATACTGACTGCACAGGTTAAATACTACCCTGATAATCTGTTATTTGCATGGGCCAATTTTCATCACTAGGTCAGTTATAGATTGTGTATTTTCTAGCTATTTACCAATATCAGAATCATTATTTGGTATTTGCTGAGCAGAATCCCAATCAGTTGTAAATCAGCTGACTTTTCATCACTATAGTCATTTCAAATATGGCATTTTGGTATTTCTGAGTGTTCTCATCAGCACTTATGTCCATATCTAAATTAACTGCTGGTTCGATAGTATGTATTCCGCTTTCGGTGATTTTGTAAAAAAAATTTCAGAGTGTGTCTTTGCTTTGTCAAAGACAACTCCAGTTAGCTTTAACATAAGCACTCACATTTTCCCACGGACCCAAAAACATCAAATAAAATACAATACATTCTAGAATATGGCAAAAACAAGAGACCATAGCTTTACTGGACCTTTAAAACAACAAATTTGATATTCTAATCTAAGAAAACAATACAACAAAAAAGCTTAGCACTAAACCAACCTCCACAGATGAGCACCATGAAATTAAAGCAAGCACCACTACTGTACCCTATGGTTCCTGTATCCTTTCCCAAAACCTGTAGTATTGTCGTCCCAAGGAGAAGGCAAGTAGTCACAGAACTCTACAGTGGTATGACAGAACTCTACAGTGGTATGAGTTATAGAACCCGATTCACCAAAATTCATCTCACAATAATCTTGGAATCAACTTAATGCTAAATCTGAGGGGTTTAAGCCTTAAATCCCACAACTGTGAAATCAGAGCAGGCCCTTTATCCCACCCTTTGACTTCCCCAACCCACTAAAAAAGTCATACCTAGGAGGACAGAAGGGAGAGTGCACACAACTGAATATCCCCAGGCTCCAATGAACACTGACTACAGAAGTCTGTCAGCCCACATGGAGCTCCAAGGATGCCCATGATTATCCGGAGGCTGCATTACTCCAAGACCCCTCACCCTGGCAGCATGTGCCAACCACCTGGTGGGAATAGTTCTTGATTCTGCTAATGTTAAACAGTAACAGATCATTCTGTGACTGTCATTCTATAAAACTATCTAAATAAATAAAATATTCTGCATCTGATTATTTATATTTTTTATCCATTACTAGTAGAAGAAATTCAAATAAATATTAATAGTTTATGAAATTTAACCACCCACACTCCCCTTCCTTTTCTTAATTTTCTCTAGTTTGCAAAACAATGAATGCACTGAGCAGTAGAAGAAAGTTACATTAGTGGAATGAGTAGAAACTGGATACCAGAGTGCCGCTTCCACTGCCACAAGACAAGTCTTAGTAACTGCTCAAACTGATAGGCTAGAAACCAATGACAAGATACAGGAGCTCTTTTGCTAAAGTATGCTGTGGTTTTGCACCTAATGCACCCATAGCATGCAAAATCGAAGTGTATTAAGTGCAAAGCCACCATGTTATCTGTAGGAGGCATGGAAAGCATTTCCCCAATAGATAACGTGTGTAGGGCACTAATACCGCAGGCAAGTTAGCGTCATCCGTTGAGGTGGAGGTAATTGCACCCATGCTAATTGCAAGAGTCTCAGTCAGTGCGAGATGTTCACCTGCGCACTGACTGCATAGCGCTCACCACACCCACTCTCTTCTCCTAAATCACTCATTTCACACTTTAACGTGCTAGGCAAAGTTAGCACCAAGATTTGTGTGGGAAAATTGTCATGGCCGAATGCTAACAGATACCATGAGCCACAGTGTGCTGTTAGCATGTACCCAAACCCATATTAACTGCTTAGTGAATTTTAGTGAAAGTGGCTCATAAAAAATGGGTGGCAAGAGGGGTGAATTTAGGGTGGGGAAAAAATTAGGTGGACTCATAAATCTAGGCAGATGCTATGCGTATCTTTGAGTCAATGCTGACTCAGCAGCTCCTGGGGTTTCCTTGGCAGTGTGACTGGAAGTAGATTGCCAGTTCTTTTTTCCAAAGCAGTGGAGTGTTAAGTGACCTGCCCAAGGCCACAAGGAGTGCAATTGGGAATCAAATCCTGGTCTCTTGGTTAACAAACCAGTATTCTAACCACTAGGCTACTCCTCCACTCCAGGCAAATGCATAGCAGGGCTAAATTTAGGAGCATAACTTTTAAGATCCCAAATTTAGATTAATTTTCAGCAGAAAACATAGGCTGCTTTGTTTGACTGAAAAAAAGGGGGACAAATTTAGGCACAGAACTTGGGAGTTTAAATTTAAAAGCTTAACACTATTTGAATATTGGGCCCAATACATACAGTTTATAAAATACTGAATAAAATCAAGAAATGAAATGTAATGCAGGCCTCAACAAATCCTGGGTGCCAGGTCACCATGAGACCTAAAAATTATATTTTAGCAACTTTCCTGTTTGTTGCCTGAACTATTTGGTTCCTGATCCTCTGCCTGGTTCCTGCAACAGTCCTGTCATTTCAGCACCTGCTGGTTTCTGACCTTGCCTAGAGCCTGCACTGGTCCACTCTGCCTTCGGCCTAGCTCCATCTATGCTCCTTCTGGTTTGTTTGCTTTACTTTGGCTTCCAAAGAAACACCACTGCTCTTATAATTTGTTCCACACAGTTTGTCTCTCAGTAAGGGGGGAGGGGGGGCGAGGGTTGGATTGGAAAGTATATAAAACATTGAAAGTGAGATATTGGGGTGGAAGGATATATATGAAGCACTAAACGGAAATACATGAAGCACTAAAGCAATTACTACGTTTTTGTACCTATCAAAGGGATGCAATCATTCTGCTGAGTCCTTTATATTTTTGACCAGCCCACCAAGTAGCAAATCCTGACCTCAGTTTCTGGACATCGATCCCGTCACTTAAAGCAAAGAGAAAGCAATAATAAAAACAATTCACACACACACACACACACACATACACACACAATTGTAACATAATAGTACTAAAGCATAAGCAGATGAATTTGGGCCTGCGAACTTGAGCAGTTCTCCCATAATTCCTACCTCAGCTAGGCCACAGTACTTCTTTTATTAGGAAAAACTGGTCAGATTTGTCTTATTACTCTATGTTGTGCCTCTGCTTTACAGATGAAGCTAAATACTATGGACCCGATATTCAGTTGAGTGGGCGATGCGCCGTGCTGGTGCATATCCCTGCCCACTGATCTCTAAACATGGATATTCAATGCCACAGTGATGGCATTGAATCTGGGTTAGGTGCCGAGGGGATTCACCCGCAGAGCCTAACCGGATAGCGGCGATATTGGACCACTACCCAGTTAGCCATCCATGGCTAGAAATAATGAGCCAAAAGCTGGCCTAGTTTTAGGCATGGATGTTAAACGGGTATTGGTCCAATATTGCCGCTACCCAGTTAGCAGCAGTCACTGCTTCCGCTCCTCCCCATAACACCCCAACATGCCCTGATGCTAACTGGATGGCATCAGGGCATGTAGGGAACTTAGAAGGGTATTCAATGGCACTAATCCTGTATGTGCATTGAATATCCCCATATAAGGTATTTGTACAGTTTACAGGGCTGTAAACTGTGTAAATGACTTTCGAATATCAGGCCCTACATGTTTTAGGTCAAACTAGTCACAGCTTAATCAGGACAAACAAAAATATTCTGTCTTGTTTTTTAACAAACATCTACAGAATATGGCCTTGGTTTGCATAACGCATTCTACTAGGCCAGGAGATTTCCAACTCCAGTCCTGAAGGCCCCTGTACTAGACTGTCAGCAAATTTCCAAGCCATTCTCCATATTAACCCTTTCTGAGGGCCCTGGTACCCCACTTCAAGCCCCTTCCAACAATTTTCATATCCGATTATTTAAACTAATGATTTAATAGACAATTACATTTCACTGGGTATTTCATAATTCACAGCCCTCCTTATATTTTTAATTATCAATCTATTTGAATTGTTTAACATTGTTTAAATATTTTGCATAATGTTCATATTTCACTTCTATAAACATGCACTGTACTTAACTTAAATGAGCAACCTTCATGTTAAATATCCCTCCTCTGATATGAATTCATGTTTCAATTCCTGCATCAGGGATGATAGGATATTTTTCTATGTGCAATCTGTTATGTCTGACTTTTAAGATTATCCGTGGTGTATTTCCAGATTATAGTTTAAAGTTTATTCTGCTTGATATACCACTATTTGCAAACATTCAGTATGGTTCACAAAATCAATTAAAATAAAAGAAGTGCAAGAAAGGAACTCCAGTTTTGAAAGGATAGTAAATAGGAAAGATATTTCAAGTAGACACATGCTGGGCAGTCCCAGGGGGGTCTGCTCAGTCCTAACCACTTGCTCAAACAAGAAGGTTTTTCAGAAGGGCCTTACAATTTTTATTGGTGGGCTCTAGATGAGTATAGGAAGGGAAACTATTCCACAGGCAAGGAGCAACACAGAAAAAATCTGACTTTCTGGTGGATTCAAATTTTGCCTTATTGGAGGGAGTATGACAAATCTGTTTCTATGCAATGAACATAGACAGTATGGGGGAGGGCATATAAAATGATGAGAGCTAAAAGGTATTCAGGGGATTTGTTATGGAGATCTTTCTGAGTCAAAGTAAGAAGCTTATGATAAATTTGGTATCAGACAGGGAGCCAGTGGGCTGAATGAATAATGGAGTGACATGGTCAAATTTGTATTGCAGTATTTTGCAATGTTTGTAATTGCTTCAGCTGATAAGAAGGGCAGCCAGAGTAAACAACATTACAATAGTCTAATGCGGTTGTGCTAAGGAGGAAGGATGTCTGTACAATGGGGTTTAAAAAAGGATGTATAGCACAAAAGTGATGGAATGCGGTAAGAGAAGATTTAGTTAATTGCTTGATATGAGAAGAAAATGAGAATTCCAAGTCATTGAGAATATCCAGGTATTTAAAGAAAGATTGAATAGATATTGGGGTGTCATCGAGAAGGGAGGTAATGGAGGGTGTGAACAAACTATCTAGGTGGCTGTTGCTTTTGTGAGATTAAGCTTAAGGGCATTATTATGAAGCCAGTGGCCACTCTTCCAAGGCAATGGTTTATTTGTGAAAGGTCTATGGAGGCTATCCATGTGGGCAAGAAAAATGCCATCTGCATACAGGTATAGGAAGATATAACTGTCATCTGAATAAGAGTTACAAGAGGGCTTCAGAAAATATTGAAGAGCAGAGAAGATAAGCATGAACCCTGTGAAATGCCATAGAGAAGTAAGTAAGAGGAGGAGATTGAATGGCCTGTGGTAACCTGCAATGTTCAATCAGAGAGAAAAGAAGCAAACTAAGAAAGTACCTTCTCTTGAAGGCTGATGCTATGCAAATATGAGAGAAGAATGTTATGGTCCATTAGATCAAAAGCTACTGTGAGGTCCAATGAAATGGCTAGCACAATTTGACCTTGGTTGAGGGTACTATGAATTTCACTAAGATCTGATATTATAATAGTCTCTATACTGTGGTGGGAGCAGAATCCAGACTGACAAGGAGGTAAAGAGTCTGTATATTCAAGGTGATCTGTTAGCTGTGAGAGGATCAGGTGTTCTGCAAGTCTTGAAAGAAAGTGTAGATTCACAATTAGATAGTAGTTTACTGGGTCAGATAAGTCAAGTTTGGGGCTTTTCAGATAAGGTCAAATCAGGGATTTTTTCCATGTACCAGGAAATTGGCCAGTAGTGAAGCTGTTGTTAAAGATGGAATTAATGATAGGGAGTAAACCTAGTGAACTGGGTAACAAAGGATCAAAAGAAGCAGGGGAAACAAAGGCAAGGATGAACATAAGATATGCCATCTGGGTCAGACCAAGAGTCATCAAGCCCAGTATCCTGTTTCCAACAGTGGCCAATCTAGGTCATACGTAACTAGCAGTCTCCCCAAAAGACACAGGTTCCACAATGCTTGTATTGGGTCCCTTTTTACTAATGGTTTATGGACTTTTCCTCCAGGAACTTGTCCAAACCTTTTTTAAACCCAGCTACACTAAGCTTTTACTACATCCTCCGGTAACAAATTCCAGAGTTTGATTACACGTTGAGTGAAAAAATATTTTCTCTTATTAGTCTTAAATAGTTTACCCTGTAGCTTCATTGCATGTCCCCTAGTCTTGCTATATTCTGATAACGCAAACAATCGATCTACGTTTACCCGTTCCACTCCATTCATTAATTTATAGACTTTTATCATATCTCCCCTCAGCCGTCTCTTTTCCAGGTTAAAGAGCCCTAACTTTTTTAGCCTTTCTTCATAGGGGTATCCTTCCATCCCCTTTACCATTTTGGTGGCTCTTCTACTACTATTACTACTACTGAGCATTTGTAAAGCACCACCAGTCATACGCAGCGCTGCACAGACATGTAAGAGACAGTCCCTGCCCATTAGAGCTTACAATCTAGTCAAGACAAAAACACAAGACAAAACATAGAAGGTGTAAGCAGGGATAAACTAGGGGAACGAAAAGGGGAGAGAAAAGGAGATCAGGTGAGTCAAGATCCAAAAGCAGCAGCGAAGAGGTGAACTTTCAACTTGGATTTGAAGAGGGTTAGAGAAGGTGCCTGGCATACCGACACAGGTAGTTTGTTCCAGGCATAAGGTGCAGCAAGGTGAAAGGAGCGAAGTCTGGAGTTAGCAGTAGAAGAGAAGGACACAGATAGAAGTAATTTGCCAGAAGAACGGAGTTCCCGAGGGGGGTTGTAAGGAGAGATAAGAGAAGAAAGGTACTGAGGAGCCGCAGAGTGAATGCATTTATAGGTCAGCAGGAGAAGTTTGAACTGGATGAGGAAACGGATAGGGAGCCAATGAAGTAACTTGAGAAGAGGAGTAATATGGGCATGACGAGGCTGGCGGAAGATTAGTCGCGCAGCAGAGTGTTGAACAGATTGAAGGGGAGAGAGGTGATTCAAAGGGAGACCAGCAAGGAGTAGGTTACAGTAGTCAAGACGGGAGGTGATTAAGGAGTGGATAAGCATTTTAGTGGTGTGTTCAGAAAGGAAAGGGTGGATTTTGCTAATGTTACAGAGAAAGAAGCGGCAGGTCTTAGCTACGAGCTGGATATGTGTGGAGAAAGAGAGAGAGGAGTCAAAGACAACCCCCAGATTGCGAGCCGACGGAACAGGAAGGAATACAGCGTTATCCACAGAGACTGAGAAAGGAGGAAGAGGAGGGAGGTTTTAGTGGGAAAGATGAGAAGTTCAGTCTTGGCCATGTTCAATTTCAAGTGGCGGTGAGACATCCAGCAATGTCAGAAAGGCAGGCAGAGATCCAGGTCTGGATTGCCGGAGAGGTTTCAGGCGTAGAGAGGTAGATCTGGGAGTCATCAGCATACAGATAGTACTGAAAGCCATGGGAAGAGATAAGTGCACCAAGGGACTGGATATAGAGAAAGAAAAGGAGCGGACCCAAGACAGATCCTTGGGGTACACCAACTGGGAGCGGGGTAGGAGAGGAGGAGGAGCCACCAGAACACACACTGAAAGAGCGATGGGAGAGATAGGAGGAGAACCAGGATAGTACAGAGCCACTAAAACCAAGCAAGGACAGGGTATCGAGGAAAGGATTGTGGTCAACAGTGTCAAAAGCAGCAGAGAGGTCGAGAAGGATGAGGACAGAATAAAGGCCCTTGGATTTTGCCAGGAACAAGTCACTGGAGACTTTGGCAAGAGCCGTTTCAGTAGAGTGTAGAGGACGAAAGCCAGACTGTAAGGGATACAGGAGGGCATGAGAGGAGAGGAAGTCGAGGCAGCGGCTGTGAACCGCATGTTTGAGTAGTTTAGAAATGAAGGGAAGGAGAGAAGGGTCGATAGTTAGAAGGACAGGTGGGATCAAGTGAGGGTTTCTTGGGGAGAGGTGTGACTACAGCATGCTTGAAGTCAGCAGGGACTGTTGCGGTGGAGAGCAATAGGTTGAGAATATGAGAGATGGGAGGGACAACGGTGGAGGAAATGGGGCTTAGGAGACAGGTGGGGATAGGATCAGAGGAGCAGGTGGTGAGTTTGGAGGAAAAAAGAAGGTGTGCAGTTTCCTCTTCAGAGATCACAGGAAAGGAAGAGAGGGTAGCAAAGGTGGGGGGGGGGGAGAGTTGGGAGTGGAGAAGGGGAGGAGTGGAAGTAGCTGACTTTATGGGGAATTGGAGGGTGATCTTGTGCATTTTGTCATGGAACTAGTCAGCTAGGGTTTGGGCAGAAAGGGAGGGAGGGATCAGAGGCGGAGGCACTTTGAGGAGAGAGCTGAGAGTAGTGAAGAGACGGCGAGGATCAGAGGCAAGGGACTTAGTCAGATGGACATAGTAGTCTTCTTTGGCAAGAGCTATGGCTGACTGGAAGGAGACAAGCATGAATTTGAAGTGTAGAAAGTCTGCAAGGGAGCGGTATTTGAGCCAAGCACGCTCAGCAGAATGGGCACAGGAATGTAGATAGCGGGTAGTGGGTGAAAGCCAGGGCTGGGATGTAGAAAGTCTCACAGGAAGTGGGATGGGCGGAGCAAGGGCATCCAGAGTCGAGGAGAGTGCAGCATTATAGGAAGTTACTGCCTCATCAACAGACTTTTCTAATAACGCTATATCCTTTTTAAGATACGGCGACCAGAATTGCACACAATATTCAAGGTGCGGTCGCACCATGGAATGACACAGAGGCATTATAATATCCTTTGTTTTATTTTCAATTCCTTTCCTTATGATACCTAGCATTCTATTTGCTCTCTTGGCCGCCGCTGCATACTGGGCAGAGGGTTTTAACATGTTATCCACAATGACGCCTAAATCTTTTTCCTGGGTGGTAGTTCTTAACGTGGAACCTTGCATCGTGTAACCATAGTTTGGTTTGTTCTTCCCTAGGTGCATAACTTTGCACTTGTCCACATTAAATTTCATCTTCCATTTCGATGCCCAGTCTTCCAATTTATCAAGATCCTCTTGCAATTTTCCACAATTCTCTTGGGTTTTAACAACTTTAAATAGTTTTGTGTCATCTGCAAATTTGATAACCTCACTCGTTATTCCCTTTTCCAGGTCATTTATGAATACGTCAAAAAGCAGCGGACCCAGCACAGATCCCTGGGGTACACCACTATTCACCTTTCTCCATTGGGAAAATTGGCCATTTAGCCCTACCCTCTGCTTTCTATCTTTTAACCAATTCCTGATCGACAATAGTACACTGCCTCCTAATTCATGACTCTTTAGTTTTGCCAAAAGTCTCTGATGAGGGACTTTGTCAAAGGCTTTCTGAAAGTCCAAATACACTATATCAACCAACTCACCTTTGTCTACCTGTTTATTCACACCTTCATAAAAACATAACAGATTAGTAAGACAAGATCTTCCTTGTCTAAAACCATGTTGGCTGTCTCCCATTAAGCCATGACTATCTACATGTTCAGCAATTTTGTTCTTTATGATGGTTTCTACCATTTTTCCCAGTACTAATGTCAGGCTCACTGGTCTGTAGTTTCCCTGGTCACCCCTGGAACCCTTTTTAAAAATTGGCATTACATTGGAAGTCAGGTCTGCTGTAATGTGCAGCCAAAGCTTCTAGCAGGGGACCAGACCATATGGTAGATTAACACAGTGTTGAGTGTTGATAACTGAAAAGTGATGGAAAAATTGTTTTGGGGCAATGGGAAAATTTCTAAAAGAGGCATAATGCTCTCTTTTTGCTGAAAGGAGTTGGGCCTTGCAGTATGTAATGATCTCCAGGAACAAGCAGGAATGAGTCTTCACATATGGGTACGTCGGTACCGATGGAGCCTGCGCAGGAACGCTCCCCAGCTTCCCAAAAAGGAAAGCTTTTGGGAGCATCCCACAGCACCTGTGCGCTGCCTTCCCGCCTTTCCTAACCGCCTCTCCTCAGTTCTTCTTTGCCGCGGAGCCAGCAGGTCGAGCCCTGTCACCGCTGAAAAAGTTCTTTGTTTTATTTTATTTCTTTGGTCGCGTGTCTGCCTCCCCTGACTCCGGACCGGTACTGCTGGTCTTTTCTTTCTTTTCTTTAAAAAAAAAAAAACAACTATATATTTTTCCCTCACTTAGTGTATTTTTTCTCTTTGGGCCTTAGGCCTCACAAGAAATTTTTCCTCATGGAAAAACCAGCCTCCGGGTTTAAGAAATGCACTAAGTGCAGCGGTACTATTTCTGTTACAGACACCCATGAATGGTGTCTTAAATGTTTGGGTCCTGAACACTCCATTTCGGATTGTCCGTCCTGCTCTCTGATGTCTAAATGGGGTTTACAGAACCGAGCAGCTAAGCTCCATGTGCTGTTTCCCGCTGATGCAGCTTCGGTGGCATCGACATCTTCCAGGGCTTCTTCTTCCCTCAATGGATCTCAGGTAACCAAACATAAATCCAGCCGGTCCTCGAAGGGTAGATCTCCCTCTAAGCATCGAGATGCCTCTGGGCTTGCCCTCGAGGATCCTGCAACGGCAAAACAACCCCGGCGGGAAGCTCCGGCTTCCAAAGCTCCACCTATGGGGTTACAGGTTGACATCGATGGCACGGCCTCGACTGATCACCTGTTAGAATGCTCTGGGGTACCGGCACAACCTTCCGGTACCGAGTTCCAGGCATTCATGGCGTCGATGGATCAGAATGTTCTGTCCATGCAGCAGGCTATCAGTGCCTTCATTCAAGCTGCGACGCCGTTGATACCACAACAAACTCCGTTGTCGGTATCGACTCGGGTACCGGCACCAGCGCCGATACCGGTACCGACTGCATTGGCATCGACCAGGATACCGACTGCAGTGGTTCCTTGTCCAGGGCTGCTCATCGGTACCGATCCGGTACCGATGACGCCCGATGTCGATACTGCTCGATACGCGTACCGAGCGTTAGAAGAGCACCCTGACAGATGGTACTTTGATTCCTCTGATGATTCCGATACATCAGAGGAGTCTGCTGAAGTATCCATAGCCCTTCCTGAAGAGCCTTCTTCTCCAAAAAGAAGAATGTCTCCTCCAGAGGACTTGTCCTTTCAAGACTTCATAAGAGAAGTAGCTAAAGGACTTTCTATTTCAGTAACCTCTGAATCAGAGCCTAGAGCAAAAAAAAATGATATTTTGGGTTATTCTAAGGCTCCTAAAGAGGCAGTCACCTTACCAATTCATGAGATTCTTTATGAACACATGATTGATTTATGGGAGACTCCTCTCACTATCTCTCCTCATTCTCGCAGATTGGACACTATGTATCGTGTCCCTCCCTGTCCTGGTTTTCATAAAACACAGCTTCCTCACCATTCCATTGTGGTGCAGTCAGCTATGAAGAGGATAAAGAATACAAAGAAACACTCTTCTACTCCTCCAGGAAGAGAATGCATGACCTTGGATGCTTTTGGTAGAAAAATCTTCCAAGCCAGTATGCTCATTGCCAGAATCAACTCCTATAGTCTTTACATGGGTATGTTTCTAAAGGAGGTTGCAGATAAACTGCACACTTTCCTCCCTTTTCTGCCAGAGGATAAAAGGGATGAATTCCTCATTTGACTTAAGCATACTCAAGACATTTCAAAGTTTTCCAACCGGGCAGCCTTTGACTCCTTTGAGGGTGCCAGCAGAGCTTCTGGCATTGCCATAGCTGCTCGCAGAATTGCTTGGCTCCAAGCTTCTGATTTAGAGCCCTGGGTCCAAGATGGCTTAGGAAATCTTCCCTGTACAGGTGAAAACCTGTTTGGCAAAGAATGGCAAATAAAAGCCACTCAAATGGATGCAGAAAATTCTGCTCTGGATAGACTTTCAAAGTCAACCTCCATTCCTGCCAAGAAAAAACCCTTCAAGAAGTCTTTTTTCAAAAAGAGCAGATTCCCTTCTGCTTCTGGCCAACAATCCTCTACAGGTCGCTTTGCTACTAAGCATCAGCAACCTAAACAGGCCAGGCCTAAGACTACAGGGGCTGCTGCAACTCAGCAGACCCAACCTCCTCAGGGTTTTTGACTTGATGCTAGAGAACTTAGCCTTTCTGGTTTTAAAACAGCCAGAACCTCTCACCATTCCAGGACAGTTAGCTCATTTTTCTCCCAGATGGGAGCAGATTACATCAGAGCAGTGGACCCTCTCCATCATAAGAGAGGGCTACAAACTTCATTTCTCAGACCTTCCTCCCCACACCATGGTGAGACACTTCAATTCTCCCACATCTCTTCTCGACCTTCTAGTTCAAGAGGTGGCTACCCTTCTTGCCCAAGGGGCAATAGAAGAAGTTCCCCTTCTTCAACAAGGGTCAGGGTTTTACTCCCCCTATTTTCTGATTCCAAAGAAGACAGGGGGATACAGACCCATATTAGATCTCAGGGAATTGAACACATTTCTATGCAAGGAGAAGTTCAAGATGCTTTCTCTGGGCACTCTCCTTCCATACCTTCAAAGTCAGGATTGGCTTTGTTCTCTAGATCTCAAGGATGCGTACACACATGTCCTCATCCATCCATCTCACAGAAGATTCCTCCATTTTCTTTTCCAAGGAAAACATTATCAATACAGGGTGCTTCCGTTTGGTCTGGCCTCTGCCCCAAGAGTGTTCACCAAATGCATGGCAACAGTAGCTGCATTTCTACGCACTCTGGGAATATTTGTATTCCCATACCTGGACGACTGGCTCATCCGAGCTCCATCTCAGTCAGAGGCCCAGATTTCCCTGGACCGCACAAAACGCATTCTGCAGTATCTGTGACTTGTAAACCTCCCAAAGTCTCAGCTCACCCCTACTCAGTCCCTAGAATTCATAGGGGCCTGGTTGGATACTACCACTGCAAGGGCCTACCTTCCTCAGGCCCGTTGCCAACGTCTAGTGCAGTTAGCCTCCCAGATTCAGTCAAAGAGCCACTTAACTGCCCGGGAGAAGCTACAACTGCTAGGCCACATGGCTTCCACAGTGCATGTGGTACCCTATGCTCGCCTACACATGAGAGCAGCCCAATGGACTTTGTCCACCCAGTGGACTCAAGCATCAGGAGCTCTCTCAGACCAAATAGCGACCTCCAAACGTCTCTTTTGGTCTTTCCAATGGTGGATGTCCACTCAAAATCTGTTGCTGGGGTCCCCCTTCCAACAGTTGTTGCCCCAAGCAACCCTCACAACAGATGCCTCCCAAACAGGTTGGGGAGCTCATCTACAAGACCTCTCCACTCAAGGCACTAGGTCCCCATAGGAGACCTTTCTTCGTATCAACCACTTGGAGCTTCGAGCAGTCTTTCTAGCTCTCAAGGTCTTTCATACCCTGCTCAGCTACAAGACAGTCCTCATTCATATGGACAATCAAGTAGCCATGTTTTACATAAACAAGCAAGGAGGAACTGGCTCTCTGTCGCTTTGCAGCGAAGCTTTAAGATTGTGGGCCTTCGCCAGAGAGCATCAAATCCATCTCCTGGCAGTATACCTCCCAGGAATCCAAAACTCTTGGGCAGACAGACTCAGTCGAGTTCTGCTCCCACACGAATGGTCCCTGAACATGGATCAGGTACTCAGAATCTTCCAAGAATGGGGAACCCCGGACATAGACCTCTTTGCAAGTCCGTGGAATGCCAAACTTCCCCAGTTCTGTTCCAGAATTCCGTGTCAGGGAGTTCAGGCCAAGGATGCCTTCCTCCTTCACTGGGGTCAGGGCTTCCTGTATGCCTTTCCACCCATTCCCTTGATTCCCAAGACTCTGTTCAAACTCCAGAGGGATCAAGGATCTATGATCCTCATAGCTCCACGCTGGCCACGCCAAGTGTGGTACCCTCTACTTCTGCATCTCTCCCAAGCCCCCTCCCTGGACTTGGGAGCTGCTCCAGACCTTCTGTCCCAGGAGGAGGGGACTTTGTGGCACCCAAACCCCAAGTCCCTTCACCTCAAAGCTTGGTTACTGAAGGCCTAGACCTTCAAGGCTGGAATCTTTCTCAACAAGTGAAGGATATCCTCCATGCTTCCAGAAAACCTTCCACTAGGCGTTCCTATGCTTTTAAATGGAAAAGATTTTCCATTTGGTGTGCTGAAAGGGGTCTCGACCCTCTAGCACTACCTTTGAATTCTCTATTAGAATACCTCCTGCATCTTTCCAATGCAGGCCTTAAGACAAATTCAGTAAGGATCCATTTGAGTGCTATTGCAGCATCCCTTAAGCCTATCAATGGACAACCTATTTCCTCTCATCCTCTTATTGCAAGATTCATGAGAGGCCTAACTTTAACTAAACCTCCCATTATGCCTCCTCCAGTGGCATGGGATTTAAATCTGGTTCTTGGTCAGCTTATAAAGCCTCCTTTTGAACCCTTAGCCACCACCTCCTTGAAATTTCTGTCCTGGAAGGTTATTTTCCTCATTGCAGTCACCTCAGCTCGCCGCATCAGTGAGCTGCAGGCCTTAGTGGCTAATCCACCTTATACAAGGTTCCATCATGATAAGGTAGTCCTTAGGACCAATCCACACTTTATGCCTAAAGTGGTCTCACCTTTTCATCTTAATCAAGAGGTATATTTACCTGTCTTTTTTCCAGTTCCTCATGCATCAAGTGCAGAGAAGAATCTTCATACTCTGGATTGTAAAAGAGCTCTTGCCTTTTACTTACAAAGGACACAGCAACATAGGAAGTCTTCCCAGCTCTTTGTTGCTTTTGATCCCTCTCATTTGGGACTTCCAGTCTCTAAGAGGACACTGTTCAATTGGATTGCTCAGTGTATTTCTTTCGCCTACCAGAGTAAGAACCTTTCTCTGGAGAGCCATGTCACAGCTCATAATGTGAGGGCCATGGCCGCCTCTATGGCTCATCTAAATTCTGTGTCCATCGACCAGATCTGTCGAGCAGCCACCTGGGCCCTCGGTTCATACCTTCACAGCCCATTACTGCTTGGACAAGGACTCCCGCCGGGATGCCTTGTTTGGTCAGGCTGTTCTCAAACACCTGTTCCATTCTTAATCAACTCCTACCCTCCATCCCTGGATAGATGCCTGAGATCCATAGGAGGAGGTAGAACCCTTCCCAGGGTCTCATATCCTTGGGGATCTCCCAGGCATCTCAGCTAGGGAGTCCCCATTTGTGAAGACTCATTCCTGCTTGTTCCTGGAGATAGCACAGTTACTTACCTGTAACAGGTGATCTCTGGGAACAGCAGGAATAAGTCTTCACAACCCTCCCACCTCCCCTAGGAGTTGTATCTCTCTATCTGTCTTTCCTTTCCTCTCTCTCTCTTTTGTCTCAGCTTTAAAACTCGAACTGAGGAGAGGCGGGAAGGCAGCGCGCAGGCGCTGTGGGATGCTCCCAAAAGCTTTCCTTTTTGGGAAGCTGGGGAGCGTTCCCGCGCAGGCTCCGTCGGTACCAATGTACCCATATGTGAAGACTTATTCCTGCTGTTCCCAGAGATCACCTGTTACAGGTAAGTAACTGTGCTTTCTGTAGCCTAGTGGTTAGAACACTGGCTTGGTAAACAAGCAATCAGGGTTCAATTCCTACTGGCACTCATTGTGGCCTTGGGCAAGTTACCTAACCCTCCATTGCTTCAGAAGCAAGACCTGGCAATCTACTTCCTGTCATACTACCAAGAAAACCCAGGAGCTTTTTAGGTTTCCAGGAGTCAGCATTGATTCAAAGGCACCCATTGCATTGCAGCTGGTTGTCTAGACTTCCTCCAGACCTTCTCAGCTGTTCTTAGTTGCTGTCCAAGCATGCAAAAACTTGAATAATACCATGGGAATTACTTTTTTATAGATTGCTAAGAAGGCTTCCTAGGCACCAGAGAGTCTAGTTGATGGGACAAGATGGTGATCCATAGGTCTTCTTGGTCATTGGGCAAAAGGGTATGAAAATCAGTAGGAAAAAGTATGTTTCAGCGGGGAATTAAGCAAGGGTGGCTGGAGTGATGTTACAATGATAGGCAGTCAGGTTGCTGTTTTTTCCAAAGGAGAGATGGGTAGATATGTGAGATGAAAGCTCAAAGCTTATAAGAAAATGGTCTGTCCACAGAGTTGGAAAAGAGGAAAAGTAGGAAGGAACTGGAGCAAAGCCTTGCTGAGTAAGAATGAGATCTAGGGTATGTACTGCTAAGTGTGTTGGGTAGGGGATATATTGCAGGTATTCATGGTCTGCCAGGAATTGGAGAAAAGATATTGTCTCATATATGCAACGAAGTCCAACTTCTAATATATAAGCATAAGCTGAAATTTCCTGTTGCTTCTGCATTTAAGTTATCAGTAATGAGTAACCGGTTATTTGAATCTGCTCCCCCCTAAATGACAGAATGTTCTTACCCCAGAATTTTTATTTAAAATATTGGACATCTTTAAAAACATAGCGTTTCGAAAAATATTTTAATATCATTGAGTGACTGATTGGGTTTTGATTTTGGACTTCTGAGATCAGTCGAGATCAGGCTCATTCAGGGAGGCAAAGCTGTAAGGTTGCTTAATTGTGCATCGCGTTCACATGGGAATGTCTTAACCAGACTGTTTTACTTGATACTGAGCACTTTTGCATACAAAACATATAGATGAATGATGTAGTAATTACTGAAGAACTCGGGGAAGTCAGGGGCATGTTTACTAAAATACGCTACCTGGTAGCTTGGGGTTTAATGCACAATTTAGGTGCTGTGCTAAAAAGTAGAGCAGGCCCCCATGCTAAAAATCACATGCTATCTTGGCAGTGCACATTTGAGAGGGATGGATAACGATATTTTCTACCATGGCATATTTGCCGTGGTAAGTAACTGCAGGGAGTGGGTATAACAATGCCCCTTAGTGTTAGCATATGCCCCCTCCTTAGTAGTGCAGCCCAAACCCACATTACCAGCACGAGGCTTAGTAAACATGCCCCTCACTGTTGCTTTTTCACATAGCAGCAAAGCTATTCATCTTTCCTAGCACTGCAGCTATAATGCATGTTTTTACCGAAGGGAGCCCATCTCCCGTGAAAAACGTTTTAAAGACATGATCAGAATCTTTGCTGTGCATTTTCTAGTCAGTGATACAACTGTCAGCATATCTTCTTTCACACTGCATTTCTGGAAAAAAATCCATGCCTGGCAAAATACACCACTGAGCCGTGTTACATACAGCTGTTGATTCATCAGCCTGTAGACCAAAAAAAATCACAGCTCAGCAAATGATGTTTTAGCATGCAGATTACATTTTTGGCATTGTTACCCTGCTCCATATTGCTGAGTTTCCAGAAAGCTTTATATTTTTGTAATGTTGGTTAATAGTTCTGAATTCTTTGTGAAAAATGTTTCAGAAGCCAGCAGCAGAACGTCCTTGATGACTTCTGGTTCTGTTTTCTATTGCTTTTTTACATGTAAATCATTTGCAAAGTTCCTGGCATGTGGTAAAATACCATTCTATATTTCATTTCTTCTTCATATTGACACTTGTGACAAAATAAATACACAGAAGTTCAAGCTGACCTCTTACTCTTCTCTCCATTCTTCTTTAAAATTGTGTATGCACATTCAACCAATTCACCCTAAAACAAGGCAGACCTCAGGACTCGGTCTTAACAGCTCTGCTATTTAACATTCACATTCAGCCCATTTGCAATACTGAGGAAATTCAACCTAAATTTCCATCTTTATGCAGACGACATTATGTTCTACATGCCTTTCCACACCCAGACTTCTCCATCATCTCAGATTGCTTTTCTGCCATTTCAGACCTCCTGGCAGAACTTGGCCTAGTAGTGAACAAAAACAAGATCAAAGCACTACTAGTCACAAAAGACCCTTCCTTCAACCCACCTGAGAAACTCATTCTCAAACATGCAGAAATTACAATAAAAAGCTAAGTCAAATACCTCGACATAACCCTCAACAACTTCAACGTGCTCGCCCATATCAAGAAGTCTGCAAAAACTGCATACCTGAAACTCAAATCACTCCAACACTTGCGACCCATGTTACAATACAACGACTACAGAACAGCCTTTCAGTGCATCCTAACCCCCCACCTTGACTACGGCAATATACTTTACCAAGGACTTACAAAACACCCACTGCAATTAGTGCAAAACAGTGCTGCAAGACTCTTAACAGGAACATCAAAATGATAGCATATCACACCAACACTCACGAGCCTTCATTGATTACCAGTAATACAAAGAGCAAAATATAAAGTCATAACCACCATTTACAAAATCCACCACAACTCATCCATTCCCTACCTCAAAGAACTAATCACAAAAACACCCTCAAGAAGGCCCAGAAGATCAGTGAATCAGAACCCGTTACCACATCCCAACTCAAGACAAGAAGCTCTCAGCAAACAAACAGAGCCTTCACCATTTTTGCCCCAACAATTTGGAACACACTACCAGAACCCATCAGATCAGCACAGTCTATACAAGATCTGAAGAAACTGTTAAAAACGCATCTATTCATTGAACACTTTGGACCAAATGATATTACATAACTACATTTACCCTGCCTTCATTCACACACTGCCATTATTTTATTTATTTATTTATTTATTTATTAACAATTCTTATATACCGCACTATTAGACATCAGCGCGGTTCACATTGAACAGAAAATATCCGACAATTTACATATGTCTGGTCATTACATTTAACAGGGAGTATAAACTTGGCAAATAGGGGAAACTATATACAATGGTGTGTTATCTGACAAGAGATATCATGGTTAACTATATACAAAGGTGGTACAACAGTACATGGAACTGTTTGTATTTACATTGTGCAATTGGCCTTTTGCGATGGTCTGTCTGTCTGGCCACTCCAGCTATTCGCCTGGGAGTTATTTTCTGCGCTGTCATTGAGATATTTAAGGAAGAGGAAATGTTTCAATGACTTTCTGAACTGACTCAAATTTGGTACTGCTCTGATTTGTGCTGGTAAGGTGTTCCATAAAATGGGGGCGTAGAGTCGGAAGGCTCTGTTGGCTGTTGATCTGGCACATCTTGTGGAATCCTTTGGGGTAGCTAGTGTGTTCATTTCTGCTGTTCTTCTTGGCCTGTTTGGTGCAAGTGGTAGTATGAGGTTGGAGAGAGAAGCAGAGGTGAGCCCCTTGGTCGCTTTAAATGTTAGCAGTACAGTCTTGAAACTGATTCTTGCTTGAATGGGAAGCCAGTGTAGCTGTTTTAGGAGTGGTGTCACGTGGTCTCTCCTAGAAGCTCCGAGGAGTACCCTCGCTGCACTATTCATGGCCAGTTGCAGGGGGTTCAGGGTGGACCGGGGTAACCCTTGTAGAATGGAGTTTGCAAAGTCGAAATGGGGAAGAATAAGGGCTTGATAAATGGTACGGAAATCCTCTGGTTCAAGTAGTGTGCGTAGGTGTCTGAGGGATCTGATTTTAAAGTAGATTGCCTTGACTGTGTTGGCTATGTGACTCTTCATGTCAAGGTTTTGGTCCAGTGTTACTCCAAGGTAACGTATTGCAGGTTTCACTTGGAGCTGGGCATCCTTTACATTAATACAACTAGGAGGGGTGAAGTTAGTGTTCCTTGAGACAAAAAGGACTTCCGTCTTTTTGTGTTGTATTCTCAGGTTTTGTGATAGGAGCCACTCTGCTACGGCGTCAAAGCAGTTAGTCAGTGGTGTGAGATCCAGGCAATCCAGTGATATTGGCATATATAGTAGGTTATCTGTAAACCCCCAATTTGCTAAATCAAAGTTTGTACATAAGAACATAAGAACATAAGATATGCCATACTGGGTCAGACCAAGGTCCATCAAGCCCAGTATCCTGTTTCCAACAGTGGACAATCTAGGTCATACGTACCTAGCAGTTTCCCCAAAAGACACAGGTTCTGCAATGCTTGTACTAGGTCAAGCATTGATATCCTGGGTCTCTTCTTAATAATGGTTTATGGACCTTTCCTCCAGGAACTTGTCCAAACCTTTTTTAAACCCAGCTACACTAGCAGCCTTTATTACATCCTCCGGTAACAAATTCCAGAGTTTTATTACACGTTGAGTGAAAAAATATTTTCTTTTATTAGTCTTAAATAGTTTACCCTGTAGCTTCATTGCATGTCCCCTAGTCTTCCTATATTCTGATAACGTAAACAGTCGATCTACGTTTACCCGTTCCACTCCGTTCATTAATTTATAGACTTCTATCATATCTCCCCTCAGCCGTCTCTTTTCCAGGTTAAAGAGCCCTAACCTTTTTAGCCTTTCTTCATAGGAGTATCCTTCCATCCCCTTTACCATTTTGGCGGCTCTTCTCTGAACCTTTTCTAATAATGCTATATCCTTTTTAAGATACGGCGACTAGAATTGCACACAATATTCAAGGTGCGGTCTCACCATGGAACGGTATAGAGGCATTATAATATCTTTTATTTTATTTTCCATTCCTTTCCTTATGATACCTAGCATTCTATTTGCTCTCTTGGAGGCCGCCGAACACTGGGCCGAGGGTTTTAACATGTTATCCACAATGACGCCTAAATCTTTTTCCTGGGTGGTGGTTCCTAATGTGGAACCTTGCATCGTGTAACCATAGTTTGGGTTCTTCTTCTCTAGGTGCATAACTTTGCACTTGTCCACATTAAATTTCATCTGCCATTTTGATGCCCAGTCTTCCAATTTATCAAGATCCTCTTGCAATTTTCAACAATCCTCTTGGGTTTTAACAACTTTAAATAGTTTTGTGTCATCTGCAAATTTGATAACCTCACTCGTTATTGCACTTTCCAGGTCATTTATGAATATGTCAAAAAGCAGCGGACCCAGCAGAGATCGCTGGGGAACACCACTATTCACCTTTCTCCATTGGGAAAATTGGCCATTTAGCCCAACCCTCTGCTTTCTATCTTTTAACCAGTTCCTGATCCACAGTAGTACACTGTCTCCTATCCCATGACTCTTTAGTTTTGCCAAAGGTCTCTGATGAGGGACCTTGTCAAAGGCTTTCTGAAAGTCCAGATACACTATATCAACCGACTCACCTTTGTCCACCTGTTTATTCACACTTTCAAAAAAACATAACAGATTAGTAAGACAAGATCTTCCTTGTCTAAAGTCATGTTGGCTGTCTCCCATTAGGCCATGACTATCTACATGCTGAGTAATTTTATTATTTATGATGGTTTCTACCATTTTTCCCGGTACTGACGTGAGGCTCACCGGTCTGTAGTTTCCCGAATCACCCCTCGAACCCTTTTTAAAAATTGGTGTTACATTGGCGATCCGCCAATCTTCAGGCATTAGAGATGATTTTAATGATAGTTCACAGATTACTAATAGCAGGTTTGCAATCTCATATTTCAGTTCTTTCAACACCCTTGGATGTATACCATCCAGCCCAGGTGATTTGCTACTCTTCAGTTTATCTAATAGTTGTAATACATCTTCCTGATGTATCGATATTTCCTTCAATTCTTCTGCATCTTTAAATATCACTTCAGTCATGGGTAACATCCCTACATCTTCCTCAGTAAAGACCGAAGCAAAGAATTCATTCAGTCTGTCCACTATTCCCTTGTCGCCTCTTAGTGCCCCTTTAACTCCTCTATCATCTAATGGTCCAACTGACTCTCTCACAGGTTTTTTGCTACAAATGTACTTGAAAAATATCTTTATTTCACGTTTTTGCTTCCGCAGCAAGCTTCTTCTCAAATTCTCTCTTTGCCTTCTTTATCAATGCCTTGCATTTGACCTGCCAGTGCTTGTGCTGTTTCCAGGTTTCATCGTTTGGCTCTTTTTTTCCATTTCCTGAAAGATGCTTTCTTGGCAACAACAGCCTCTCTGACCTCACCTTTAAACCATGCTGGCAGTTTTTTGGACTTCCTTCCACTTTTCTTAAAGCGTGGAATACAGCTGGTCTGGCCTTCCAAGATAGTATTTTTCAACAACATCCAAGCTTGATGTAAGTCTTTAACCTTTGCAACTGCTCCTTTTAGTTTTTTCTTAACTATTTTCTGCATTTTATCATAGTCCCCCTTTCGAAAGTTAAAAGGTAGTACTGTGGATTTCCTTACTATCCCTCCTCCACTAATTAAATCAAATGCAATCATGCTATGATCACTATTGTCAAGTGGCCCCAACACCCTTATCTCTTGCACTAGATCTGGTGTTCCACTAAGGACTAGGTCTAATATGACTTCCCCTTTCATCGGTTCATGGACCAGCTGCTCCAAGAAGCAGTCATTTATGTCATCTAGGAACTTTATCTCCCTAGCATGTACTGCCGTGACACTGACCCTGTCGATACCGGGGTAATTGAAATCGCCCATTATTATTACCGCGCTGTAACCTTTGTTAGCTTCCTTGATTTCTTTGAGCATTTCATCATCCATTTGTTCATTCTGGCCAGGCAGTCGATAGTACACCTCCACCGCCATCGCCTTCCCCTTTTTTACATGGAATTTCAATCCATAGAGATTCTACAGCAAATTTTGTTTCCTGCAAAACTTTAATCCTTTCTGACTCAATGCCCTCTCTAACATAGAGCGCAACCCCTCCACCAATTTGATCAGCTCTATCATTACGATATAGTTTTGTACCCAGGTATCACAGTGTCCCACTGGTTGTCCTCCTTCCACCATGTCTCTGATATTCCAATCACATCTAACCTCTCATTTAGTGCTATATATTCTAACTCTCCCATCTTATTTTTTAGACTTCTAGCATTTGCATACAAGCATTTTAGAGACTGTATTTTATTCATATTAATTTGGCTATTGGTAGACATGGGTAATTTGGGATCTTTAAGCTCTGTCTGCTCCATACTCGAGGGCATTTGGGCTACTTTACTCTTTTTTGGAACCTCTCTGCTTTTGGTAGTATCCTTCAAGGATACATTCTTCCGAACCATCCGCTCTTGGGCGACTGTCGGCTTTCCCCTATTATCCCCATGAGTTCTTTGTAATTACAGCTCATATGAGTTTATTATTGTCCTATGTAAACCGCCTTGGCATAAAGGCAGTATAAAAAACCTGTTAAATAAATAAAATAAATACATGTTTGATTTTATTTCTAAACTCAAAGTCTTGCACTTTGTTACACTCAAAATTAAATGCCTTGAAAACGCTCATAAAGTAAGAGGACTGAAGCAGAAAAATATACATGCAATCAAATGAATTCTTAAATTGCTCATCAGTGAAACTTTTGCCTCTAATTATTGGATGGTGAGAAAAGTGATATACAAGAACTTACTACAAGTACATATATGTATATTATTTTAAAGGTGGAGAGATATGTTTTAGAGATTGGAATTCTGAGTGTATTATTCACAGACCTGAGAAACACTGGAAGCTCGGGTAGGCAACGTGCAGCCTGAGAACCATTAGTTTTATTTATTTATTTACATTCTCTTATATTCCGCGCTATTCTGCATCAGTGCGGTTTACATAGAACAAACTGAAATTACATTGAACAGGGCATTATAACTTGGAGATAACTATTTTACAGGGAACATGGGCTATGGAGGGTTAAGTGGCTTGCCCAAGATCACAAGGAGCAGCTGTGGGACTAGAAACCCCAGTCCTTCTGGCCCAAGGTTGCTGTCCTCTAGTGGGATTTGAACCCCCGACCTTCTGGCCTGAAGTACCTTGCCCCAACCACTAGGCCACTCCTCCACTCCTAGTTGAGAATCCCTAACAGAATTCAACGCTGCATAATCGGTTTCCATTTCAGCATAATATGGAAGCAATTATTAAAGCAAACTACAAGGGGACAGTAGATTACCTACCCTGATGCCACACTCTAGAGTTGGTAGATAAGAGATTTGCACATTGATACCAATACTGCATTTGGTTGTCAACACAGCAATTTAACCTGGTTTGTATTGCAGATAAAATAAACATGCCTGAAACTCCTATATTTTACCCTACAGAGCACAGACACCATAAACATGTGCAATCCCTAGAGCAGAGTTTCCCAACTGCAGTCCTGGAGGGCCAAACACCATTCAGGTTTCATGTTGTCCCTAATAAATATGCCTGTGCTGCATTTGTATGCACCACCCCCATTGTATGCAAATGTATCTCATGCATATTCATTAGGGACAGCATGAAAACCTGAACAGTGTTTGGTCAGGACTGGAGTTGGGAGCCTCTGCCCTAGAGCAGTGGCCAACAGGGGCACCCACACCCACACCCACAGGCTCCACTATCCAAAGCCTCATGGAAAGTAAGACTGTTGGGCCCTGCGCGGAGCAGCATCTCCCAATACTGGCACCTGCATACCTTAGCAATGCCATCCTAAACTTGGGAACACGTTCCACATATATCAAAAGGTTGCTATGATTAATGTCAGATAACAAATCCTAAGTTAACATGATTTGTTGATAGAGATTCATCATAGCAACCTTTCTGATATCTGTGGAGTGTGTTTCAGTTATTGCTTCTGACAGTGTTTACCACCCCGGGGAGTGACCCCAACAGTATTGCATACCATAGCAATGCCCGCACTGTGCCCAGGACTGGTGAGGCGAGGAGGGCTGCCACAAACCTCCATATTTGCACAATGCTGGCATAGGTGTGGGAGTGTGTGTATGTCTATCCAGTGTGTTGTGGCTGCCAACACCTTACTGAGCCCACACTGTTTGCACTGTTTCCAGTGTTAGCCTGCCAATGTGCATAATGAGGAGCAAGGTACTGTGGGTATGGCCCAGACAGAATGCATCTGCACAAGGTATAGGGCAATGGTTGGGACATTGTAGTGCCCAATCACCACCTGCACGGACAGGGTGGCCACAGCATGTCATGCTAGGAGGTCACTCTCACCCTGACTGAGCAGTGACCACGGCATGGCTAGGTTCCCCTATAGTGCTATACAACATTTCTCTCAAGTGATATTTATGGGTTCTCTTTTCTGGGGCCCCAATCACTGACATACCTGTTTGGTGTGTATGTTCACATCCCATTTTTGGGTTCACACAGTTTCTCCAGGAACATGCACTATGTACTAGCTAGGAGATTGTCTACAGTTAGCATGTGTATGGCTGGAACACCTTGCAGGGTGCAGCAGGTGGAGACTGACTGTGCCCTCTACTGGTGAATGTTAGATAGTGGTGGGGGGCACCTGAGCTTCTCCAGTGTTCTGCTTGTCTGCCATTTACTTATGTGATGCGTACAGATCTGCATTAACTGCCCCATGGGGTGCCTATCCCGCAGTAGGACTGGGGTTGATGGTTCTCTCTACTACCACCATTGCAGAGATGTACAATATTGATCTGTTGGTGGGAGATCCTGTCCCCCCACCCTGAGCCTCAGAAGGTGGGTTGGGTGGTTCTACATAATCCACTTTTGGGTCCAAACATCCCCCCTTCACCTATAACATGTGACCATAGCACCCACAAAGGATATGCACTATTCTGGGTGCACCATAGTCCACAAGGGCTAGATGTGACTGGGAAATACAGATGGACACAGGTGTATCCTAGGTGCATCTGCAAGGACTATCTATCACACACTAGCACTGATGGGGACCTGCAGCATAGCCTATCTCAGCCCAGCCAGGTGCTGCGGACCTGGTGCTGGGTGCCCCACCTCACCCTCAGGGTGAGCATAGGACCCGCACAATGTCACGGTCTGTAGCTACTCTGTGCCAGTGACACACATGGTCAGTTCTCCCTACTAGGCCTAGGTGCTGTAGGGGTGCATACCCCATTATGTGATCAGCTGTAGACTGCTGATCTGCATGTGCAGTGCATTATGGGTACGGGTGGGTTTACTCTATCCTGGTAACCACAGAAGACAGTTTGTGTGGTGACCTGCAGTCTTTCTGTAGCCAGTTAGCAGTGTGGTAGGAGATGTAGCCTACTGGTTACTTCAATGTTTGTGGAGCAGAGGTCATGGGTTCAATCCTGTAGTGGTGTAGCCTAAAAAGGCTGTCTGAAGCATTTTCTTTTAATTTAAATCAGTGCTGCCAACAGAAACACCCTCATAGTGCTGTAGCCTAAGGTGCCCTATAGGGCACATTATAGGGTACCTTGGCAGACAGGGCACTTTATAATGTGACCTATGGGGCGCCTTAGGTTACAGCACTGTGAGGGTGGTTCAAACCCATGACCTCTGCCTCCACAGTCATTGCAGTAACCAGTGGGCTACATCGTTATAGCTTCTAACACTGTGCTGGCATGTACTTAGGGTTAACGTGCCACAGCGCCCACTATCGCACGATAGATATTCTTGCTACCTTAGGACTGGAATGCCCACTCCTTATATGGCATTCTTCACATTATCGCTGCAACTAGCACCTCTAACATTAGGACGGTTTAGTAAACATACCCCTATGTTTCAGGATTAAATAAATCCTGTGGGCAGTACACCTTTAAAACAGCTCGGGGTAGATTCTAACCCGTGTTTAGCAGGGATATACATCTGGGGCAGATGTATCTGTCCTGCTAAATGTCCTGGCTCTATTCCAGTGAATGAGCTCCCTGCACATACTGCAGAGATGTGTGGGGAGCTCTGTACCCGGGCGGGAGGAGATGGGCTGAGGGAGGAGCACTTCCATTCAGAGATACTCTGGCACACCTTTCTCCATCAGAAATCTTCTTCCCAAAAAATCTCCAGCTAAAGTTCCTGCATGTGGATTCTATCCTCTCTGCAAAGTTGTTCTTACACCCAGCTCTGTCTGAAAACAGTCCCCTACTACCTTCATTTCAATTCACACAGTATACTTCCAGTGCTTTAAAGTCCCTAGCAGACCTTTGCACACAAAACAGTAATTTTACAGATAATTTTCTTTAAAGTTTGCTTAGTATCTGTTTTATTTACTTAACTGGGTCATGCTTTTTATCTCCTTATCTCCTGTGTGCTCTCCTCCTGCTTGCCCCAGGCTCAGCTGCTTCCTGCATCAGCCCTGCTTTGTGCATTAACTCCTTCAATATGATATTGAAATTGTAGTCCGATTCCCTATACATTCATACATACGTATTCCTTCAGAATCAGTAAAGATCTGTTTATTTGGCATGTCTCCTTTTTTGATACTTCATTTGAACTAGCCATCCTTTCAGTTCAAATGCTTATTTCCTTATCTGAGACTTTACTGACCCTTTTCATTTATTTTTAATGTGGTTTTCAGCAGGTACTTTTAACATTTTTTTCTCTGCCATTACAAAGTGTTTCTAGTTGTTCCTGGCACACCCTCAGGAGTTTCTTACAGAAGTGGCCCAGGTGGCCCTCAAATGAAAAGTCTTACTCTGGGTTGCTTTCCTGTTGGGTGAGAATAACCCACTTCTGTGTACTCTGAAAGACTTTGTAATTGCCATGGCCATCAGACGTGGGCTGCCCTCACTTACTCCAAAGATTCCTGTGTCTTCTAGCCATGTTTCAAAGCCTCTTGCTTCCAAGACTCCAGCTCTTGGTATTCTAGTCCAGGTTACACCTATGTTTGCTTCTGTGTTCCTGATCTGTTCCAGAGAACTCAGATCCAGAGACTCCATTTTCCATGGGTTGTTCCTATTTCATCTCTCGTGCTATTTTGAGTTGCTTCTCTAAGCTGGATTTCTCATCTTTTACTCACTTGCCTTCTGTTGCATCTCTGCTTGCAAACACTCTTGGGTAATTGAGCTTCTAATCCCAAAACATCCTTAGCTAAGTTCCAACATGCAACATGCTGGTTCTTTCTGACAGCCCTCTCTGGATTTTCTCATTCTCTGTGAATTTAACCCAGAGTTTATTTTTTTGGTGCTTGTATACCACAGATCTTATGTATCTTCTGTTGTTCATAAATAACATTTATCATAATAATTTCAAACATAAAAAGATACAATTAACCTAAACATACGAATAAGAACAAATCATATACGATTCCCAACATAAAATTTACCATCTAAAAATAATAAAAAAAAGCAATCTTGTCATAAAATCATATCGAAAACTCCTCAACCTAAAATAGAATCCTAATCACTCACAAATGCCCTCAGTGGAAAAATCACTCATAAAATAAAAAGTTTGTACTCTTTTTAGAAAATCTAAATAATTTTGTAGGAGCCTCAGATCTGGAGGGAATTTGTTCCAGGCAAATGGACTAGCAATGGAAAAAAGCCAATTTAAAATCCAAACTCCATAAGATGATGGAAAAAAGGGACATTAAAGCTGCCCACTTCCCTGTGACCACAACCTCTGTGAAGGGGAATAAATTTCCCAAGGGACTGGCATAGGTAAATCTGTCTCTAATTTCAACATCTTAAAAATCAACATCATCAGCCTAAAGGGATATGAAATTCTAATGGCAAAACATGAAAAGACGACAAATGAGGGGAGATATGGTCATTCAACTTTGCTCCTGTCAACAACCAGGCTGAAGCTTTTTGAACTCTTTATAATGGTTTTAATAACACTTCTGGAAGGCTGAATAAAATAGTACTGCAGTACTCCAATGGTGAGAGAACTGCGCACTATATCGCGGTTCTAAAGTCTCTATATTCCAAAGAGTACTTCAATCCTTGTGCTAAGCACAGTGTGTAAAAAGATCTTCTGATAAGTTCTCTGATGTAGGGGTGAAATGACAATTGAGAGTTTGTTGTACTATAGTAACCACATGCGTTCCAGTAGGAACAGAATCTGGCAACTGGGAGACAGAATTATGATGGAGAAGTAATGTTTCAGTCTTTGAAAAATTCAACTCCAGGTCTTGCACGTGTAACCAAAGTGCCACCTGTTGGATATCTTGAGTTAAGACCAAAGCAGCATCAACATTCTTGGAAAAAGAAAGAAAAATCATAATGCCATCTGCATATGAGTTGTATTCAGTCATTAAAAAATATAATAAATCACAATCACAAACTAGCTTCTGCTTTCTCCCATTCCTGGTCAGCATCTTTCTTGTCCTCCAAGAGTTCTTCAGCCTTGTTGGTAGTTCACCACATTCACTTTCCAGGGCTCTCTTGGCCTTTTCTAAACTACCTATAAACCTTTGGCCTGTTTCTCTTGCTCAGATAATTAATCTACAGCCAGCACTTCTCTCATCTCTTGGACCTATGCTTCATGAACCTTCACTTCTTCCTCCAGTGTTCTCTTTATATGGGTCACCTTCTTCTCACACTTCTCTCTAAGCTTCTGTTCAACACTAACTCTTTCACGATTCAGTGTCTTACCTCTGTTGTGCCAGGTCTTAGTCTGCTCCATTTCTAAAGTTTTGTCATCTGCTAAACTTTCTGCTACTTCTCATCAGAGGTCCATCATCCTTGAAGAGCCTCCTGCAGGACTGTAGCAAGGGCTATGGGAGCAGTGCAGCTGCACAGAGCACCAGCATGGAAGTAGCATCTTAAGCCATTATTGGGCTTCCAAGAAGCCCAACAATAGTAGGTTCCTGTACATGGCTGGGTAGGGATGGGGGGCTCCAGATTTGGAAATCACACAGGGCACATTTCCAGCTTGATATGGTCCTGATCTCTTGAGGGTTGGGTTGGCTCCATCGGTATAATCCAAGCACACAAAATATACCCAATCAAGAGTGAAGCTCATATAAACACTACTCAAAAATAATGTTTGCACTCATTTCCAACAATATGGAGTTCAATAAGGAGGTTATTCCAGAACATGAATAAGGAGTTTGTATGTGCAACGGAGATGTATCTGCTGAAAACATCCCAGCCATATTCTGAAACACTGCTGCCATGCACTTACATGGCGCTAGCATGGGGATCTCAGAAGGGGCAGAACGTGGCATGGTCAGCCACGGAGACATGTATAGCGTATTCCAGAAAGGTCCATGTACATTCTGTGATATCCCTGCAGATGTCCCTGTAATTCCTGCTGCAACATGGAATAAGGGCAGGACTTAGAAAATATTCTGCTGTGCTCTTCAGTATGTGCTGAACTGGTGTGACTGCAGTCTGGTAAAACATAAGATGCAGTTATAAAGAACAGAAAGCAGAGGTGAGGGAAGGTTATAAGTTAAAGAAACATTTAAAAAAACTCCCTTACAGAAAAATTAAGAAGAACAATAATGTTTATTCCAGCTATGCTGAAATGTGCTGTTTGTGCTAAAAGAGCTAAACCAGGGGACACTCACTAATCATGAGTTCTGAAAACTGGGATTGTTGATGTAAGAATAGTATGTGAGTGAGTCTGGAAACAACTCATGTTGGAGTGAGAAAGGGAGATCATATGTGTAATCCTGGGATGCCATGCCATTATGGTATAGCAGCTGTTACTATAGGTTCAGTTTGGCAGAATTATGTCTGTTGTGACTGCAAGTGAGAGTGTATGGTTTGGGGGTAGCACAGGAGGATCTGGTGTGCTGATCTGAAATTCAGGGCGGCCATGAATGGCTGGCTGGCACCTAGACCATATGGATGACCTCAGTGTGGTGTCAGTGTGATAGGGCAGCCATACATAAACTATGCCAGGCACTGGGAGATATGACTGATGTTGTGACAATACCACCGAGATTGTGCCATGAGGCCTTTATCCTTCCCCAATCCAGGATCTATGCAAGCTGCAAGAGTGGTGATATATCTGGAAGCTGGCTACCCAGGTATGATGGCACAGGGATCCCCCCTCCCATATCCACACAGGCCTGACCAGGAGAGCATTGCCATATAGCAGACTGTGGGAAGGCAGACAGGGTTGACCCACAGATAAAGGATATATATAGACTGACATATGCCACGATAGTACAGGTGTAGCTGCTGTGAGAAATGCCAGTACCAGATATGTGGGAATCAGATGACATAGCCAGAAGGCCATACTACTACTACAAATAATTTGTATAGCGCTATGAGGCATGCACAGTGCTGCACAGAGACACGTAAAAGATGGTCCCTGCTCAGCAGAGCTTATAATCTAGTCAAGACAGACAACACAGCAGCTGCAGACAGGATAACATCTAGGAGGAATGGCAAGGAAACACAAGGGAGATTAGGTGGATCAGATGCTAAAGTGGCAATGGAGAGGTGAGCATTCAGCCTGGATTTGAGAAGGGCCAGAGAAGAAACCTGATGTATAGACTCAGATCAGGGGTGGCTGAAGGCAATCTGCTGCCTGTGATGAGGGGTGAGATGGGGGCGAGGCTTTCTCAAAACTCCAGTCAGGTACTGAGCCAAACCAAAAAGCTGATTAGATTATATGAAGGAAATGCAAGACTTTGCACACCAAGAAACTAAAAGAAAGAATGAGAACCACAGCACAGTTTATAAAATTAAATTATAACTCATTTTTATTTTGTTGCTATAAACTATGTTATGGCTCTTGCATTTTCTTTTTGAGCATATATTTTACATCCACAGAACCCCCTTCCTCAACAGTGGGTGCAGAGCAGAAGCAGGACATTTAACCACAGAATTCAATATCTTAAAAAAATAAACTTTATCCAGTACCAGGCATATTGTGAATTAATACAAAATCCTAAACAAAGTTACTTAGTATCTATAGAGCAAATCTACCATACCATACTGAAGCAGGAACCCTGTCACCCACACCCTCGGAAGGAACACACAGACAGACTAGAATGCAAACAGAATCTTTTATTGTGTACACAGACTCAGATAGACAGAGCCGGCACCCTAGACAAAAGATCTGAGCCCCTAAATGACGTCCCACACAGTCTTATATACAGTACATTCTCAAACCCCCTTGCTACCTTCCCATTCGCCCCAGGTATCTCTTCTTCACCAATCAGTGGCCCCTGAAGGGGGGGGGGGACAGTGGGCTCTCATAAAGCATTCCCGAGTGACCTGTTTAGACTGGTATGCTCTGGTCTACTGGTTTTCTGGGAGAAAGGGTCTCGCTTCAGCCCAAGCGGGGGAGAGGGGGGCTTTCTCTCACAGCTGCCTTTCCGGCTGCCTCACTCCCCCCTTTTTCGAGTATGACCTCAACTGCTAGGAGCGGTAGAGGGCAGTATTACTAGGGGCAAGCTGCAGAGGGGTATATGGGGTTAGGGCCATGACAGAGGCAGCCGCCTTGCGTTCCACCAAGGCGTCGAGGGTGGAGGTGATAAAGCGGTGGAGGATAGGGATACAGCATGGTATGAGAGCATATAGCAGGAAAAGAAAGAAGACTCCTATAACCAGGGTCTTAAGGCCCCCCAGCCAACCAAACAACTTCCCGAATCATCCCGTTCCCAGTCCCATGGAGAGGTCTGTGATAGGTTTTGCTAAATTACGTAGGTCTTGGATAGAGCGTTCGATGGACACGCTTTCGTCAGTGAGGTTAAAACAACACATACCCTCGAACTCTTCACAGCCATGGTTAAGGCGTAAGAGTAGGAAATCAATGGTCATCCTATTCTGCAGTATCGCCGTGCGTAAGCAGGACATTTCATGATTCATGGTGGCCAGTATGGTTGAGGTCAGATTAAGGGATTTAGCTAGAGAACAAGCAAGTCGGCTTATCTCCATTGAGTTGTGTAGGGCTAACTCAGGTGTTGCAATAATTGATAGCGACAGCCCAAGGGCCGTCTCATCACTGTAGGGTTCTACATTTGAGTTACAGGTCGAGGGCATGGGGATAGAGCAGGGAGGTCTGGGGTGGACTTTAGTTACTTTGGGCGTGTGGAGGAAAGCAGCGGTCGTTAGCCTGCCGAGGGTGCATGGGCCACCGGTGGCATTCATGGGAACATAGGTATAAGTCATCTTCCCACATATCAAAAACCAGCCTAAGGGTAGATACACTTCTGAGAATACATAAGATGCAGAGTTGCATGACAATTCAGTATTAGACACATTAAACCCTCCTGTCTTGGTATTTACAAAACTAAAACAAACAATAGCATTAAGGGTGGAGACTACCTGCAGGGAGAAAGGAACTCGGTTAAAAGCTGAGGTAGGCTGGGTGGCTCCAATACTATAGAGGAGAGTAGAAAATGACATGTCAGGTTGTTTACAGTCCAGACTAGTAAATATGGTAAAACTCAGCAGTTCACAGAAACTGGAGGGTACAGCAATGAGACAGGTTGATAGAAACCCCCCAGTTTGTAGAGAGTTACGTATGCAAAAGTCTGTCATGTTTAAGGCAGTTTGGGCAAGTAATATTGCTGTGTTAGTAGTCCCCGTGCTCGGCTGGAAACAGGCCCACATCAAGGATAGCAATAAAAATATGGCACTTCTATGCATTCTGGGGTGGTTTCGTCTCTTAAGCAGTCCAGATGCGTTAGCCGTCACTAGGCAGAAGTATCTCTTTTTAGTGTCAAACGCAGAGGCAGGTTTGGAACCGTGACAGAAGTCCAGGCTGGAACGGGTTCTGGCGCTGCGGCCTTGACACGGGTGTGATGAATCCACGGAGCAATCTCAGCCACCTTGATAGCTGTCGGGGTAGCCAGCAGAACGGTATACGGGCCTCACCACTGGGGGGTCAGCGGGTCCCTCTTCCACTCCTTGACCCACACTCGCGAACCAGGTTGATGTATATGGAGTGGTTCCGTCAGGTTGATGGGGAGCCGCTCCTGAATCCACTGGTGCAATTCCTGCAAAACAGAACTGAGAGCCAACAGTTCCTGTCGGGTTATTTCTGAACCTATCTGAATCAAGTTTCCATGGACGCCCTGTATGAGGGGTGCAGGGTGGCCATACACAGCTTCAAAGGGGGAAACACCAATACCCTTTTGTGGGGCTGAGCATATACGAAGCAGGGTTATGGGGAGCAATTGGGGCCACTTCAAGACGGTTTCCTGACACAGTTTAGCTAAATGGATTTTAATGGTACGGTTCATACGTTCCACCTTCCCTGAACTCTGCAGACAGTAAGCTGTATGTAGCTTCCAATCAATCTACAAGGCTTTGGCTACCTGTTGTACTATCTGGGCCACAAATGCAGGTCCGTTATCTGATCCCATTACTACTGGGAGCCCAAAATGGGGGATGATTTCATGCAGTAGCACTTTTGTCACTTCTCTGGCTTTTTCTGTACGGACTGGGAAGGCCTCCACCCACCCCGTGAATGTACAAACCAGAACTAACAGATATCGGTATCCATTTGCTCGGGGCATTTCTGTAAAATCAACTTGGATATTTCTCATGGGGGTGACCCCATAGGACTGCACTCCTGGGGGTTGGCAAGGACCCTGACGAACATTGTTCTTAGCACACATGGTACATTGCCTAACAGTTGTGGCTGCCAGGGAAGAAAAGCAGGAAATAAAGAAATATGGGCGGAGGGGGGCGGAGCCTGATGTCCAGCGGGTAAGACGCTTCGCGCTGAAGCTCCCGAGAGGCCTACTTAGAATCCTGACTTAATACCTATACAAACTTACTATTTCGCTCCGGGCTGACCGGGGTACCTCGGGGGGGATGGCGGCCCATAAACCAGCGCGCTTGGACTTCGGGTCTCCTTCTTCTTCTCACGGAAAACGCTCCAAAACAGAGGTGTCCTCCCCACAGAAGATGGTTCCATTTCGTGAAAACCCCGAAATGCACCTGGAGATTTTTGGAGGAACTACGCGGCGTGAAGGAATTGGTGCAGTCCAATGGAGAAGCGCTTAGAGCCCTGCGAGAAGACTTTGGAGTGCTCCAGGACCGACTTGAAAGTCTCTCATTACGGCAGGACAATATGGCGGGGGTCCTCGACTCGCACGCGGTGCGCTTGGGCGCACTGGACAAGGCTGAGCGCCAGATACAGAATCTTCAAAAAGAGTTAGAAGATAGCAATAATCGAGCCCGTCGCAACAATGTGAGGCTCATTGGAATACCGGAGGGGGTGGAAGCGGGAGATATAAGAGAATTCCTGCTCAAAACTCTTCCTTCCTTGCTGAAGATCACCTTTCATAAAGAATTGGAAATCGATCGTGCACACCGTGTTCCTACCCACATGGCGCTCAACCGAACGACCCCCCGGCCTATTATCTTTCGCTTGCTACGATATCAGCAAGTGGAACAAATTTTAAATGCTGCCCGGGCGAACCATCATTTGGAATTTGAAGGTCACAAAGTCTCCTTCTTCCCTGATTTGGCAAAGCCTACCGTTGACCGACGGAAGAAACTCCTTGCTTTTCGCCCTCGACTTCAACAGCTACAGGCTCGCTTTGGCCTGTTGTATCCCGCGAAGCTCCGAGTGACTCTCCACAACCAAACCAGGACATTCGAAGATCCTGATCTACTATCAACATTTTTAGACTCCAAAGAAGCAGAGCAGATGCGCTAATCCAACGACGTGGACTTTTATTTGCCGGCTCTGTCCGCCATTTTGAAGGGCCCGATGCGGCGGTCATAGTCAAGCACAGGGACTACCTGGACTTTCTTTCTTTCTTTCTATGACTTTCGTTTTGTGGTCTCCTATCCCTCCATGATGTGTGCCTCGGTCGGATTCGGAGCACGCACAGTCCTACAGGTTATGTGTTTTTTCAATTTTGGCCTTCTCTGGGGCTTCTCCCCGCAGACACATGGTCGCCAGTAATTTTTGGTGTTCTGCTTCTTCTCTACCGCGCTGCGGTTTTCTTTTTTAATGTGGGGCGCTTCATTGTATTATCTAAGCTTATTTTCTTTTATGCCATATGTACAGCCAGATACAGTCAATATGAGGGACATTGTGAAATTAGGTGCGCTATCATGCTCAGAATTTTTAACTTGTCTGAATGGCTTTATGTAAAATCTTATCACTCAATGTAAAGGGCATTAATAGTCCAATCAAAAGAAAGAAAATCCTTAGCTATCTTAGCCATGAGCATGCTGATTTAGCGTTTCTTCAGGAAACGCACTTAAACTCTGCTGAAACACTGAAACTCAATGTTAAGCCTTATATGGTGGCTGCCTATTCTCCCGCCGTTTCCAAACGGTGCGGGGTAGCCATTCTGGTTAAGAAATCTTTGCAAGCTACTGTAATTGATACTAGCGCTGACAAGGAGGGTAGATGGGCCCGAGTACATCTTAAGGTTGGAGAT
Source organism: Ichthyophis bannanicus (assembly GCA_033557465.1). Taxonomy (NCBI): domain Eukaryota; kingdom Metazoa; phylum Chordata; class Amphibia; order Gymnophiona; family Ichthyophiidae; genus Ichthyophis; species Ichthyophis bannanicus. The sequence continues at coordinate 572,222,853 of CM066033.1, forward strand.
AGTGAATTTACATGTATTTGCATTTATGCCCCGAATGTGGACAACCCTGCTTACTATGCAAGTATTGCGCAGTTGGCACAGGCCTCTGCCAATACTCCATTAATACTTGGTGGTGACTTTAATCAAGTGTTAGACCCTCTGATAGATAGACAGCCGCCTAGAACGAGTAGTCCACCCAAGAGTCTTGCTACCCTTACAGCTCTGATGCAAGATCTTGCGCTGGTAGATATATGGAGGCTGCTTCACCCCTCCGACTTAGAGTTCACTTTCTTTTCTGCCCCCCATCACTCCCAATCTAGAATAGATTTCTTTCTCATTTCCAAAGCACTGATTTCTCAAGTAGACACGACTAGGACTCATCCTCTCCATATTTCAGATCATGCTGCCATATCTTTATCATTACGTGTCACTGCGCGGGACGATTCTCCCCGAGCTTGGTTTTTTGATAGATCCCTACTGGGTCAAAAAGATTTTCAGGTTGATATAAAGGCTGCTATCCAAGATTATTTTCATTTTAACTCACCCCATGACACAGCGGGCTGGGCTTGGTGGGAGGGTTTTAAAGCATCTATCCGTGCCACTATAACCAGCTATCAAATTCGGCAGGGGAAACAAAGAAAGCAGCATTTACTGATTCTAGAGCAGCAGATACAAGCTGGGGAGCGTCTCCTCACGTCCCGTACTGACCCATGTATTTTACTCCGTTTGCAACGCTTGCGTTTTCAATACAATCAGCTTTTGTATACTGCTGCTGTTAAAAATATTGAATCACAACAAGGGCTATATTATCGGGAAAATAATCGTGCTGGCAAATTATTAGCAAATGCCCTCAAAGGTCGAAAAGAAGCCAAGCGTGTTACCGCCCTCCGTAATCCGTCGGGGGGGGGCTTGGTCACTAAAGATACCGAAATCTTAGAACTCTTTCGTGATTTTTATACTCGGCTTTATCAATCTGAATGTGATTTTGAGCCAGATGTATTTGAACGCTTACTTTCAGGGGTACAAAGACCGACCCTATCTGATGAAGATAGAGTGGCCTTGGACACACCATTTACTGTCTCAGAAATTCATTCTGCTATCAAGAAATGTGCCTCAGGTCGAGCCGCAGGCCCAGACGGTCTCCCTGCTGAATTCTACAAAACCTTTCACGCTGACTTAGCTCCAGTTTTGAAAATTTATTTTTTCTGCTCTGGCCGAGGAGGGTTCTCCTTCTGGGTCCTTTTCAGTGGCAAATGTAGTAGTTTTTGAGAAAGAGGGGAGAGACCCGCAACTAACAGCTAATTATCGTCCAATTTCCCTCCTAAACGCGGACTATAAAATCTTTGCCACCATTCTCTCTACCCGGCTCTCGGATAGGATGCCTACCTTAATACACCCAGATCAATGCGGTTTCATTCCTGGTAGATCAACTGCTGACAATGCTCGGACTCTATGCCATGTACTGACTACCGCAGTTAATCTTGATCGCCCATTTGTTGGCCTCTCACTTGATGCTGAGAAGGCCTTTGATCGCTTAGAGTGGCCCTTCCTGTTTGCAGTCCTCCGCTGGTACGGATTCGGGAAGGTTTTCTCCGTTGTCTTCGCACCATGTACGCACAGCCTACAGCCAGTATATGTGCCAATGCTTTAAAGTCTCAGCCTTTTCCCCTTCAACGCGGCACTCGCCAGGGATGCCCACTGTCTCCACTTCTCTTCGATCTTGCACTCGAGCCCTTGGCTTTACTAATCCGGCAATCGGAGGAGATTCATGGAGTCCCCTTCACCCATAGGGAAATCAAAATTTCAGCATATGCTGATGATCTTATGCTTTTTGTCTCTATAGACTCAGTACCGGCTGTCCTAGAGCAAATTGGTAAATACTCACAACTGTCCGGTTATAAGATAAATTGGACCAAGTCGGTAGCCTTTCCATTAAATCCTTTGCTTCATCAGGCAGATATGCAACCCTTCCCCTTTTTATGGCAACCTCGCATGGTCAAATACCTTGGGGTTCACTATTGTTCTCCTTTGGAAGACACTATCTCCTTCAATGCCAAAGACTTAACCTCTAAAGTCCGGGCGCTTACTCACCGCTGGACTCCTTTAACACTTACCTGGTGGGGTCGATTAGAAACCATAAAAATGATGATTGTTCCGAAAGTGAATTATATCTTAGAAATGTTGCCCTGTCTCTTCCCTCGACGTATATATAAAGATATAGAGGGCCTTCTGACTAGATACCTGTGGCAAAACAAGACACCTAGGATAGCGAAACATAAGCTGCAAGCAGATAAGGAAAATGGGGGTGTCAGATTCCCTGATTTCCTGAAGTATCATCAATCTTTTCTTCTCAAACAAGGCGCTCGTTGGCTGGAAGATCCAGTACCGAGTAGACCTGTGTGGCTAGACATAGAAGAGGACCTTTGCAAACCGATTCCTCTTACTTTTCTCCCTGGTATGACTCTCCCATCAGACTCCCACTTTCCACCAATGCTTTTAGACACCTTAGGTGCCTTTAATAATCTCATGCAATCTTTAGACTCCCGACTCTGTCCGATAGACAAGCTCCCACTTTGGTACAACACTCGATTTCGAATACAAAATAAACCGATGGCGTGGAGCCCCTGGTACACTAGGGGCATTTGGATTCCTAGTCAGTTGTTCCATGAAGGTCGCTGGAAAACTTTTAGTGAATTGCAAATTGAATTTGGTCTCCCAGCGAAACACTACTTTCAGTTGGTGCAACTTCAGCATTGCCTTCGGAGTGCTAAGGTGCTCCCGCCATCAGCCTCCCCTACACAAGGTTGGTTGGAGACTATCCGATCTATCGGTAGTTCACCGGGTGTAGCATCCAATTTTTACAAAACCTTATGTACTGCTATAACTAGGGATACCCCTATAGCGCAGAAAGCATGGGAGAGAGAATTGCATGTGACTTTGACCCCGGAGCAATGGAGCCTTGTCTGGAGTAGAGTGACACGGGTCTCCCGATCCGCCTCACTCACTCAGACACTCTTCTTTCTGGCCCACCGGTGTTTTTACACTCCTGACAGATTAGCCAAATGGAACACTACTCAGGGCAATAGTTGTTGGACATGTCATGCGGCCATTGGTTCACTACCTCATGTTATGTATGAATGTCCCGCACTACAGTATTACTGGAGTCGGGTCTGGGGTCGTATCCAGTCTATTTTGCACTTTCAAGAGCCCCTTACTTGGAGGATAGTGGGACTCTTCGCTCAGCTGCGGGGATCCCCTCTCTTCCAAAAAAGGCTTACTTCCTTTTGGACTTTATGCTTGGCATTGCTATTTCCCTAATTACGAAATACTGGAAAAATAGCTCCCAGCTGAGCCCCAATGAATGGTGGAATCATGTCTGTCTTTACAGTAAATATGAACAAGTACCTCGTATGTTTGCTTCCCCCATTCAGACTCCTCATCATCGGTCTAAATGGAAGATGCTCAATGACTATGTACATTCTGCTCAATGCTCTCATCTGACTGTCTAAATTTGTATATATCTCTGTCCCATGATTATTCTGTATCGCAGATACTCTTTTGATTGTTTTGATGTATAATCACTGTTGTTTGGAAGCGCTCACATACTGACATAATCAGCTAGAGAAGAAGCGTGGGGGTGGGGGGTAATTGGGTTTACTTTTCTTTATTGTATAATTGTTTTGTCTCCTTTGGTGTGTTGTTTCTTTTGTTTGTTGCAAAATGAAAATAAAAGTTTAAAAAAAAAAAGAAATATGGGCGGAGAGTAGTTTCCATGGCTGTCTTGCCAAAGTGAGTAGTCTGATGGAAAGATGACAGGAAAGCTGGGGCAAAGCTGTCTGGGATGACTATCACTGGGGCTGTCCCCTTTCCAGATAATCTTATCCAACCATCAGAGTGTAATACCCTACCCTCCTCCTGACAGAAGAAATCCATTTCCCATGTAGTGTATCTTTTGGCCCATTGGCTTAACGGGACTGGGAACAGGGGGGCTTGCAAATCTTCGGAGCTCTCAGAGTAGGGCTGAGACAAAGAGGCAATCGCAACCCACCGGGCTTCTGCATCAGCCCGTCTATTGCCCTTGGCTATCCCGTCGTTCCCCTTTTGATGGCCCATACAGTGCATGACTGCTACAGCTTTGGGATACCAGACTGCTTCTAACAGGGCCACTACTTGGGGACCATTCTTAATTTCGGACCCAGCTGCAGTGATCAACCCCCTTTCTTTGTATAGAGCACCATGGGCATGGAGAGTGGCAAAAGCATATCGGAAATCTGTGTATATGTTTACATGAAGGTTTGTCCCAAGGGTTAGAGCACGGGTGAGGGCAATGAGTTCTGCCTTCTGTGCGGAAGTGCCCGAGGACAGTGGCTGAGCTTCAACCATTACTTCCATCGTCACCACCGCGTACCCCGCACACCTGCGTCCTTCCACTACCAGACTGCTTCCATTCACAAAGTAGATCTCATCCGGGTTGTTTAGTGGTACGTCTGTCAGATCAGGGCAACTGGAAAAGATTGTGTCCATTACTTCCAGGCAGTCGTGATCAGGTGGTCCTGGGCCGATAGGCAGGAACGTGGCAGGATTTAAGGCTTGACTGGTGGTTATCCGCACTCTGGGGTTTCCCCATAACATACTCTGGTATTTTAACATTCGGGAGCTGGTAAACCAGTGGCTTCCTTTATGTTCCAGTAAAGTTTGAACAGAATGTGGGACGGTGACTTGGCCCATGGAAAGTTTATCCGACTCTTCCACCAATAGGGCTGTTGCTGCTATCGCTCTTAAACAGGGTGGCCATCCCTTGGCCACTGGATCCAGCTGTTTAGACAGGTAGGTGACCGGGCGTGGCCAGGATCCCAGCTGTTGAGTCAAGACCCCTAGAGCTGTGCCCGCTGCTTCATGCACATAAAGAGTGAAGGGCTTAGTGACATCCGGAAGGCCCAAGGCTGGTGACGATAGCAACGCCCTCTTTAACTGTTCGAAGGCCCCCCGTTGGTCTGGTCCCCATTCAAGGGGACTCGTCTCTGGGCCTTTCGTAGATTCATAGAGGGGCTTTGCAATCCTGGCAAAGTTGGGAATCCAGATGCGACAGTATCCTGCAGCCCCGAGGAAAGCGCGTACCTGCTTGCGAGATGTTGGCTCAGGGATCCAGCATACCGCCTCCTTCCGCTCTTTCCCCAACTGCCGACTTCCTTTAGACAGGTGGAATCCCAGGTACTTCACTTCCAACTGGCATAATTAAGCCTTCTTCTTCGAGGCACGGTAGCCCGCATTATACAACAACTGTAGCAGCTCTGTGGTTGCCAGAGACATTCAGTCTCAGAGTCAGCAGCAACCAACAGATTGTCAACGTACTGCAGGAGGGCTCGTCTCCCAGGCACTCCCGGGGGGTAACCAGCAAGATCCTGGGCCAGAGAGGTACTGAAGATAGTGGGGGAGTTCTTGAACCCCTATGGTAAGCGAGTCCAGGTTACTGGGGTCTTACTGCCAGTGGCAGGGTCCTCTCTCTCAAAGGCTCTGCTGTGTACTCCATGCAGCACATTGACCAACCATTTCACATTCTCAAAATCAAATCTATTTTTCATAAAGCCTGTTTGGTCTGGGTGGATAAGATTCAGCAGCTTTATTTCTAAACTACCAGAGAGGATTTTCATGAAAATCTTGTAGTCAAGATTTAGCAGGGAACTGGATCTATAGTTGCTGCACTGCAAATGGTCTTTTCTGTCTTTGAGGATCACTGTGATAGAGACTTGGTAGAATGAAGGCAGCAGTTCTTTCTGGATCCGAATGTCATTAAAGACTCGGACCAGTACTTGGAGAAAAAAGGTTCTGGCAGAGCTTTGTACGGTTTGGCCGGTAGCATAACTGGGACAGGGGCCTTGGCCACTTTTAGACTGTGGATGTCAGAGTGCACTTCCTCTAACGTGAAGGGACGTTCACCCAGTCTTTGATCTCATCTTCCCTGGACACCAACCAGGACAAGTATAAATTCCTATAAAACTTGGCGAACACCTCAGCCATATCTGAAGAACTGTATAGCATGTTACCATGAGAGGAATTTAGGGCAGGAATCTTATGATCCTCGGTGTTACTCTGGACAACAAACTAAACCTCAAGCCACACATACACAAGACAATTCAAAAAGTCTACTACAAGATGCGAATCATCAGGAGACTGAAACCACTCCTCGCCCTGGAACACTTTCGTACCGTCTGTCAAGCACTGATAACCCCACTACTGGACTTCTGCAATCCGATATACCTTGGACTACCGAAACAAGCCCTCAAACCTCTCCAGCTAGCACAAAACACTGCAGCATGAATAATATCTGGTACTGCAAGACAGGAGCACATCACACCTACCTTAAAGGACTTACACTGGCTCCCAATCGGTGCACGCATCAGATACAAAACTATCATAAACCTATTCAAGATAAATCAGCACACATCAGCCAACAGCCTGCACACCCTCATACAACCGGACAATAGCACACATCCTAGAAGAAAACAAACACACAACCGAGTCAGCACCCCAAGTGAATTCAAACACACACGCAAGGACACAACCGACAGAGCACTCTCCATGGCTGCTCCAACAATATGGAACAAGCTACCGGACGATTTGAGGGCAACTACAGACCTCAAGGACTTTAGAAAACAGCTAAAAACCATGCTGTTCATAGAACACTATGGACAGATCACATAACCTCAGAGAATGTATAACAGCACATGATACCGCCTAAACACTGTATGTATAGAAAATGTTTTTGCATCACTGTATATAGTCCATCTTGTACATAGCTCAAACCACTCTAGCGCACAACACAACACACATTGTACATAGCTCAAACCAATCTAGCACACAATACAACACACACTCAACTAAATTTCTCCCTCACTGCATGCTTAACTCTCTCACTTTACCCGATTGTTTGCTGTGATACCACCTTGATTAATAAGATAAGGCGGTTTAGAAATACTGTTAAATAAATAATCCATCCTCTGTCGTTTCTGTTGCCAAAGAAGAAGTCAGCCCTCCTTGTTTCCATGTTCATACAAATGTCTTTGTGTGCGAAGCATGGATGAGGCTATAAACTCTGTTTCCAACTGATCCAATTCACTCCTTTTGCAAGTCAGCTGCTGAAAGGTCTTAGCCCCACAACATTTGCAGTGTAGTCTTCTGATGCCCTCGATGGCCCTCTGAAGTGTCTCTCACTTCAGATTCTCCTTATTTTTTAACCCACAGGAAAGGGACATTAGTTGCCCATGAAGAACTGCCTTAGCTGCTTCCCAAAGCATGAAAACTCAAATCTCATCTACATCATTGAAAGAGAGATATTCATGCCACCCCTTTTCCACCACAAGGAGGAATTCCTTGTTTTTTAAGAGCCCTCTGTGTAGGGACTAGGTGTGAGGGGGTACCTCCATCCCATTTTCATGCAGTTCTAGAAATATTATTGTATGGCCTGGAGTTCCCATGGTCCCTATGGATGAAGTGAGAAATATTGATGAGAGACTTCGGGAGATAAGCCATGGTCATTTCTGGAATGACTCTAATGCACAGAAGAGAAGTGGGTATAATCTCTTTCTCCACTGTGTGCCATTCTTCATGCATCAAAAAAACAATGTGTTGAAGAAGATGAAGGAGCTTCTTTGAGTTTGTGCTGGAGTAACTCCCTCTACCTGATCTGTCCATGCTGGAGACTACACAATTAAAATCTCCTCCCAACACTATATCATCGCATCAAGTAATGCAGCCATTGTAGATCCTATTTGTGCAGGAGGAATATACACATTGACCAAAGTGAACATGGTTCCATTTAAGATCCCAGCCAGGATGAGGAACCTACCCTCTGAATCAGCAAATTGTGAGCATATTTGAGAAGGGCAATCTTTGTAAAAGAGGATCATAACTCCTCTCTTGTGGGATGAGAAACATGCATGATCTAAGTCGTAAGTGATCCGGTTCAGATAGGTGCATTTCTTACAGGAAAACAATGTCAGCCCTCTCTTTTTTAAGCTGGGCTTGGACATGTGCTCTCTTTATGGGGTTGTGAAGGACTCGCATATTCCATGAAATTAGCTTAACCATGGTTCTCCACGGGTCCTGTCATCACTGCAACACTCCAACTCTAAGGGGTATGTTTACTAAACTGCGGTAATGTCATTTGCGGTAGGTTCCGCGGTAAAGGTAGAGATGCCCATATAAAAGCATGGGCGGTGCATCGTTACAGCAAATTCACAGCTAATGTGCGTTACAAGGCACCTTAGAATAATGAGCGTTACAAGGCGCCTTGTAAGGCGCCTTGTAAGGTGCCTTGTAAGGCGCCTTATAAGGTGCCATGTAAGGTGCCTAGTAAGGTGCTCTGTAAGGTACCTTATAAGGTGCTCTGTAAGGTGCCTTATAAGGTGCCTAGTAAGGTGTCTTATAAGGTGCCTAGTAAGGTGCCCTGTAAGGTGCCTTATAAGGTGCCTTATAAGGTGCCATGTAAGGTGCCTTATAAGGTGCCTAGTAAGGTGCCCTGTAAGGTGCCTCATAAGGCGCCCTATAGGGCCTCCTAGGCTAAGCGCCATATTAGGCACCCTTGGACAAGGCACCGCAGAAGGCACCCTGGGCTATGGAACAATAGGTTAAGGTGGCCTAACAAGGTTATGGTGTCCTAGGTTAGTGTGCCCTAGGGACTGCAAGGTGCCTCAGGATGACATGCATGACCTGTGTGGAACAGAGACAGATGTAGCCCTAACACTAGATAGAGCACTCAGGAAAGGTAATGAACAGGTGAGTGAAGGAGGGAGAAGTGGGAGCCACTGGACCTGCCATATCTGCGGGCATCCCATGTGCCTGCCAGTACTGATGGCATACATGGTGGGACAGCTGTACCACAGCACAGGATGTTGGCAATGTAAAGTGCCAGAAAAACAGTTGGTGGCAGACAATGGGAATACGTGTCCCCCAGTGGAGGCAGAGATGGAAGGATAGTTACAATGATGGGTGGACAGAGGAGTGGTAGAGCCATGCAGATCAGGCACAGGCGGGGCAAGCATGAAGAGGTGCAATGCAGGAAAGGGTATGACATGGGGTGGCAGCCTGCACTGGCAGACAGGACTCTACACAGCTTACAGACGCAGATAGGTGGACCGAGGGAATGTTGGCAATTGTGGTGAGGGCATTATGGGCTGGAAGCACAGATCTGCAAAAATATGACCTCTACAGGCATGCACACTATATGAGTAGGACAGGTATGAGAGGGGGGAACAATGAGGAACTGAACCCATGAACACTGCCAAGAATGGCATTGTATTAACCAGTAGGATATACCTCCATGGTGTATATCACATCAATGTCTGGGTACAGAAGGACTGCAGGTCACCGCACACATTGTCTGCTCTGAGTGCCAGGATAGGGTAACCCCACCAGTACCCATGATGCAATGCACATGCTGAATAGCTGTCTACAGCTGATCACCAAAAGGGTCTGCACCTCTCCGGTCCCCCAGCTTGGAAAGATGAACTGACAGTGCGTGATACTGGCACAGAGTAGCTACAGACCATGCCATTGTTCAGGTTCTGTGTTCACCCTGAGCGATAGGATGGGTGCCCAGCACTAGGTCCGCAGTACATGTGCTACTAGAAATAGGTCCTGCTGTACATCCCCATTACTACTAGTGTGTGACAGGTATTCTGAGCAGTGCAACCAAAGGTATTTTGGTGACCATCACTATTCTGCAGTCGCATGTGGCCCTGTTGTACCAGACACCAGCCAGATTAGTGTGTACCCCGTGTGAGAGGATCTGGCTGACATGGGCAGCTGTTATCAGGGCAGAGAGGTTCCTAAAATTGCATGAGGTGTGTGTAGCAGTGGCTGTATAGGTCACAGTGGTATACACTACATACCCCAAAGGACCCACATCACCCTTTTGAAGGTAAAGAACAGTGCCCCTGCCCCAGGGAAGCAACCTTCATCCTGTCTATATGAGACAGCCCTCCAGGGTTGGTGGGCCAGAGCCATACCTATGACTGGGACAGTGGCAGACCAGCAACAATGCTGGGATTAGGTCTGGAAACCCCAAGTGCCTCGCACCACTGCCTGCCAGTCACCAACAGACAGCACAGTCAGACTGTACCTTAAAGGTGTCCCAAACATGCACAATTTAACTGCAGACAGTCCACCAAGAACTACAAGCAGCAAACAGGCATCTCAGTGATTGAGACCCCAGCACTAGGGAACACAAATATATCACTAGAGACAAACACTGTAGAGCGCTATGTAGGAACCTAGACCTGCCATGGTCACTGCTTGTTCAGAGTGAGTGCCCTCCCAGCATGCCATGCTGTGGCCACCCTGTCCATGTAGGTGGTGGTCAGGCACTACAGTGTCCTAGCCATTGCCCCACACCCTGTGAAGATGCATCCTGGCCAATCTGCCCTGTCCGGGCCATACCCAGAATACCTTGCTCCTCATTATGCATCTAATCAGGACAACGCTGGTAACAGTAGGACATTTTGGGCCCAGTGAAGTGTGGGCAGCCACAGAACAATGGATAGGCATACACACACGCTCACTCCTTTTGCAGCATTATACAAAGATAGGGGTGGTTGACAGCCCTGCCCGCCACCCTAGTTCTGAGCACAGTGCCGACATTGCTAAACTGTGCAGGGGGTAGTAGTAGTGCTCTGGTGATAACATCATCCCAATGCTGGGGCCAACAGCCTGCCGCTCCATGCATCATTGGATTGTGGAGCCTGTGTGAGTGGGTGTTTGCACACCTGTTTGCCGCTGCTTTGGGCTTTGTACATGTTGCTGTTGTATCTGCATTGTAGGGTAACATATAGGGACATGCTCTGCAGGAACCACAGCTGGGACTTGCACCTATAACCCTCTGCTCGTGGACACACTGGCTGGGTGTACTGCACCACACTGTTGCCACAGATGCATGGTAGTCCCTGGGGCTACCTGCACTTTTCCTCAGCCAGACCTTTTATGTTGCACTGCACACCACATACTGCTGCAGAGCATGGCCTAGGTCCACTGCAGGGAGGTGGCACTGCCCCCTCCAGTACGGGCACACGCCCCCCTGCCAAGCTGACGTGGCCATTTGCGTCGGTGCTGGTAGTGCGCAGTCCCAGGCCATCCACTGTGTAGGTAGGCATCCGCCTAGGGAGAGGGTTCCAGGGTAGGGTGGGCATACATGGACATCCTCACATCCCCCCATCACTGCCTACCACTATTATGTCCCCTCCACATGGGGGCGGGATGGCTGGGGGGATGTCAGGTCTGTGCCCTAGCGACTATTGGCTAGGGTGGACCAGGTAGATATTGGTGGATTGTGTTTGGCCTTGGTTAACTGCTGTCTTGCTGATCTCCGGTGTCTATGTTCCTATGTGCCACCTAGGTGCCCGCCTGGTCCACCCTGTGCCCCAGCTGCCCATGCTACATGTCCCGTCTGCGGCCCCCTATGCCCCATTTGCACCATCGCCATAGTGACCATTCATACTTTGGCACTATGGTATTGCTGTATATGGACCACTACTATCACAGTTTTTGGGCTCCCTGCCTGGGCTGTACATTGCTGACACGTAAATTGTTTCTCTCTCCTGCATATGTGCATCTAACCTCTAACGGCAGGTTTTCAATCACGTTAGGATTCAGCTCTTCAGATCAGTGCGTTAGTGTGAATGGAGCCTCTCCCCGCCCACACTCTGCCCATTGACCCCTTCTCTCCACCCTCTCTCCACCTTCTGCGGTGTTTACCGCGCCAAGGAACGTCAACGATCGTTAACATTACATAACGCGCGTTATGAAACGTTAACGTTACATAACGCGCGTTATGTAACATTAACACAGTTTAGTAAACATACACCTAAGTGTCTAAAAAGGCCAAAATGATCAGTCCACCCCGTGTCCACCCAGGGCATGCTCTATCAACTCCCCCCACCCCATCCCCATCCTTCCCTACCAATCTCCCCCCCCCCCCCCCCATCAAAACCCCTGCATTCTCCCTATATGGAGACAGATACTTCTGAAAGCAATTAAGAAAAGTGTGTCTTAGCATCGTACTGGCTACAGAAGGGTGTGCCAACGTCAAGGCTCCATACTTCTCCTCAGCAGCCCTCCCACCTCCACCCAGCAGTCAGCCTCGCCACCTGCAAATCAGAGTGCAACTTGTGAAACAGTCCTGGACTTATTACCCTCCTTTCCATCCAGGAGAATCCCATCTGACTTCCCAACCTCATCCTATCATGATATCCCCCCACATGAGGGAAGAGATATCTTGCGTGAACCCTAGTCCAGTCCCCTACCTGCCCTGTTTCTCCCTCCGACCCCCCCCCCACTCCCCTCCCCATCCTCCTCTACAAAATCTTAAACCAGGATAGTCATAACAGAGGAAAAAGAACTAAAGTATAACTAAAAATGTTAACTCTTCAGAGTCATGTAGTAGGAGAAGTTTTAACCTCTGAATACAACCTAGAAAAAAAAGAGGTCAAATACAACACAAGTACCTAACATAGCTGCCTAACTTGGCCTAGTCATGGGGGTCTAGTAGTTTCCATTGTTCTATCCTGTTGATCTTTCATCTCATTGCCTAGCTGATGCCATGCTCCTGAAATCTTTCGTCTCTTTGGGGTTGAGACCTGCCAATCTCGCTGCTCCTTGGGTCATCCTGGTGTACAAGAACAGCCTTCTTGGATGTAAACCACCATTTCTAAACAATCCTCCAAGTCCATGATTTTGTGTTGTATATTATCCCATTCAATAATCAGGGCAAATGGGAACTCCCATTGCTATTTAATGGATTTTTCTTGAAGCAGTTGGGTCAGTGGTTTAAAGCCTTTTCTGTTTTCCAGTGTATATTGAGAGAGATCTTGGAAGAACTGAACCTCCTGGCCCTGGAAAGTAATTGAGCATTTTCCCCTCAAGCTGCACAGTAATCTCAATTTATCTTTAAATGAGTGAAAGCAAGCTATGATGTGTCTCAGACTGACCCCAGGCCCCGACTTAGAACCAAGACTTCGATGAGCTCTTTCCAACTTAACTGGCCCTGGCTCTCCAGGAATGCAAAAGGAGAATAATCATTGTATTAACTCTCTGGAATTTTCTTTTCCACCTGCCACCTCTGTTACACCCAAGACATGGATATTATTGCATCTCTGCTAGTTTTCAAGATCATTGTGTCTCTCTTTGAGGTCTTTGATGAGCATGTCCAATTTGTGGAATTTGTCTGGAAAAGAGCAATCACATCTATCTGTTCTCCTATGTTATCTCGTTTTGAGACACCCGGTCATCCAGGGATTTAAGTTTGGCTTTAAGATCACTCATGGTCGTGGAGAAATCTAGGTGAAGCAGCTTGAGTTCATGTAATATCTCCATAAGATCTTCTCTAGTCGCTGGGGATGTTGCAGCAATGTCACTCTAAGTCAGGGGCTTTAATGATGAGTGAAACAGGAGACACTGATGGCATGGCCTCTGGGGTCATCATGTAGGAGAAGCAGGCTAGGGTCTCTGCGTAAATACAGTACCTTTATCAGACATGGCTACTATCTCCTCAACCAGGAACACTGGAGGTAGGATCTCGGTACCACTTCAGAAGGTTTTACTGAGCAAAAAGGAAGAGACCCTCCACCTATACTGTCCCACTGGTTTGGGATGACCTGCAGACCTGAAAACCATGAAAATGCTGCTGAGCTGGATATTCAGCAGCACTAACATGGCTAGTGCCACTGGATATCCTTGAGTGTCACTGCTACATGCCATGATGCTAAGTGCTTAGCATCAAGGCATGTCGGGAGTGATCTGGGGTGGAGTGGAGGTGCACCAGTCTCTAACTGGGCAGTAGTGATATTGAGCCTCTGCCCAGTTAGCAACACATGGGTATAGGGCATGGAAAATGCTGGCCTAACTTTACCTGCAGAAGCTAACCGGGCAGTGGCTCAATATTGCTGCTGCCTGGTTAGCTTCTGGCTTCTGCGATGACCTGGTATTCAGTGCCAGTGGCCAGATATGGCCCAGCCTTGAATACCTGGGGTTAGTTTTCAGCAGCAATGGCTAGCCGCTTTACAAGCACTAGCTGCCGCCACTGAATATCCTCCTTAAATGTCTCTATTAGTCCATTAAAGTCCATTCTTTAACTTTATGCATGAAATGCTCTATGCATCCATCTGCTGTGTCTGGGCAGCTCATGTAATAAAGCACAGACTATCAACATAAAAGGAGAAATAGGGAAACAGCAAAGAGTACTGCCATTTACACATGGCGACAGTCAGTAATCTGGAATGTCTCTGAACACTTTCTTGAAGAAACTTTACTGTACCAGCATGGATCTTGTTTTCCTAAAATTCTTCCTCCTGGTAGCATTTGACTGACTGAGTAGTGGGGGTCTCAAGTCATCTCCAGTGATCACAACTACATGTTACAAATTGAGCATCCTTTTTGCAACTGGCTAAATTGTCCATTTATGGTGGCTTTGATTATTGGATCCTCTTGGCTGTAAGTGGTGAATGCTAAATCAAGCCTCATCTGATATAAAATCTCATCCCTTATTCAGTTATCCCTTTTGAGCTCAACTGTACTTATGACCTGGAGATATATGTAAGGGTATACTGTATTCCAAAACTCCCATACTCTTCTCACCAGCTTCTCAGAATGAGACCAGTTGGGAAGACGGCAGTCTATTGGACATCCAGCCTTAGTGCATGGGTCACTCTTCAAGTGCTCTGGTATGGACACAGTTGTTAAAACTAGTTCATTGCTGCTCCCAATCTCAAAACACTCAAATTGTAGGCTTCTTTTGCCATGTCCTCTAGAGCCAGAGCTGCCCCTTGGTGATGAAAGTTGATCTAGCTCTGGGCTAGAGACTGAACACAAATCTGAAGCAGTGGCAGTCAAATCCTTGAGCAAAAATCCCCAATGCCAGGTTCCCATAGTTTAATAGGGTATCCAGAATTGGTAATCCAGTGTCAAGATCTTTCTTGGTGATAGCTTTCATTAATAGGTTATCAGGGGTGACAAAACTCTGCAACTCCACCTTTCCATCTTCTTTGACCACAACTCCATTTGGTCAGGTAACTTTCTTGGTGCTGGGGCTTGCAAACATATTGCTTCAAGTTCCTTTGCATGAATTTGCTGAATGCAGTCTCTTCCCTATCCACCTGGCTTTGGGATCTTCAGTGATTCTTTGGGTGGGAGAAAGGTAGGTCTCAATTCAGTACTGGAAGCAACATAGGCCTCACTGTTTTTCTGTGCAGGAATTGGACTTTTTGACCTTGGTTGCCCTTGGGTCTCACTCTCCCTAGGCATGGCAGAGCTTTCTGAGGGATACAGCTTTCCTTTCCTGGTACTCACCCCACCAGTCTAATTGTTGAGGTTCATGTTTCCAGCTCTGTTGCTGCTCCAGCTCAATACTTGGCTACATGTAAGCTCTCTGGTGGCTCCCAGCAGGCTCGGAGTCTTTCTAGTTATGGTTATGGTTATGGTTATGGTTATTTATTTGTTATACCACCCTTCCTTGGAAATCAGAGCAGTTTACAATTTACAAAATATTAAAAGATGGCACAAGGCCGGAAAGTTTGAAAAGAAATTACAGTATAAGACAGGAAAGCGATAGTAAGAGGGCAGGGCAGAGAGAACACATAAATAGACATACTTAGGAGACAAGGATCAGACATGAGGGGGGGGAAGGTCAAGGGCTAGGGAGAAGAGGTGGGTTTTTAAATTCTTCTTAAAAGTAATGTGATGGGGTTCTAGTCTGAGGGAGGTAGGTAGGAATTCCACAGAGCGGGACCTATGAAGAAGAATGCAGAGGAGCGAGTGGATTGTAGATGGGCGCATGAGGGAGAGGGCAGTAGAATGCAATTAACATGAAATGAGCGGGGGATATGCCTGGGGGTGTGGAATGAAATGAGATCTGCCAGATATTGGAGAATGCTAGTATGGAGAACCTGGTGGACCAAAGTGAGGATTTTAAACTGAATGTGAAAAGTGATGGGCAGCCAATGGAGACGAGTGAGGAGAGGTGTTACATGATCTCGTCGTGTGGTGTGTGTAATAAGGCGAGCGGCAGTATTTTGGATTTGTTGTAGTCTATGTAATTGTGACTGAGGAAGGCCGGTAAGAACGGAGTTGGAGAAATTGACACGCGACACGCGACATAACACTGACCAAGGTCCTGAGTGTAACTTCTGATTATAGTTACTTGTTGGAGGACTGTTAGACTCCTCCAGCTGTGAGTCTGATGATTCATCTGAACTGAAGAAATGTTCATGGCAGAAATGACACTGTAATATGATCAATAGCGGGGCATGCTCCCGCTTGCATCTTGGTCATTGAATATGAAACAATGGTACTCCTCCCTCAATGGATAGCTTAAATCTTGGCTTCTAACGAAATGTTATTTCAGTGCTTTCTGCAACCCTCTGAAGGCCTTGGATCCTTCTCGTCACAGATTAATTCACAGATAGCAACAGTCTGTGTAGTTGCTTACAGACCACTCCATGCCTTGAAGCCTTGTTGCACACTTTGGCTGCTTTCAGACTCCTTGAGGTAAAGGTTCAGATCCTTTAGCAATGACAGTGATCCTCCTGGGAATAGTTTAAGAACTCAGCCCTCATGCACGTACACTGATTTATTTATTTATTTAATACTCTTATATACCGCGCTATTCAAAATCAGTGCGGTTTACATGGAACATCAATGAGATTTTACGGTGGGGGTTACACCGTAATTACAGATAACAGGGAGCTCAACTTGGATAACATGTTAACTATTTTACACAAAAATACCATAAAATATATATACATATATACATCACATTGCGGTATGGTTACTGGGTAGTCATGGATCTGTGATTGTGTGTGGGACACTTTGGCGTAGCTACTTCCGGGTAGTACTTGATGAAGAGGTGGTGCTTCAGTGCCTTCCTGAATTTCGTTATCTCTGTGATTGCTTGTATGTTGGGTGGCAGGGCATTCCAGCATCTAGGTGCACAAAGACTGAAAGCCCTGTTTGAGGTTGACTGTGTACACTGGGTTATTGTTTTGGGGATTACCATAGTGTTTATTGCTGTAAGTCATCTGGTCCTGGTGGGGGGAGTCATGAAGGTGAGGCTCGCAAGTGATGAGGGGGAGAGCCCGTTGATGGCCTTGAATGTTAGTAGCAAGATCTTGAAGGCGATCCTACAGTGGATTGGGAGCCAGTGGAGACTTTTGAGGATAGGTGTTATATGTTCTCGCCTTGAGGCCCCATTTAGAACTCTGGCTGCAGAGTTCATGGCAAGTTGGAGTGGACTTAGGGTTCATTGTGGTAACCCTTGCAGTATCGCGTTGGCATAGTCGAGATGTGGAATAGTTAGCGCCTGAAAGATCGTTCTGAAATCATCAGGTTGTAGCAGGGGGCAATAGATGTCTGAGTGTCCTGATTTTATGATATGTTGATTTCACCATGTTGCCAATGTGTGTCTTCATGTCCAGTTTTTGGTCCAGTGTTACGCCCAGGTAACGGATTGTGGACTTGGTTTGCAGTTCTACATCTCTGACTTTTAGGTAGGCTAGTGGACAGAAGTTAGGGTTTCTGGTAATGAACAGCACTTCCGTCTTCTTGTGCTGTATCCGGAGATTCTGATTTTGGAGCCAATTTTCTACTGCGCTGAAACAGTTCGTTAGTGATGAGAGGTCGATCTGGTCAATCTTGAAAGGTGTGTAGAGCAAGACATCATCGGCATATATCATGTACTCAATGTTGAATGAGCGTATGAGGTCACAGATGGGCTGCATGTAGATGTTAAACATTGGACAACCCGGTAAGAAACGTGGAATGCAACGAAGGAACGTGTAAAAATTGTAACCTTTATTGGAATAATCCACTTCAGCCACGCCCGACACTGGCCGTGTTTCGTAAAAGCCTTCCTCAGGGGCTTTAATGGCTACTTAGGTGTTATACTTAGGTGTTATACTGGACAAACACCTCAGCATGGACACACATGTAAGAAATATAACAAAAAAAGTTTACTATAAACTGAAAATATTAAAGCAACTCCGCCCCCTAATGCACTTACAGGATTTTCAACAAGTCATACAAGCAATCATAACCCCACATTTCGACTTCACAAATCAAATCCTACTTGGTGTAACTAAGGAAGCCTTAAAAAAACTTCAATTAGCACAAAACGCAGCAGCAAGGACCATTACGAAGGCCCCACCTTTCCAACACATAACCCCGATTTTAGAATATCTACACTGGCTCCCGATTCAAAGCCGTATAGAATACAAAACTATCTTAACCACCTACAAAGCCATAATTAAAACAGCACCCCTGTCCATAAATAACCTCATCAAAATAGAACCTATCCATAATCTCCAAAGGAGAGACCAGTTAAATAAATTAACCCCACCAAAAGAATTCATCAGGGCCAATAAATCCACAAACAAGAAAGCCTTCTCCCACGCAGCCCCCATCTTGTGGAACACAATCCCAATAGAATTAAGACAATTACCTGATATAATGGAGTTCAGAAAAAAAACTCAAAACACACTTATTTACAAAGCATTATGGATCTATGACCAGCTCATCTCTCACCTCTCAGCTAGATAAAGGATAATCCTACCCCAGTTAATACATATTTCAACAAAGGAATGAAGTGCTGTAGCCCTAAGACAAAGTGATTAAGAAATATGAAAAACAAACAACTATGTATATAGTTTAATTTCTGTTCAATTGTACATAGTTCACTAATTGTTAATTGTTATCTGTAATTACCTAGCTACAAATTGTTATATGTAAAAACAGCTCACCCTGTTTATTGTTGTTATATGGAAACCGCACCTGATCAATGGAAGGAGCGGTATATAAAAAATCTGTTAATTAAATTAAATTAAATTAAAAAACAATGTATAATATGCATAAAAACATTTAGAACCATAAATATAAAATAAATGTTAAAAAGAACATGGAGAACAAACCAAGACATGTAAATAAATAATCAAATTTAAACAAATAAAATGCGAAATGTAAAATCAAAGTAAGTACAACCAATATATGGAGCTAAAATAAATAGTAATACAATAAACTTAAATAAAAACGTGTATGTTTCTACAGATAAAAACTTTAGAAACAACTGAACAAATGATTAAATAACTGACTATGTAAAACAGTAGTTAATAAAACAATAAATAAACAAAACATGCATAAACATATAAATATATAAATGTATAAGTCAAACAAATCCTATTATTTATTAACCAAATTATTTGCTTAAAAAGCTAATAGACTGAACCAACATTTATAGTAAGTGTGTAAAAAGCATAGCTTATGATTACATATATGATAAATGACAGGTGTTCATCAGGGATGTGATTAGTAACAGACATAATAGGATCATACCTGTATTGTGTGCTGTTTTTATTGAAATGACTCCTATTTTATTACCATTAAAAAGCCTAAAAAAATAAAGATATAGATGATAACAATTACCAATAGAGAGGCAAAGGAACAAAAAACGGTGGATGAGGACGAGAACATGAAAACTGATGGCTGCATACGGCAACCGCCTATTTAGGGACCCAACAACCGGGACTTGTGTGAATAAACAGAATTAAATATTTTATAATTAGGGATTCAATCATAAATACTATAAAACTCTAAAATGAGTATATTACCTGATTGAGATTACACGTTAACCCAAATAATCGTATTCATATGCTGGCAAAGTACTAATCCTATAAATGAAATTTAAAAACGTACTTATTAGTACATACATATGAGGATGGTAAAAATATATTTGTACATTGTGTAACCTGATTCCTATTGTGCATTGTGTATCCAGAATGACCAACCACTCAAAAAATGTATGAGAAAAGTAATGAATAATAAACCTATAAATTAAATGTGTGGAGAACATGCATGTTTGTTGAAAAGAGTAGAGAGTATAAATTGAACGGTAAACTCCTCGTGTGCACCAATCAAAATATATAAAAGAACTTGCAGGCTGGGATTACTTGCTGAATATAAACTTATCAAAAAATATATAATCGCATGTTTAAAATTCCAGATATGAGAACTATAAATTTAAGAAAAGAACGAGGTCACAACCACTGCAAATAAACAAGACCTCGCCAAATCACTGAGCCGTGCACTCAAACTGATGTGCAAATCAAAACTTGTTTGCTATTGTAAACATATAAATAAAAGTTTTCAGAAACCACATGACACGCCAGAGGAGTGGCATCCTAATTACTAGCACCCAAAAGCGCTATCAGAATAAAAGAGGAAAAACGAGTTATGACAATTTCTGTTCCTTTGCCTCTCTATTGGTAATTGTTATCATCTATATCTTTATTTTTTTAGGCTTTTTTATGGTAATAAAATAGGAGTCATTTCAATAAAAACAGCACACAATACAGGTATGATCCTATTATGTTTGTTACTAATCACATCCCTGATGAGCATCTGTCATTTATCATATATGTAATCATAAGCTATGCTTTTTACACACTTACTATAAATGTTGGTTCAGTCTATTAGCTTTTTAAGCAAATAATTTGGTTAATAAATAATAGGATTTGTTTGACTTATACATTTATATATTTATATGTTTTATGCATGTTTTGTTTATTTATTGTTTTATTAACCACTGTTTTACATAGTCAGTTATTTAATCATTTGTTAAGTTGTTTTCTAAAGTTTTTATCTGTAGAAACATACACGTTTTTATTTAAGTTTATTGTATTACTATTTATTTTAGCTCCATATATTGGTTGTACTTACTTTGATTTTACATTTCGCATTTTATTTGTTTAAATTTGATTATATATTTACATGTCTTGGTTTGTTCTCCATGTTCTTTTTAACATTTACTTTATATTTATGGTTCTAAATGTTTTTATGCATATTATACATTGTTTTTTAGCCATTAAAGCATCTGAGGAAGGCTTTTACGAAACACGGCCAGTGTCGGGGGGCGGAGCCAGCACGAAACCGGCATGGAGGTGTAAGTCCTTTTCTCCTAGGCCTTAATTTAGAATCTGTCGATTTACCCGATAATAAGCTCACCCCGGTGGCTGAATTTACTAGGGCAGCTGCAGGAGAATGTCGGGGACCAAACAAACGCGCCTTGATTTTCCCCCAACACCGACTGCGTCTGGGTCTAAAAGATCTAAATCCGACCCGCTGTCCCCCGCACAAGCCAGGGCCTCCGCATGAGTCAGCGGAGGATTTCAGACAACTCCTGCAGGAAGTTCGGGCTATAAGGAGCCGCGTAGATTCCAACGGAGAGACCTTATCAGCCCTTCAAGAAGATATAAAAGATCTGGGCTCACAATTTCAATCTCTCTCAGTTCGGGTAGAGAAAGTGGAGAAAATGATAGTGGAGCATGAAGACAAGATCAAGAGCGTTTCAACATTGGTGCGCAAGATTGATCGGCTCGAGCAAAGCATGGATGATATCAACAACAGGGCCCGGCGAAATAACATTCGAGTCATCGGCCTGGGTGAAGGTGCAGAGGGAATGGACCCTATTCGCTTTATGGAGTCCTTCCTGCCTAAGATCCTAAAAATAAATTTTGATCCCCCGCTAGAAATTGAGCGGGCTCACAGGATCCCAGTGTATCCTTCGGGATCTCGTACCCATGGCACGCGGCCTCGCCCTTTCATTATGTGCATTTTAAGGCACCAACAGGTCATGCAGATATTTGCTGCGGCTAAAGCTGGTCAGCCGCTCCAACACGAAGGACGGAAAATCTTTTTCTACCCGGATTATTGTAAGCGCACAGTGGAGAAGCGGAGACTGTTTCTGGAACTTAGGCCCAGACTCCGCAGTCTGCAGGCCCGCTTTGGCCTATTCAGCCCAGCGCGCTTCAAAGTTACTTTGGACAATCAAACCAGGTCTTTTGAAGACCCGATCGTATTGCGCCAATATATTGAAGAGCATGAGGAGCTCCAAATGCAGCAACGCTGAATTAGCAATCTGCCTGGTGGATTCTGTTTTTGGACAGTGGCCTGTAATGGGCAGCTGACGCCTAATGCTGCATTCAAATGTTGGGTTCTTCTAATCCCGGGGGATGCTATAACATTTATATTGTTATCTTGGCGGGTGGTCGAGGTATGAATAGTTTTGTCAACAAAAAGGGGCTGCTTCATGTAGTTAATGTGTTTATTCTGTCTTACCCTGCATGATTCTGTTTATTTGTATGGGGGGGGGGGGGTTTGGCTCACGGAGAATCTAAGCATGGGGATTAATGGGGAAGGTCCCACAGAGATATGTTTTGGTTAAAGCAGTAGATGATGGCTAATAAATTGAAAATTTTATCTCTTAATGTGAAGGGGCTACGATCGCCGATTAAGCGGAAGAAAATCTTATTGTACTGTAAGCGCCAATCTGCCGATATCATTTTGCTTCAGGAGACGCATCTCTCAGCGTCGGAGGCAAATAAGCTAGCAGATAAATTGTATGCGGTGGTTGGATGTTCCCCTGCTGTGCATAAAAAAAAATGGTGTTGTTACTTTAATAAAGAGTGCCCTTGGATCTCAATCGATTAGTTCATCCCATGATGATGCTGGGAGATGGACTAAATCCCTAATAAAACTTGGGGGTGGTCTATTGTCCATTGTAAACATTTATGGACCCAATGTAGATGATCCTGTTTTTTTTTTTAATCTTACCGGGATCCTACATGAGGAACCTGGGGCTATGATAATAGTAGGAGGGGACTTTAACTTGGTCATTGAGCCTTTATTGGATAGGAGCCCTGGCAGTGTTGAACGTCCTTCTCGTGCGCGTCTTGCGCTTTCCTCCCTGCTTGATTCCTGCGATTTAGTAGACGTATGGCGTCTGTTTCATCCCAGAGAAAAGATTTCTCTTTCTTTTCTCCTGTCCATAGCTCTCTTTCTCGTATAGATTATTTTCTGATTTCCAAGTCTTTGGTCTCTGGGTGTTGCGATTCTTCTATTCTGGGCAGATCGGTCTCGGATCATGCAGCTATAACGATTGATGTGGTTTTAGAGGATGTTTGCGCGTCCCAATCAGACGTGGTCTTTTAATCGGTCATGGCTGGCGGATCCTGCCTTTCAGGAGGATATCCGGCGAGCTATAACTTCTTTCTTCACTTGGAATAAAAGAGGAGACACTGCAGATTGGGCTTGGTGGGAGGCTTTTAAGGCCTCTATTCGTGCAGAGATCACTAGCTATAAAATAAAGGAGG
Organism: Ichthyophis bannanicus; assembly: GCA_033557465.1. Taxonomy (NCBI): domain Eukaryota; kingdom Metazoa; phylum Chordata; class Amphibia; order Gymnophiona; family Ichthyophiidae; genus Ichthyophis; species Ichthyophis bannanicus. The sequence continues at coordinate 572,246,015 of CM066033.1, forward strand.
CTAAACGGCGGCAGACTCAATTATGTGCCCTGGAAGCACAAATTCGCGCCGGAGAGCGACTTTGGACTACCCAACCAAAGCCGGAAATACTTTTCCGTTTGCAGCGACTCCGGTTTCAGTATAACGATGTGTTGAGCATCGAGGTTGAGCAAACTATGTTGAAGCAGTCTGCCCGGTTTCACGTAGAAAAGAACAGAGCCGGTAGGCTACTAGCCCATACGGTTAGGGGACAACAGAGTAAGCCCAGAATAGCCTCTATTTTATCCAGTCAACAGGAGAGTTTGTTTCAGGATGTGCAGATAGCAGATGAATTTTCCAAATTTTATAGTTCACTCTATGCTTCCGAGATCTCTGCCGATATCAGCTCTTTTGCTGGTTTCGTCAAAGACCTTGATCATCCTGTCCTAGAGGCAGAGCAGGCTTCTGAACTTGGCAAACCCTTCTTTCGGGACGAGCTTCTCTCAGCAATCCAAGCTATGCCCTCCGGCAAGGCGGTAGGCCCTGATGGCCTTCCTGCCGAATTTTATAAAGTTTTTAGCACTGAGCTGGCTCCGTTTCTGTTAGAATACTATGATGGGCTTGCCAGGGGAGGAGGTCCCACCGGCAGGTTCTCGGAAGCTACTATTGTGGTGTTGGAGAAACCTGGCAGAGATCCTACTCTTGTCGCGAATTATCGGCCTATCTCTCTCCTAAATGCCGACTACAAAATTTACGCGAGTATTTTAGCGCGTAGACTTGCATCGGTGGTCAGAGATTTGGTCCATCCGGACCAATGTGGTTTTGTCCCCGGGAGGTCAACCTCCGATAACGCTCGTCTCTTATGCAACTTATTTGAGAAGGTCTCCTCAGCTACCTGCCCGTATATCGCTCTGGCTTTAGACGCTGAAAAAGCGTTTTGACAGGCTGGAGTGGCCGTTTATGTTTTTTATTTTGCAATGGTTTGGCCTTGGGGAAGATTTTATCCACAAGGTCAGGGCGCTTTATGCTAACGCTTCTGCTAATATTTTAGTGAATGGTATTCTTTCGCGCCCTTTCTTTCTCCATCGCGGGACTAGACAGGGCTGCCCCCTTTCCCCTCTTTTATTTAATCTAGCTCTGGAGCCTTTGGCCATAGCACTCCGAGGGCAGCCGGACCTTGAAGGGGTCCAGATCGGGACTTCACAAGTGAAGTTATCCGCTTATGCGGACGATTTGCTTCTTTTTACGCAGCCGGAGGAAGTTCGGTCTATATTGGCTCTATTTGATAGTTATTCAACTGTATCGGGATACAAGATCAACTGGTCTAAGTCTGTGGTGTTCCCTCTTAATCGTGTCACAACTTCAGCAGAGATGGCAGAGTTTCCATTTAAGTGGGAGGCGGGCAGTATTAAATATTTAGGGGCATGGTATAATGCGTCGGTGGACGACATGATTGTGAAAAATATGGAGGATCTTCTTCTTTTTCTACGGACTAAAGTGGTAGCGTGGTCTCCTCTTCATCTTTCGTGGTGGGGCCGTTTGGAGGTAATTAAGATGACTCTCACCCCTAAGGTTAACTATATCCTTGGTATGCTCCCTTTTTCCATCCCGTTGGCATGGTATCAGAAGATAGAGCGTATCCTTATTTCCTTTTTGTGGAACGGGAAGCAGCCGCGTATCGCCGCTAAAAAATTGAAAGCTGCCAAGGATAGGGGAGGGGTCCACTTCCCTGATTTCTATCATTACCATCAAGCTCTTTTGATCAAGCAGGGTTCTCTCTGGTTAGCCGCGGATGATAGCGGGCAAAGGCCGACCTGGCTCGCGGTGGAGACCAGTCTGGCCGCTCCCAGTCCTCTTCGATATTTGCTGGGAGCGCTACATCCCGAGTGGTCCCCGGTGGGGAGAGTTATCAGGTCCACGCAGGCCGCTTATCTTGAGTTGGCCAGGCTCACTGGTCAGGTCGATGTTTCCCCGGAGCAGACCCCAGTGTGGTGGAACCCTCGATTTCGGATTCGTGGGCGCAGATTTGCCTGGAGAGCATGGCAAGATAGGGGGATCTGGTCTTTGGGACAGTTAGTTGATCCCAGTGGATGGAAAGATTTTGTAGTGTTGCAAAGGGCGTTTTCCCTGCCAGACTCCTATCTGTTTATGTGGCTCCAGTTGAAACATAGTGTCACAGCCTCTGGTTTTTCATTAAGAGTAACCGAGCTGGATGAGGGTGATGCGTTGCTCCGTTGGCTGAGGGCCACGATGGCACAGACAGGGGCTACCTCTAAGATCTATGCCCTTTGGAGGGGGAGTGTTTCTAAAGTACCTGTTGGGCTGGCTCGAGTATGGGCATCAGATATATCTCAAGATGTTACTTTTCGCCTGAATGGAAAACCCTATGGGGCCCAGTGTCTCGTGTATCCAGGTCAGCTGCTCTTACTCAGTCCCTTTTTTTTTTTATGCACAGGGCCTTTATTACTCCGTCGAAGCTGGCCAGATGGGATTCTGGTCAGTTGGGATCATGCTGGTCTTGCTCCGCAGCTAAAGGAACTTTTATATACATATGTTTTTTGAGTGTCCCCTAGTCCAAACTTTTTGGAGACATGTGTGGGCCAGGATGAAGTCAATTTTGTGCTTTGCTGCGGAGTTGGACTGGCGAAGGATCCTTTTGCGGTCCTCCAATTTATTTTCTGTAGAGTCCCAGGATCATTCTTTTTTATTTAATTTTATGATGGCTATCGCCCTAAAGATGATTCTGTGGAAATGGAAGAATTTTAGCAAACCTCAGCCTGGACGGATGGTGGAATATGGTTTGTCATTACTCGAAGTTGGAGAAAACTTACAGCAAACTCCACCATCCAGACAGGGCTGACCTTAATGTTCGTCGGTGAGCACCTTTGGATTCATATGTAGCTCGTTCTCAGGTTAGTTAAACCGATGTGGGTACCTCTCCTACTCTTATTTTGATTGTGTTGTTTCTCTGTGAGCCAGGTAGGGGGTGGGGTGGGTTTTGTTGGGTGGGGGGGGGGTTTGTTTGTTTTTTTTCACTGGTTTAATTTTAATTTTACTTTTGTACCTTGTATTGTATTGGTCATTTTGTGTTGGGTGTTTGCTTGTGTTGTAGGTGTTTTGTAAAAGGCTAAATAAAGATTTATAAAAAAAAAAATAAAAAAAAAAACACGGCCAGTGTCGGGCCAGTGGCTGAAGTGGATTAGTCCAATAAAGGTTACAATTTTTACACGTTCCTTCGTTGCATTCCACATTTCTTACTGGGTTGTCTTTTGCACGTGGTCTCGTGCTTGGTTTGTTGGACCATTGGATGTTAAACATTAAGGCTGATAGGGAGGATCCCTGCGGAACGCCCTGTTTCTGGTGGAACGGTTCAGATGTTGATGTCTCTGTTCGCACATGCTGCCATCTATCAGATAAGTATGATTTACACCAGGTTAGGGCTAAATCACAGATGCCTTTCTCCTCGAGCCGTCTCAGGAAGGTCGTGTGGCATACTGAGTAAAATGCTGAGGCGATATCCAAGAATATAAGAGCCACACTGCGGTGAATGTTATCTATTGTGTTGAGAATGTTGTTGAATAGGGTGGTAAGTAGCATCTCCACACCATGGGCTTCTCTGAAGCCATGTTGGCAGTGGTCTAGAGGCGCAGCATTATTGACATGTTGTTGTATCTGGCATTGGACCTCCTTTTCTATTATCTTGGCCAGGAGTGGAATACTGGCAATTGGTCTATATGATTCCACTTTCTCAGGGTCAAGCTTGCTGTTTTTCAGCAGAGGTCTGATAGATGTGTGTTTGAGATTTAGGGGGAAAAATCCTGAGGTGAATGATGTGTCAAAGAGTCTGGCTAAGAATGGGCTAAACTCTGTTTTTAGTTCCTTTATCCAAAAGGCGGGACAGGGATCGGTCTGCGCAGTAGCGGTGTTGATTGTGGAGATGGTGTCAGCAATTTGTTTAAGTGATGGAGTGGAGAATGTTGTTAGTTTCCCTGCATTGGTTTGCACTTTGTTGGAGGCGGGTGTGTCAGACTTGCTGGTTTGGCATACTTTTGATTGAAGGAAGTCAGCATAGTCTTGGGCATGGATCTCGGTTTTTTGCACTGGTCCCGGTTCTCTCGTTAGGTTCCTGACTAGGTTGAATAAGTCGTGTGGTTTCCTTAGCGATCGCCGTAGTGTGTCTGTGTGTGCTTGTCTTATTTTCTCAGTTATCGCCTTGCGGTGCATTGCTAGTTGGAGGTTATAAGCTTCCTGATCTTCTGTGGATCGTGAACGCCTCCATTGCCTTTCGAGTTTTCTGAGTTTGAGGAGGGAATCATGTAGTTCTTTTGAGTACAAGGGCGCAGCAGCCCTTTTCCTTGGGGCTTTATTGTGCCCCGTGCATAGTGCAATGGAACTAAGGCTGTCGTTCCAGCTGGAGACTTTATCGAGGTTTGTTGTTGTCATGCTGAGAAGTGGCTGTGTGCGATTCATGATGGTTTCCTTGTTGAAAGGGTGGAAACTTTGTGGGGGTATTATTGTGGGATTTGTCTTGTTTCCAGGAAGCTTCCTGAGCTGGTTTTCCATGGGAATTTGGAACATGATTAGCTTATGGTCAGACCATGGCACTTCGGTGTAGGTTGGTGAGGTGAAGAGGGCCACGTCGCGGACAGTTAGTGGAGCAAAGATCAAATCCAGCGTGTTACCCTTTGTGTGGGTTGGTTCGTTGATTAGCTGCTGATATCCTAGTTCTGTCAGTTCATCAAGGAAAGCTGACACTTGAGAGTAATGTAGGGATGGCAGATTGAAGTCTCCTAGTATCCAGTTTGGGGTACGCAAGCTTGGGGTATTGCAGGCCAGCTCAATTATCGTGGCTAAGTCATCAGGTGATGGAGTCGGAGCTCTGTTCAGCAAATTGATGGAGCAGTGATTGTTTGCTATGATTACTATGTCAAGGTTGGATGTGTTGGTACTGTTGGTACTGTTGGAGAGGTGGAAATTGAGGTTTGTTTTAGTGAGTATGAGTACTCCCCCGCCCCTTTTGTCGCCTCTGTGACAACAGTGTATTGTAAAGTTGGGGGGTAGCAGGTGGTTGAGGAGGACCGTGTCAGAGTTTGTTAGCCAAGTCTCTGTGATCAGGAGCAAGTCTAGGTTGTGGAGGGCTATTAGGTCGGTGATGATCGGCCATTTGTTGCGGACTGAACGTGCATTTATAAGGGTGGCCTTTAAGTCTTGTGGAGGTAGGTTATCTTTTTTTACATTTGTGGTGTGTTTAATTGCGATGTGGAGTAGGTGTTGGTAGGTTGGTTGCGAATCGTCTACTGACTTGTGGAGGGGGTCTCTTGACCATCTCCTCCCATGTCCCTGGTGCTTTCCAATTGGTCAAGCTGGCACACCTGTCCATTGATGTCCCTCATTGGAGTTCTTAATGCCTTACATTAGCATACTCCCATGTTGTTGGCTTGTGCATCCCTGTGCAAGCGCATTACTGGGCCCACCAGCAGGAAACTGACGATTCAAATGTTTCAAAGGTGGGAAGATTTGCAAACACTTTTTCATTTGAAAACATTGTGATTGCATTCAAAAATGTCCAAAAACATAGTGATTCAACTTCCAACAATTTTTACTGTTAGCTAGCACCTTCCCTGTTTAATTTTCCTGCTTTCTGCCAGAACATTGCAGCAAAAAGGTAAATACAGTCCCAAAATAGCTTCACTCTTTGCAATTTTTTCTCTTTAGCTAAGAGTAAAAAATATTCAGTGCCCTGCTTAAGTATCCATTTAGTGCAAATTAAGTCCCTGTAGTTCAGGCACCATCTACAGTATATAACCCCCTTTCTGTGTGATGCTCACAATTACTTCATCAACTACTTGACAGACAAGAGAGCACATCCATCCTATGAGCTTTCTACCAGTCTCTCTTTGCAGCTTATAGATTTCAAAGTATCAGGGTTCTCTTGGTAGTGACTGGCAAAAGCTTGGAGGCCCTTGGCACTTGACACTCTCACATGCTCCTTTCCTAAATAACTGAGTCCAGTCCAGAAATTGTGTTCTGACCCAAGGGTTTACTTAAACTTAAGGGAATCTGAAAAAACAAGATTAACAAATCGGGTAAAACAAGGAACAAGAACTATGATACCAAAACAAGCTATTCTTTTCTCCATTCCTTCCCAAATCTCTGCACCTTAATTTTTAGCACTTGGTTTCTTCTACATCACCTAAATATTCGCCAACTTCATGTGATCACCGGGCATCCCATGCCTCTTCAGCACCCACCTGTACACCATCCCCACAGTGGCTTCTTCCCAAACTCAATCTCTGAAACAGGCTCATAGTACCTATCCCATAGGACTTGATAATGTCCAATTCCATCTGACTTCTCTGGGGTTTTAACTCTTCTTTGTCACACTGCCCAGTCTAGGCCCTCTCTTTCCTTTTTGTCACTTGGCACATCATATCTTGGTTTCCTACCTTGGTCTCTGGTACCACCCTCAATGATTCTTCCTTCTGTGTACACCTGGAACAGGGAGATCAAAGTGCAGACTGTTTTCCAAACTTGTTCCTTGCTCTAGATGACATCCCAGATACCTTAACAGATAAAAATTTTAAAAATCCAGTATGTGAGGGCTATACTTTTTTCCAAATTAATTGGTACACTCAGCTTCTCCAATTGCATTTGAGCAGCATAAAAAACTAGTGCATTTCAGTATTTCCTCTTTTATTCCCCCAGTGTGTCTTGCCCTAAGTGCACTTATGAGAATAAGGTCAAACTGCATATCTGAAGCTCTCCATGACCCCCCTCTCCATTTGGATGCTCCTGTAGATCCCTTCCACGCTCTCTTGGCAATCTGGTTGGTTCCAAAAGCTCTTTTGATCCACTGTGCGCATCTGTGATTTCCTTGCCATCTATCTAAAGGGACACCTGGGCCTTTTCTCTCCAGTCAGGCTGTTTTATATATCTATTCTAAAGCTGTTTCAGAAATCTGTAAGCTGCTATCATATGTCATAAGTTAGCCCCCATAGCATATATTTCTGAGTCAAGAACTTAGCACTAACTCCCTTTTCTTGGATGAGGCAGGCACTGATATACTATTTACAGGTACATGATTTCATTTACAACTTTTAAACAGATGCTTCACCCAGAGCTCCTTAGAACAATTATAACAGCCTCTTGTACAACTTAATGCAAAGTGGAATCAGAAACAAGTGACATTCCTTAAACCTTGCTGTTCTGGCCCTCCATGGTCCAAATTACAGCCAACAGGTTTTAAAACAACAAACTCACTGCTGCTTTGTCTGCTTTTTTCTTATCACAGACATTGGCCTCGACACTATCCCAATTAGGACATTATTTTCCCCTAGATACGCTCTTTTTCATAGATTTTCTATGCTCTCTGGAATTCCCTGTAGCACCAAAATTAAATATAACCAGTGGCATGCTGCCCGGTGTGTCACACCTACCAAATATGCCTTTTTACTGTAGCACATAGAGATGTGCACAAGCAAAAGATTTTCGGTTCATTTTGGAGGAGTTTGGACTTTTTGCCAATTTTCAAGGTTCTCCTCTGTTTCACACATTCTTTTGAATAAAACTTCGAAATTTGAAAAATATGTAAAACAATTGTAAGAATGTCATTTCATAAGTTAACCTGCAGTTCCAAGCAAGTAGTTTACTTAAGTGTGCTTGCCCAAAGCAGTATGTGAAATGAACATTTCAATAGAATCTCCACTGGTACTAATACAGCACCATTGGTGGCCCATTTTTTTAGAAAAACAACATGCTGCAAAGGATTTTACATGGCAAGTAATCGATCAAGTGGGAGTGATTGTGCATGTTTGTTACATTTTAAAGAGCAACAAGGGATCTTTCAATTAAATACTGTGGTGCCCGTGGGACTCAATAATGAATTTGAGTAGGCATCTTTAATGTGATGGGCTGATGTGATTGTTGTATGTGTCTAAATATTGACGTCATTTCCTGATTGTTACAGTGGCTGTACATGGAAGCTGGATAACGATGTAAAATGAAGAATTTCCCTGATGCAAAGCTAGCAACTTGAAACATGGATTCATGATGGGATTGTGGAACTCCTTCAACTAAGTGATTCCTATGGCAATGTCTTGATGAGTTATGATCTTTGAACTGTTTTCATTGAGTATCCTTTACATGCAACACCTTCAAAAAATTGGATAGAGAAAACTGATGACATGAAAAGCTGGAGCTGCTATGGACATAAGCATGTCATATATAAGAACCCTGTATCTGGTGATCTCTCTATGCTCTCAAAGAATTTTCATGGTGTTAATTACACCTGCGGAAAATATTTAATTTTGAATTTAGTGAAAGTAATGGGTTGACAGATCCAAGGCATAAACCAATTTCTCTCTCTTTGCTTGTAAGATAAGTACTTTATAAGAGCTTTACCACTGCTGATTCAGAGCGCCTAAAATATTTTTTTTTTCATCTTTATTCCATGTATTTGTGCACATATTAAATCCCAAAATATCTGCCTTGGTTGAAACTTTTAACAAGAAATCTGTGACTAAACAACATCCACAATTTCATGCATATATTCCATTTCTTAAAGTTCATGTTTTAACAGGGAGTACATACAGTACTTCTCTCCCAAATTACCACAATTTGTTTCATAGAAATGCAACCACCAATTCTTTGTTTGCATAGTAAATGACAGAGAAAAATACTCTTTTTAAACCCCAGAACAAATTTTGTTAAATGTCAGAAATCTGAAAGGGGTGCTTATACAGCTCCTACTATTATTTTTTCCTATCACATTTCCAGTGGGTGTGGGAATCCTTAGAGCCAAATAAGTCTGGCATGACAGTAAAACTCACAGACTGTGACTTTCTTCAGTTTCTGTGGGAAAAATTACCATATGTGCTTTTATGAAAAACAAATCTAAACATCTGGAATATTGCTGAGTTGTCTCTCTATCCTTTTCACCATAAGGCATCACCCCGTCACATTTTATACTATAATAATAGGAAACCAGAAAAAGAGATTTAGAAGCCAGGGATCAATGCACAATAGATTCTGTACATGATCTTATGACCTCAGGGCTGTCAAATAACATGACAGTTTATAGGAAGAACTTGTCAAATGTTAAGAAACATAAAAGGCCTGATTTACTATTGTTTTTCTTCCCTTCTGTGCTTATCGTTAATGACCTGGATGAATCAAGACCTAAGAATAGGGCACCAACAGATGGAAAGAATAACATTTCTAGAAAGATCATTGCAAAGAAGCTAACTTGATTAGTTCATAGGTAATATGGACAGATGGAGGAAGAAGGCTACCAACATGGTAAAAAAAAATCTGTATAATTAGCAATGTGAGGATCTAAGCATGGATATTCTGGTGCAGAAATGGAAATGGGAGGATATGATTAAAATCTGAAAAATATAAAATAAGCAAAAGGTTTTTCAAAGACAAAAAAAAAGGGGTGCTTTTACTAAAGTGCACTAAACAGTTAGAGGGTTATTCTGTGCTACGAATAGCGGGGATGGATGGCCCAACGGGATGTTCATCCCTGCTATTCATGCTGGCTCCTGTCCCCGACTAACTTCCCCGCCAGTTGTGCGGGGAAGATAGACAGGGGCGAGGAATAGAAACATAGAAACATAGAAACATGATGACAGAAAAAGACCACAAGGCCCATCTAGTCTGTCCTTCCATAACAACAACTACAACAGTCCACTTTTTACCTTTAGAGATCCTCTGTGTTGGTCCCATGCTTTTTTGAATTCAGTTACTGTCCTCATCTCTACAACCTCCACTGGGAGACTATTCCACGGATCCACTACTCTTTCCGTAAAGAAATATTTCCGCATATCACTCCTGAATCTATCTCCCTTCACCCTCATCCCATGTCCCATTGTCGCAGAACTTGCTTTCAATTGAAAGAGGCTCTCTCCCTGAACATTTATGCCACGGAGGTATTTAAACATCTCAATCATATCACCTCTATCCCGCCGTTCCTCTAAGGTGTACATATTAAGATCCTTAAGTCTGTCCTCATATGCTTTATAATGAAGACTACTAATCATCTTAGTAGCAACCCTCTGCACCGACTCCATCCTGTTCACATCCTTTTGAAGGTGCGGTCTCCAGAATTGCACACCATACTCCAAATGAGGTCGCACCAACGGACTTATACAGAGGCATTATCACCTCCTTTTTTCTGCTAGCCAATGCCTCATCTGTATGCAACCAAGCTCCTTCTAGGCTTTTGCCGTCGCCTTGTCTACCTGCTTTAGCTACTTTTAAGATCATCGGACACAAACTACGCCTAGGTCCCGCTCTTCATTTAGTGGACAAACACAAAAGTACTTCACCTCCTATGCTGTAATTGCTCCCTTGGATTGCTGGCAGGCCCAAATGCATGACCCTTACATTTTGTTTTAACATTAAATCCAAGCTGCCAAACTTTTCTAGACCCATTCTTCAAGCTTAGCTAGATCCCTCCTCATGTTATCTACCACCTTCCTGGGGTCTACGTTATTGCAGATTTTGGTATCATCCGCAAAGAGGCAAACCTTACCCGACAGGGCCCTTCCGCTATATCCAATAACAAAGATGTTAAAAAGAATCGGACCAAAGTACAGATCCCTGGGGCACACCACTGGTAACATCCTTCTCCTCAGAGGTGAGCTCCATTTACTTGTACTCTTTGTTGCCTACCACCGACCAAATTTCTAAACCAAGCAGTAACTTTAGGGTCCATCCCTGGGGAATCAGTTTTGTTTATAAGGAGCCTGTGAGGAAACAGTGTCAAAGGCTTTACTGAACATCTAAATACACCACAGCTAGAGCTCTCCCTCGGTCCAACGCCCGGTCACCCAGTCAAAGAAATCACCAGATATTGTATGACAAGGACCTGCTTCTGGTGAATCCATGCTGCCTCGGATCCTGTAATCCGATGGACTCCAGAAACCTCACTATTTTCTCTTTCAACAGCGTTTCCATTAATTTAATCACCACTGAAGTTAAACTAAACGGCCTGTAGTTTTTCAACCACATTCTTTACTTTCCGCTTTTGTGTAAAGGCACCAACATGAGCACTCTCTCCAGTCCTTTGGCACCACTCCCGACTCCAACGAGGCATTGAAAAGGTCAGTCAGTGGAGGTTGCACTAGAACGTCCCCAAGTTCCCTCAGTATCTCTAGGGTGATATCCCATCCGGTCCCATCGCTTTGTCCTACTTTAAGTTGAGACAGTTTATCACGAACACAGTCTTCTGAAAATTGTTCAAGCTGTCCCTCGCTATTTCCTGTTCTTATTTGATTGGGTTGTTTTCTGAGGGTCCTGCTCCTGGGTCTTAATCTGTGAACACAGAACAAAAAATATTTGTTAAGCAATTCCGCTTTATCCTTATCAGTAGTCTACATATTTCCCCCCCCTGTCCCATTGAGTCTGACAATACCCACTTTTGCCCTTCCTATTCTCACTAATATATCTGAAAAATGTACTTATATCCCCATTTTATTGCATTGGCTATTTCCTCCTCCGTTTGAATATTGGCCTTCTTGACTACTTTGCTAGCTTCTCTAAGGTTTTTCCAAATACAGATGACTGTTTCCCTTTCTCTGTGATCTCTTGTATTTCATGATAGGCCTCCCTCTTTTGTTATTAACTTTTTCAGCTACTTCCTTCGGACAAAACCATAAGCGGTCTCCTTTTACTTTTGCCTTTATTTACCATATTAACAAAAAGGTTGGTTGCCTTTAAAATACCCACCTTTCCAGTTTTGCCCACTGTGGTTCTAACATCCCCAAGCTGTTCCCATCCCACTAATGACTCACTGAGGTATTGGCGCCATCTTCGGCAAAGTTAGTCTTCCTACAAGTCTCAGATCATTAACCTTGGAATGGATTCTAAAAGCCCTAGTATAATACTGAAACACACCATCTGGTGATCACTGCGATGCAAAATGATCTACCACTAAAACATCAGAAACACTTTCACCATTGAGTAAGCACCAAGTCCAGGTATGGCACCTTCACGTGGGGGTTCTGTTACCAATTGCCCTGAATAGTTCTCCCTGTAGAGAATCCAGGATCTCCTTACTCCTAGATGATACTGTCAGCCGGACAGTGCCAATCAAACATCTGGCATAGTTGAAATCTCCTAGCAGTAGCACTTCCCCTTTCCTAGCAATGCTGCGTAGGCTTTCAATTAACTCTCTGTCCACCTCTTGCTCTTGTGAGGGAGGTCTGTATATCACACCAATGCAAATAGATTTCTCTTGCCCCTATTGCTAGTTTAACCCACAATGCCTCCTCTCTTCCATTTAAGCTCTGTAATTCCAAAGCATTTCCATAGTAGTGTTACATATCGTGCTACTCCTCATCCCATTCTTCCTATCCTGTCCCTTCTGAATAAAGTATAGCCAGGTATCGTTACATCCCAGTCATGGTTTTCGGTGAACCATGTTTCTGTAACTGCCACTTAATCTTAGTCAGCCACTCCCACCAAAGCTTCAACTTCAGGAATCTTATTTCCCCTGCTACGGGCATTAATACAAACACTGCTTTCCATATGTTACCCCTGTTAACCATTTCCATAAAGGTAGTTAATGTATCACCTACCTGCGGGGCTTAACCTTACCTGGGGGCTGTCTTCACCCAATTCCCCAACGAATATAGTTTAAATGGCCCTCTTCAGTAGATTAGCCAGGTCTACTACCAATAGAGTTGTTGACCTTTCGTGGACAGTATGGATGCCATCTAGCTCTGCAACACTTGGAACAGCATCCCATGGTCTAGGAAACAACCCCACAAACAACACGCTCTCGCAGACACCATCCACGCAGCCATGCATAAATATCCAGGATGCGAGCCTCTCTGCCTTGGCCTTTACCCTAAACAGGGAGGCTTGAAGAAGGACACCACCTGTGCAAACACTGCTTCACCCTCTGTCCCCAGACGGCATGAAGTCACTATTGATACGTTCCGAGGTCTACCTGGCAGTATCATTTGTTACAACCGGATTAGCAACATTGGGTAATAGTCAGTGGGCTTGATGCAGTCTCGGCAAATTCTCCGCTAACATTTTGGATCTTGGCACCAAGGCAGACAGTCATACCTCTCTGAACATCAAGTCTGGTGGGCAGATGGACGCCTCAGTACCCTCCAGCAGAGAGTATCCCAACCACCACTACCCTTCGTTTCCGTTCTGGTCACTGATTCGGAAACTATGGGGTACTTGAAATCTGGTTCTTCCCTTTACAGGGATGCCTTTCAACTACTACAACTTCCAGGCTGCCTAATGGTTCTTCAATTCACAGGGCTGGAGAAGTTGGGCTTGGTGATGTTGCAGGCTCTGGTGACTTTTGTCCAACCATCTCGACAGTCTGTTGACAACCCATCTTCTCCTGTGCTGGAGAGCATGGTGCTGGCAAGCAAGCATCTCATCAATGTACTTCTCACTGTATTGAATGCTCCTCAGCCTAGCCACCTCCTCTCTGAGTTCCTACAATTGTTTCCTCAGAGCTTCAGCATGCAGGCACCATGCACATGGAAATGGGTGCTTCACCTGGCAATAGGGCCTCTGTCTGAGACCGCGGCAGAAGCTGTAATGGGGGGCAACAGCTTTAGCAATACGATTTTTCCCAGCCATGGTTCTGTTTGTGGAGCTTAGGTATCGGTTTTTAAAGCAATAAGAGAGAGATATACGACCTCTTCCCTCCAGTACCAGCTGGTTCCGCAGCTGTTCATTCAGAGAAAAAACAGTCAAATCTCTTTAATTATATTCAAAATGTGCTGGTCCAATTCACTGGTGATTTGATAAGAGGGGGAGGTGCCCTATAAAGCAAGGACTGCTCACTAGGGGTGGGTGGGAGTTGGTGGTGGGTAGGGAGGGAACTAACACAACTGATTAGGTGTTAGCAGTTTCCTGAACCTGAGGGGGTTATCCCCTGTTTGGAGTTCAAGGCAATACTACTGTTGCTTCAGTACAGATTCCCCTACAAACAACCGGGGCAGGGCCCTCTGTCGGCACCAATGCTGGTGACGAGCGCAGTTGGCAATTCACATGGCCCTGTAACAGACAGGTGCCGCGTATTCTAATGTCAGCCCTGTCATACCGTGCCAGGGGCTCAGGGTACATGTGCAGGGAGGTTATTCCACCTCCCAAGGTGGAATAACTTCCGCTCGACATGTTTTTTTTGTTGTTTCATTGCCTGGGGCATCGGATGGGGCAGGGGGTCCTAGGTGACAATCCCGCGTAGCCCGATCCCTGGCCTTAGGAGTGCCAGATTGGGGGGTCAGGCTGCAGGGAATAAAACCCCTTGTGTTCCAAGCAGGCCAGCATCATAAGGCTTTCTTCAATGTCAAGGCTCCCGTGTGGCGTGGCCATGGTAAAATGACGCGCATGGCGCCGCGGCTCCATTGAAGATCCTTGACTGAGTTAGTCGGGAAACAGTCCTGCACATTTTTTGGGGGGGGCAAGGGGGGGGGCCAGACTGAATCGCAGTCCCAGCTTCACGTACAGGACTGGTTTGCGATTCTGGATCCCATTGGGCGAGATCCCCATCTCAGGCCCACTTCCAGACGTGGCCCTTGCCGGGTATTCAGAATTGATAATCCCTCATATACGTCTGGTTCAAGACCGAACATACAGAGGGGATCTACGTCCGATACAGAATTGGGCTCTTGATCGTTGCATTTCTTTGGTGAGTAAATAATGCCCTATTTAAGCCCACGGTACCTGTTACCAAGGGCATGCATAGCTGCCGCCGCATGCTAATTCGCACTCTAGCAAACTAGGTCACACGCCACTCATGCATGAGGGTGCTGAATGGGCAGAGTGGGCAGGGTGAATATATTGGTCAGATTGTATGGGGGATATATTTTGCATTTGTCATTGTTGTCTATGAGCACAGGGGCATCTAATGCCACCACAATAGGTGGAAGGGGGGGGGGGGGGGGGGGGGGATAACGTGCACCCCCAAGAAGGACATGCATGAAGGAACTCATCTATGTGTTAAACTGTCAAGAACATGCTGTTCACGTCCCTAGCAGTTATTACAGAAGCTTTGGTTCTTCATGTCTAGCTTTTCCGCTATACACATGTTAGGTGCAAAGCCTAATGTAGTTTTATAAAAGGGCCCCCAACATTTTAGAATAAACACTTGACCCAAGGAGTAACTATTTATCATTTTACTGAAAGGTTATTGATTAATGAAGCTGCTTCCCCTGGAAGTGGTGGGGAGAAATACGTGTCAGAGTCTTGGGATGGTAAGGAAAAACGTACTCAGGGACGGTGATGCAAAAGGCAAAAAACTGTAGAAGACGTAATCTGCCAATATTCGCTTCAAAAATAAATAAAATTGACAAATAAGATGGCTTCCTTTGCAGTCATTAATTGATTCCGTCTGTTCTTAGTGTTCAAGGTTATATAATAGGGGCATGGGGGCAAATTTTTGATTTGATTTTTCAGAAACGATTCTGACTTTTTCCGCCTTATTTCTGTTGATTTCTTTTTTTCATTTCTTTTCACTCATATGTGTTAATAAAAATGTGTTAATCCCCATTTATGGCCTGTTTACTAAAGCGTGCTAATGGGTTTAGTGTGGTAGGTTTGTGCGACACGGTCAAAAGTTTATAAGGGAGTCTGCATGCTAAAAATTCCAGCACGGTGAAACTCTCCATGCCAACGTTGCACAGGGCCATACAGATTGGGGAGGGTGCCTCCACATGGGTAGGGGTGAAGAAAGGGGGAATTGGTGGCTGCATTGCAATAAGCAAGGGCATCATTAACATGCAGTAATCCATCCAATGCTAATCGTTAGCGCAGGTACACCTGAGTTAATCGCAGTTGCGAGTTTAGTGGCAGTGAGGTACTTTTCACGATACTAACTGCATGGGGACTTGGGAAGTGGGACGTCGCTGTGGGGAAACGAAGACCAGGTGTCGTGTCCAACGGGGGCGCCCCGGCAGGTAGAGGTGATCATCGGTAGCGGAGTTGGCCACACTAAGTCAGCAATAAGGTCCTGATGCAGAAAGCTCAGAATGGGGCATTTTTCTGGCACTTTTCCCCACACTAGGCTTGCGTCTCCCCTACAGAAAGCAAGCTAGCACTGGACAAGTGCCTAAACGGCAATTGTGCTAAATTGCAGCAGCACGCGCTTCGTTTATCATAGAAATTGTTGCAATCCATTAATTCAGCTTGATATAAAAAACTAACAGCTGAAACTTAGTTTAGCTTTTTTACACAGTTTTTACTTTAACATGCTGGATCTTCCATGCCTGCTTTGGTCAAATGTAACAGCTCCAGCCCGGAGCAAAAATATCAGGCTGAGGTGCGAGTTGGACACGCTTCAATTCAGATGATCCAAGGCCTTGGGAAAAGCCCCTGTGGCAAGCGGTACACTGTTAGGGGGTTGGTCCGGCCCCCACCGGCGTACAAGCCGTGGTACCCCCCCTCCCCCCCATTCTGGACACTGACTCTCAACAGACTAAAACAACGTTGAGCATGGTGGTCACCCTCCCCCATTCCTACTCCTAAGCAACAAAAAAAAAATTCCTGATGACGCAGCGGCCCCCAATGCCCCCCACCCACCCAAACACAGACACATCCCGTTGACCTAGACTCCATGCCACCCCCTTCCAAGTACCTTCAACCATGGGGTGGGAGCATTGCCCACTCACTCCTGCCCCTGGCGCTGGCCATCTTGTAAAATGCCGGGTTATATGCAGAATGGACTCCCTTGTTGCATCGGGGGACAAGTGAGTGCCATCTGGTTTAAAAAGGTCAGATCATTCATACCTCCATCCATGGGTTGCCAATAATCTGCTAGTCCCCGGTTTGTTACAGCCCACTGCCCAATCTTTGCGTTTGCATCTTCGCTAACCGGCTCCGGTCACAGTTTCCCGTGTCTCTGATCCATACAGGAAGGCCTTGGAATAAGGGTCTGACCACAACATCACCACATCAGGAAATAACATGCGATAACTCCTCTGCGCAAGTCCCTCTTTACAGCCTGGATCAACTGCTTCACACTGTCCATGAAAACAAATCATTGCTACCTAAGGAAGGAGGATCCCTGCCAGATGGCTCCTCAACCAGACGTGATGCCACAATAAGGGCAGAAGCTGGCTCCAACGCAGGTCGCACTCACCGAACCACATCACAGACACCTCAGCCAAAGTAAGGTCCAAATTAGGACCCATAGGTCACATTGCAGCATGCTGGCCAGCCCAGTGGACAACGGAATGGTCAATTAACCAACAGTGCAGAGACCACCACCAGGCATTGTGAAAAAAAGAACAGATTAGTACTCACCCTGTCACCATCGACCTTATAACCGAAGATATCCAGCAAAAGCCTTGGAAGGCCATCTGCCAATCTTCTGTATAATGCAATCAGCCAAGCCAGCTGCAGCAGTACTCATTGCTGTACCAATGTGAAATGAATGAGAGGCGAAGTGATGAGCCTCAATGCCCAGGTGTTGCAAAACCAACCTAAATAGAGTTGTAAACTGAAAGTGTGTCAATGGGCGAGAATCCACATGCACAAATAGCCGCCTCCCACCACTGGCTGCAGGCCAGGTATAATTGCAAACCAGCCACTGGGCAAGTGACATCCTTAAGTCACATTTAGAACCACCCAAAGCCCTTTTCCCAAATGGTCAGTCTTCAATCTAGGTATCAAAATATGCAGCTGTCTGCCTACCACCAGCACATGCTCCAGCAGCAAACCAGAACTGGAGGATATGCAAGCAAATTCAAGTACCAGCTCACTAACACAGAAGGCCCCAAAAAATGCTAGGCAAAAAGCTTTCCAGAAAAGGGCTGCCTCGTATGAAGACACCGTCACTACCAGGAGCCCTCCACACAACTGCACCAGCAAGTCATGAGAAATCGGGCACCTCACAGAGTCAGCAAGGACCGCTCCAAACCCTGCAAAATCCTGTGCACCAAAAATCCCCCTAAAGGATTTCTGCAACCTGCCGCTCTGCAGAGAACCCTGAAAATAGATGCCAAAGCCCAAGTCCCCAACTGCATCCGTGACAGGTTACAATTACAAGTTCAAAACCCCAGCAGACTTTAAAACAGATGTCCCATTGAACTCAGATAAGAAAGAATTCCAGACTCGAAGATCCTCATGCATGCATTTGGTCCGCAAAAGTGGTGGTGCAGTTGAACAAATCCTGACATAGCTAAAGACAGCTGATGAGAGAAAACCCGGCCCATCGGGATCACCCTGCTAGCAAAATTCCAAAGATCCCACCAAAGGCTGTGTCTCCCATAAGATCATCTTGTGGCCAATCTGGCAGATGCCACCAAAGCCCACAGTTTGGACACCTTATCCACGGGAAGCCAGACAACCATCGCCACTGTATAAAGCTCCATACTCAAAAAACATGAGCTTTGGCTCAGGACCCTTCATTAGAAACATAGAAACATAGGAAAATGATGACAGAAAAAGACCACATGGCCTATCTAGTCTGTCCTTCCATATAAACAACTACAACCATCCCCTTTTTTCCTTTAGAGATCCTCTGTGTTTGTCCCAATGCTTTTTTGAATTCAGATACTGTCCTCATCTCTACCAACCTCTCCACTGGGAGACTATCCATGGAATCCACCACTTACTCTTTCCGTAAAGAAATATTTCCACATATCACTCCTGAATCTATCCCCTTCACCCTCATCCCATGTCCCCTCATAGCAGAATTGCTTTCAATTGAAAGAGGCTCTCCCCTGAACATTTATGCCACGGAGGTATTTAAACATCTCAATCATATCACCTCTATCCCGCCTTTCCTCTAAGGTGTACATATTAAGATCCTTAAGTCTGTCCTCATATGCTTTATAATGAAGACCACTAACCATTTTAGTAGCCACCCTCTGTACTGACTCCATTCTATTTATATCCTTTTGAAGGTGCGGTCTCCAGAATTGCACACTATACTCCAAATGAGGCCGCACCAAAGACTTTTACAGAGGCACTATCACCTCCTTTTTTCTGCTAGCCATTCCTCTCCGTATGCACCCAAGCATCCTTCTAGCTTTTACTTTCGCCTTTTCTACCTGTTTAGCTACTTTAAGATCATCAGACACAACCACCTAGGTCCCGCTCTTCTTTAGTGGACAAAAGTACTTCAACCTCCTATACTATATTGCTCCCTTGGATTGCTGCAGCCCAAATGCATGACCTTACATTTTTTAACATTAAATCCCAGCTGCCAAATTCTAGACCATTCTTCAAGCTTAGCTAGATCCCTCCTCATGTTATCTACACCTTCCTGGGTGTCTACTCTATTGCAGATTTTGGTATCATCCGCAAAGAGGCAAACCTTACCCACAGCCCTTCCGCTATATCACTAACAAAGATGTTAAAAAGAATTGGACCAAGGACAGATCCCTGGGGCACACCACTGGTAACATCCTTCTCCTCAGAGTGAGCTCCATTTACCTGTACTCTTTGTCGCCTCCCACTCAACCAATTTCTAACTCCAAGCAGTAACTTTAGGGTCCATCCCTAGGGTGCTCAGTTTGTTTATAAGTCGCCTGTGAGGAACAGTGTCAAAGGCTTTACTGAAATCTAAATACACCACATCTAGGGCTCTCCCTCGGTCCAACTCCATGGTCACCCAGTCAAAGAAATCAATCAGATTTGTCTGACAAGACCTGCCTCTGGTGAATCCATGCTGCCTCGGATCCTGTAATCTGCTGGACTCCAGAAACCTCACTATTTTCTCTTTCAGCAGCGTTTCCAATAATTTACTCACCACCGAAGTTAAACTAACCGGCCTGTAGTTTTCTACCATATCTTATCAATGGCCAGAGAGATGCCAAATTCCTGGGACAAGCTGAGGAAATCCTTGAGAAGGAATCTATAAACGTCAGAATGAGAAGGCCCCACAAACCAAAAAAAATCATCCAAATAATGGACCACACTGGGAATGCCCGTCTGCTGTACTAACACCCAATGCAAGAAAGTGCTAAATGTATTGTAATAAGAACAGGACATAGCGCAACCCTCGGCATGCATTTGTCAAAATAGAACCAACCCTGAAAGCAGAGGTCCAACAGAAAGAAGGCGAAAAGGTGGACTGGTAGCAGGCGAATGACTGACTCGATATCCACCCTAGCTAGGAGAGCACCAGGACTGCACTGCACCAAGGTGATGGCACTGTCATAAGGGATTGCACAAGATGCCTTAGGAATATGGTCATCAAACAAAGTGCCTGGGGAACTGAAAGATTGTGAATTAAGTGAAATTTCCCTGGTTCCTTCTTGGGCACCACACCCAAAGGCGAAACCATAAACCTGGAAAAGTCCAGCTCCCCAGCTAACTTATCCTGCACCATGGATAAAAAAACTGGAACTGAAGGTGCATTGCATGCCGTCAAGTTTAATGGCCCTCCCTGAAAAGGGATAACAAAACCAAATCTAAAAAACCACTCTGCAGGATAGCTCCATCCGATGAAGCAGGTAACGAAGCAAAATGGTCGCAAAGCCTCACATGCACGGGAGTACAGACCATGCAAAAACAATCAGAATCACTTGCTCGATGTGTTGGGAGGCCCTCGGGACCCATTTTCGGCTGCACTTGAGAGCCAAATGTCTGCCTCCACACAAGGAAACAGACATTGCAGAATTTGCAATCCATGAAGGGGCAAGAGGACTTGATGAACCTCCAACAAATGTCACCTGTTCCTCCTCCACCACCTTCTCGAGTCTGTTTGCCTTCTCATGACTCCTTCCACTTCTTTTTTCTCTCACCAGACTGCTTCCTCCCCTCAAGAAGGTGAATGAAAAAATATCAATGTACCATCTCTTCCTGATGTTATGGTGAAAAGAGTCGGTGGAGAACACCCTCCCACAACTCAGACAAGGCCAACAAATCCGGGGCTCCACCCCCACTGAGCCGATGAGCGACAGCACTAGCAGTACCGTGCTCCTACATCCTCTGCAGATGCCCAAAGATGATGAGGAAGAAGCGTGAAAAGAGGATGGTAGTAGAAGGAAGAAATAGACCCCTACAGCACCTACATGAATGCTTAGGCTTCCTGGAGGATGTCCCAGACACAACCACAAACATACAATGCACCCAACCGGCCCCAGTACTCTTCCCTGAACCCCAGGGGGCGGGGGGAGATGCCAGTCACCTGATGAGGATGGGGTAATCGGCTGGATATCGGAAACCAGGGGCAGACGTTAATGTGTCTTGGAGCCATTTTGCCATGGGCAGGTCGCCCATTGCATATCTGTCCGAAGACCAGGACAACTATACACCTTGCCACCACATATCTGAAGCCTCTCCTGGCTCCACTCCCCAATGTCTAGGTGAAGCTTATTACCTCTAATGATCCCTGGGGAGACACCAAAGGAGAGAAAAGTGGGTGGGGTAAAACTGAAGGCCAAGTAGCAGATTGCCACTGGCTGACTAACCCCCGCAGGCCCAACAAGGGCACTGGATAGTCCCTTTTACACCGCTTCGCAAACCCCCCCCCCACCCCCACGGATGCAATAGGTTACCAGCGAAGTGCAGCCACCTTCCCATCGAGGATGGGGAGCCACTGGGGGCAAACCCAACAGCCCAGCCTGGATCGGATCCTGCGAGGTACACTCGGCTCCAGGTCCCAATGTATTCTGGCAATAGAAATCGGGTTGAGGGTAAACGGCTCGAAGGCCCGTCCTGCTGAAACCTCCAGTTTACAACCCCGACACTCAAGGGTAAGCTTGAACAGTGAGGCAGATACCCATGTATCCCCAGCACCAGAAGATCCCGACAATGACCGCCACCCCAGTGGCCCCCAACAACCCGACCTCCATACCATCGCTAGATCCAAATGCCCAAACCCACAAGCCCCGAAGAGGAAGCTGTTAGCGCTCCAAATCCTTCCACAAAACCCCCTTCATTGCCTTGAAGTGCCCATGGGCGGACGCGGTTACGGCAGGGGCCTATAAGATTCTGGGCCCAACCACAGGCCCTGCATCTGCTTACAAACCCCAGCAGGGGGTATCTATGCTCCTCCTATGCGCGGTCCTTCCTTGCCGCCTACAACAGGCCTCTGCATCACAGCTGCTTCCCCCTCCCCCAGGAAGGGCACGGCTAGGGACCTGCCCTGAGGAGAGAGACCCCAGCAAAGCTGCATCGTCCACACCAACATCTAACCTCTGTTACCAGTCCAGAAACACACCCCTGCACAGGCCAGATCTGCCGCCAAAGCTGCCCCCTTCAAGCAGCCCGCTGGCCGCCACGGTAAGGGTGTGGGGGGGGGGGTGTCTGCCACTGACTGCAGCAGGTACCGGGGAAGTCTTTCCACCAATGCTTCGGCATGACCATGATGGATGCTCACCCAAAAGTAAGAGAAAACAAAATAAAGGGCCTCTGGAGCGGGTCCAAGCCAAGCACCATGCCACTGACACACCTGGAACTCACTGGCCAGAACAGGAAAAAACAGGCAACGAATCTAACCCCGGAGCAGCCCAACAAAGGAGAGGCAGGAGATGGCCAGGCCAGTAAGAACATAAGAAATGCCATACTGTGTCAGATCAAGGTCCATCAAGCCCAGTATCCTGTTTCCAAACCTTGGCCAATCCAGATCACAAGTACCTGGCCGGTACCCAAAGTCCACAGCTTCCACAGTACTCTCCCAGGGGTAAGCAGTGGATTCCCGGGTCCTCTTTAATAATGGTTTATGGACCTTTCCTCCCAGAACTTGTTAAAATAACCTCAACCAGTCCTTCCCTCCTCCTCCCTCTCTTCCTGTTGGCCTGCAGGATCCACCAATCAGCTCCCTTCCAAAGCTTGGAAGGGAGCCAATCAATTTAAACTGCTCCCTACCGCCAATCCTGTTACCCTCCTCACTGCAGATTGAACTGCCAAATAATGGCCCTGCACCAACCCTGAGCCGCCGGCCCAGCCCAAAACTGAAGGACAGGGGGCCCGCCGAATCCTCGGCTTTGCACCTGGTTACGGGTGGCCGCCTGGGAGCCCCTTCCCCGCAGCCTGAATAATTTTTGTGGAGATAAATTCAAAATTTTCCAGATGTTTTGCATGCTACTCAAGCACATCAAAACCAATTTATTTTCTCAGTTAGAATCTAGTAGTTGGGGAGTACTTTTTCTAAGATTCCCCTGTAAAAGCTTAATAAACTCATCCAGGGAGTCGTTACATATTTCAGATCTCATTCATCTGGAAAAGGTTTTTTCTTCATAAATTGGCCACACCTATATAGCAGTAATGACCCTTGATAAGAATTTGTGGAGTTTAAGCCCGATGTACAGTATATATTATCTCAACAAAAATTGGCAAGTATGTATTATTTTTATACTGGCAAGTATGTAAGATTTTTATTTTGTGATATTTTCTTCTAGATTTATGTTCTTCCCGATGATGTGGGTTATGTTATTATAATTACTGTTTTTTTTCTTTTTTGTTCGATAGTATTATTTTGTTTTGTTTATAAAATCACATTTCTTGTTTCTTTCTGGGATTGTTTTGTGCCTGAAAATCTTATAAATAAATTTAAAAAAAAGCAATCTCAGAGTTGTCAAGTTGCTGGAGAGACCAGCTGGAGAGACAGCGTCTAGAAAAGTAGGATATACTGGCTTTGAACTCCTTTCCTGGGATATTAAGGAGACTATGGGGCATGTTTTCCTAAGAACCACCAATGTGCGCAGCCGCAAAATAGCGCACTAAAAGGTATTTAAGAGCGCTTTAAGCACCCCGCAAATGTGCGAGGAACCCCCGCACCCTTGCGCGTCACACTAACGGGTGCCGCACAAGTACGGGCCCGCAAATGTCGATAGAGGCGTGGAAAGGCTAACGGAGGGCGGAGGAAGGCCCCGGAGGGCGGAGAGAAGGGGTTTATTGGGCGGGGATGGGGAGGGGAGAGGTGCCCCGCACATTATCGGGGCTGAATTTCAAAGGAAAAATAGCGCGAGTGAATCACTCGCGGTAGAATGCATTTAAAGGGAAGAGAAACCATTTCCGTCAGCAATGTACAGCAAAACCGGGGAAACCTGCAAAACGTGAGCAGTGTGATACATGTGCACAGCCCAAAAGTGGACTTACAAATAGAAAAGGACCACAACAAAAATTGTAAAAATAGGAATTCAGCTGGGGAACAGTTATAGTAATGGGCAAAACTAAACAACACACAGGAAAGCTCCAAAAAAGAAATGATTTTTTGGAAAGGTGTACGGAGCGGAGACTCTTCCAAAAACCATTTCCTTTTTGTTTGCGCTTTCCTGGTAGTGGTTTCTATGGTTGCCCATTAATATCACTGTTGCCCAGCATGGTAATATTGTGTCCCCCATTTTCCGTGGTCATTTCCGGGGTTTATGTGCACTTTTGTCACCAGACAGGGTGCATGTGCCCACAGTAAAAATGCGTAGAGCAGGGTTTGCGATTCCATCCTGCCAGGTTTACTACCTCCGGGGCTGCACTGTTTCTGTGGGCAGAGTGTGGTGCAGCGGACAGAGCAACTACCTCTAGGACCAGCAGGCCAGAGGTTCAAATCCCAGCTGGGGCACTTGCCAGCCCAGTCCCTATATTTTACCCCACCACTAAACAAGATAGCGCAGGACACCCCTGTATTGCAGGGAACATAAGCATGGGGAAAACACCCATATTTTACCCAACACCGCACACACACCACAACAATGGGCATTACCTACAGCCAAGTCCCCCAAATGCAGTCCCGTACTGCCACATTGCAATCATGTCATCTGCTTTTTCTGAGAGAAGCTCATGCCAGCATGTTGGTGGACGAGTACATGTGGTGCAGGGGGCAGTGGCTGCTAGCCACAGAAGACAGAGGCCTAGCCATGTGCAGGCTGGCAGTCCACTGCAATAGACAGGCCCTGCCAGATCCACAGTCACAGATGTTCCAGGGAATCCAGCCAATCTGTGGCTACATGGTGGTGCAGTGCACACAGACAGTGCATGCAAGAACAGAAGGTCACAGGATCACAGCCCAGCTGGGGCTACCACCAATTGTGCCCACATATTTTTCCCACAACTAAACAGTGATAGTAAGGACACACCTTTCATGGCGAGGACATATGCAATGGTACTATGTCTATGTTTTACCCCACTGAGCACAGACACCATGAACAGGGGCAGTACCTAGAGCAGAATCTTCCAAATGCAGTTCTGGTGGGCCACACACCGTCAGGTTCCATGCTGCCACTCATACAAATGCCTGTGCTGTATATCTATGCACCACCCCCATGGCATGTAGATGTAGCTCATGCATATTCATGAGGGACAGCAGGAAAACCCAAACAGTGTGATGCAAACCTGGACTGGAGTTGGGAATCTCTGCTGTAAAGCAGCAGCCAACAGGGCCAGACACACCCACACCCACACCCACAGGCCCCCTTGGCCAATGTCTCCTGGAGAGGCAGAACAATGGCCCCTGTGTGCATCTCCCAATACTAGCACCTGCATACCTTAGCAATGTCACCCTACACCTGAGGTATACGGTACACAGCTCTGAGACGTTTGCTAGGAGTACTGGCAGATAGATATCCATACGTTACGCACATACTGCTAGTTGACCCCATCCGAACAATCTGTGAGGTGTTTGCAGTGCGTGCTCAAGGCCTGGCCTCTGACGGTGTTTACCACCCTAGGGAGTGACCCCAGCAGTACTGCGTACTATATCCATGCCTTGGTGTGCCCAGGAACGGTTTGGTGGGCAAGGCTAATTACCTCCACAATAGTAGCACCATGATGGCATAGGTGTGGAAGTGTGTTTCTTTCTATACAGTGGGTGTTGGCTGCAAGCCCCTTCCACAGCCCACACTGCCAGCACTGTTGCCAGTATTGGCCTGCCAATGTGCATAATGAGTAGCAAGGGACCATGGGTACATCCCAGACAGGGTGGGCTGACCAGGATGCAGCTGCACAGGGCATAGGCCACTGGCAGGGACATGGTAGTGGCCGGCCACCACCTACACAGACAGGGTGACCTCTGTATGTGCTGCTGGGGGATCACTCTCACCCTGAGTGTGCAGTGATGGCAGCATGGCTAGGCACCCCCATAGGGATATATTGTGTTTCTCTCATGTGATATATATGGGTTTCCTGTTGGGGCCTCTTCACTGACTTAGCTACTTGTGTGTGCTTCCACCCCAGTTGTGGGTGATTGCATTTCCATCAGTATCAACCAGCAGACTGTGCACAGATGGTATGTGTCTTGATGGAGTGCCTTGCAAGGTGCAGTGCTGATGGCTTTGCTGCAGGAGAATATCAGATAGTGGTGGGGGTGCATCTGTGAATATCCAGGCCTAATGTCGGTCTGATATTGTGTTATGGATGTGTGTGGAGCTGCTTGGACTGCCCTGTAGAGTGTCTGTTTCCCCAGCAGGACTGGGGTTGATGGTCCACTCTACTGCCATCAGTGTGGAGGGGGTCCACTAGCTGAGGCAGACAGAGATCTCCAAGATGTTTATGCAGCACCTACCTATTTCACAGATTCTTGCTGCTTTGGAGCTCTGGCATGGCCGCATTCAGCCATGGAAGGTGTTGTGGACCTGGTCCTGGGCGCAACATCACACACTCAGGGTGAGCACAGTTACCGCACAATGTGATGTTGTTTAGCTACTCTTTGCCGTTTGTCCACCCACTCAGAACACCCTACCAGGCCGAGGTGCTGTGTGGGTGAACACGGACACTTCCCGCTACCAGGCCGTGGAGCTTTAGGGGTGCATTTCCCATCCGGTGTGCATCTGTGGGGACAGCTGATTTGCATTTGCAGTGCACTCATGGGTACGGGTGGCCTAACCCTATCCTGTTTACAACAGCAGACTGTCTGTGAGGTGACGTGCAGGCTATCTGCAGCCAGCCAGGGCTTGCTTAGAGCTGTAGCACAATGGTTATGACACTGCCTGTGCAGCCAGAGGTCATGGATTCAAACCCACAGTGGGGTTCTGTGATAGGGGTGTCCAAAAGCTTTTATTTTAATTTACTGTACATATGTTGATGCCAGCAATTACACCCTCAGCGTACTGTACCCATAAGGTGCCCCTGCGGGTGCTTTATGGGGCGCCCTATAGGGCACTTTATGGTTGCCATCCATATAGGGTGCACTATACATTATCCTGTGTCGCAGCATACATGCTGCCCTATAGGGGACATTCTAGGGTGCCTTGGCGGACGGTGCACTGTAACATGTGCCTTATGGGCCGCTTTATGTTAACATGCTGTGAGAGTGGGTTTGCTAGTAGTTATCACAAAATAAAATTAATAAGCCTCCTACAGCACTCCACAACATAAAACATACTGCCTCAGCTACCCTTTTTCACAGGGCACTGTGAGGGATTGAACCTGTGGCCCCTGCACCATTGGTCAGTGTCGTAACCATTGTGCTGTGGCTGTGTTCCTTTACTTTAGCATCAGCGCGCCGCCTTGTGCCCATCAGCGTGCCATCTTGTGCCGCCCAAAATGAACAGTGCGCCTCCTT
Organism: Ichthyophis bannanicus; assembly: GCA_033557465.1. Classification (NCBI taxonomy): domain Eukaryota; kingdom Metazoa; phylum Chordata; class Amphibia; order Gymnophiona; family Ichthyophiidae; genus Ichthyophis; species Ichthyophis bannanicus. Next base: position 572,273,397 of record CM066033.1, read on the forward strand.
ATGCCGCCCAAAATGAACAGTGCGCCGCCTTATGCTGCCCAAAATGAACAGTGCGCCTCCTTATGCCGCCCAAAATGAACAGTGCGCCGCCTTATGCCGCCCAAAATGAACAGTGCGCCGCCTTATGCCGTACAAAATTAATTTGCCTCCTGACACACTTTTCCACATTCAAGGTGGTGCCTCAGCCAGCCTTTTTGGGTTGCGCACACTGGGGGATTGAACCCATGGCCTCTGCACCATTGGTTATTGTCTTCACGTTGTGCTACGGCTCTGTTCCTATATGTGCCCAGCTGCGCCCCACTTAGCCGTCCCACGCGCTAATGTGGGCCCCGCACATTAACGCGACGCGCACACGTACGGTCATTTTTTTTCCTTTTTCAGCCTGATCCGCCCACTCCTTATATGGCACAGGAACACTACCACGGCCACGCACGTCAGGAATGTTTAGTAAACATGCCCCTATGTGGTATGTCTACTGAGCCAGGTTAACAGTTAACCTGGGCTATCTGCAACTATTTATTTATTTATTTGCATATTTTTTATATCGCCTTATCAAGAAATCAAAGCCGTTTATAAAGAACAAGAACATCTTACAATTAATATAAGTAATATATAGGATAACATAAGAATACAAATAAAATTAATGGTTAATAATAATTGACAACTACGGACCCGATACTGGGCAGGGCTATACTCCACTATGGCACATAGCCCTGCCCGTCAACCCCTAATACCAAATATTCAATGCTGCAGTAACGGCATTGAATATCCAGCATCCAATAGGAAAGCTTTTGGGAGCGTTCCACTGCCTCTGCATGCCTGCCTTCCCACTTTTTCTCCTCAGTGAGGATTGTAGCTGAGAAGGAAAATAAAATACAAGAAAAACCTGAAGGAAACAAGAGGGTTGAATGAATCTCTATCTGCTTTCCCAGAATCCTCTCTGAAAACTCCATCTTGAAAGGAATGCTTGGTCAAAATCTCCTAGTTTCAGTGGCCATCGGTGGCTTCAAAGGGGCTCCAAAGGGGCATTTCTTTTTGGTCCATGCCCCTTCGGCTACATGCCTTACAGCTGCATGCATGTCTCTTTTATATGTCCCGGTCACCATCTGATGACATCAGCATCTCCTGGGCAGTGCACCATTCCAATTCCACAACGTTACAGTCTGTAATGGGGATAATCTAGCACACGGTCTCACCTCATCTAGATGAAGGTCTCTTCCTCTTTTCTCACTGTGCTGTGGTCCCATTGAACTTTTATATACCCCGGTTGCCTAGTGATGACATCAGCAGGATTTCCCAGGTAGTGCACCATTCCTGCTCACCAGTACTCTGATATCTCTTGGGTTTATCCAGCACGTGGTCTCATCTCAGCCAGGTAAGGGTCTCCCTCTTCCATCTCAGCACTTGATTTTAGAAGTAGATAGGAAGCTGACTTAAGGAGTGATTCTGAATTTATAAAATGCTGTAAGAATCGTATAATATGACAGATGTGTCCTGTTCTTCTGGATCCAGGCATGAATTCAGTGAAAAACAGTCCCACATATGGACCCCAAGTAATCAATAAATAATTTAATAACTCAAGGATCAAAACATAAATATTTATTGCATAAATATACATACATTAAATAATTACAAATCAAATATAGAATGCAGTACATGTGAAGGCGCATTTTGGAAAGACTGCTTATGTTGTTCCAGTGATATCCAAGTGAAAATGTCTGCAAATCTATGTCAGTTATAGAGGAGAGGGTGGGCACATGTAAGTCCAATGTAAAACTGACATTTCTCCGCTTCTCACTGTAGACGTGTTTTTAATATCAAAGACGAAAGCGCTGGAATGCACAGGGGATGGGCATCCACGTGCAGCGGCAGGAACCGTTTTACAGAGACAGATGGGGAGAATCTACATTGGGAACCCAGCAACTTACACATGTATCTTTAACAAATCTAGACATGTAGATACCACTAATTAACTGCAGAGGCCTCTGTATGTCCCTCATTGTGATTAAGACAGGGAAGTAAGCATTGGGGATAAAGAGGGGCCTCTCCCTTAATTCCCCCTGTAAAGAGAAGGGTAAAAGGAGCATTTTATTTTTCCTATTCATGACAGAGAGCAGACGTGAATTCAGATGTGGACAATTTTATTTTTACACATGCATTCCCTATATGAAATCAGGGATACATGTGTCAATTTTGGTGCTGCTATGCAGGGCCGTATTGAGACTGAAATGCGCCCTGTGCAACTTGCATATCGGGCGCTCGCCCCCCTCCCGCACCTCCATATAGACACTTTATGGGGGTGTGGGAGGGGCGGCGCGCACACGATCTGCAAGCCGCTGGCACGCTAAGCAGGTCTGGTCCCTCCCAGAGAGACCAGGCCTTCTTAGTGTGCCGGCGCGAAGACTTAAGGGGCGCATTTCGTCTCTCTGCTACTGCCTGCTGCCAAAAAAGTGGCAGCAGCAAGCAACGGCAGAGAGCCAAAATGCGCCCTTTAAGTCTTTGCACCCTGTGCGGCCGCATCGCTCGCACAGGGCTCGGTACGGTCCTGCTGCCATGGTCACATCCCCAACACAGACATTATATGGACATCCAAGTGTAAAATGGGTCTTTTCTCAAATGGCCTTTTATGCATGGATGCAATTTAAACATTTAAGTAGTCATAGTTACACATGTAAATTGTGACTATGGTTTCTAAAATAACCCCTACACTAAATAGTTAAAATCTAAACATAAAACCTTATATAGCCATGTTTCGGTAGTGCCACAATCTGGGGTTAAATGAACAGCATTGATCTAAAAATAAAATAATAATACAACATTAAAAAACACTCATAAGCAAATCTCATTAACACAAAAGTAATTAATATCAAAATATCAAGAATATCAAAATCAACAGATATAGGGCCCGATTCTGGGACATGGGTTGCGGGGCTGCACGTCCCAGTGGGACATGCACCACTGCAAGGCATCCAGACCTGATTCCCCCTCTGGCTCTCCCTGTATGCCCTGTGCATCAGGATGGGGAGAGCAGGCGGGGGCGGGGGAGGCAGGGTCAAAGCAGAGTGGGATGGCCAACCTGGCAGGATGTAGAGGGTCGATTCAGGTCACGGTCCTTTACGTCCCACTAATGTCCGTGGGGACGCATTGCTTATTCCATCTCAAAGGTGGACAGCCAGTGACCACAATCCTGGAACGTCCATCCCCACTTCTCAACTAATCCACAGCAGCAGTTGTTAAAAAGTACACAGCACTGCGTTTCGGGCGAATATCTGATTTCCACGCCCTGTATCAACGCTTGAATGAACTGCCAAAAAATGTAGAACACAGCATCTCCACCTCTCCGAGACGCCGACGCATGCTCAGTAGTGATCTTTTTAACAACTGCTGCTGTGGATTAGTTGAGAAGTGGGGATGGACGTTCCAGGACTGTGGTCACTGGTTTTTGGTGTAGGTGACATCTTATTGTGGTGTTTTTACCTTAATATTGGCTCCTTCAGGGCCTATTATGTGGTTTAAATAAAACCGATTAAAATGGAAGTTACAGCTTCAAGAGGCTAGTCTGGTCCTCAGGGCTGACCTTCCGACAAAAAATTACACTTACATGTTTGCTCACACGATTTTTCACTCTATTTTTGTTTAGAGATGCTGGGGAGGAGCATGGTGATGATATCTGCCTCCGTCTGACACCCACAGCAGTGGTGGTGAGGATGTGACAGGTACCCCATTACACTAGCACAACCACCCAGGGAGAAACAGACCGGGTCCTGAACCAGGGATATCTGGGACCACAACAGCTGCTGACCCATCTGTGGACAGACAATAAGGCAGGGACATGCTGTGGGAAATGATGCATGAAATGCATGAATACACCGAGACAACACATGCAGACCTCACAAGTGGGTGACACCCCTCATATGCCATGTTGTGGCACATGGTGTAACAGGGTGCATGCACTGACCTGTTGATGGGGGAGTGAGGTTGTTGAATGCACATGCTACTGTCCCATCATGAGCAGACCTGTCACCTGTGACTGCTACAAACAACATATGTTGCCAGGATGCCAGGTCTCTGTTGTCCCAGAGCCCCCATTTGCATGTGTTAGCAGGGCAGCTGTGTGAACATTGTGCGCCTTACTATTCACAAACGTCAATTCCACAGGTATTCACCAGGAGCTGCTGCACCATTGTTGGGACATGGGGAAGTACCATGCTGAGATCAAGACCATGGTGGCTGAGGGTATGGCTGCAATTGCAGAGGGGCTGCAGGCCATGGTGGCAGTCATCAATCACCTCTCTGATATACTGGCAGATATACTATCCAGACAACAGCCATTGGCAGCACCAGAGGTCACCACAAGTGGTGCTAGAGGGGCAGGACATCATGGCTGTGGATGGCCACATAGGCACTGAATATGGGCAGAGAGGTGCTGTCTATTGGTTAAAACACATGTGCACATGTCTGTGTCTGTCATTTCCACGCCAGTGAATTTGTAAAGCCTATCACAAGATATGGGCCAGGATGAGTGCCCACCTAAGTAGACATGTCATGGGTACACCTCCCCTCAAGTGGCCATCAACCCACCCTCACCTGTCCTTCACACATATGACCCATACCCATTCCCTCTCCCATCATGAATAACATTGACATATGGGTCATTACTGTTGTGTGTCCCCACATTTCTCCCCTCCTGCCACTTGGGAGCCTCCCCACGCCAGCTTTTGTCCTGTACATTCCATGACTACAGCTTCAGTCACCATATCCACTCACCTGTTCCTGTCAGACTCCATGGCTCCTACTCTATGTGCCTCCTTCCTGCCTGTGTGCTATGTGTGACAATTTTGGGCTCACCCTATCAATAGGACCATGCCATTGATTGGTGTCACAGGCCTTGTGCTGACCATCTTCTCCCACCAGGTCACTGCTCATCATAGCAGTGGATGTACTCATGGAACCTCGGCTACCCTATCAAATACTCGGTTCTGCTGTACCACAGCTCTGTCTTGGATCTGCCACCCTTTTCCCACTATGCCATGTGTGCACACATGGACATGTTCTGGTCACCAGGCATGTGGGTCCAGTGGGCTAAACATGGCCACCAACATTTCCCATGCTGTACCTGGGAGGGTGGTGCCATTTATGAGGTCCCAGGAGATAGCAGTATGCACTACCATCCCCCACTGGCTGCTGGCTGCACCAGACCATGTGTGTTACACATGTGTGCCTATCACAACCCCTTGGAACCCATGGTATATATGCACCATTGTGTAAGTAGGTGACAGACAAGAACACACAATAAAGCCATGGTAAACATAAACTATTTAAATCTGTATTTAAATAAGTAAAACAGGTAAAAAAGAACATTATTTTAACAAAAATATGTCAACATGTAAACATCTGTTGCAATGGCACACAGTGCCAACAGTGTGCCTGGTATGTGGGCCCACCACATTGTGGTCCTTGGCCAGGGGTGTTGACATCACCTGGGACCCAGGAATGCAGGGGGCTAGGGAGAACCCACACTCCATGGTGACAATACTCCCTCTGGGGGCTTCCACACTCCTCTGCCTTCACAGCTCATGAGTCATCAGTCCCACAGCAGCCACCAGCTGCCCCACAGTCTTGTCAGGGTATGCTAGCCCTATGCAATGGCAACCAGTGCCACAGGCAGGGTGTGGTCCCGATCCCCCACCCCAGGCCCATGCTTATGGGGTCTGGGTGGAGGCCTCGGTCAACACCCTGGCTGAGGCACTGTGTGCCATCCATGGGGATGTCTCCACTGGTGGAGCAGAACTGTGGGGCAGCTGACAGGACTCCACTGCGTTCATGGGTCTGAGGCGTCTGGCCGCTGTGGGCTGGTGCACGTGGGTGGCACCTTGGGAGCGCTGTACTTTACCACCTCTGTACCCTCCTCCTCCTATGACTGCCCTTCCCTCTCCTCCTCCCCAACATCCCACATCTCCATGTTAATATCCTCATCCTCACCCTCCACCTCCTCCTCCTCCTCCTCCTCGTCCCCATCTTCCAGATCCTCCTCCATATCCCAGGCCTCCGTTTCCTCCTCCATGTCATCTTCATCTTTATTATCATCATCCTCCTCCTCCTCATCCTCTGCCTCTGCCTCATCTTCCTCTCTCTCCGGCCATGTGCCCCTCCTCAACTGCCACTGCCACCGCTGCCTGGCCTGATGACACTAGCAGGGCTGGGTCCCCTCCAGGCACTGCTGGCATATCTAAGGGCTCTGTAAATGGGAGCAGAGAGTGCCACATCAGCCACGTGTTCTGTGCCCACAGGGTGGTTGTCACCTGTCACAAAGCCTGCAACCCTTTTTCATAGATGACAGCCCATTGACAGTGCAGCAGAGGAGCCATGCACAGCAGGTTGTGTGGTCCCAACAGATCAAACAGAATGTGAACTGCACACATGGGATGCATCTAGGGAGTGTGGCCATGACTGACAAGGGGTTAAGAGTCACCCAGCCTGTGTAGGCAGCAGCAGAGAGGGATGGATTCTCATTGGAGTTATTGGAACTGGGTGGGCACCTGATCTACCAATCTTGGGTATCGGCCTCCTGAATTGGGGGCACACACTGCCCCCTGTGGTATCTGCACTGAACAGTGGAAAGGGGTGCACAGACAGTGGCAATGCCCCAGCACTCTGGGGTCCCCAGCAGGGTGTGCATGGTATGCTCTGGGGGAAAGGGTATGTGATCTGCAGTGTGCATGCATCCATAGGTCATCAGGTTAGGTCTGACATGCAGCTGATGAGGTCTGGGGAATGGTGAGGTGATGTGGCCAAAGGGTGCTACCAGCATGCTGGGGACAGCAGAAGGTGACCAGCACACCAGGGGGCTGTGCAGACCACTGGGGTGACTGCTAGACCACAGGTGCTGTATATCAGCAAGAGGGTGGGAATATATGTTGACCTGGCTTGGTGCCCAAGGTACGGATAGGTGCCCTAGTGGTGTGTTTATAGTGGTATGTATAGATGCATAGTGTGTCATTGGGACAGCACAGGCAGGTCTGGGGTGACAGTTGGATGTATGTTGCACTGTGGAGGGTAGGGCAGTGATGTTGACAGGTTGGTATAACGGGAAGGGATGGGAGGACTGGGGTGGCAGTGGTAGGGGGTATTGGTGCAGGGGTCCATTATGTGGCCATGGCAATGTTCTATTTCAGGCGGTGGTAACACATCCCAGCAGCAATGTATGACAGCCAGGCAGGGACCATAGCATGGGGTGAGGGTGGAGACACACGTATGGTATGATAGGACAGATGACAAATGCACATCACAGTTTCCGAGAGCCATCTGAGGGGATGTGTGTGCACCTGGGAATTGTGTGTGATGGGGGCTGGGGTGAACCCATGGCAGCCCTGGGATGCAACAACTTGGATTAAGAGTACAGCAGAGCTATACCAACAAAAACAGCTCTGATGGGGCAATGGGTGGGCACAGATGAGGCACATGCAGATCCAGAGACCTTATGGGCCATGCAGTCCCTGACTGCCATCCTGTATTTCAGCAGACAATGTGTCAGGGACTGTTGAGTGGCTGGTGATTCTACAAACCAGGGATCAGCATCCTTGATACAGGCCTTTGGTACCAGGCACCTTGTGGAAATCCGTGGCATGATATAGTGTCATTGAATTGTGTATGTACAGTTGACCCTTGGAAGGGTGTGATGCTGTTGACTACACGTCTGCTGTGTCAGCACCATCTCTGCAATATGCATTTGTTGTATGACCACAGCAGCCATGCACATGTTGCATCACCACATAGCTACATGTGGGGACAGGGAAATGATCGGCAGGTCCATAGGGTGCAGCAGGGTTGGCAGGTCAGTCACTGCATGTTATATGGTCTGGACAGTGCCCCATTCCCCCATGCCAGGCATGCTTGCACATCTGTAGTTATATGTGCAGGGAGTATCATGCTTGGGTGCACGGTGCATGGACATATGCCTGCTGGTGCAGTCCAATAGAGTCATTTGGCCATGGTCATTGCATTTATCCTGGTATTCCGGTTGCAGGCTGCAGCTGTCCAGGCCCTTTAAGTTTGCACATTACCTCCCCTCTTATAGCAACATCACCTTCAATGCTTGCACAACCCCATTGGCATCACACGGGCATGTTGTGGAGACACACATGTTGCCACATTTGTGCAACTGCCGTGGGTCCTACCTATGTGTTGCCTGCTGTGTTGTCACAGAATACTGTGAGGGTATAAGATGGCACATGCTGTGGCCCATGCAGCCAGTGTGAGGGATTACATAGCATAGTTGCTCCACACTGTTGTTCCCACACCCTAGTTTCTGTCCCACATCATTGTTTCAACATATTTGTGCACATGTATGTGCTGATGATGCTGGCTGCCCTAACATGTTCTGTGACAGCTGTCCATGGCCACTACCTGTGTCAACCCCCTATTTCTGGTATGGCAGATGAGGTATGGGCAGTAGATAGCCTATTGCTACATGTTCCTGTGGGGTTCAAGGGATTATGGCCAGTGGGCTGTGTGCAATATATGTAATGGTTTGAAGCATAAGGGTTGTGCACCATGTAGATTGTATGTGTGCTACCTTTTCTCATGCCTTTTGGTTTGTGTTGCGTTTACGGGCATAGTGATTGCACCAAATAGATCTGTATCACATCTGAGGTGGGTATTTTAGATCCCATGATGTCACAGAGCTAGTCCATGGACAAATGTTCCTATGCCTGGACATTTGGCTCATGGGTGCTGTGTTTCTTTGTCTCCACTATTGATGTGAGGTAGCACTGATCCCCATTTGTGGGGCTTAGGTAGAAGATGGATGTTATTTGATAATTCAGAATTCTGGGTGTCATTCTGGAGGAATGGACTAATAAATATGGCTACATGTTGGCACCGTCAGCATATGCATGAGGCCACAGGTTGCCATTCCTGACATGATGTGGCAGGTAGCTACATATGATGTATGGTGGTGCATTTTGGGTCACGTCTAATGGTGATAGGTGGTGAGGTGTAGCCTGTGGTACACCTGGTCAGAGGTGTTGCACTGTGTTGTGGGTCACTCTTTATGCACATGCAATATGTTACCTGTCATGGTCCAGTTTTGTCTGGGTTTCCCAGAGATGCCAGTACAGTGCCTTGTCAGGCTATTCATCCCCTTGGGATATGACTTTTTTTGCTTGAGTACGTACAACCTGTGGGTTGATTGCAGGATCATTTTGATGTTTCTGCTTGGTCCTAGCAATCTTGACCTCATTGGTGGAGTGGAAGGGCAAATAGACATTTTGTATGTAACATTGGCATATTGCACTACAGAAAGGTTGCAGAGCTGCACGTAGTCATCCCTTTTGCTATGACACCTCTATGTACAATATGGTCCATACAGTTGTCCACCAAATGCACATATTTCTGGGATTACACTCCCCCTAGGCATAGTCTATGTCACCTGCACAGTAACTTGCTACCTATATGTGGATACCTTTTTTGACAGGCCCCTGACTCTGCACCAACACTATGCAGACAGCATGCTGACCACTGTGCACTCCACACAGGTCAGGGCAAGGTTGTGCAGACATATGAATTCAGGGTTTGGTTGGGAAAACATCTGCCAACATCTTATGATACCATACTCCAACATTACTTCCATGCTCACCCACTGTAAATAATGTGGAAACACACAAATGTGGACCACAGGGGCCACACACCAGGACCCACAGATCAGGCAGGGAGGTCATTGATAAACAATGCTACAAGGACACCAAAGTTACCGATGAAGAGACTGCATGGATCCACAGTAGAGATGGAAACATCTGTTTGGCCCATAGACTCCACAGGCTGGTGCTTTATGGAGGCTCTCATATAGATTTCAAACATTGCACAGGGAGAACCATGAAACTGGAAGAGACATACCTTTGGGGTTTACACAACAACATGGGAGAAGGGTCTCTGGTCATCTGTGAAACAGAGGTGGAACAGTTGACCACCAGCTCCATCACCCCATAAACAACATTCTGACAGTGCAACATGGTGGTGTCTGCAGCATGATGTTTCTTATCAGGCAAACCAGTCAGGTTTATTGGAACACAGGCTGCCACTACATAAGAGGCCATTTTGTGACTAACCTGTTTTACTCTGCTTGAGCATTGTGACTGTATGTGCAACAGTGATCCTACACATTCAGGGTGGCCCAAAAAAAGTGAGAACATCTTGTAAATTAAAAGCTTAAATAGTTTACTTATTTACCTTTTTTAGCTATATAACGTCTTTATTTTGACAATTTTCCGGTCATCATCTTTGTTTTTTTAAATTTGTCAATCGTTTGCATCCGTCTTTTGAATTTTTAAATAACTTATATGCTACGAGATGTTTTCACTTTTTTTGGGCCACCCTGTACGTTTCAACCTGCTTCAATAGGAAACGTGAATATCTTGTGATGGCCTGGCTTAGGCCCCAACCTTACTCCACTTGCAACACACTGCCATGGGTTGCAGCCTGCTGTACTCTAATGAGAACCATTTAACTTTCAGGTGTTGCAACAGTTTTGACCCGAGGACTGTCTACGAATCCCAGTGGCTGGATGTGGGAGGCTGATGGAGACATAATCCAATGGTCTTGCAGCTGGCATCGCATCAAGAGTTGCCTCAATAGCCTCGTGATACTGGATGGTGTATACATATGCACACATGTTTTTTCTTTTTTAACCCTGGGAGTACCGATGGGGTCAAAAGTGACCCCATTGCAAGTTTCACAACGCATATCTCGGAAAATAGTTGTTCAAGAATGCAATCTTTTTATGACTTTTCACATGTCAATATTCTTTATATTGCACCATGAGAGAAATAATTTTCATCCGCTAGGTGATACTAATGATGAATTGCAGCACAAAGTACCAGTGGAATCATTTTTGACCCCAGTTGCTTACATCTGGTTTGGATCGTGATACAATTTGCAGTTTTGTGAATTTTTTGATCTGACAAAGGTATTTATCATTATGTATCATTTATTTTTTGTACTCTTATTTTATGAAAATTACACATTTTCTGTAATTGATATCATATGTTCTCTCATTATTTACGATGAAATCTAAAGGCTTTCAGCTCGTTCATCACGATTATTGTACACCTATAGTAAAACTGCTTTGCGTTTTATTCAACTTTATCTTTGTTTATTTATTTTAGGTTATTGTTTATGATGTTAAAACGAAAGTATTCAGCTGCCCAAGTGAGAGAATTATTGCAACAAGATGCTGACAGTGACGGCTCTGAGTCGTCTGATGATGCAGCATATTCAGCAAGCGAAGAAGCATATCAGCCGAGTTCGGGCGATAAATCTGATGATGACAGTCATGATTCAGATGGCGACAGCAGTTGGTCGCCAAGTGAATGTGAGACTGATGTTGAGCCGGTAACATCACCTGCAGCAAAAAGTCAAGTTACAGGTCGAGGCAAAGGTCGAGGCTGTGCTGGAAGGGGAAGAAGGCAGGAGTCCTCGGTGTCAGTATCATCTGTGAGGAATCTTAGTTGTGGTCGTAGAGGAGCTAAAAGGTCATCAACTATAAGCACAAATGTTGCCATTGAAGCCTATGTATCTAAGGATGCCACATCATGGAACAGGAAACCTATAAAGCAAGCTGCTGGAAGATATGCCAGAGCTAATGTCATGCCCGTACAAGAAGGTCCTACAAGGTATGCTATACGAAATGTTGATGGCCCTCTCGCAGCATTCCACTTGTTCATGAGGAAGAACTTATTGAAGGAAATCATGATGTGAATGAGCAAACAAGGAAGACACATTTATGACGACACCTGGAAAGATTTGACAGATGGAGAATTTCAACGTTTTCTTGGACTTCTGATCCTCTCAGGCGTGTACAAGTCACGAAATGAATCCATAGTTCAATTGTGGAACCTTGAAGATGGTCGTTCTGTTTTGGGCAAAAATATGGCCCGTAACCGTTTTCAGCAAATTTCTTGTGCTCTCAGATTTGATGATGCAACCAACAGACGTGAACAATGAGGTGTGGATAAACTTACTCGAATCAGACACGTTTTTGATACCTGGGAAGCAACTCTAAGTGACGCCTTTGTACCTGGTGAAAATGTTACCGTGGATGAGCAACTGCTTACATTTCATGGCTGTGTTCCGTTCAGACAATATATTCCCAGCAAACCTGGGAAATATGGCATAAAGCTATGGATGTTGTGTGACCGTGCAACGTCATATGTTCTGCGTCTTCAAGTATATATGGGAAGGGAACTCGGACAAAACAGGGAACAGAATCAGAGTGAAAGGGTTGTGCTGCAACTCACTGAAGGATTGACGCGATCTGGCAGAAATATTACTGTTGACAATTTCTTCTGCAGTTTATCCCTGTCACGGAAATTGCTAGAAAAACAAATGACACTTTTGGGGACAATTTGAAAGAACAGAAAATAATTACCTCCAGAATTTGTAACAGCAAAGGGCTGAGTGGTATTCACTTCACTGTTTGCCTTTCGCGATGACGCCACTCTGGTTTCCTATTGCCCAAAGAAAGGAAAAGTGATTGTTCTTCTGAACAGTTTGCATAATCAAGAAGAAGTAGATAACACACGTCCAGAAAAAAAGAAACACGCATGATCTTGGACTATAATTCTAGTAAAGGTGGAGCAGATACGGCAGATCAAATGTTGCGCACGTATACCACAAAACAAATGACAAGACGCTGGCCAGTGACAATCTTCTACAACATGTTGGACATTAGTGCTTTGAACGCCTTCATTGTTTGGATGTCACTAAATCCAGAATGGCAGTCCAAGTCAAAGCACAGATGTCGTCTATTCCTCTTGGAATTAGGAAAGCAGCTGCTTCAGAGTAATTGCAGTGAGACCTCTTCCAGCATTGAAGAAGCCACTGATGCTGTTTGTAATGTCGGGATCCCAAAGAAAAGGTCAAGGTGTCACTGCTGTTCCAGAGAAAAAGACAAGAAAAGCAACATAGTTTGCACCTCTGCAAGCGCAATGTTTGCAAAGAACATTCAGAAATTGTCTGTGTCTGATGCAAATGACTGTAGTACTTTACTGTGTTCATCAAGTGCATGCAAAAACTGCTTTCATGGCAACTCTTCTTCATTAATTTATGATAAAGCATTAAATTTCAAAACATTTAACCTTCATATAATAAATAATTAATTCAGAATAATATTTTGTCTGTTTAGTTAAAAATTTTCATGGTTAACAATTAAAATTCGTCATGGGGTCATTTATGACCCCAACGGTATTCAGTGTGTGCAAAAAATCTCAGTAATTCCAGGGTTAAGGATTTGCATACTTTCAATTACAGTAGTGACAAAGTAAGGGATACGTTGCACCTTCTAAGTAATGGCAATGTTGTGTACGACACATACTGCTATCCCCCAAAATGCAAAAGTTAATGATAGTCATACAACATAACAAGACAAACACCAAGGGGATGGATACTTTGAAATGGCACTGTACATGTCACCATTAACCCTCCCCTATACTCATGCTACATTGTCCTGTACAGCTGGTCAGCTCACAGAGCAGAGACTAGACTCTCTGTGTGTCCATTGGATGATGTGTGTTGCCCCCAAACTGCTATATAGAGTTAAGGTGGGTGTAGTACCTGTCCCCATGTACTTACAGTATATGGGTATTCTGATTCAGTGTTGTAACGTTGTTCCATGTGCACCCAGGAGTGTGTCACCTGGAACAGGTTCTGCAAGATGCTGGATGATAGGAATAGCCTTCCCTGCCTGCAGAAGATCAGTCTGCCCAGGAGATGCAGGTCGATATCGCTGAAGCGGGGCTTTCGCGATCTGGCAGCCATCTTCCCTTGTGGTGTTAGTGGAATGCATGCTGACGTCAGCGGTTTGCGGGGTTTCCAAGGCACCTTGCTGTCAGCGCTTGCTACAGCAGGTTGCAACAAGGCACCTTACAGTACAGCGTGGGTGCCTAAAAACTATTCAAGGCACCTTACATGACATTTGGATGCCCAACATGAGCACATGGCACCTTACATGATCTCAAGGTGCCTTATGTGACTTGGCTGCCCAAGGTGCCTTATGTGACTTGGCTGCTCAAGGTGCCTTATGTGTCTGTGGGCATCTTATGTGACAGTAAGGTGCCTTATCATAGTACACTGATGTCTTACACTTATAGGGCCATGGTGTCTATTCCTGACCTGTGAGGTGTTTGTGTACCTGTGTTCAATGTACGTGTTTTGTATTAGACTATGCTTTTTATTACTATCACGGCAGTGCTGCTTCCTGGCAAGTCAGATAACTCTGTGTTTTCTTGGCTATATTCCAGTAGAGGTGGATTGCCAAGCTGTTTCTTACGAGGTAATGGAGGCCAATGTGACGTGCCCATGTTTATATGGGTTATGGACATGTCTCTCTCTCTCTGTATTTGAGATATATAAAGAGAGAATATATATATATATATATATTGTCACGGGCCTCGTGGTAAGAGACTCCGTAGACCCTCTAGGCGACTGCCTAGGGGTATTGTGGTTATGATTGATCTGCCTTCTCTTCTGTACACAGAGTCAGTCAGTCAAAGTGGTAAAGCAAAATAGGGTTTTATTCCCGTTCCCTGGCGGATATCATTTCTTTGCAAAAGCACACAGAACAATAAACAAAACTAAACGAAAAACAGCTGGAATGTTATTTCTTTCTTCCTTGTTCCTTTCACAAGTTACATCAGCATAAAGATGTTATTTCATCTGATAAACAGATTGTACAATCCATCGGCTCCGGCTCTGAGTAAGTGTTACTGCTTTCCCACTGTGTTAAGCCTGGACTGCATCTATCACTCCCCGGGTCACATTCACTGCATGTGCTGGAGCTGTGTTCATTTGCTGTGGGAAGATAAGCTTTCTTTTCTCCCAGACGCTTGTCTAAATCAGGATTATAAAAACCTGCTGTAGAGAAAGTCTCTTTATGGTAAGCCTCCCTTGGCTCCCTTACTTGGAAGTCTGCATGCCTTCCTATATTAAAACTCTGCCCAGAGCAATGCTTGTTAAAACTCCCAGCTTCTCTTCTCTCCCAAACACAAGGCTTTAAACTTGTTACCTTACAGGAGGTTCTGTAGTTAGCTGTGGGATTTCTTTCCCCTGGCAAAGCTTTACTGGCTTGAAGAAAGTTTCTCCGTGACTTGGGTAATTCCCCCAAGGTAGTGTCCCACTTCCTGTTTGAGTGGAAAACCTCTCCGGTACTATCTCTCCAGAGATCAGTTTCTCTACTGCTCCACTGCCCTTTCCTGGAGCTTCCCTTGAGAGCTCTTGGTCCTCCCAGACCTCCAAAGTCTCTCCTGGAATTGTAACGTCTCCTGGGACTCTGTGTCTCTCTCTGTCTCTGAGTCTGGCTTGTCTGATGCTGGATCTCCACCTGCATCCGACTGCCACTCTCCTCCTCAGAGTCAGTCTGGCTCTCCTTCTTGCATTCGCTCCTGCTTCCCCTCTTGCTTCCCCTTCCTGGTTCTAACCAGGGCTTTTTGTACCTCCCCCCTCTGCACATTACGTCAGCTTCTGGGGACAGGTGTTTCTGATGAAATTCCTCAATTCTATCTGCGTCACTGCTAAGAAAAGGAAACCTCATTTTAAACCTCTTCTGTTCTACTTGTGCTGACGGCACCGGCTGCTCAGCCATTCTTAGACATGCTGAATCCTCCTGCCCAGCCAAGTTTGAGGTGAGTTCTTCCTTTTTGCTAGTTTCAACAGGCTTTCTATAGCTTACTGTATCACATAATATATATATATATATATATATATATATATATATATATACTCATATATCAATGTACATAGCCCAGATATATATAAACATGTTCATATATATACAGGGTGGCCCAAACAAAGTGAGAACATCTCATAGTAGTGTGGATGAGTAGGCCAGTGGTTGGAACAGCTACCTAATACACAGTGGATCAAGGGTTTGATTCCCTCTGTGACCATGGGCAGTTCATATTACCCTTCATTGCCTCATATGAAAGGCCTGTGTGTGTATATATATATTTCTGTGTTTGTATGTCTTTTATATGTATATCTCAGCATATCCATAGTGCCACGTAGTACCTCAATGCCTCACCACATCACTTATGTTTTTGCTCTGTGAGATTTCCTCTAGCACCCATTTTCCAAGGCTTTTCCAGGGGGTCTGTGTGTTTTGTGGGTATTCTACTGTGCTTTGCCTGCCCAGATGTCCTGTCTATTGGTTATAGGGTTCAATGTGGGCCATATGATGGAACATGCAGGTGACTGTCCCACAGGCATAATATGCCTGCATGTTCCCCCGACATGGGATGGGGCAGAGCTGCACATTCTCGATGCTTGGGTGTGATAACAATCTGGTACACGCATTGTGTCCTACATCTGCTGTGTTCACATGGACACACTCTGGCTGTGGCCTACAGCAGAGGCCAGGCACACATCATGTCAAATGTGCCTGTGTCAATAGTGCACTGTAGAAACATGTAAGCAAGATGTCAGCACCAGAGTCAGTTCAGTTCCCAGCCTGTTCCACAGATAATTCTCAGTGCATATTAACTATACATACTGACAAAATGGAGGATGTGTGGCCACAGTCAGATTGTGCTTGGGTGGGATTCAAACCCAGGCCACATGTTCACATTGCACATGACCCAAACATTTGCCTACATCTGCAATCATGTATTCTTTTTTTTTTTTTTTTTTTTTTTTTTTTTTAACTTTTATTTTCATTTTGCAACAAACAAAAGAAACAACACACCAAAGGAGACAAAACAAGTATACAATAAAGAAAAGTAAACCCAATTAACCCCCCACCCCCCCCCGTCTTCGCTAGCGGATTATGTCAGCATGTGAGCGCTTCCAAACAACAGTGATTATACATCTAAACAATCAAAAGAGGATCTGCGATACAGAATAATCATGGGACAAAGATATATACAAATTTAGACAGTCAGATGAGAGCATTGAGCAGAATGTACATAGTCATTGAGCATCTTCCATTTAGACCGATGATGAGGAGTCTGAATGGGGGAAGCAAACATACGAGGTATTTGTTCATATTTACTGTAGAGACAGACATGATTCCACCATTCATTGGGGCTCAGCTGAGAGCTATTTTTCCAGTATTTCGTGATTAGGGAAATAGCAATGCCAAGCATAAAGTCCAAAAGGAAGTAAGCCGTTTTTGGAAGAGAGGGGATCCCCGCAGCTGAGCGAAGTCCCACTATCCTCCAAGAAAGGGGCTCTTGAAAGTGTAAAATAGACTGGATACGACCCCAGACCCGACGCCAGTAATACTGTAGTGCGGGGCATTCATACATAACATGAGGTAGTGAACCAATGGCCGCATGGCATGTCCAACAACTATTGCCCTGAGTAGTGTTCCATTTGGCTAATCTGTCAGGAGTGTAAAAACACCGGTGGGCTAGAAAGAAGAGTGTCTGAGTGAGTGAGGCGGATCGGGAGACCCGTGTCACTCTACTCCAGACAAGGCTCCATTGCTCCGGGGTCAAAGTCACATGCAATTCTCTCTCCCATGCTTTCTGCGCTATAGGGGTATCTCTAATTATAGCATTACATAAGGTTTTGTAGAAATTGGATGCTACACCCGGTGAACTACCGATAGATCGGATAGTCTCCAACCAACAACCTTGTGTAGGGGAGGCCGATGGCGGGAGCACCTTAGCACTCCGAAGGCAATGCTGAAGTTGTACCAACTGAAAATAGTGTTTCGCTGGGAGACCAAATTCAATTTGCAATTCACTAAAAGTTTTCCAGCGACCTTCATGGAACAACTGACTAGGGATCCAAATGCCCCTAGTGTACCAGGGGCTCCACGCCATCGGCTTATTTTGTATTCGAAATCGAGTGTTATACCAAAGTGGGAGCTTGTCTAACGGACAGAGTCGGGAGTCTAAAGAGTGCATAAGATTATTAAAGGCACCTAAGGTGTCTAAAAGCATTGGTGGAAAGTGGGAGTCTGATGGGAGAGTCATACCAGGGAGAAAAGTAAGAGGAATCGGTTTGCAAAGGTCCTCTTCTATGTCTAGCCACACAGGTCTACTCGGTACTGGATCTTCCAGCCAGCGAGCGCCTTGTTTGAGAAGAAAAGATTGATGATACTTCAGGAAATCAGGGAATCTGACACCCCCATTTTCCTTATCTGCTTGCAGCTTATGTTTCGCTATCCTAGGTGTCTTGTTTTGCCACAAGTATCTAGTCAGAAGGCCCTCTATATCTTTATATATACGTCGAGGGAAGAGACAGGGCAACATTTCTAAGATATAATTCACTTTCGGAACAATCATCATTTTTATGGTTTCTAATCGACCCCACCAGGTAAGTGTTAAAGGAGTCCAGCGGTGAGTAAGCGCCCGGACTTTAGAGGTTAAGTCTTTGGCATTGAAGGAGATAGTGTCTTCCAAAGGAGAACAATAGTGAACCCCAAGGTATTTAACCATGCGAGGTTGCCATAAAAAGGGGAAGGGTTGCATATCTGCCTGATGAAGCAAAGGATTTAATGGAAAGGCTACCGACTTGGTCCAATTTATCTTATAACCGGACAATTGTGAGTATTTACCAATTTGCTCTAGGACAGCCGGTACTGAGTCTATAGAGACAAAAAGCATAAGGTCATCAGCATACGCTGAAATTTTGATTTCCCTATGGGTGAAGGGGACTCCATGAATCTCCTCCGATTGCCGGATTAGTAAAGCCAAGGTTTCAAGTGCAAGATCGAAGAGAAGTGGAGACAGTGGGCATCCCTGGCGAGTGCCGCGTTGAAGGGGAAAAGGCTGAGACTTTAAAGCATTGGCACATATACTGGCTGTAGGCTGTGCGTACATGGTGCGAAGACAACGGAGAAAACCTTCCCCGAATCCGTACCAGCGGAGGACTGCAAACAGGAAGGGCCACTCTAAGCGATCAAAGGCCTTCTCAGCATCAAGTGAGAGGCCAACAACTGGGCGATCAAGATTAACTGCGGTAGTCAGTACATGGCATAGAGTCCGAGCATTGTCGGCAGTTGATCTACCAGGAATGAAACCGCATTGATCTGGGTGTATTAAGGTAGGCATCCTATCCGAGAGCCGGGTAGAGAGAATGGTGGCAAATATTTTATAGTCCGCGTTTAGGAGGGAAATTGGACGATAATTAGCTGCTAGTTGCGGGTCTCTCCCCTCTTTCTCAAAAACTACTACATTTGCCATGGAAAAGGACCCAGAAGGAGAACCCTCCTCGGCCAGAGCAGAAAAATAAATTTTCAAAACTGGAGCTAAGTCAGCGTGAAAAGTTTTGTAGAATTCAGCAGGGAGACCGTCTGGGCCTGCGGCTCGACCTGAGGCACATTTCTTGATAGCAGAATGAATTTCTGAGACAGTAAATGGTGTGTCCAAGGCCACTCTATCTTCGTCAGATAGGGTCGGTCTTTGTACCCCTGAAAGTAAGCGTTCAAATACATCTGGCTCAAAATCACATTCAGATTGATAAAGCCGAGTATAAAAATCACGAAAGAGTTCTAAAATTTCGGTATCTTTAGTGACCAAGCCCCCCCCCCCGACGGATTACGGAGGGCGGTAACACGCTTGGCTTCTCTTTGACCTTTTAGGGCATTTGCTAATAATTTGCCAGCACGATTATTTTCCCGATAATATAGCCCTTGTTGTCATTCGATATTTTTAACAGCAGCAGTGTACAAAAGCTGATTGTATTGAAAACGCAAGCGTTGTAAACGGAGTAAAATACATGGGTCAGTACGGGACGTGAGGAGACGCTCCCCAGCTTGTATCTGCTGCTCTAGAGTCAGTAAATGCTGCTTTCTTTGTTTCCCCTGCCGAATTGATAGCTAGTTATAGTGGCGCGGATAGATGCTTTAAAACCCTCCCACCAAGCCCAGCTCGCTGTGTCATGGGGTGAGTTAAAATGAAAATAATCTTGGATAGCGGCCTTTATATCAACCTGAAAATCTTTTTGACCCAGTAGGGATCTATCAAAAAACCAAGCTCGGGGAGAATCGTCCCGCGCAGTGACACGTAATGATAAAGATATGGCAGCATGATCTGAAATATGGAGAGGATGAGTCCTAGTCGTGTCTACTTGAGAAATCAGTGCTTTGGAAATGAGAAAGAAATCTATTCTAGATTGGGAGTGATGGGGGGCAGAAAAGAAAGTGAACTCTAAGTCGGAGGGGTGAAGTAGCCTCCATATATCTACCAGCGCAAGATCTTGCATCAGAGCTGTAAGGGTAGCAAGACTCTTGGGTGGACTACTCGTTCTAGGCGGCTGTCTATCTATCAGAGGGTCTAACACTTGATTAAAATCACCACCAAGTATTAAGGGAGTATTGGCAGAGGCCTGTGCCAACTGCGCAATACTTGCATAGTAAGCAGGGTTGTCCACATTCGGGGCATAAATGCAAATACATGTAAATTCACTATCTCCAACCTTAAGATGTACGCGGGCCCATCTACCCTCCTTGTCAGCGCTAGTATCAATTACAGTAGCTTGCAAAGATTTCTTAACCAGAATGGCTACCCCGCACCGTTTGGAAACGGCGGGAGAATAGGCAGCCACCATGTAAGGCTTAACATTGAGTTTCAGTGTTTCAGCAGAGTTTAAGTGCGTTTCCTGAAGAAACGCTAAATCAGCATGCTCATGGCTAAGATAGCTAAGGATTTTCTTTCTCTTGATTGGACTATTAATGCCCTTTACGTTGAGTGATAAGATTTTACATAAAGCCATTCAGACAAGTTAAAAATTCTGAGCATGATAGCGCACATAATTTCACAATGTCCCTCATATTGACTGTATCTGGCTGTACATATGGCATAAAAGAAATAAGCTTAGATAATACAATGAAGCGCCCCACACATGAAAAAAGAAAAACCGCAGCGCGGTAGAGAAGAAGCAGAACCCCAAAAATTACTGGCGACCATGTGTCTGCGGGGAGAAGCCCCGGAGAAGGCCGAAATTGAAAAAACACATAACCTGTAGGACTGTGCGTGCTCCGAATCCGACCGAGGCACACATCATGGAGGGATAGGAGACCACATAACAAAAGTCATAGAAAGAAAGAAAGAAAGTCCAGGCAGTCTCTGTACTGAACTATGACCGCCGCATCGGGCCCTTCAAAATGGCGGACAGAGCCGGCAAATAAAAGTCCAAGTCGTTGGATTAGCGCATCTGCTCTGCTTCTTTGGAGTCTAAAAATGTTGATAGTAGATCAGGATCTTCGAATGTCCTGGTTTGATTGTGGAGAGTCACTCGGAGCTTCGCGGGATACAACAGGCCAAAGCGAGCCTGTAGCTGTTGAAGTCGAGGGCGAAAAGCAAGGAGATTCTTCCGGCGGTCGACTGTAGGCTTTGCCAGATCAGGGAAGAAGGAGACTTTGTGACCTCCAAATTCCAAATGATGGTTCGCCCGGGCAGCATTTAAAATTTGTTCCACTTGTTGATATCGTAGCAAGCGAAAGATAATAGGCCGGGGGGTCGTTCGGTTGAGCGCCATGTGGGTAGGAACACGGTGTGCTCGATCGATTTCCAGTTCTTTATGAAAGGTGATCTTCAGCAAGGAGGGAAGAGTTTTGAGCAGGAATTCTCTCATATCTCCCGCTTCCACCCCCTCCGGTATTCCAATGAGCCTCACATTGTTGCGACGGGCTCGATTATTGCTATCTTCTAACTCCTTTTGAAGATTCTGTATCTGGCGCTCAGCCTTGTCCAGTGTGCCCAAGCGCACCGCGTGCGAGTCGAGGACCCCCGCCATATTGTCCTGCCGTAATGAGAGACCTTCAAGTCGGTCCTGGAGCACTCCAAAGTCTTCTCGCATGGCTCTAAAGCGCTTCTCCATTGGACTGCACCAATTCCTTCACGCCGCGTATTTCCTCTAGAATCTCCAGGTGCATTTCGGGGTTCTCCCGAAATGGAACCATCTTCTGTGGGGAGGACACCTCTGTTTTGGAGCGTTTTCCGTGAGAAGAAGAAGGAGACCCGAAGTCCAAGCGCGCTGGTTTATGGGCCGCCATCCCCCCCGAGGTACCCCGGTCAGCCCGGAGCGAAATAGTAAGTTTGTATAGGTATTATGTCAGGATTCTAAGTAGGCCTCTCGGGAGCTTCAGCGCGAAGCGTCTTACCCGCTGGACATCAGGCTCCGCCCCCCCTCGCAATCATGTATTCTGAATTTGAGACATGAACAGGTCTCATCCCCTGTAATGCCCTTGAGCCAAACAAATAGGTCAGGCCCTCAGTAGGACATGTTCACATATAGCATGTGGGACTCCCCAATGAGCACTTGGTTGAAAAAGCAACATACTGCTGTATGTCCATCCATCAATGCAGACAGTCAACATTTCACAGCCATCACCCTACATGGGTATTCATCAGCCAATGAACATGCTGTGGAGCTGGAACGGTTTCTTCATACCTGACATAGGCAGGTCTCTGACCCCCTTGACTACACCTTGACACAGTCAGGCACAGCACTGGCAGTCAATGGGGATAATGCAGGTCCCTACACAAAATCTACACCCAGGACAAGATTCAGTTTTACAGGAACATTTAGAGGCCATTGTATGGCACACCACAGGCCTGGCTACAGCAATGCACATGGATTACGTGATGCACACAACACATAGTACTGCAGCTGTTCATGCCACACTGGTTCAGGCTACATCTCTTGTGCAATCATGGTGGCTGTCCCTTCACTATTATTCACAGGCTATAATAATCACACAATCACATGTGCAGGATGTGCCATCCCCGTGACTTGCTACACAGGGAAATCCAGGCACAGCTGCACACACACTGAACATAGAACACTTTGGAGCAGCATTTGGTCCATCATGGACCACCCTGGGCCTTCTTGGGGCATCATGCACACATCTCCAACCATCCGAGCTGAAAGGCCAGTTTTGGGGACATGCCCCATGGTTCCATCCATCCATGCTGCCGTTGGAGCTACTCTGTGTACCGCTATTGGTTCATCTCACCATCCCCCATGATGCTTTGCACAGTCAGACCTGCCTTATGCATGGCCTCACAAATGCCCAGAGGCTCTAATCATTCACATGACACCATGATTATACAAGTCATTGTGGCCTTCATGAAGAATACTGCAACAGAGATTGTTAGATACCAGTTGCAGAGGTCACCATGAATGTGAAGTGTGTCTCACAGCACCTGGTCCACAGGGTCAGTACTGTATTACCTGGACTCTTCCTTTTCAGCCACAGCTCTACATCACAGCTAGTTTGCTGCATGTGTAATCTGTATTGTGTGTAATGGGGGTATGCTGAGGTGTCCAGCTCCCTCTTGGTCCTTGGGATGATTTCAGAAATCCCATTACGGACAACTGGGTTACAATAGCAGGTTCACATATGGTGTAACGAAGGGTGTGAGGGCCCCAAAAAGAGATGAATGAGATTGGACACATACCCACAGCAGTAATGGCTCACACCCAACACTGCAAAAGGGAGATAGAGATAGTACATGACCTTGGTGTAGGATCCGTTCACACCCATCACTGCAGCTAAGGTCATCATAACCTTGATGAGACTATCTGACACAATGGTCATTGTGACTGTGCATGTGTCAACCAACACAGGGATGTTGGGTGTTTGCACACCCCGGTTGTCCTAGGGCTGCTGTTCTACACAGAACATTTGTGCACAGGGCACTCATGTGCAACCTGATTGAGAATCACAGAAACCTCAAACAGCCAGGAAAAAAACTGCAGCCACAGAGCTACAGCTTTAACATGTACATGCCACAATATGGCTATTTAGCCAAGGCATGGTCACAGCACAGTCAGGATGATGGTGGCCTGTTAGAAAATTATGTTGTGTGCACCCTAGCCAAGCTAATGGCTATCAAATGTTGGGCCATCCTTTCCATATACGCTCCTTCTCACACATGTACATCCTGTGGTGTTTCATGGATTTCCCAGTACCCTCTCCCTTTCATTTGCATCACATTTTACTGTGGACCTGTGCTGTGGGACTGCAATGCAGAGTGCAATGGCTGATAGCTTCAGTCATGCTGCGGTTACATGCTATGTCGCAGCGCCGTACATCTGCCACATTCCCAGATGCTATGTGTCCCTTCTCTGCCTGTGGCAGAGAACAAGACATATATTACTGTGCCTTTGTTCATCCATCATGTTTCCTCACTGCCACTAGACCATGCTGAAATGAACATAAGAACATTCATTCAATCCTCTTGTTTCCTTCAGGTTTTTCTTGTAATTTATTTTCCTTCTCAGCTACAATCCTCACTGAGGAGAAAAAGTGGGAAGGCAGGCATGCAGAGAACATAAGAACATAAGATATGCCATACTGGGTCAGACCAAGGTCCATCAAGCCCAGTATCCTGTTTCCAACAGTGGCCAATCTAGGTCATATGTACCAAGCAGTTTCCCCAAAGACACAGGTTCCACAAAGCTTGTATTGGGTCAAACATTGATATCCTGGGTCCCTTTTTAATAATGGTTTATGGCCCTTTCCTCCAGGAACTTGTCTAAACTTTTTTTAAACCCAGCTACACTACAGCCTTTACTACATCCTCCGGTAACAAATTCCAGAGTTTGATTACACGTTGAGTAAAAAAAAATATTTTCTCTTATTGTATTAAATAGTTTACCCTGTAGCTTCATTGCATATCCCTAGTCCAGGGGTCTCAAACACGCGGCCCGCGGGCCGCATGCGGCCCCGCGAGAGACCTTTGTGCGCCCGCGATGCCCAGGAAAAAAAAAAACCGGCTTCGGCCCGCGATGCCCAGGAAAAAAAAAAAAACCGGGCTTCTGCTGCTGCTGCCGCCGCGGGAAAATTAAACTTTACAAAAAAGCTGGCTGCTGCCGCGGCGGTAGCAGCAATATCGCAAGTCCGCCCCATCCCTTCCTGCTTGCCTTGCTTGTGAGTTCTTCTCTGCTTCGCGACTCTGTTAAGCTCGCCGGGGCAGATGGGAAATTTCCCATCTGCCCCGGCTAGCTTAAAAGAGTCGCGAGGGAGAAGCTCTCCCTTCGCGGCTCTGAAAGCCTAAGCAGAGAAGAACTCACAAGCAAGGCAGGCAGGCAAGCAGGAAGGGATCTGCCGGGGGGGAGGGAGGGAGGGAGGGAGTAGGACTTGATGTGGGCTGCTGGGGGGGAGCAGGACTTGATGTGGGCTGCTGGGGGGGGGGGGGAGCAGGACTTGATGTGGGCTGCTGGGGGGGGGGAGCAGGACTTGATGTGGGCTGCTGGGGGGGGGGAGCAGGGACTTGATGTGGGCTGCTGGGGGGGGAGCAGGACTTGATGTGGGCTGCTGGGGGGGGGAGCAGGACTTGATGTGGGCTGCTGGGGGGGGGGTAGGACTGGAAATGGGGTGATGGGGGTTAGGACTGGAGGTGGTCTGATTGGGGGGCTAAGACTGAAAATGGTGTTATGGGGGGGCTAAGAATGAAGATGGGGCGATGGAAGGGTTAGGCCTGGAAGTGGGCTGTTGGGGGGCTTAGGACCGATAATGGGCTATGGGGGGGGGGGGCTAGAACTGGTAATGGACTGGGGGGGTGCTATGACTGGAAATGGGCCGAGTAGAAGGGGGAGCTTGAACTGCAAATAGCTGATGGGGACAGGGTCTTGGAATGGTAATGGGCTGAGTGGAAGGGGGCTTGGAAAGGAAATGGGCTGGGAGGGGAGGGAGCTAGGACTGGAAATGGGCTGATGATGCGGGGACTAGAAGGGAGCTGAAGCTGGTCGGGGCAGGAGCTAGAAGGGAGTTGATGTTGGGGGACGATTAGAATGGGATGAGGCTGGGAGAGTGAAATGGAGAGGGGAAATATATTTAGTGTGGGAGGGAAGAAAAATCTACAATTGGCCGGGTATTGGGAGAGTAAGTGGGGATTGAGGATGGAGGGGTAAAATTTGAGTGGATGAAATAGGAATGAGGAAAGAGCAAAAGGAGAATGATTAGTATGTTAAAGCAGATGTAGAGAGAATGGAAAAAAACTAGGAAAGAAGAAAGGACAAATGGACAGCAGACGATGGAGAGTTAGCAGAAGACACGAACGAAACCAGAAGAAAGTGGCTGGAACTATTTCAACTGAAAAATATGCACAAATGTTAGTAAAATATCTCTTTATTTTGTATTTATTATCTGAAATATGTATGCTCTTGGACATGTGCATCTTTTTGGTCTGCACTTTATTTAATACAAGAGGAAATCAATGTATAGTTTTATTTCTACAGTGTTGTACATTCTAAGTTTGGCTTTTGGGGTTCCCAGTTTAATTGTCTTCCTGTTTCTAAATTGTGATTCCTTGTTTGGTGATGGTGTATGTTCTGCATGTGTAACTGAGCTGAGGTATTCTGTTTATGTAATTCCTATTTGACATTGCCACTTGTTCTCTTTCCCGAGTAGGTCATGTATTGTTATTCTCTGAAATGTGTTGATTTAATATTTGCAGTGTTGCCTTTTGATAGTTAGGGTATGGTGCTTTGTGAGTCCTGGTAGTGCTGTTAGGACACGGCAGGTTTGCTATGGGTTCTAAATGAGCAGTGTTTCTAGTAGTTCCTAATGTGCCTGGTGGTTGGCACTGGTTTATAGTAATGTAGAAATCTTTTAGTCTTTCTTTATCCATACACTCATTAAGAGGCATGTTTACTAAAAGTTTAGTGTATGGTAACATTATGCAAATATTTATGCAAATGTGCCCTTATGCAAATGATGCCCTTATGCAAATGAGGCCTGCGTCTTGTGCGGCCCCCGGGTTACTCTACAAGTCCTCATTTGGGCCCTCAAAGCAATTTGAGTTTGAGACCCCTGCCCTAGTCTTTCTATATTCTGATAATATAAACAATCGATCTACGTTTACCCGTTCCACTCTGTTCATTAATTTATAGACTTCTATCATATCTCCCCTTAGCCATCTCTTTTCCAGGTTAAAGAGCCCTAACCTTTTTAGCCTTTCTTCATAGGGGTATCCTTCCATCCCCTTTACCATTTTGGTGGCTCTTCTCTGAACCTTTTCCAATAACGCTATATCCTTTTTAAGATACAGCAACCAGAATTGCACACAATATTCAAGGTGCAGTCACACCATGGAACGATACAGAGGCATTATAATATCCTTTGTTTTATTTTCCATTGCTTTCCTTATGATACCTAGCATTCTATTTGCTCTCTTGGCTGCCGCTGCACACTGGGCAGAGGGTTTTAACATGTTATCCACAATGACGCCTAAATCTTTTTCCTGGGTGGTGGTTCCTAATGTTGAACCTTGCATCGTGTAACCATAGTTTGGGTTGTTCTTCCCTAGGTGCATAACTTTGCACTTGTCCACATTAAATTTCATCTGCCATTTTGATGCCCAGTCTTCCAGTTTATCAAGATCCTCTTGCAATTTTCCACAATCCTCATGGGTTTTAACAACTTTAAAAGTTTTGTGTCATCTACAAATTTGATAACCTCACTCGTTATTCCCCTTTCCAGGTCATTTATGAATATGTCAAAAAGCAGCAGACCCAGCAAAGATCCCTGGGGTACACCACTATTCACCTTTCTCCATTGGGAAAATTGACCATTTAACCCTACCCTCTGCTTTCTATCTTCTAACCAGTTCCTGATCCACAATAGTATATTGCCTCCTATCCCATGACTCTTTAGTTTTGCCAAAGGTCTCTGATGAAGAACCTTGTCAAAGGATTTCTGAAAGTCCAAATATACTCTTTCAACTGACTCACCTTTGTCTACCTGTTTATTCACACCTTTAAAAAACATAATAGATTAGTAAGACAAGATCTTCCTTGTTTAAAGCCATGTTGGCTGTTTCCTATTAAGCCATGACTATCTACATGTTCAGAAATTGTGTTCTTTATGATGGTTTCGACAATTTTTCCCGGTACTGACGTCAGGATAACCGGTCTGTAGTTGCCCGGATCACCCCTGAAACCCTTTTTAAAAATTGATGTTACATTGGCCATCCTCCAATCTTCAGGTATTAAAGATGATTTTAATGATAGTTCACAGATTCGCACTAATAGCAGGTCTGCAATCTCATATTTCAGTTCTTTTAACACCCTTGGATGTGTATCATCCGATCCAGGTGATTTTCTACTCTTCAGTTCATCAAATAGTTGTAACACATCTTCCTAATGTTATCAATATTTCCTTCAATTCCTCTGCACCTTTAAATACCACTTCAGTCATGGGTAACATCCCTACATCTTCCTCAGTAAAGATAGAAGCAAAGAATTCATTCAGTCTCTCTGCTTTCGCCTTGTAGCCTCTTAGTGCCCTTTTAACCCCTCTATCATCTAATGGACCAATTGACTTTCTCACAGGTTTTTTTCTCCGAATGTACTTGAAAGGTCTTTATTGCGCATTTTTGCTTCCGCATCAAGCTTCTTCTCAAATTCTTTCTCTTTGCCTGCCTTATCAATGCCTTGCATTTAACTTGCCAGTGTTTGTGCTGTTTCAAGTTTTGTCATTTGATTCTTTTTTTCCATTTCCTGAAAGATGCTTTTTTGGCAACAACAGCCTCTCTGACCTCACCTTTAAACCATGTTGTCAGTTTTTTGGACTTCCTTCCACTTTTCTTAAAGCGTGGAATACAGCCGGTCTGGGTTTCCAATATAGTATTTTTCAACAACACCCAAGCTTGATGAAAGTCTTTAACCTTTGCAACTGCTCCTTTTAGTTTTTTCTTAACTATTTTCTTCATTTTATCATAGTCTCCCTTTCGAAAGTTAAAAAGGTAGTACTGTGGATTTCATTAGCATCCCTCCTCCACTAATTAAATCAAACGCGATCATGCTATGATCACTATTGACAAGTGGCCCCAACACCCTTATCTCCTGCACCAGATCTGGTGTTCCACTAAGGACTAGGCTCAAATTGCAGGAGAGGCACATGCACACATTCACACTGCAGGTGCAATGGGCACCCCCAAAGGTAGCCACATGCATAGGGTCTGTACATTTGGTGATGAGAGGACCAGCAGCACATTGTACATACAAACATAATGCTAGACCATCACATGCATGCACACTGCATTGCTGCACCTCAAAATCCACAAGGCGCCCCTCCCCCCATACAGTCTAGAGCCTCTTAGGACAGTTGGTCAACATACCATTGTTACACGCCCCTAGATTGTGTGTGTCTGCGCTATATGCAAACATTATTACAACTCACATCACGGTACATGCACTTGCCACAGCCATCCCACTATACATGTTATACTTTATAGCAACAGGATTAAATCAAAGTAAACATATCTCTTATATCTCAACAAATAGGAGTGACCTACATGGAGTGGTGGGTTACACCCCTAAACAAAGGCATGGGGAGGGATGACCTGCATGGAGCGGCAGGGGCACCTACTCCTACCGCTTTGCTGGGTAGACTAGATGGACCATGCTGGTCTTTATCTGCCATCATATACTATGTTGCTATGTTACTTGTGTGATATGCCATCATGCCTTGCATTGTGCATTTTCTCCTCTTCAGCTCTGCATGTGGGGATCCCCATTTGCTGTGATGTGGGAGGTTGCACCTACTGCTCCTGGTCACAGCTGCTCCAGCACAGCCATGATATTTGTATCTATCATTGATAATCCCCATATTGGCATTGATCCTGCATCCCCTGTGATATACTGTGCAGCTGCATGTACCATTTCATGGTAAAGCTATTGTTGAGAGACATGAGGGTTGGCATGGACAACAGTGTGGTTGATGGATCCCAGGTGAGGTCTGTTAATAGGATGAGAGGCACAGGTGGTGGGTTGGTTGGAGTACAGTGTATGCTTCCTTCCTTAATGATTGTAGCAGAGGGTAAGAGGCAAACTGAGGTGAGAGGTGGGTTGGACATAAAGGTAGAGATGTGGCAGACCTCATGGTTACTGAGGGAGGACTTGTGAATGTGGTGAGCCATGCTTGCCGTGGGAGTTGGAAGGGGGAAATTGCACCCACTGCTCGTGACCCTGGATGGTATCTGGACATATACGAATTGAGTCTAGTGATGTTGATCCACAAGGTGGCCTTGAACATGCCACTCAGCACTCAGTGATCTTAGGTTTTGTGCCACAGAGTTGGCATATACATTGGGCCATGCACGTATACTTAGGTGTTCCATACAAGGTGCATATGGGCATGTGTCAGTGTATTCCTATGTGAACTTGGCTGACTGCCGGCTCTGTGACATGATGGCAGGCTGCATGGACATTTGCTTTGTGGGGCTCTAGTTTGGATATGAGTGGGTTGGCATAAGTCAATAGTGCTGGAGCCTAGGAGATGTGTGGAAATAGGCTGTGAGGAACAGGTGGTGAGTTAGTTGGCTGGAGGGCCGTGTGTGCCTCCCTCCTCATAGATCTTAGCAGAGGAGAAAAGGGAACAGCATTAGGGGGGAAGGTTGGATGTGAGGAGGAAAGATGGGGATTTGGCAGATCTGAAGGTGATTGAGATGGGCCTTGTGAATGTGGTGAGCCATGCTTGCTGTAGGGGGGGGGATTAGTCCCACTGCTCGTGACCCTGGATGGTATGTTGATGCAAAAGGAATTAAGGCTAGCAATGGTGAGCCACAGGCTGGCCTTGAACATGTTACCCTGCACACCGTGACCTTAGGTTTTATGCCACAGAGCTGGCATATACATTGGACCATGCATATTTACTTAGGTGTTCCATACAAGATGCGTGTGGGCATGGGTCAATGTATTCCTATGTGTACTTGGCTGACTGCCAGCTCGGTGACATGATAGCAGGATGCATGGACAGTTGCTTTGTGGGGCTATAGTTTGGATATGTATGGGTTAGCATAGTCAAACAGTTCAGGTGCTGGGGCCTAGGAAACATGTGGAGATAGGGTGTGGGGAACAGGTGGTGGGTTGGTTGGCAGGAGGACAATGTGTGCCTCCCTCCTCAACGGTCTTTGCAGAGGGTGAGAGTGTAACAGTAGAGGGAAGTTGGCTGGACATGTGGAGGGAGAGGTGGCAGGCCTCATAGGGAATGACATTTGCTCTCATGGGTCTTGTGAGGAATGCTGACAGCCAGGGTCAGCCCATCATGTCTAAAGTGGGTTGGGTTCACTGTCTGAACCTCCATGCAGGGAGAGGGGATAGATGTGAATCTACATGCCATCACACTGTCAGTAAGAGCTGCAGGTTGGCACCTGTCCAGCCTACCATAGTCCTACTTTTTCCAGCTGTGGGCTACACACACTGCAGCACACTCACACAGTCACACAGCACTGACATTGGCAGCATGGTGTCAGTGACACTGGGAGCATTCACATCCACCTGCAGCTGCATTTCTGTGTGCTCCCACAGTTTCAGTGACAAGTTGTAAACCAATCATGAAATTAAACCCACTATTTATTCATTCATTTGTCGAAGTCCACCGAGGGAGGGTTAGGACGGTTAGCCAAACCCCCACCAGACTGTGAACTGCTTTTATTCTTATTAAGTCACCCTTGTGAATTTCAAAAATCAAACACTTATCTTCATCTCCAAAACAGCAGCGATTCCTTTCATGTTGCAAATGACAAGATATTCAGTACACGACGTGCACGTTTCGGGTGTGCGCCCTGTATCAAGTGTATTCGTCATATGATAATGCAACTGACTGCTATCTTTTTCTGCCAGCTTGATGAAACGCCACCTTCCACATGGCTAATTCGGGCATTATGACATAATTAATTAGCCATGTGGAAGGTGCCTGCTAAGTGTCCACTAGCACCCTTTATGCTGGAACGCCTCTAACATGCCCAGAGCTCTTACAGCATGGTAACCCCTTATCGCTACCCTCTCAGTAATCCACAAATATACAAAACAACTATAACTTAACTTTCTAGTGAACTTGCTCAAATTCAAATCTTTATTTCTAACAACAACAACAGGTAATAAGCGGACCCTCCATTTGGCAAAATTCATCACCATAGGGAAATGGTGGACACTTACATCATAGGTCCTATACCTTAACACATTTTTTTCAAATTTAGCCAAGAAAAAATCTCTCCAATAGAATAAATTACTATACTTTCCCTACCATCAACTACACATAAGGATTCACTTAACCATTCATACCAACATGTCAAAACCTACACTCATCCATACTATACCAAACCATACTCTACACAAAACATTTCACCAGTAGTAAAAGTGTCCAGTATATGTCATTTTCATTTTAAAGCAGAAAGTACAGCAAAAAGCTTTCAATGCTCTTTCGAAGTGCAGAAATCAGATTTTCATAAAGGTATCAAGTCTCAGTATCCGCAGAAACACTGCAAGAGAAAGTTAAAAGAATCTTAGGCCAATAAACGGCAGTCACACCATATAAAGAGCAAGCTGTTACTTATCTGCTAAAGAGCTAATATCGAACGTCTCTTCATGGCACTGTGAACTCCAATAGGTTGCCCGAAAAAAACCACTCGCCACTATCTCACTGTCCAACGAAAGCTTCCGTTTCGCCACCAGGCTTCATCAGGAACAGAAGTTAGACTAAATTCGCCATTAACTATGCTATCTTCATTTTTAGACACAAACAGCGTCTCTACAAGCCACAGCTCACTGGCGTTCAAGATCAGTGGTTCAAAACGGCAAACGCCAATCGGCTTACTTATACCGTCAGCCTCTCAACTCACAACAACTTTATGAACAAAACACAAAACCTAAACATATATCTACCATAAACAAACAACAGAATAACCAAGGAAAAAGGAGACAGGAACTGCAATAGTCAATATAGTCTTAGAAAATAATCTTTCCAAAGATATCCACTTTAGAAGAATAAAGTCCAATCGATCTTGTTATTCAACCCGTCTGGGTCTAGGGTATGCAAAGAGTAAATCCACTTCTGTTCTTTTTGGAGCAACAGAAGTCCTCTATTACCCCGTCGTATATTAGAAGGTATCACCTCAAGAACTGTACAGCGAACATCTTCAAAATTATGAGAAAACGTAGTCCAATGTTGTACCAGAGGGGTATCTAGATGAGCTTTAGATAGACTATATTTGTGCTCTGCCAATCTAGTACGTAGGGGACGAGTAGTCTTACCCACATACGTTTTCAAACAAGGGCACCACTAGGCATAAATAACAAATGAAGTATTACAGTTAGTATCTTGACAGAGGCGCCGGGACATCAAGGCAGGTGCAAGATGGACTGCACTATCCATACATTTACAAAAAGAACATCGCCCACAACTTTTGTGAGAAAATACTTGTATTATAGAAGGAGGTCGAGGAACTGCCGAGCAGAGCCGATCCCGCAAATTCTTACCTCGCTGATAGGCTACTCTAAAAGAACTGCCAGCCAATACAGGATGAGTCATAAATAATTTCCAACGTTTATGTAGAGCCGAAATGATACGATTAGACAGCCTCGAATAGGGAAGAACACAAGTTACAGTAGGTAATGTTTCTGAATTTACACTAGTCGTTATGACATCTGACGTGTTCGGGCGCAGCAGCCACTCTCGATGATTAAACTTGGCTCTCTTATAAGCCTTTTTCAAAACCGCTGAAGGATATCCCCTCTCACGAAACGTAGCCAGCATATTAGCAGCCTGTATTTCAAACTCTGATTGAGAGGAACAAATACGACGACATCGCAATAGCTGAGAACACGGGAGACTTTCTTTAAGATGAGATGGATGGAAACTTGAGAAATGCAACAATGTGTTCTTATCAGTTGTTTTAGTGTATACAGTAGTTAGAAATTTCTCAAAAACCTTTAGTAACAGCAACATCTAAAAAATGGATAGTTGTCTCATGAATGTTAATTTCAAATTGAATAGCCGTATTACATCGATTCAAATAACTAAAGAAATCTTCCAATGCAGCACGTGAGCCACTCCATAATAAAAATATATCATCGATATATCTGTACCATCTTAAAATGAATGGAGCAAAACTAGAGAAATAAATCCACCGTTGTTTCAAACGAATGCATATACAAATTGGCTAGCGATGGGGCAAATGTAGCACCCATCGCGGTACCAGATATTTGAAGAAAATATTCTTGTTGGTATACAAAATAATTCCTTTTCAGGGCCAATTCAGCTAAATGAGTCAAAAACTCAGTTGGAACACGATGTGGACTTGGACGAGCTTTCCAAACAGATGACAAAACTTGAATTGCCTCATCTTGTGGTATAGAGGTGTATAGGGCTGTCACGTCCAAAGACGCCAGCCATGTAACTTGTTCCATAGCATCAAAATCTTCCAAAATCTGCAAAAAATGCGTAGTATCTTTAAGATAAGCAGGGATTTTAACTACTTCAGAACGTAAAAATTTATCCAAATAGATACCAACCCTCTCAAGCAGCGACTCATTGCTTGAGAGGATTGGTCGTCCAGGAGGATTCAACAGACTCTTATGTACTTTTGGGAGAATATAAAAGGCTGGTATTCTAGGATATGGAGGATTCAAAAAATTATATTCCTTCTCAGTAAGAAATCCTAATTGTAAAGCATGAGTTGTCACTAAAGAGACATCTTTTTGTAGTTGTTCAGTCGGATCAGACGGCAAGCGTCTATAATGACAAGTTTTATTCAATTGTGCAAGTATTTCAGCATCATAAGTGCTGGTATCCATAACGACTACCGCGCTGCCTTTATTGGCATGTTTGATAGTAATAGAGCGCATCTGCGACAGTTCTTGAAGTGCTTTATATTCTATAACTGACAAATTCTTGGGAGAATATTTGCAGTCCCTTTCAATCTTCTGGATATCAGATAATAATAAATGTTTAAAAGTGTATACAATTGGGTCTAACGGCCCTGGAGGAAGCCAGTTGGACTTTAAACTGACTACTGAAGAGTCCAATGACGTCATACGATTTGCAAAAAAAAATTTTAATTGGAGAGAGCGTACCAGCTTCTCCACCGCTACCCGGCTAGAGAAACTATCATAACTGGGACCAGAAATAAATGACAAACCTTTAGCCAGAACAGACAGTTGCGCTGATGTTAATGTCACACTAGATAAATTCAGTACTGTATCACTTATTGAAAATGAACAGAGTCTTTTTTTTCGGCGCGATCGAGTCGACGGACCGGAAAAATTTCCTGTCTTATTTTGCTGCTTAGTAGAGCGTTCTATAGACTTATCTCCTATGAAGAAAGGCTAAAAAGGTTAGGGCTCTTTAAACTGGAAAAGAGACGGCTGAGGGGAGATATGATAGAAGTCTATAAATTAATGAACGGAATGGAACAGGTAAACGTAGATCGATTGTTTACGTTATCAGAATATAGAAAGACTAGGGGACATGCAATGAAGCTACAGGGTTAAACTATTAAGACCAACAAAAGAAAATATTTTTTCACTCAACGTGTAATCAAACTCTGGAATTTGTTACCGGAGGATGTAGTAAAGGCTGTTAGTATAGCTGGGTTTAAAAAAGGTTTGGACAAGTTCCTGGAGGAAAGGTCCATAAACCATTATTAAGAAGTGACCAAAGATATCAATGCTTGACCCAGTACAAGCATTGTGGAACTTGTGTCTCTTGGGGAAACTGCTAGGTACATATGACCTAGTTTGGCCACTGTTGGAAACAGAATACTGGGCTTGATGGACCTTGGTCTGACCCAGTATGGCATATCTTATGTTCTTATGTTCTTATGTTATCTCCAGTTTTAGATGTAATATCAGAGTAGCCTCCTTCTATACTTGAATCTGAGGAGTAGACAGAACTGCCTTCCCCCTCACTTGTATTTCGTTTAGAAAAATCAGAGTAATTCCTCCTCCGCAGGGACCAGTTGTAAATAGTCCCCTCTTTCATACGTTTCTCATTTTTTTAACTTTTTGAGCCTTTAAATCGTCTCTATATTTCTCTATCTGTTTAAGAATCTCAGCATGCTTCTCAGAGAACTCTTCCAAAGGTTTTAATACGGCAAGATCTTCATTTATCTCCTTAATTAACACCTGATTTTTAGAATGTGCTGAATCAACTACCAGGAGCATCAAGTCCAATGAGCACTTATTAAGTATTTGATTCCAGCGAGAAACGAATGTAGCATCTTCCAAGAACATACCAGGTGCCTTCCAAATACGTAACCCTTTAGGGATAACTTCTTTCCGGCAGTATTCTGCCAATGTTAGACTATGCAGTTCCAATCTAACACTTCTCCTTAGCTTATTCATATATGAATCCCAATCAGGACTCCCTTTATCATCCTCCCCTAATAGGGATGGAAGCTTCAAAATCTCATTCTTTTGTTCTACACTAAAACTAAAGGAGTCCTTCCAATTAGTTGCCATCACGGTAACACAAGTCTGTTATACAAAAAACAAAAAAACTGCCTGGGAGGAATAATTGTTATCAATACCAAAAGCACCACCCTCTCAGTAATCCACAAATATACAAAACAACTATAACTTAACTTTCTAGTGAACTTGCTCAAATTCAAATCTTTATTTCTAACAACAACAACAGGTAATAAGCGGACCTCAGGACTTATACACCCTCCATTTGGCGAAATTCATCACCATAGGGAAATGGTGGACACTTACATCATAGGTCCTATACCTTAGCACATTTTTTCAAATTTAGCCAAGAAAAAATCTCTCCAATAGAATAAATTACTATACTTTCCCTACCATCAACTACACATAAGGATTCACTTAACCATTCATACCAACATGTCAAAACCTACACTCATCCATACTATACCAAACCATACTCTACACAGAGTGTCAGTGTTTTATCAGTGCTTGGTACCTTTTCTAATGGTATCAAATATGTATATTTGTGTAACTTAGGAGGAATCAGTGAAGAAAAGGCACAAAAGCTTAGTGGAGAATGCAAGACAGAGAAACAGGACCATACCTATCCCTGTGCGAGCGGTGCGGCCGCACAAGGCGCAAAGGCTTAAGGGGCGCATTTTAGCTGTCTGTCGTTGCCTGCCGCCACCACTTTTTCTTCTCTCAGTGGCGGCAGACAACGACAGACAGCTAAAATGCGCCCCTTAAGCCTTCTCGCCAGCATGCTAAGCAGATCTGTACCTCCCTGCTCTTGCAGGGGGGTACAGATCTGCTTAGCATGCTGGTGACTTGCACATCGGGCGTGCCTCTTCTCTCCCACCGCGGGGGGACACACGCCCAATGTGTAAGTCACACAGGGCGTGATTTAAACTCGGTACGGCCCTGCAGAGAAATATCTTTTTTTTTTTTTAACAGGGGAGTTTTCTCTACATTACCACTTAAAATCTAAAATCCAAAGCACTAAAAATATGTACGAATAATCTTTACTGCCAGCTGCTCTGAGGTTATTGTCTAGCAGTTCTCTTTTGATACTATGTTGATATCAGTTTGCCAAAGTTCACCAGAAGTCACTTGAAAAAAACCCCAACAAAACTAGAGATTTAAGGATTGATTTAAGAGCTCTCTTACTATAATCTAATTTCACAGGAGTGATCAGATTTCACAAAATTTTTTATAGTGGACCAACCAAATTTACAGCTAGTTTAACATCTCTTGTGAACGATGATAATTTAAGGCAACAAAGAATGGGAGCAATAAATTGATTTCCCATCTCTGTGTATTCTAAACAAGTCCAAGGCAATGAAGCTGTAAAGATAAATTAAAGGAATTATGTTAGAGAGTGTAAACAAAAGAAAGACATGTCTATTTGTGAAATGCATCACTAGCATGGAGAAAGACTTATAAGATCACTTACCTAAACACCTCCCATGATGTTGTCTCTGATTAAGGATTTGAGAGCTATCGAGTTTTGAATTAGATGCACGTTAATAAAACAGTAGATGTTCTTATCTGATTGCATCTCTATTGATTGTGTTAGAGATGTCTATTCTCAGATCAGGTCCAATGATTTTTGCATAAGCTTGGAAAGAATCACTATGGGTATTTAGAATTCTTGTAATCTGCCTATATGTTAGATGTTTTAGTGGCTATTTGGGAAATCAAGAGTAATGACCAAGCTGCTACCCGTTAATTTTCTATCTTGCATGTGCTTAAACAAACACACACAGATACTCCATATAGAAAAAATACTTTTTTTCTTTTTACTCAAAGGCATAAACATGGCCAATTACTTATCAGATTGCTGGAAACACACAGAATATCTCCACATATGCATTTCTTGAGGTCTCCGATTTTTGCAGACTCCTATCACATGAAAATAAGAAAATCTGCAGTGATGTGCTGAATGGGATTCCCAGGGGCTCCTGTAGGCTTCTTGTTAAGTTATCCCATTAGCAAAAGAGCATCTCACCAAGCGCAGCAGAGCTGGTGAGAGCCCAAGAAAATGGATGCAGCAAACATTTCTTAATAAGAAAATGGTATCACATCACTGAAATTGTAAAGTAAAATTACAGATTTATATTATTAAAACCAACTTGATAATACTGTAGTCAGGCTTGTTGTAACAGGAAAGAAGAGATTCCTGTAAAAAAAAATGCTGGTATCTTACAGTAATTTTTATATTATATTAATGAAGTTTTATTTTTTTTATGTACCACACTGGAAAACTCCCAATTGTTTATGTAACTGTCTTGATCAAAACAAAGTGACCTATATCTGTGACACCCTATAAGCTCTAGAAGAAAACAATTACAATTGTGGTCAACATTATTGGCACCCTTACAGTTCAACCCCTTAACGTCCAATATCTCCTAAAAAAATGTGGCCAGTGAAATGACTTTGGACTATCTATGCACACATATTTGACACATAAAGAATCAAATAAAACAAGACCAATTAAAAAAGGAAATAGTATAAAAACTGGGACATTGCCAGGATATTATTACTATCAATAAAAAGAAAGACAAACCCTCTAGGTTCTTAGTGTCCCAGTAATTCTATACCACTTTTTTGTCGGATAATTTACTGTGAGTGAGAAAAGCCTCTCTCGTGGTAAATCCTCCTTTTTATTCTATTTTAAAAGGGAAACCTCCCTCCAACCATTAATTCAAGGGATAATACCATAATTATCCTTGAAATGTACTTAACTAGCATAGGCGTTCCGTGTTCACCACCTGGCAGCCAGGATACTGTGATGCTGCTTTATCCACCAAGTGCAGACGCTGTCTTCACAGCCTCAGCTGGTTACTTGCATATTCACCAGGTGCTGCCATCATCCATATATTGCTCGAACTCCAATGACATTGAAAAATTTGTACACAACGTCATGTTTTAGGCCTTGAACCTCCCGGCCCTTCTTCCTGCATCATACGTCATACCTCAACCTCCTTTTCCCCTTCTTCTTATGATCAGTGCTTCTTATGATATCCAATCTGGGTTACTATTGGTTATGGTCTGAGCAATCGGAGCAGGTCATGTCCTAACAGTTAGCCAAAGTCCACCAAACCAAGGCAAGATTTAAGCCTTCTGGAACAGTTGTGCGCAAACGATAGATCTATGACTGTTCCCTAAATTGCAGACGGACAAATGATCTCCTCCTCGATAGTATTCGGGGACAAAATCAATAATACACCAATTCGGGGGGCGGAGCCTGATGTCCAGCGGGTAAGACGCTTCGCGTTGAAGCTCCCGAGAGGCCTACTTAGAATCCTGACTTAATACCTATACAAACTTACTATTTCGCTCCGAGCTGACCGGGGTACCTCGGGGGGGATGGCGGCCCATAAACCAGCGCGCTTGGACTTCGGGTCTCCTTCTTCTTCTCACGGAAAACGCTCCAAAACAGAGGTGTCCTCCCCACAGAAGATGGTTCCATTTCGTGAAAACCCCGAAATGCACCTGGAGATTTTGGAGGAAATACGCGGCGTGAAGGAATTGGTGCAGTCCAATGGAGAAGCGCTTCGAGCCATGCGAGAAGACTTTGGAGTGCTCCAGGACCGACTTGAAAGTCTCTCATTACGGCAGGACAACATGGCGGGGGTCCTCGACTCGCACGCGGTGCGCTTGGGCAAACGGGACAAGGCTGAGCGCCAGATACAGAATCTTCAAAGGAGTTAGAAGATAGCAATAATCGAGCCCGTCGCAACAATGTGAGGCTCCTCGAATACCGGAGGGGGTGAAGCAGGAGATATAAGAGAATTCTTGCTCAAAACTCTTCCCTCCTTGCTGAAGATTACTTTTCATAGAGAACTGGAAATCGATCGTGCACACCGTGTTCCTACCCACATGGCGCTCAACCGAACGACCCCCCGGCCTATTATCTTTCGCTTGCTACGATATCAACAAGTGGAACAAATTTTAAATGCTGCCCGGGCGAATCATCATTTGGAATTTGAAGGTCGCAAAGTCTCCTTCTTCCCTGATTTGGCAAAGCCTACCGTTGACCGTCGGAAGAAGCTCCTTGCGTTTCGCCCTCGACTTCAACAGCTACAGGCTCGCTATGGCCTGTTGTATCCAGCGAAGCTCCGAGTGACTCTCCACAACCAAACCAGGACATTCGAAGATCCTGATCTACTATCAACATTTTTAGACTCCAAAGAAGCAGAGCAGATGCGCTAATCCAAACACTTGGACTTTTATCTGCTGGCTCTGTCCGCCATTTTGAAGGGCCCGATGCGGCGGTCATAGCCAAGCACAGAGACTACCTGGACTTTCTTTCTTTCTCTATATGACTTTTTAGTTTTCTGGTCTCCTATCCCTCCATGATGTGTGCCTCGGTCGGATTCGGAGCACGCACAGTCCTACAGGTTATGTGTTTTTTCAATTTCGGCCTTCTCGGGGGTTTCTCCCCGCAGACACATGGTCGCCAGTAATTTTGGGGTTTTGCTTCTCCTCTACCGCACTGCGGTTTTCTTTGTTAATGTGTGGCGCTTCATTGTATTATATTAGCTTATTTTTTTTATGTCATGTGTACAGCCAGATACAGTCAATATGAGGGACATTGTGAAATTATGTGTGCTATCATGCTCAGAATTTTAACTTTCTGAATGGCCTTATGTAAAATCTTATCATTCAACGTAAAAGGCATTAATAGTCCACTCAAAAGAAAGAAAATCCTTAGCTATCTTAGCCATGAGCATGCTGATTTAGTGTTTCTTCCGGAGGAAACGCATCTAAACTCTGCTGAACCACTGAAACTCAATGCTAAGCCTTACATGGTGGCTGCCTATTCTCCCGCCGTTTCCAAACGGTACGGGGTAGCCATTCTGGTTATGAAGTCTTTGCAAGCTACTGTAATTGCTCATAGCGCTGACAAGGAGGGTAGGGCCCTTTCTTGGAGGATAACGGGACTTCGCCCAGTTGCGGGGATCCCCTCTCTTCCAAAAATGGCTTACCTCCTTTTGGAATTTATGCTTGGCATTGCTCTTTCCCTAATTAAGTAATACTGGAAAATTAGCTCCCCTTCTGAGCCCCAATGAATGTTGGAATCATGTTTGTCTCTACAGTAAATATGAACAAATATCTTGTATGTTTGCTTCCCCCGTTCAGACTCCTCATCATCGGTCTAAATAAAAGATGCTCAATGACTATGTACATTCTGCTAAATGCTCTCATCTGACTGTCTAAATTTGTATATATCTCTGTCCCATGATCATGCTGTATCGTAGATACTCTTTTGATCGTTTTGATGTATAATCACTGTTAATTGGAAGTGCTCACATGCTGACATAATCGGTTAGAGAAGAAGCATGGGGGTGGGGGGTAATTGGGTTTACTTTCCTTATTGTATACTTGTTTTGTCTCCTTTGGTGTGTTGTTTCTTTTGTCTGTTGCAAATGAAAATAAAAGTTTAAAAAAAAAAAATAATACACCAATTCAAATCCTGGAATGAGTGTTTGTACTACTGGCAATGAAGCGCAACTGGAGTTGAAATCACTCCGATATTGATACGAGATAGATGTTCCTGTAGACGCTTCTTTATTGGATGCGATGTTCATCCTATATAAAGTTTTTGGCAAGGACAACTCAACATGTAAACAACATGAGTACTCAAACAGGTACTTTGATGTTTATTAACATAAGACTTGCTCCTTGTGCCAGCTCCTTGGGGCGAGGTCTGGGGCGGTAGTATTAGGACTTTTATCTCCCAGCTTTTAATTCTACGACCCAAGTTCACTGTCCTTCTCTATTCGACCTTGTATATCCCCCTTTTTAGCGTTTTTACTTCTGTGCTCTTTGGTTTCTTACTTTTGCTCCTCTCTCAGGTCATGGCCGCCATCCCGGTTTCACTGGGGCTGGCGTCCAGCCCCTGCGATTGCTGCCCCCTCTGCTCCTCTTTTTCGTCAGCTCTCATGTCTAGCTTTTTGTCCTGATGCCCACCTTCCCCTCCCTCTCCTCCTCTTCTCTCCCTTCCCCCAGTGTGTCTACAACTTGCACTGGTAAACTGCCGCTCTGTCCGCTCCAAATCTCTCCTGGTTCATGACTTGATCATAGCACATAATCTAGATATCCTTTTCTTAACCGAAACTTGGTTGAAAGAAGGGGATGAGCCCTTCCTAAACCGTTGTCTCCCGTCTGGTTACTCCTTCTTTTCCATGTCCCGCCGGGGCAGGTGCAGTGGGGGTGTGGCCATTCTCTACCGTTCTTCCCTCTGCCTTTCTGAACTTGTCTCTTATCCCTCCTTGCTTTACCCTGAGACCTTGCTTGTAAAATTAAATTCTTCTATCACTCCATACCATTTTCTTCTTATTTACGCCCCACCCTCTCTCTATACTACCTCCTGGGATTCTCTACTGGCCACTATAGCCGAGGCCACTCTGCTTTATCCCCATCTTCTTATATTAGGGGATTTTAATGTGCATGCTGATTCCCCTTCCTCGGCAAGGGATTCCTCTTTTCTTACCTTTCTCTCTGATCTCTCTCTTCGCCAATCTGTTTCTTTCCCTACTCACGCTGCTGGTCATTCCCTTGATCTTCTTATTACCTCTGCCTCCTTTCCTCTTCTTTCTTCATCATTGTCCTCTTTTCCCCTCCCCTGGTCAGGCCACCATTGCCTTTTGTTTTCTGCCCCTGCTCCCCCTCTGATCTCCTCTACCCTTCCAGACCCCCACTCTGCACTATCACTTACTCGGAAAATCACTGCGGACACTCTTTTACAATTCCCGTCCTCTGCTACTCTGTTTCCCTCCAACTTTGACTCTCTTCCTGTGGACGATCAGGCTCATTGTTGGAATTCCACCCTCCAATCCGCTCTGAATCTGGTCGCTCCAGTCCGTTCCTGTCCCCGCCCCCCTCACCACCCACACCACCCCTGGTTTCATCCCGGTCTCTTTCTGCACCGTAGATACCTTTGCCGGGCAGAGAGGCTTTGGCGAAAGCGTCCTTCCCCCATCACACTGTCAGGTTTTCGCCTCTGTCATCAGCACTACATGTCCCTTCTTCACACTGCAAAACGCGACTACTACTCTAACCTTATTTCCTCCTCTTCCAACTCTTCTCGTCGTCTGTATTCTATTCTGCATTCCCTTACTGCTTCTCATTCTCCCTCCTCTTCCTCCTCTCCTCTTGTTTCTTCCCTTCCTGACCCTTCCTCCCTTGCTACTTTCTTTTTCAATAAGGTCAACTCCCTTTGTCAGTCCTTCCCGTTGTGTCCTCCCCCCCTTTCCCCCCCTGCCCCATCCTCTTCCCCACCCCCTCCTTCCCTATCCCATTCTGCCCCTACGTTATCTCATCTTTGGTCCTCTTTTGCATTGATCACTCCCTCTGTTCTTCAGGAAACATTCCTCTCTCTTTGCAAAACCACCTGCTCAGCTGATCCTGTCCCATCTTCCTGGCTTCTCGAACCCTCACTAGCTCTCTCTCCCTATATTCTTTCCCTGTTTAATTCTAGTCTGTCTTCTGGCACCTTTCCTACTGGTTGGAAACACGCTATTGTTCGCCCCATTCTAAAATCCCATTCTTCTGATCCCTCTGTGCTTTCTAATTGGCGTCCTGTCTCTAACCTTTCTTTCCTTTCTAAATTTCTTGAGAAACTGGTCTTCACACAACTTTCCTCCCATCTTGAAGCTTCCCTCACTCTTCACCCTCGCCAATCCGGTTTTCGCCCTGCCCATAGCACTGAAACGGTTCTTCTCTCTCTTCTCAACGAACTTCACACTGCTCATGATCGGGGTCTCTATACACTGGCTGTTTCTCTTGATCTCTCTGCTGCTTTCGACCTAGTGGATCACCGCACCCTCCTCACCTGTCTGCGGGAAGCAGGTCTTTCTGGAACGGTTCTTCAATGGTTTCACTCTTTCCTTTCTTGCCGCTCTTTTTCTGTAGTTTCTGGGTCTTACTCCTCTGTTCCTACCCCCCTCTCCTGTGGGGTTCCTCAAGGGTCTGTTCTTGCACCACTTCTCTTTAATATCTTCCTAGCACCCCTCACCCTTCTAGTCCAACAGTTTGGTATCTCCGCATACTACTATGCGGATGATATCTTTCTTTTGCTCCGTACTGACCCCATTTCCCCAGATATCACTCCTCTCAACCTCTGTCTTGATGCTATTGCTACCTGGTTTTCCTCTAATTTTCTGCAGGTGAACCCTTCTAAGTCCCATGCTATCTGGTTCACATTTGGGGGCCCCTCCCCAC
Source organism: Ichthyophis bannanicus (assembly GCA_033557465.1). Lineage (NCBI taxonomy): Eukaryota > Metazoa > Chordata > Amphibia > Gymnophiona > Ichthyophiidae > Ichthyophis > Ichthyophis bannanicus. The sequence continues at coordinate 572,317,782 of CM066033.1, forward strand.
ATGTGCCCCTTCTTTTCCCTCACAATCTATTTCTCTTGTTTCTTCACTCCGTTACTTAGGTGTTATACTTGATTCTTCTCTTTCTTTCAAGGATCATATCTCTTCCATTATCCAACGTTCCTTTTTCTCTCTTAGACAACTTCGTTCCATCCGTCCCTTTCTGTCCTCCTCCACCCTGGCTACCCTTCTCCTTTCCCTTGTGATGTCCCGTCTCAATTATTGTAATGTTGTCCTTGTTGGTCTACCCAAATCCCAATTGTCTCGTCTTCAACGTATCCAAAACTCAGCTGTCCGTCTCCTTGCTCATGCCTCTCGTTTTGATCATGTCACCCCGCTTCTTCTTCACTATCATTGGCTGCCTATCTCCTTCCATGCTCAGTACAAAATCCTCATCCTCACACATAGGGCCGTTCACACTGGCACCCCCCTTTATCTCACTGACCAGATACATTTTTGCCCCCCTCCCCGCTTACTCCGTGCCATACACTCTAACCGACTTTCCCTCCCTTCACCTTCCCAGGCTCACCTTGTTTCCACTCGCACTTCTGCCTTCTACTTTCTAGCCCCCAGCCTCTGGAACTCGCTCCCCTCTTCACTTCGTGCAGAGGAGTCTTATCAAACATTTAAATCACAACTCAAAACCCCTCTTTTCAGTCTAGCATGTAAACCTGCCATCCCCAGCTCCCCCCTTCCCTCTGCTACCCCCTCCCCCTCGTTTCCCTGATGTTTAACTATTACAATGTTGTTTGTTACTTTCTTGCCTTTTCTTTTCTCCTCTCTCCTGTCTGTTTTATTGGCGTTCCTTTTCTTTTTCTCAGCCATTTTTAAACTGTTTTTAAAAAACTGTTTTAAGTTGTTTTAACTTGTATTGTAAACCGCTCAGGTACTATTAGTGTTGGGCGGTATATAAAGTCTAAATAAACGTAAACGTAAACGTATCTGATACCAGTCTTAGGATGATCCAAACTAGGAGCTTCAAGAGTAGTATCGCAGGTTCCACAATGGTAGTGTCCCCGATCGAGAGATGTATCAACTTTCTGGACATTGTGTATGACCCAATATGCTATGTTCCGCCCCCTCTGAAATGCTGGCATCAATGATTTCCTAAAACAGGGATGCAAAGCCAGAACCAGACAATTTTTCTTCAAAATACCCATTGCTAATGAAGCATTTGGCATGAAAGGTAAAATTCCTACATATGATGTAGATTCCTTGTGCTGAGTGGAAGAAAATACAGATTTGTCATCCCACCACTCTGGATGATTATAGCGAGCTTTTCTACAGTATACACTAACTTAATCACCTGAGAAGGATAGCCTCTTGCAGCCAACTGTAACTTTAAATCCCTCGCATGTTGTTGAAATTGTTCCAATGTGGAACACAGTCGACTTAGATGAATAAATTGTCCTACCTGTAAACCCCTACATAGGGGGCCGTATGGTAACTAGTATAATGCAGAAAAGTATTCCTCTGTAACGGTTTTCTGTATAACGTAGACTGTAAAGAAGTACCCTGCTTATAAATGCACAATCCAAAAGCTCTATCGAATGTGTGTGATATTTGGGCACAATTGTAGATTGATGTTCAGTGTGTTAATCCAGGCAAAAAAGTCCAACAATTGAGGCTCCATACTTGTCCATAGAAAAAAAAATCTCATCTAAAAATCGTGCCCAGTGCTTGATGTATCCAAACCAGACTGATGGATAAATGAACATTTTTTCAAACTGGGCCACATGGGGCCACTGATGGCGCCACTGTAGTGCCCATGGCTACCCTATGCATTTGCAAATAATAGCAGCCATTGAATAAGAAAAAATTATTTCTTAACACCAACCTCAATAGATGTACAATAAATTCTTTTGGCAACGTATGATGCAGGAAGAAGGGCTGGGAGGTTCAAGTCTTAAAACACGACGTTGTCTACAAATTTTTCAATGTCATTGGAGTTCGAGCAATATATGGGTGATGGCAGCACCTGGGGTCTTATAGAATAGAGTAAGGACATTATTACTGGCACACTTATAAACAATTCAAATCAGTTTGAACAGAAGAACCACATTCCTATTGCAGCAAAATTAGATGCATCTGTGATCACTTATCAGTACTCACATTAATTAAATCAACCAATGAATGATGGCTCTAATATTTAAAATGGCCACATTCACTCCCTGTTCCATTTTCACAATGGTGAAGACAAGAGAGCTGCCTAAGACCGTCAGAAAAGACATTATCACCAAACATAAAACTTCACAGATCTTGGGATTCCTGTGTCTATGGTTCGCAATGTTATTAAGATGTTTTCTGCTCATGGAACTGTTAAGAACCTCCCAGGATAAGAAAATAAGATATGCCATACTGGATCAGACCAAGGTCCATCAAGCCCAGTATCCAGTTTCCAACAGTGGCCAATCAAGATCATAAGTACCTAGCAGTTTCCCCAAAAGACACAGATTCCAAATGCTTGTATTGCGTCAAGATGTGATATCCCAGGTCCCTTTTAATAATGGTTTATGGACTTTTCCACCAGGAACTTGTCCAAATCTTTTTTAAACCCAGCTACACTAACAGTTTTTACTACATCCTCCGGTAACAAATTCCAGAGTTTGATTACACGTTGAGTGAAACAATATTTTCTCTTATTAGTCTTAAATAGTTTACCCTGTAGCTTCATTTCATGTCCCCTTGTCTTTCTATATTCTGATGATGTAAACAATCGATCTACATTTACCCGTTCCACTCCATTCATTAATTTATAGACCTCTATCATATCTCCCCTCAGCCGTCTCTTTTCCAGGTTGAAGAGCCCTAACCTTTTTAGCCTCTCTTCATAGGAGTATCCTTCCATACCTTTTACCATTTTGGTGGCTCTTCTCTCTACCTTTTCTAATAATGCTATATCCTTTTTAAGATACGGTGACCAGAATTGTACACAATACTCAAGGTGCGGTTGCACCATGGAACGATACAGAGGCATTATAATATTCTTTGTTTTATTTTCCATTCCTTTCCTTAAGATACCTAGCAATCTATTTGCTCTCTTGGCTGCTGCTACACACTGGGTGGAAGGTTTTAACATGTTATCCACGATGACATCTAAATCTTTTTCCTGGTTGGTGGTTCCTAATGTGGAACCATGCATCGTGTAAACATAGTGTGGGTTTTTCTTTCCTAGGTGCATAACTTTGCACTTGTCCACATTAAATTTCATCTGCCATTTAGATGACCAGTCTTCCAGTTTATCAAGGTCCTCTTGTAATTTTTCACAATTCTCATGGGTTTTAATAACTTTGAATAATTTTGTGTCATCTGCAAATTTGATTACTTCGCTCATTATTCCAATTTACAGATCATTTACGATTATGTTAAAAAGCAGCAGACCCAGCACAGATCCCTGGGTACTCCACTATTCATCTTTCTCCATTGGGAAAAATTGGCCATTTAGCCCTACAATCTGCTTTCTATCTTTTAATCAGTTCCTGATCCACAATAGTACACTGCCTCCTATCCCATGATTTTTTAATTTTGCCAAGAGTCTCTCATGAGGAACCTTGTCAAAGGCTTTCTAAAAATCCAGATACACTTTATCAACCAACTCACCTTTGTCTACCTGTTCATTCACATCTTCAAAAAAACATAACAGCCTCCATATTGGTGGATTTGCAGACACACAAGGATGGGCCTGGCTCAATTACGATGAGAGGTTTAGGGATAAGATGGAAGAGAATGCTCATTTATGATGGGGTACCCAAGACATCAATTTGTGCTTAACAAACATGTCAGTCTGCCCAAGTATAGCTTCCAGGGGAGCAGCGAGAGGGGATTGGCGTCCACTTCAGGGGTGAGCCATTCCTTTCGACAAGGGGTTTTCGGGTCGCAAGAGAAGGCTAATGGAGGCGGTGCAGGAGACCTTTGTTGGCAATTTAATAAGTCCACCTGCCCCTTCCCTGACTGTAAATTCCACCATGCCTACTCACTGTGTGGTGCGGGGCACTCAACTTTTAAGTGTAACAACAAAGGGCCCCCAACTGCCCCCTTGGCCGCTACAAAATGACCCGAGAGGGCTTGGCCGGGACCCTTCCCCAGTGCGGGTTGAGGTCATGCGGTCATAGCTCCGTCGTTACCTGAGTCAAGGCGATGATGGGCACATAATGTGCCTTCTGTTCAGTGTATGTCTGACATCGTGCAAGAAAAGTTGGCAGTAGAGTTGGCCTTGGGTAGAGTGGCAGGCCCCTTCGTCGAGCAGCCCTTCCAAAAATTTGTTGTTTTTCCCTTGGGTGTGGTTCCCAGAAAGAACCAGGGAAATTTTGTTTAATCCATAATCATTTCCCACTGGGGCATCTGTAAACGATCACATCCCTAAGGCATTTTGCATAGTTCGAAACGCGTCCTTTGATGATGTGGTCTCGTTAGTCTGACAATGCGGTTCAGGGGTGCTGTTAGCCAAGGTAGATATTAAGTCTGCTTTCCGTATGCTATCAGTTCATCCGTCCGCCTTCCATTTGTTGGGCTTCCATTTTCAGGGCCAGTTCTATTTCAATAAGTGCATACCAATGGGCTGCACCGTATCATGTGCTTAGTTTGAGAAGTTTAGTACTTTTCTACATTGGGTGTTGGTGCAATGGACTGGGAGTCCCAATATCGTTCACTACCTGAATTATTTCTTGTTTGTGGGCCCTGCTCGTTCGGATGCATGTGTTGCCCTTCTGCAAGGGTTTCTTGGTCTATCTAGGGAATATGGCATTCCATTGGCATTGGAAAAAAATGAGGATCCTTCAGTGAAGCTCATATTCCTTGGAAATGAACTGGACTCGGCAGAGGTGGTTGCACATCTTCCCATGGCAGAGGTGGTCAAACTCAGGGCGTCGGTGATGGAAGTGCATGCTACTGGCAGGGTAACTCTGTGAGAGATGCAGTCTTTGGTTGGATCTTTGAATTTTGCATGCAGGGTCATTCCTGTGAGTTGTGTCTTTTTGCGACACTTGGAGGCTGCCATGGAAGCCTAAGTCTAAGCCACACCACCACATTAGGGTGACCAAGAATATCCGGGAGGATTTGCAGATTTGGGATGTCTTTTTAGCGGATTTCAATGGGGTCTTGATTTTCCAGCATGCCGAGGTTTCCAATCTGGACCTGCAGTTGTTCACCGATCGGCGGGCAGTTTAGGTTTTGGTATTTGCTTTTGAGGTTCTTGGTGTGCAGACTGTTGGCCACATGAGTGGCATGATTCTGGCTTCACTTGTAACATCACTTTCTTAGAGCTCCTTCCTATAGTGGTTGCTTTGGAACTGTGGCTGGACAGATTATGCAATCGTAAGGTGGATTTTTGGTGCAATAATGTTGTGGTGGTCGAGGTTATTAACCATTATTCACTGCACTGTGCAAATGGAAGCTTTGATGCGTGCGCTGGTGTTGTCTTCTTTGCATTTGAATGTCACAGCTAGGGCCAGTCATATTTCCGGTTGCTTTAATAAAATTGCTGACTCTCTTTCCCGTTTCAAGTGGGCTCAGTTCCAGATGTTGGCACCAGAAGTAGATGTGGAGGGATACCCGGTCCCAGAGCACTTTTGGCGAATTGGCCAGCGGGAATGCTGAATCACCTGAAGAAGTCATTGGCACCGGCTACATGGTCTGCTTATTGCAGAGGATACGATTCAGTGGCATCCTTTCTGATCTCCCAGGGATGGTAGCAGGGCAGAGTGCCTGAGCAATTCTTGGGTCAGTATATTGCTTTTGCCAAAGAAGAGGGTTCTCCAAGGCAGCTGTGCATGCTCATTTGGCCAACTTTGCCTTTTTCTCTAGGGCAACAGGCTGGGGCAGTTCAGCCAGCAGGTTTGTAGTTTCCAGGATCCTTCAAGGCTGGAACCGATCTTCACTGACTCCACGTGATTCCAGATGTCTGATTACACACCACTTGCTCCTTTGGCTGTGTAGCGTGTTGCTGGAGGTAGCGGAATCTGCATATGAGGTTGCCCTGTTTCGGGCAGCGTTCTCATGGGTCTTCTTTGAGGCTTTTCAGCACAGCAAATTGGTTGTAAATTCTGCATGCGGTGTAATAGCAACCGGTATGTAACAGGAGCATTTGCTTGTCGAGGCAAGTCAAATACGCATTTTATTCTCCAGATCAAAAATGGACCAGCTTGGAAAAGGGCTTTGGGTGGTTTTGAATGCAATAGAGGGTGTTATCACTTGTCTGGTATCCAGCATACAGCATTATTTGGTCTTGAGGCTGAAGGGCTTGAATTTGCTATTTGTGCACCATGATTCTCACCCTTTGACCTGTTTTCAATTTACGGCCGTATTACAACTAGCATTGCGCTTCCTGGGGGAAGATGCTTGTATGTTTGGCATCTCATTCCTTTTGTATTGGTGCTGCTGCTACCAGTGCGGCTGCAGTTGGTTTGCTGGACCATATAATATGGAGGATTGGCAGATGGTATTCCCGGGCTTTCCCGGGCTATGTCTGCTTATGAGTCCGGGTACAGTTGGTGGTTATTGCTCTCTTAGATTCTAACTCAATTCTTTTTTTTCAGATGTGCCACATTGGCCCGGAACTGTTGGGTAGATGGTATTTTGCTTGTGCACTGGGCTGGGTAGCAAGCAGCGGGACGACCAACAGGGCATAATTTGGGCTTCCTGTTGGCAGAAGTTTATGTCCTATGGCTGGGCGAGTGCGGTCTTCACTGGACCACTTCCTGCCCTTGCTTTGACATCATGATTGAGTCCAAAGTCACCCGGCAGCAATTCTGCTTCATCTAGGAGGCAATGATCTGTATGCTTGAACTTGTAAGAAGATGATCAAAGCGGCTAAGAAGGACCTAGTGGAGTTGTTTCAAATGTTCCCTGGTGTGCTATTGTTATGATCCGACATCCTTCCAAGGCCTTCCTGTATGGGCCAGTGATGCTGGTTAAGGGGGTTAGCCGAGATTAACCACCAGATTGGGCGGAGGGTATGTGAGCAAGGGGGTTATCAAATAATGCACGCAGGGGTGGAAGCGGAGTGAGTGTGCATTTAGACAAGATGGCATTTACCTCTCCCCAGTAAGACAGGATTTACTCCTCAACGATTAGCAGGACGTCTTGGAACTGATGGTCCGGAGAGACACTCACTGGACACTGCTTTAGGAGGGATGGCACAGTGGCATTGTTTCTCATCCTACGCCAGTGGTGGGGTCCCAGATGTTTTCCGGGATCCGGTGTCAGTTGAAGTCTGCGGTTGGGCCGTGGGCAAGTCATCACAATCCGGATATACGAGGTTGGGATGGCTGTACTGGTCATCCCAGAAGATGGCCTTCCTTTGCTAGTAATATGGCGAGGTTGGCCTGATGGGGGGAGTGGGCAGTTACGTTTTGGCTGGGGATGAGACTGTGGTGACGGCCGGTGAGCATCTCACTTTGCTAGTAGTATGGCTGGTGAGCTACCTGATCCAACGAGCTTTGTTACGGTGGTTATTTGTTATTTGTTTGACTGTTCAATTAATGGTTGTTCTAAATAAAGCTGCGACCAGTTTATTGCCAAACTTGTGTCTTGTCTCTTGGTATGGTCAGGTGGGGTATCCAGGGGAGGGTAGCATCAGGTCCGTACTACCACGATTAAAAAGAGCAACAAAAGGCAGAAATGGTTGGGATAAAAGAGAAAGCTTGTGTAAAGAGGGATGTATGAAGAGGTTAAAAGGGATAAAAGAAATGAAATGAAAGCATAAGAACATCCCAGCATCCTGTCTCCAAGATTAATCAGTCTGGCTTATCTGGAAGCATTGGGCAGAACCTAATGAAATGATGCCCTTTTCACTACCCTCTCCTAGAAACAAGAAGTGGCAATTCCTGCAGTAGAGTTTCTGATATTAACTCCTTCCATAAGGTTAACAAAGTTCTATCCAGATACTTGCCCGAACCTTTTTTAAACCCAGTTGCAGCATTAAACTTGACAACAACTTTTGTTAGTAAATTCCATTGCTTAATTCCGCATTGACTGAAAAAATAATTTTTAAAATTTGCTTTATATCTGCCGCTAGTTAGTTTCAAAGGCTGTCTATTAGTTATTTATTTATTTATTTATTTAGTACTATTTGAAATGATAAGTAGTCATGACCTATTAACCTGTTCTACTTTACTTATATTATATTTGGTCATCTCTTCTCTAAACTGAACAGTCCTAATTTATTTGGCTTTTGAATGCATAAATCATGAAAAGCTCTGGGCTACATTAAGAAGCTTGGGTATACCAGAAGCATGCTAGTTCTCATGCACAACCTTTGCATTGACCAAGAAGCAGCAGTTCAAATAGAACAAGGAGAAGCAAAATGGTTTAAAATCAGCAAAGATGTATGATATTGTTGCATACTTTCCCAATGCCAGTTTAATGTATATGCAGAAAAAAATCATCAAAGAAGCAGGACTGTATGAAGACAATCGAGGTGTCAAAATTGGTGGAAGACTCATCATCAACAACCTTCGCTACTCTGATGATACCGTGTTAGTGACTAAAAATGAAAGTGAACTAAGATATCTGCTTATCAAGATCAAGGAAAATAGTTTTCAAATAGCCTACACTTTAACTTAAAGAAGATAAAGATCTTGACAACTGGCAAAATCAATTATTTAATCCTTGATGAAGAAGGAATAGAAATAGTATTCAACCTGCTTGAATCCATAAGTACTCAAAATGTCGTTCTATTACAATTCTATGATGGATCAAAAACATTCACGAGGTCTCAGTAAAAAATGACGCTGCTGACTTTAGGCTCGCACCATATAGCCGCAATCGTGTTGTATTACATCAATGACCTCTCAAGCATCAATATATTTGAAACTCAGTCCTTCTCATTATAGAATCTCAAACAGCAAAATACTCAGCTTTTGAAAGGACTGGTCCAACTCTTTGCCAGAAATAAGTGATCCCAACGTACAGTCCCGGTACCAGCCAGACGTTTCAAATCTAGTTTCTTCAGGGGACCGATAGAATAAACTACAAAAAACACAAAAACTATTGAGAACCATCATCCTTATTACTACTAAAAACTAACTTTTTTATCACAAAAACACATGACCACCAGTCATCTTACCTCAGATGCTGCCCGCGTTAGTTTTTCAGTGAACTCCGGCGGACGAACGCCCGTACCGGAAAAAAATGCCGCACATGCGTAAAACCTACTGCCTACTCCATTTTTAAACCCCTCAAAGGGGGCGTACCCTCTACCGAGACTTCCGAACCATAACTATGCTTTACACAGGTTATTCCGCCCAATCGCAATCACACTATCATATACAAGCCTGCCAGTCTATCTGTCCATTTAATCCCGCTGGGAATAAAGTATTTAGTCGAAAAATCAAACGTTGTTCCCGCTTAATACGCGTCTGATCTAGAGTTCTACCCTGGCTACCACATGCCACCTGTTCTAGACATAAACATCGCAACTGTTCAAATATATGGGCCTTCTCCAAGCAGTGCTGAACCATCGGGGCTTCTACACATCTACGATTTAAACGACTACGATGTTCCCGCATTCGCACTCGAAACGGACGAGTTGTCTTTCCAACGTAGCAGAAACCGCAGGGACACACAACTGCATATACAACATTCCGTGATTCACAGGAGGTCATACTACGAATACGTAGAGAGACCCCCTGATGAACAAAAGTGTCCTGACTCATTGTGATGTCACAAATATCACAGGACCCGCATGCGAAATGGCCCCCACTTACATTACACCCCCTATCATCCCCATAAGAAGAAATCATAGCCGGGCTGAGAAGATCCTTCAAATTATGATCTCTCTGCCACACACACCTAACTACTTTCTGGCCCAAACCAGGCACCGCCGCCAAGATATTACTGTGTCTTCGAAAAATCTTCTGAAGCTCTCCACTAAGGGGAGAATATCGGGAAATGAAATTAACATATGTGTCATCATGCTCAACCGGGGTCGTGCGAGAACCTGCCCCCAATAGTGTTGTCCGGTGATTGAAAAGAGCCCTAGTATACGCATGCTGTACCACTACCTTCGGATAACCTCGATGGAGAAAATTGCGCTGTAAAACACGAGCTCTCTGCTTGAAATCGGCCTTATCCGAACAGTTACACCGATACCGTAAAAATTGAGAGAATGGGAGGCCCAGTTTCAAACGCGGAGGATGCATGCTTTTATATTGTAAAAAAGTGACCCTATCCGTCGGTTTTTTAAAAACCGAAGTGGTCCATCCTTCCTCAGTACGTGTTACACAAACATCTAGATAGTTAAGTGTGTTTGAATGATATGTCGAGGTAAATTTAATGTTAACATCGCGACCATTAAGCCACATCAGAAATTCTTCCAACTTCTCAACTGTACCCTGCCACACCAAAAAGACATCGTCAATAAACCTCTTCCACAGCTTAATATGGATAGAATAATGAGATGAAACCACCCACTTCTCCTCAAAAAATCCCATATAAAAGTTTGCTATAGAGGGGGCGCAGGTAGCGCCCATAGCAACCCCAGAAATTTGTTGATACAGCACCCCTTGGAACACAAAATAGTTCCGATAAATGGCTAGTCTTGCTAAACTAAGTAAAAAAACTTTCCTCGACTCAGACACATCGGTGCTTTGGCTAAGCACCTGCTCCACTACTGAAAATGCCGCTCCCTGCGGGATGTTAGTGTAGAGAGAAACTACATTGAGTGTTACTAGCCATACATTCGCTTGAGCTGCTAAAGGACGTTGAATTTCAAGAATATTCAAAAAATGAGTGGTGTCCCTCAGAAATGAGGGAATTGTAGGCAGAAGAGGTTGCAAATAAGAATCCACAAAAATTGACAGGGGTTCTAAAACACTGCCTCGAGTCGATACTATAGGCCTGCCTGGAGGCTTTTGTAGATTCTTATGAATTTTTGGGACCAAATAAAATTTAGCCATGGTAGGGGCTTTAGGATTCAGAAAATGATATTCCTGCTTAGTAATAAGATGTTGTCTTAATGCCTCAGAGGTAAGGTCATTAATCATTCGCTGAAGATCCAAAAGCGGGTCTTCTTGTAAGCAGGAATAGACTGATAAATCTTGCAGTTGAGATAAGGCTTCAGAAACATAATCCTCGACTGCTAGCACAACAATCGCTCCGCCCTTATCGGCTCTCCTGATGACTATATCTGAGCGAGCTCGTAGATCCTGCAAAGCCTTACGCTCATCTGAGGTGAGGGCTGTGCGCTGCAGCCGACGAGTACTTTCCAAAGACTTAACATCATGCAGGACTGCTTGTCTATTCACATCCAATACCGGAGGGAGAAAACCTGGGGGTGACCAGGTAGATTTTATAGGTAAACGGACTCTGTTAGACCCTGGTTCTCCCGGATCAGCACCACTCAAATGTATCCCTGACAAGGAAGATCCAGCAAAATAGTTTTTTAAACACAATTTTCTAATTAGAGCCTCAAAGTCCACCCTAAATTGGAAAGAGTCAAACCCACATCGGGGTACAAATGATAATCCTTTATTCAATAAGGCTATTTCAGCCGAAGAAAAATCTTTTCCAGACAGATTCACCACCAAATTTTCACTAGGCTGTAAATCTCCCTCCAATATCATTTTTTCTTTGTCGCACTGTGTTGCTTCAAACGATCGGATTCCTTTTTCTTCTTGGTCTTTCCATTTGTGGCCTCCTCTAAAAATCCCCACTTTCTTTTGAAGATCTAGTGGAGTCTGTAGAGGCTGCATCATCTGAAGTGTCTTCAAAATTTACTCTCTTCCCTGTTTTTCGTGTTTTCTGTTTGCTGTTCATCCAGGGATATACATATCCTACAGTATAGTCCATATGGTCCCACTTAAATTTCTTCAATTTCGCTGTCATTACCTCTTGATGAAAAGACTCTAACTGTTTCTTAATATCTTCTGTTTTCAGGGAGAACACTCCCTCTGGTTCCAATGATTTCAAACTGGCTTCCATCACGTTCAATTCATCAGAAAGTTTCTCCATATCACTTTTAGCTGTATCAACAATCAAAACCATAAGGTCCAGAGCACACTTATTTAGTATTTGATTCCATTTCCATAGAAACTCTGCCTCTAACACTGGCTTTCGGGGTTCCTTATAGATCCGAAGACCTCTCGGTATCTGCTGGCGGTTAATATACTCTATCAGTGAAAACCTATGTAGCTCCAATAGTTTCTTCTTTTTCTGTAATTTCAAAAAAGCCTCCCAGGTGACTTCATTAGAGGAATTTGGCTGCAGGTTTAATTGGGAAAAAGGAGTCTTTTCCTTAGTCAAACTCACTATATGGTCATGAATTAAACTTAAAATATTTCTCCATCCTTCCGGACCAGCCATACTTGTGCTCACACAAATTGCAGAGTGGTCACTGAACGACAAGACACTCTCAAAAGAACTCAAAATGTCGTTCTATTACAATTCTATGATGGATCAAAAACATTCACGAGGTCTCAGTAAAAAATGACACTGCTGGCTTTAGGCTTGCACCATATAGCCGCAATCGTGTTGTATTACATCAATGACCTCTCAAGTATCAATATATTTGAAACTCAGTCCTTCTCATTATAGAATCTCAAACAGCAAAATACTCAGCTTTTGAAAGGACTGGTCCAACTCTTTGCCAGAAATAAGTGATCCCAACGTACAGTCCCGGTACCAGCCAGACGTTTCAAATCTAGTTTCTTCAGGGGACCGATAGAATAAACTACAAAAAACACAAAAACTATTGAGAACCATCATCCTTATTGCTACTAAAAACTAACTTTTTTATCACAAAAACACATGACCACCAGTCATCTTACCTCAGATGCTGCCCACGTTAGTTTTTCAGTGAACTCCGGCGGACGAACGCCCGTACCGGAAAAAACGCCGCGCATGCGTAAAACCTACTGCCTACTCCATTTATAAACCCCTCAAAGGGGGCGTACCCTCTACCGAGACTTCCGAACCATAACTATGCTTTACACAGGTTATTCCGCCCAATCGCAATCACACTATCATATACAAGCCTGCCAGTCTATCTGTCCATTTAATCCCGCTGGGAATAAAGTATTTAGTCGAAAAATCAAACATTGTTCCCGCTTAATAAGCGTCTGATCTAGAGTTCTACCCTGGCTACCACATGCCACCTGTTCTAGACATAAACATCGCAACTGTTCAAATATATGGGCCTTCTCCAAGCAGTGCTGAACCATCGGGGCTTCTACACATCTACGATTTAAACGACTACGATGTTCCCGCATTCGCACTCGAAACGGACGAGTTGTCTTTCCAACGTAGCAGAAACCGCAGGGACACACAACTGCATATACAACATTCCGTGATTCCGTGATTCACAGGAGGTCATACAACGAATACGTAGAGAGACCCCCTGATGAACAAAAGTGTCCTGACTCATTGTGATGTCACAAATATCACAGGACCCGCATGCGAAATGGCCCCCACTTACATTACACCCCCTATCATCCCCATAAGAAGAAATCATAGCCGGGCTGAGAAGATCCTTCAAATTATGATCTCTCTGCCACACACACCTAACTACTTTCTGGCCCAAACCAGGCACCGCCGCCAAGATATTACTGTGTCTTCGAAAAATCTTCTGAAGCTCTCCACTAAGGGGAGAATATCGGGAAATGAAATTAACGTATGTGTCATCATGCTCAACCGGGGTCGTGCGAGAACCTGCCCCAATAGTGTTGTCCGGTGATTGAAAAGAGCCCTAGTATATGCACGCTGTACCACTACCTTAGGATAACCTCGCTGGAGAAAATTGGGCTGTAAAAGACGAGCTCTCTGCTGCTTGAAATCGGCCTTATCCGAACAGTTACACCGATACCGTAAAAATTGAGAGAATGGGAGGCCCAGTTTCAAACGCGGAGGATGCATGCTTTTATATTGTAAAAAAGTGACCCTATCCGTCGGTTTTTTAAAAACCGAAGTGGTCCATCCTTCCTCAGTACGTGTTACACAAACATCTAGATAGTTAAGTGTGTTTGAATGATATGATATACAAAGAGGGATTACCAGCAGAAAAGAAGAGGTACTTATGCCACTGTATAGGTCACTGGTGAGGCCTCACTTGGAATACTGTGTTCAGTTTTGGAGACCATATCTTGCAAAGGATGTAAAAAGACTGGAGACTGTTCAGAGGAATGCGACCAAAATGATTTGGAGCCTGCGTCAGAAGCCTTATGAGAAGAGACTTGAAGACCTAAATATGTACACTTTAGAGGAAAGGAGGGACAGGGGAGATATGATTCAGACCTTTAAATACTTAAAGAGAAATGATGAACAAACAAACCTCTTCCATAGACGGGGAACCTGTAAAACTAGAGGGCATAACATGAAACTGCAAGGGGGTAAACTGAAAGGCAATGTCAGGAAATATTTTTTCACTGAAAGAGTGGTGGATGCTTGGAATGCCCTCCCGATGGAAGTGGTAGGGGCGAACACGGTGACGGAACTCAAAAAGGCATGGGACAAACACAGAGGATCCCTTTACAGAAATAGGATAAAAACAAAATAAATGGTACCATCTAACTTCTGAACCATATAACGTCTCAACAAATAGGGGTGTCCTACATGGAGTGGTGGGTTTACCCCGAACAAGGATATGGGGAGGGGTGGCCTGTGCGGAGCGACAGGTGCACCTACTCTTGCCATCTTGCTGGGCAGACTGGATGGACCATGCTGGTCTTTATCTGCCGTCAACTACTATGTTACTATGTTTACTATGTTTATCGGGGTAAAATGTGTGCAAAAAAACATAAAGCTTGTGAAATAGAGGCAGATTGAGATACTCTATTCATCTTGCTCCAAAATTTCACCCATGATTCCAGAGAAGGAGTCTCCCCTGTGTCATGTTCTCATATCCGCTGAACACCAATGGACTGTGGGGTGTGGTTCTGAACGACCAATTTATAATAGTAAGAAGCCACCCAAGGAGCCATTTAGGCTGAACCTATAATGTTCAACAACCCCCATTCTTCAGGTAAAGATTTAATATCAATGGGGGAATTCTCTATACAATGTCTTAGCTGAATCCACTGGAAGTAAAAGGATTTAGGCAAGTCAGACTCCCGCTGTAGCTAAGCAAAAGGCTTCAATTTGCCATCTAATACCAGTTGGTTAATGGCCCAAATACCCCTACTGAACCATTATTGCCATGCAAACGGACATTGATGAATTTTTAAGAAAGGGCTGTGCCAGATGGGGATTAGTTTTGATAAGCATTCCTCTTTAGGAATTGCCTTCGCTAGCTGCTGAAAGGCCCTTTGAGTGTTTGTTATTACCCTGTGAGACTTTAACCTCTCAGATGACACCATGCCAGGGAGAAGATTTAAGGAGAACGGAGCACTTAATCTCTCTTCCAGGTCTAGCCATACTGGGCAATTTCTCCCAGTCTCCTCCACCCATTTTGAACCTTGTTTTAGTAGAAAAGTGCAATGGTAGGCCTGAAGATCAGGGAAGTTCACACCCCATCCTCTTTTTTAGACTTAAACTTCCTAAGAGCAATTCTAGGAGGTTTGTTCTTCCATAAGAATTGGACAAGAGTCCTTTTAACTTGATGATAAGTGTTACTTGTAAGAAAGACTGGAAACATTTCTAACAGATAGTTCACTTTAGGAGTGATAGTCATTTTTATTTCTTCAAGACGACCCCACCAAGAAAGATAGACCGGCGACCACTTCACAGTTATATTACGAACCATAGAAAGGAGCTCCCCTTCATTGAACAGTAAAGTTTCACTAAGTGGATATCAATAATGGACTTCCAAGTACTTCACCATTTTAGACTCCCACACAAAGGGATAATCTTCTAGATCCGCCCTGCAAACCCTTGAATTTAACCTATGGATTTTATAACCTGATAATCCTGAATGTTGATCTATCAACTCTAGAATAGCTGGTATAGAGCTGGGCGTGGTAAATAGCAGTAAATCATCAGCGTACATACAAAGTTTAATTTCCAAGTCAGCTATGGACACACCTTTAACCACAAGGCTTTGTCTTAACAATAGGGCTAAAGGTTCCAAGGCCAGATTGAAAAGGATGGGAAAAAGTGGGCAACCCTGACGGATGCCACACCCCAAAAGAAAATCTTTAGACTGAGTCGCATTCACAGAGATATTATCACTTGGTCTTGCATACATTAGTTTGATCAATTTACAGAAACCCTCACCAAAACCAAACCACTTCAGAACAGCAAACAAGAAAGGCCACTCCAGATGATCAAATGCTTTTTCTGCATCTAGCAATAATCCCATAAGTGGACCCTCTATTCTTTCTGCACCTTCCAACACTCTAGCATTATCACCTGTGGAATGTCCCTCAGTGAAGCCATTGGTCCGGATGTATCAAAGAAGGGATCAATTTGGAGAGACGGCCAGCTAAAATGGCTGCAAAAATGTTATAATCTGCATTTAGTAATGAAATTGGACGGCAGTTACTAACCAACTGAGGGTCCCTCACAGATTTTTCAAGAAAACACAATATTTGCAGAGGCAAACACAACAGTCTGGGCCTCTGCTTCCAAAAGAAGTCTGTAATATTGTTGAAGGTATGGGCCTAAGATTTTGGAAAAGGTTTTGTAAAATTCAACCGGAAGGCCATCCGGGCCAGTGGCCTTGCCCACTTGCATAGAGTTAATAGCCTGGATGATTTCAATGACCGTAAATTGTTTGTCTAGTCCTGCCGCTATATCTTGATCTAACACCAGCCTCTGTGAATATATTGGCCAGTAATCTATCAAAATCTTCCTCAGAGAAATCTATCTCTGGGGAATATAACTGAGCATTAAATTGGCGAAAGGCCTCTGCGATATCAGAGTCCTTGACAATCAGTTGTTACACCTGAGGATATCTCAAAGCAGTGATGCGAAAAGCTTCCTTATGGCCTTTTAATGAGTTAGCTAGTAACCGTCCGGCACTGTTACCTTCTAAGTAATACCACCCTTTCTGCACTTGAATATTCTGTGAAGCCTCAGTAGTTAAAATTGAGTTATGTCTAAATCTAAGACACTGTAACCGTATCAGAACATTAGGATTAGTTTTCTGCCTTAAGATGTGTTCCCCCGCTTTAATCTGCTTGTCTAAAGCTTCAAGTTCTTTTTATGCTGCTTGGCCTGTCATATAGCAAAACTGGTCATGGTGGCCCGCATATTAGCTTTGAATACCTCCCACCACGCCCAACCCGAGGTATCCTGAGGTAAATTAAACTGAAAATACTCCTCTATAGCCAACTGGATAGTTTTCTGGAACTCCATGCTGCCAAGAAGAGTTCTTTCAAAGTGCCAGCGTGAATGAGATGGGCCGCTCGTTGAGTCAAATAGGATGAATGAGATTGCAGAATGATCAGGAATATGAGCCGCATGTATATTGGACTCACTAATTCTAGAGCATAGTCCTTTGGAGACTAGGAAATAGTCTATGCATGATACCGAGTTATGAGAGGGAGAGAAGAAAGTGTATTCTTTTTCCATAGAGTGTTGCAACCACCATATGTCTATCAGCCCCAATTCTTGCATTAGAGACAAAAGAACAGGGTTTTCTGGGTGGCAGGTGATGAACTTGTTGAGGAAGTAGTTTGCCATTGCCTGTGCCTGAATACCTGTATATGGGTGTAGTTCTTGTTTGGGGATCTTTCTTTAGCGTATTTACTAAAAAAAAGTCTTGAAGTTGAGGATTCACAATCTATTCCAATACCTTAGATAACAAAGGGGAAAAATAAGATCATAGCTGAGAGGATCTTTATAATCCAAATGCTCATTTTTTAAGACTGGTTGAACATCAGCATTCAATGTGTTCATTAAGAACACAAGGATTGAAGTTTAAAAGTCCAATGCTGCTCAAAGTGAGCTAACAGACATAATTTATCACTATAAACTTGATGTGGTATATGAACTATAATAAACCAAAAAATAACTTGCCACTGATGCCCTGTGGCATTTCAACAATATATTAATGAGGCATTACACATTTGAGTATTGTGGTGATGAAGGGGCATCAGAGCCCATGGAAATAGCTGGAAAACAAACTTTTACCTGCAAGCAGAGGGATAGTTCAGAGAGCAGGGGGTTTGAAACTGCAGCCAAAGAAAAAAAACACACACACAGAGCTGCTGAGTCCAGGCCATGCCCAAGCTCCATGGCAACACAGGAAGGTAATAGGAAGCACCTGTGGGAGGAGTTAGAATGGGGAGAGCAGTTAAACACATTTAAGCTCCAGGGAACAGAAGGAGGGGACCCTGCCAAGAGAAAGGAGCCTGCCAAGAGACAGGAGGGAGAAGAATTCCTGAGGCAAACTGAAGGGGAAGGATCCTTCAGGGGAAAGGAAAGAGAGAGGTTTTACAGAGACAGCCGCAGAAGGGAGTCCCAAGGCAGCCAGCACACTGAGGACTACAGTCCAGGGAGAAGCCCATGCTGTAAAGGCATTGCAGCACGGTCTGGAGACCGGAGAGTCTATCCTGAGAGAGTTGCTGACTATAGTCCAGGTACGGGAGCAGCCCTGCATAAGTCTATGAGAGAAATTTTACCTCTGGAAAGGTCTGTGAATAGAGGGGTCACGAAAGACAAGGTGAGCCAGTTAGAGGCCTTGTCCAACTTGTTGAGAGATAAGGGTCTCTACAGCCATTCTAAAAACCCTGAGCACAGAGAGAAGTCCCAATGGGAGAAAGTCTTAAAACTCTTAGAGGAGATTAAGCATACGTCCCCTCAGCCCGAGTTAAGCCAGCAGACAGCAGAGTCTGATTATGAGGACATGCAGACAGAGCCTTGTGATATGGAACAAGACTCTTTAGACTCCTTGATGGATTGTTTCTTGTTGTATGAAGGCAGAATGAAGAGGCTGTAGGTTTTTTTTAACTGATAAAAAAAAAGCCAGAAGCCATTTTACCTGAATGTCTTGTCTTGAATGCTGAAAATGTTTAAAAGGAGAATTGCTGGTGTTTAGAGCAGAGAGGAAATGTTTCAAGATTGATTTGAATGATTAAGAAAACAGCTAGAAGCAAAAGAAGCTTTGTTTAAAGTTTACTGTTTGGAAAAGGCTGATACCTATGCTGGAAGTTAGCTGAAGCCAGCCAAGCTGTTTTTCCAACTGTTGGACTTTGGGAAGAAACACTTTTGGTGTAACGTTTATCACTGCCAGAATCCTGTTTGACTGGAACTCTTTTGTTGGAGAGTACATCCTATTTTTGTTAATGTGTGTTGAGCTTCAAAGAAAGTTCATTGCAAAGGAACAGCCACAAATAAATTCCTGTGTTTGCCTTCAACCCTCGGATTCCTTTTTATTTCACACAACTACAAATTCCCCGAAGCATTAGCTCTGGAGCCCATATTTAAAAGGGACATTACATGGCACGCCCCTGCCTATAGGCAACCACCTAGACAGTAGGGAGCGCCACAGGTGGCGTAGTTTTTAGGATAGTCTACCTTTGCACATGCATGCGCAAGATCTCTGCAACTTGGAAGGAGGAGAAACGTCTGCAGGAAGCCAGAGATAACACAGAGGCCTGATGAGCATTGAAAGACCGGAGTGGCAGCAGAGGTCGGAAGGGAAGTTGATTACCCAGCTGTGACCTGCTGGTAGACAAAACGTGAAGCTCCACCTGCATCAGGTAACTCATGCATAGCAGGGGTTATAAGTGGATACTGCTGCAGGGAGGGGTACGGCAGTGCTCAGTGGGAGTCCGAGTGAAGCATTGTGGTGCCACACTTGGTGGTCTTTTTTCTCTTTTCTTGTTGTTACAGCACACACCGGAGATGGAGCGGGCCGAGCTTCTGGGCTGGATGGCTGAACAGTTCCAGAAACAACAAGAGCTGTCGACGAGAACCCTGGAACATACAGCGGCCATGATCCAAGCACAGCAGAAGCCACTCCTGGAGATGATGGGGAGATGGCTAGGAGCGCAAGAAAAGGCAACGGAATCCACACGGACAGTATCAGGTTCCCTAGGAGCTTTCCAACGGCTGGGGTTACCTTATACTGGGACATTGTCTTTTGGACAGTTAACTAAAGACAATGATATAGACGACTTCATAGAAGCTTTCGAGAGGGTAGCTCTCTTAGCTGGATGACCTAAGGACCAGTGGGCAGTCCATCTTGCCACTTCTCTTATGGGGGAAGCGCTGGCAGCTTATAGGGCCATGCCCGCGCCCTTAGCCTCCAATTACGAGGAGCTTAAGCGAGCCATAAGAGACCGCTTGGGTCTATCCCCTATGCTTTATCGCCATCTCTTAAGGAGTTGTAAGTTAAAGCCAGGTGAAATACCGCGATCTTTGTGCCAGCATATTAAAGATTTGGCTTGAAGTGGCTAACACCTGAGACTAGAACCCTAGATTATGTATTGGATTGTGTGATGTTGGAACAATTCATGGAGGCAGTTCCCAAAGACCTGCAAACCTTTCTGGTCATACAAAATTGCCAAAACACCAATGAGGCTACCTCACTGGCAGAGCGCTTTTTAGAAGCGGAGTTGGTAAGCCAAGTGAAGGATGGTGTTTTGAAGTGGGCAGGTGTAGTAGCATCAGAAAGGAAGGCAAGGTCGGGGATGGGGGAAAAATCAAAGGACATGCCCATGGATAGAGCCTATTATGTCCGGAGAAAATGTTTTTCCTGTGGGGAGGAAGGACACCTAAAAAGGGATTGCCAAGCCAGGACAGCCCTAGTAACCACCCATTCCAAGGAGAGTGGGGAGGGATTTCTATTGACTGTAGAGGTAGAGGGTATCCCTACAGAAGCATTGCTGGATTCCGGAGAGGATCAGTCCATGATCTCGCAGAAGCTATGGAAAAGGATTGAATCCCAGGATAGTCAGGTTCTAGAGCCCTCTGAAGGCCGCATAAAGATAAGGTGTATCCATGGAACAGCTTCATCCTATCCAATACGCAAGGTGAGGGTAAAGGGTCTAGGTTTAAAAAGGAAAATTTCAGTAGCTGTTGTACCTAGGCTCCCACATGCCCTAGTCCTGGGGAGGGACTGGCCCCAGTTTAGGTGAGGGTTAGCCAAGGAGCTACAACACAAGACAGGCATGACCTCCACCCTAACACACCCGGAAAGCTTAGAGATAGGAAACGAATCTCCAGCCAGGCAAGTAAGGGATTCATCCCTTCCGAGGGATGGGTCAGTCTATCGTCGGGAGAGGGATAAGGAGGGGCAGGTAACATCCTCACATAAAGCAGGGGCTAGGGCAAGGCCAGTGCCTGGTACTTTGTTTGGGGTTACGCAGAAACAGGGACACAAGAAAGTACTCCAAAAGGAGGAGGCCGATCATAAGCTAAAATTTGTCCTCAGATTTTGCCGTACCACCTCTAATGCCAAGGTCCCTAAAACACGCTTCCAAACAAGCCGCGGGCTTTGATTTATGTAGCGCAGTGGAAATTGTTATCCCTCGACAAGGAAGAGCTCTAGTTGAGACGGGACTGCAGTTGGAGATACCGCCAGGCTGTTATGGGTATATTGCTCCACGCTCAGGCCTTGCGGTGAAAAATTTCATAGATGTGGGTGCAGGGGTCATAGATCCCAATTATCGAGGGGCAGTTAAGGTGCTATTGTTTAACTTCGCGACGGAAGATTTCAGGGTGAATATAGGAGACCGAATAGCCCAACTTATATGTGAATGGGTAGCCCAACTTATATGTGAACGGGTTTCCACCCCTGGAGGAAGCAACTGAATTGACCACTACCGCATGAGGCTCGGGAGGGTTTGGTTCTACTGGCCAGTCTGAGATAAAGGGTTTGACCGCAAGTTGTGTGGAGAAGGAGGACGAGGATCTGAGCCCGCAACTGGCGGACTGTAAGGCAGATCCGGTGCCAAGGATAGGAGAGGAGCTCTCGTGGTCACAACGTCAGGAGTTGTTAAAACTGTTACAGAGGTTTCCTGACGTCTTAACACCTGTACCAGGCGAGACTAGGCTTATTGCCCATGAAGTAGTGACCCCACAGGGGGAAATAGTGAGGCAGAGACCTTATAGGTTACCCGAGGCAAAACAGCGGGAGGTGGTGAGTCAAGTGCAGGAAATGCTTAGGATGGGCATAATCGAGGAGTCTAGAAGTCCTTGGAATAACCCAATAGTGCTTGTCCCAAAACCAGACGGAACAATGCGGTTTTGCATTGATTTTCGAAAGGTCAATACCATATCCCGGTTTGATACGTACCCTATGCCAAGAATAGAGGAACTTCTAGATCGTTTAGGCCAGGCAACCTACCTCACCACCCTTGATATGACCAAGGGGTACTGGTAGATTCCCCTCACCCGGGAATCTCGCCCTAAGACCGCCTTTAGCACCCCCATAGGTCTGTTTCAGTTTCGCCGAATGCCCTTTGGCCTGCATGGGACAGCCGCGACCTGCCAAAGGTTGGTCGACCTAGTCTTACGCCCTCACGAACAGTACGCAACGGCATACATGGATGATATTGTGATTCACAGCTCTAGCTGGGACCAACACTTGGTTCACATTGAAACAGTTTTAAGTGCCATGCGAGGCGCAGGCATCACATTGAATCCTGCAAAGTGTATGTTTGGGGGAAAGGAAGAAAAGTATCTAGGAAATTTGGTGGGGCATGGTACAGTTAAGCCTTTAATAGATAAAGTGGAGAGTGTAAAAAACATTTCCAAAACCCTTGACTAAGAAACAGTTACGTAGTTTCCTTGGATTAATAGGCTACTACCGCCGCTTTATTCCACATTTTGCGACGGAAAGTGCCGCGCTCACAGAAATGCTGAAAAAGAACGCACCGAACCAACTAAAGAGGTCGGTGGTAGCAGAGCAAGCCTTTACGCCGTTAAAGGAGAAACTCTGCTGTGCGCTGGTATTGCGTAGTGTAGATTTTAACCGACCATTTATTGTACAGACCGATGTGTCGGAAACTGGCTTAGGTGCTGTATTATCACAAAAGCACGAGGGCGTAGAACACCCCATCATGTTTCTAAGCCGGAAATTGGCGCCACCAGAGCGAAAATATTCTACAGTAGAGAGGGAGTGTCTGGCCGTAAAGTGGGCAGTAGAGGCACTAAGATTTTACTTGATGGGTCGTAGGTTCCTACTGCTCACTGACCATGCGCCATTGAAATGGTTAAACAAAATGAAGGACCACAACTCGCGCCTAACACACTGGTAAATGGCCTTACAGGCTTTTGATTTTCATATAGAACACTGGGCAGGGAAATTACACACAAACGCAGATGCCCTGTCAAGAATTATGGGCTGTGCGGGGGTTGGTACGCCAGCCCATAATGTCTTAAGGGGGGGGGGATATGTGGTGATGAAGGGGCATCAGAGCCCATGGAAATAGCTGGAAAACAAACTTTTACCTGCAAACAGAGGGATAGTTCAGAGAGCAGGGGGTTTGAAACTGCAGCCAAAGAAAAAAACACACACACAGAGCTGCTGAGTCCAGGCCACGCCCAAGCTCCATGGCAACACAGGAAGGTAATAGGAAGCACTGTGGGAGGAGTTGGAACGGGGAGAGCAGTTACACACATTTAAGCTACAGGGAACAGAAGGAGGGGACCCTGCCAAGAGAAAGGAGCCTGCCAAGAGACAGGAGGGAGAAGAACTCTTGAGGCAAACTGAAGGGGAAGGATCCTTCAGGGGAAAGGAAAGAGAGAGGTTTTACAGAGACAGCCACAGAAGGGAGTCCCAAGGCAGCCATCACACTGAGGACTACAGTCCAGGGAGAAGCCCATGCTGTAAAGGCATTGCAGCACGGTCTGGAGACCGGAGAGTCTATCCTGAGAGAGTTGCTGACTATAGTCCAGGTACGGGAGCAGCCCTGCATAAGTCTGTGAGAGAAGTTTTACCTCTGGAAAGGTCTGTGAAGAGAGGGGTCATGAAAGACAAGGTGAGCCAGTTAGAGGCCTTGTCCAGCTTGTTGAGAGATAAGGGTCTCTACAGACCTTCTAAAAACCCTGAGCACAGAGAGAAGTCTCAATGGGAGAAAGTCTTAAAACACTTAGAGGAGATTAAGCATACGTCCCCTCAGCCTGAGTTAAGCCAGCAGACAGCAGAGTCTGATTATGAGGACATGCAGACAGAGCCTTGTGATATGGAACAAGACTCTTTAGACTCCTTGATGGATTGTTCTTTTTGTATGAAGACAGAATGAAGAGGCTGTAGGTTTTTTTTAACTGATAAAAAAAGCCAGAAGCCATTTACCTGAATGTCTTATGTCTTGAAATGCTGAAAATGTTTAAAAGGAGAATTGCTGGTGTTTAGAGTTGAGAGGAAATGTTTCAAGATTGATTTGAATGATTAAGAAAACAGCTAGAAGCAAAAGAAGTTTTGTTTAAAGTTTTACTGTTTGGAAAAGGCTGATACCTGTGCTGGAAGTTAGCTGAAGCCAGCCAAGCTGTTTTTCCAACTGTTGGATTTTGGGAAGAAACACTTTTGGTGTAACGTTTATCACTGCCAGAATCCTGTTTGACGGAACTTCTTTTGTTGGAGAGTACATCCTATTTTTGTTAATGTGTGTTGAGCTTCAAAGAAAGTTCATTGCAAAGGAACAGACACAAATAAATTCCTGTGTTTTGCCTTCAACCCTCGGATTACTTTTTATTTCACACAACTACAAATTCCCAGAAGCATTAAACTCTGGAGCCCATATTTAAAAGGGGACATTACATGGCACGCCCCTGCTATAGGCAACTGCCTAGACAGTAGGGAGCGCCACAGTATTGAGATATGATTTGTTTTCTATTAATCACATTGCAAATTTTCTAATAGTATGGCCCACATAAAGTTTATTACAAGGGCAGAATATAACATAAATTGCAAAAGTAGTCTGACGAGTAGTTGCATATTCCTAATCAAAACATTACTCCAATAGTTGGATCATACTCCTGCATTGTTTAGTTAAGGAAAAAAATTTCACATTTACTACACTTAAGTGCACATGTGTAGCAGGTTGTAAATGCTAATCTTTATCTTTATCTTTATTTGTGAAACTTGATATACCGCCCTTACCAGAGGCGTCAGGGCGGTGTGCAGTACAGTAATACACATTGGCCACGGAAAATAAAGAGGAGAAAGTAACGCCATTAATAGACAAGGAAAGTAAAAGAGAAGGAGAGGTAAAAACAAATAAAGTAGGACAGGAAAGAAACACATGGCAGGGGAGATAGAGATGTGGAGGGAGGGGAGGGAGGGGAGGGAGGGAGTCATCAGGTGACTTGGGCAAGGGGGTCACTAAACCAGCGGTGGGGGGGGGCACCCGACGGGGGAAGGTCTGGGACACCAGCAGGGACAGGAAGATAATAGGCCTGACAGAAGAGGTGAGTTTTAAGGAATGACTTAAATGAGGGAAAGAGGGTTCGGTGCAAAGGAAGTGCGGGGAGAGAGGCCAGAGAGCAGGACTGAGGAAGAAAAAGGCAGAGTGGTGAGTGAGCTTGAGACGAGCCTGAGAAGGGGAAGGGAGACAAAGCTGGTTGCCGTGAGCAGAATGGAGGAGATGGGGGACTGGCTGGATATAAATGATATCGGCTAAAATATTGAGGAGTGCTGGTATGCAGAAACCTTATGGGTTATGTCAGGAGTTTGTAGATGAATCTGACAGAGATAGGAAGCCAGTGAAGGGAGAGGAGAGAGGGAGCAACATGGGCATTAGCAGGAGAGTGAGTGATAAGGGGAGGGGCAGTATTTTGAACTAACTGAAGACGGCGGGATTTGGGAACGGGGAAGGCCGGCAAGAACGGAATTGCAGTAGTCCAGATGGGTAATCACGAGGGACAGAACGAGGAGTGGTGATAACAGTGGTGGAAAAGAACTTGGTGAATGAATCTAATTCTGTGGAGATGGAAAAAAGAGGCATGCACCACCGAGGAGATGTGTTGGTGGAAAGAGAGGGAGGAGTCAAGGGTGACACGTAGATATCAGAGAGTGGAAACAAGGGGAATGGGGCGAGCGGACATAGTGGGAGACAGGGTGGGAGAAGGGGCACCAAAAGAGAACCAATGTGATTCACCCGACTTTGGCCAGGAAAGCAGAGCGATTGGCCCCTCTGTGCACGAGACACCTGCAGCAAACCAGAGTAATCGTAAGTTTGCCAAGCAAGCTTCTCTGGAGCCAGTTGGGGTTGAAGGGGGGAGGGGGGGTATTGCAGCACACAGTGCTGTGCCACATGGGGGGTATCCATCCTGGGTGATGGAGGCCTAGGAACACCATTGCCCTAGCACACCCTTCATTCTCCTCACTGTCTCTCTGTCAGTCATTCTCCTGCACACTCTCTACCCTCCATATTCCTTCAATGACTTTCTTCCCATTTCCCCCAAACATGCCGCGGATATGATCCTTTTACTCACTGTTCCCATCTCTCCATCCACCCATGATTCCTTCATTCATCCTCCTACATTGGCTTTGGACATGGAGGAAGACAGCAGACAGTATAGCACCTTAGACCACTTTGGCCTCTTTGTAACAGGAGCTAAAAATGTCATGGACTGCGATGTGGAGGACACAGCCTGAAGCACTGCACTGCCCCCATCCTTGCCAAGCCCAAGTGAGAGCATTGCGGGGGAAAGGGATTGAGGTGACAGAAAGATTCACTGTCATCATTAGCACCACCACTGCCATCATAGGAATCTTTGCTTAGGTCCTGGCCTCTGGATTCTCATTGGAATTCTGCAATAACCAGTCATTTTCGTGACAAGAGATAAAGTCTGTGGCCCTTACGATGGTCACAGAATCACAGGAGACCTTGGTCTTATATTGCCATAGTCTCTGCATTTTTTTCTCTTCCAAAATCACCTTCCTCTTTTCTTTTTCCCTTTTTCTCTCTTCCCATTTTCTTCTTCCTTCCTTCCTTATGCTCACTATCTTCTTCTGTTTTACCCCTTCAGATACGTTCATTTCTTTTTCTCTCATTGCCCATAAAGCATTTTCATTCATTTTCATTTCTGGTTCTGTTTCAACTCCTTATCAAAAGTATACTGTCAATATTCTTCAGGCCTTAAAACTGTCAGAAAACACAGTACATTCTGTACTTCTGATGCCACTGGAACTTGTGAAGGGTTTTTTTTCTATTTTTTTTATTGGCCATTTATTTTTCTACTCATTGAAAGAGCTTCCGGAACTGTATCGCCCTCAGAATGTTAAGTATCTTGCTGTCTTACAAAGCCTTCGTTCATTACTTTGCATAGTAAAGCAGTCTTAATAGTATGACACAAAAAAAATCCTTTCAACATGTTCTCAGAGGAAAACTATAAGCCTAACAGATAGTTGGCAAAGAAGGGCAATTACTTATTTGAAGATTCTGTGAATTTATAAAGGAATGGGAAGTAGGAAAAATAAGAGATGTGGTGTGCAGTGCACTGTATGTAAAGAAATCCGCTATTCTAAATGGAAGCAAGTGCCTTCTATTCCTGTTATTTAAATATGATTCTCCTGTGACTCAGCTCCGTGAAATGTCTTCTTGGAAAACTATGAGCTGTTATCACATGGCAGGGAACAGTGTCGACTTCAGTTTTGCTGTCTTGCCACTAAAGAAATGAATTAAGTAATCTGCAAACTAGCTATTGTGAAATAATGATTTGTTTTCTTTTAAGTAGAGAAAGTTCCTCAGAGATAAAGATATCTAAAGGAAGACCTCCCACTACACCCCAGCATCAAAAACAATGAGCTCATTCACAGATGAATCAATAACTGCTCACAATGACAAATGAATAAATGGCAAAAGTTCTCATGGATTGTTTTGTCCTGTAGTAGATCACCAGCAGTAAACAAACCTCAGCAATTGAGTAAACTCAAATGCTGTCGTGGAAAAAGATTGTCACATGCTTCTTTACAACTTGGTAGTGCAAAGATATTTTTTCCTTTTTGTAAATTAACCTGAAAATGAGATAACTAAATTGTGCATCACGTCAAAGATATCACTCTAGTTAATTCTGAAATGCCATCCAGGTGAAACACAATCTTACCTTTTGGCATGAATGTTTATTCACGGCTAGGACAACCTAAGGAGGAGAAGTTCTAGCCCGAAGTGAGTAAACTGATGTTATCGCTATCTGCAGAATATTGCAGTATAGCACTATAACAGCTTCTTTGTTTGCCTATGTTGCCAATGCTCAGGCATGTTAAGGGAAGAATTGGGGTATTCTGGAGATACACCCAGTTTTTAGGCAGGAGTTATGCTTTGCTTTTAGTAGGAGCCATAACCTGAAAGAACTACTGGTTTGGACCCACCCTAGGCCAATTAGAATAGATTCTCCAGGGGGTCATGTTTAAATGTGGCAGATGTGTTCACATGTGATTATATCTTGGAGATGTCAGTTTTTGGAACATCTCACTCTAAAATGTCCATTCGTTTTACATCATCAGACTTCATGTAGGAGTGAGGGAGTAATTTATGTGATTACATGCCCTATATAGGTCAGACATCTCGCAAATTTAAAACAAGGATTATCAAACATCTTTCAGCCATTTGTAGATGAATCATTATGGCCCCTTTGGTGGATCATTGGCAAACAATGGGACATGATTGAAAGATCTCCGTTGTTGCATTCTTGAACTGACTGGTCAACATTGAAATTGTTACTGACTTTAAAAGGCCCTAATCTGCAGTAGCTTGGTGAGCTGAAACACGAATATAACATTAAAAATATTTAGTGGCTCTCATTTTGAAGATATTGCATGTAGTTCATTTTTGACATTTCACCTTGTAAATTTACCCAGTAGGACATCAACAACATCCCAAATAAGCCTTGAATGATGTAATATTGCATCGCATTGCATAATACCAGCATGCACACATCAATCAGAGTTTATTGCATAATTTTCTGATGTAATGCAAGGTACTACTGCCAGATGGCTGCTGAAGCCATCTGATGTCAGCAGTGTTACCTATACGCAGTCGGAAAGGAAAGTAATCTTGCGGTATTCTGTTCCGATATTGAAATGCCTCATGGAATGCCTTAAAATCACCACCTCCTGACCCACAAGGAACTGGAGACTATTTAATAGGACCCTTCTTCGTAAACTGAGTCCTGAAGGCTGTGCCTTTTTGAAACAATGGAAACCGTCTTCCATCTTTCCAGTAGCGCATTGCCATCCCACATGACAAAGAGACATACGGTAAACTGACAAGCATCTAACTGACCTTCCATTAACTATAACAAGTCACAGCTGGCAACCTCTGGGGTGACTTAGTTGTTTATTATTGTTTTATAAACAATTGATATACCCGCCCCCCATTACATCGGGGCGGTTTACAATATACATGATGAGCATTAGGTAAGAAAGGAAAGAAGAAATTACAATCCACTTGAAAAGAAACAAGACGAGAAAGTAAAGTAATTAGCAGAACACAGTGCAACAGGGAGAGTGGGGTCATACAGATCAGGGGGACATTATAAAAAGCTACGGAAAAGAAATTGGGTTTGATGAAGGGAACGAAATTGTGGGATAGGAATCTTCAAGTCCGGAGAGCAGTAGGAAGGGAATTCCAGAGGGCAGGATTCCTTTAAGGTCGTGAAAAATGCTGATTTTTCGGGGTGGATTGCAAAAAGGGGCTTTGAGAAGGGGCTGGGAGGTGCAGACGATTATTACATGAACACAGATCGGAGGCTACGGGTGGGAGTATTGGAAAAGTTAACAGATTAGAGAGGTATTTGGGGGTGTGTTGGAGATAGATGGCTCGGTGCACTAGAGTGACGAATCTTGAAGCGGATCCGGGAATTTCAATGGTAACCAGTGAAGATGCAACAAGACTGGGGTAACCATGATCATAGGGGGAGGCATGTAAAATCAATTCGAGCAGCTTGTATTCTGTAGTAAATTGTTAACCGATGTGTGTTGGTATTGGGGAATGCCAGCATAAATCGGAGTGTACAGAAATCCAATCTAGTTATGACCAGGGAAAGGAGGAGAGTAGTAAGGGCTTGAGAAGACAAGAAATGGTCTGATTGGCACGGGAATTCGCGCTAAGAACAGAGAAAAAAGGAGCGATCGGAGAAATCAAGGAAATGTGGTCGTGGAAAGTAAGATTGCTGTCGAGAAATAAACACACAGATATCGGAGTTTGGGAGACAGGAGATGGGGGTGCGGCTGAGAAAGAAGGGAGTGGGTAATGGATGTAGAAGAAAACCAGGGGTGAACCAAATAGCTTGCAGTTCTTAGAAACATTAAGAATCAAGCAGTTGGAGGAGAAGCCCAAGAAGAGATCAAAGATAAGCTCAAGATCTCAAGGGGAGTAATTAATCAGGGTGGTGAGGAGGGATGTATGGTGTAAGAGAAAGATGTCAATCTGCATAAATAATACCCTGAAATCCCTGATTGTTTGGGACTTGACGAGTAGTTGCCCTTTTAATGGGACTGCAGCAGGGATAGATAAAAATAACATGTGTTTCTTATGTGAGTGGGATAGCCGAGCAAGGGATTGGCAAAAACTACTTGCGGAAGGAATGGAATCGCAGGAAACAAAATGTAACAGTTGGAGAAGAAGAATATCCAGCACCCAGCTCTGGTTGATGCTACACAAAGAATCCTGCTACCACCCCTTCACATCAAACAAGAAACTTCGCTAAATCACGCAAATGGTACATCACAACGAGGCAATTTCTTCTTTTGGCCCTGCCCCTTTGATTTTGGAACTCTCTCCCTCCTGATTTACGTGCAATGATGTTTTAAGTGACTTTCGTCAAGCAATTAAAAACTTTAACTTTTTCATTGAGCACTATGGATCAACAAATGAACTAAGATTATCATCTATTGTATATATTTTATATAATAATCCACTATATTGGTTAACCTTGTTATTTTTTCCTAACATTACCATGATGTTGTCATGTCTATACTGTTTATGTTTCCCTTGTTTATACCTTGTATTTCTTGTGACCGCTTTGATTGAAGGAAAAGGCGGTATAAAAAAAACTTGTTAAATAAATAATAAATAAAATGGATCGCACTTCGCCAGCTTTCCGATACCTGCATGAAAAATTCCCTCGACTCAGCGAAGCGAAGATTAAAGAGGGAGTTTTTGTTGGGGTCCTCAGAATTTGAGAGTTCTTCAAAGGATGACTGGTTCAACAACTTGCTGCAGGGTGGATGCGAACACAAGCATGGAATGCTTTTCGCCCTAGTGTCAACAAAACTTTCTCGGGAATGTTAGGGCAGAAACTACAAGGAACTAGTAGAAAGACATGCCTGATGCAGTAGCAGAAAACTTGGCTGCAATATGTCTCTAAAGATCCATTTCCCTTGATTCCCATCTTGATTTCCTTTTCCTGACAACTGTGGTATGGTTAGTGATGAACATAGCGACCAACGTTTTTTACCAGGAATTATCGCAACAATGGAGCAAAGATACCAGGGGGGGGGGTGAAAATGGTCCACTACAATTGCTGGCTGACTACTGCTGGACCACTCCCCAGAGAAGCTCACAAACAGCAGTACAAGAGGGACAGGGCGAAAAAAATCTAAGAAGTAGTCTATGAATTGGTTTTTGTACAGGTATTTAACCGAAGGACCTATTATAGTGTTAATATTGACATGCATTTCGTGGATGTTAAACCATTAATTCCTTGTTAGATTACAAAAAAGCTAGAGCCCAACTTTGCAATTTTCACTGTCATATTCGTGTTCAGCAATATCAAATGATAAGAAAAATTGCATTGATTATCCTGGGTCCCTTTTTAATTAATCCGGTTTAATGGACCTTTCCTCCAGGAACTTTGTCCCAAACCTTTTTTAAACCCAGCTATACTAAACAGCCTTTAACCACATGCCTCCGGCAAACAAATTCCAGAGTGTTTTGATTTACACGTTCGAGTGAAAAAATATTTTTCTCTTATTTTTTCTTGAAATAGATCACCTTGTAGCTTCCATTACATGTCCTCTAGGTATTTCAATATTCTGAAAACGTAAAACAATCGATCTATGTTTAACTCGTTCCACTCCATTCATTAAATTTAAAGACCTCTATCATATCTCCCCTCAGGGCCGTGCTCTTTTTCCAGGCTGAAGAGCCCCAACCTTTGTAGCCTTTCTTTCCCGTGCTCAGTACCACGTGGTAAGGTGTCCCACTACCACCCCTTAACATGTCCTATTACTGCAATGGTAAGAGCTACCCACTACCACCCTTAAAGGCAACATGGTGTCTACCTAAGGACGATCTTTGCCTATACCAAAACGGCATTGAGTTCTTTGAATTGGGTGACCAGAAGAACTAGATTCAAGGGCATGCAAATGGATGTGATCTACCTAGATTTCAGCAAAGCCATTTGATACGGTTTCCTCATAGGAGGCTTATCAATAAACTCAACAGCGTTGGGTGATGGGTCCCAAAGATGGTGGAACTGTAATCAGGAAAATTGGTTGGACTGACAGACGACAGAAGGTGACGGTAAAACAGAACTCACTCAGATGAAAGGGACGGGAATAGTGGTGTGGCCCCAGGGTTCGGTCCTTGGGACCAGGACTGTTTACTATATTTGTGAGTGATGTTTGCCAATGGGACACCAAAAATTTGCAAACAGATGGACTCCCTCTCAGGGAGTGGAAACATGAGGAAACTAATCCTACAAAAGCTGGAAGAATGGTTAAAGGCTTGGCAGTTAAGATTTAGTTGTGAAGAAGTGCCCAGTGTAATGCACTTGGGAAGCAGAAATCCAAGGGAAATTGTGTAGCGATCGGGGGTGAGAGATGTGAGGTGCACGGACCAGGAAAAAGACCTCGGTGTGATTGTTTTCTGATGATCTCAATGTGCGCAAAAAAATAGTGTGGACAAAGGTGGTGGGCAAAAAGCCTGAAGGATGCTGGTTTGCAATAACAGAGAGGGAAATTGACCAGCAGGAATAGACAGAGGTAATTAATGGGCCACTGTACAAGTCAATGGGGAAGAATCTCCACTTGGAATATTGTGTTCAAGTTTTGGAGGACCGTGATCTCGCAAAGGACATAAAAGCCTGGAAGTGGTTCAGAGGGGAGGCGATCAAAATGAATTTGGAGTCCTGCATCAGGAAGTTGCTTATGAGAAGAGTCTTGAACACCTAAATTATGTACACTCTGGAGGAGAGGAGGGAACAAAGGTGAGATAGGATTCAGAACCTTTAAATAATTAAAGAGTATTAATGGACAAACAAACGTCTTCCAAAGACGGGGAAGCTATAAAAACTAGTAGGGCATAAACATTGAAGCTGCAGCGAGTAAAATGAAAGGCAATGTCAGGAAATACGGTTTTCACTGAAAGGGTGGTGGATGCTTGGAATGCCCTGCCCCAAATGGAAGTGGTGGGGGCAAACACAGTGGAACAGAATTCCAAAATGAGCCATGGGACACAGACATAATGGAATCCCTTTATAGGCCAACATGGATAAAATCAAAATAAGCGTTATTCTCTTATATCTGAACGAAATAGGGGTGACCTACACAGAAGTTGGTGGGGTACTACACCCTAAACAAAAGGACATGGGAAGAGGTGAACCTGCATGGAGCGGCAAGTGCCACCCTACTACAGTTGCCGCCTGGCTGGGCAGACTTAGATGGGCCATACTTGGTCCTTATCTGCCGTAATATACTATGCTTACTATGTCCTATGTTTAGTAAATATACCCCTTAGTTTCACTCGATGTGTAGTGGACAACCCAAGATATAAACAAAGAAATGTGGTTTATCCCTATGATATAATAATAGATCGGAGCAAACAGATGTGTGTTATTGGTAGACAGAATGTGAGTGTTTGTAATTGAATGGTGGAAGTAGTGCGTAGAGTGTTTTGATTGGTTCCTACATGAAATAGATTTCTTATCGGGTGCGTTTTCTTGATTGGTTAGAGTGATGAACGAATCATGGAAGATTGGCTTTTTTAGTATGTCAGAGAAGGGTGATTTGAAGAGGTATGTGTATGGAGGAGCAGTATGCAATTGCTTGGGTGGATAGTATGTGATTGATGGGAGGAGTGACTATAGTGGTCTGATTGGACTCCAACATATAATAGATTTGTGAATGGCGCATTGTGTTGAAGGGTATGATTGGCTAGCAGTGATAAATGAGGTATAGAGGATTGGTTGTTAGTTTGCTAGGGACTGGGCCTTGGAGGAAGTTTTGGGAATGAGAAATGTTATGGGGATTGGTTGCTAGTGATTTTAGATGATTGGGGTTTTGTTGTAAGTTTGGGATAGCAGTTATATACAAGCAAGTGGGGTAGGCAGCTATGTGCTTTAATGCATGGTTTAAGAACAGGCAGGCCACTTAGAAGGTGGGTTTAGGCAGTGTGAAAGTTTTATACTTTGAAATAGATATATGCAAACATATTTTATAGTAATGTGTGCTTCATTTTGGCTCAGAGCTTCAGTTTTTATAAAGACATTTATATTTATTTAATGTAGACAGTTTTTTATACCACCTTATCCTTCAATCACAAAATGGTCACCAACCACAATTGGGGCTCCATTTAACACGAGGGGATATGAGACACATACACTAATACTTACAGGGAACATTGGCACAGTATGCGAAACACCGGTCAGGAAGCTTTTTCCAGATAGGTGTGAGAGCACACCACGATGGTGGAAGAGTTTGCTTTTAAATGTGGAAGTTTAATAGTTCTGATATTTTCTATAATCTGAAATGATATGCAAATACGGAATATTAATAATAAACAAATTTTGCAATAAGAAGACATTATTGTGGCAGTATTTACAAATGAAGAATTGTTATACATTGCTGGGGTCAATCTGAGTCTCTGATTAGCGTGTCTGGATGATCCAATACAGATGTCAAGACCCGCTAAGCGGCTGGAACACTACGGCGGCAGCAAAGCTCCCTGCATGTATAGGCCACTTGTACAGAGTAGGTGCCGGACATGCGGATGATCAGAATCAGGGCTTGGCCTGCCTGTCCAGGCCGGTAGGACCCGATTCTGATCCCATGGGCATGTCTCGCCCTGTGGGATCCGAAATCGGATGCTAACTGCTGGCATGACCCGATTTTGACCCGATCGTACAAGGGCAGTACATCTACAACTGAATTGGCCCCCACAGGACAAAAATGGACTTATTAGAGTGAGTTGTCCACGCAGAATATTTTTGGCCCAAAAATTTCCCTTTTGGAGGTTTGAATATAGGACCCCTATTTTGTGTCTTCTCTTAAGGGGAATTCTTGGAACCTTATTGGTGTAGCAGTGTATTTCCTTTAAGGAAGAATGTTCGAGAGTAAGGATAGACAGTATTCAAGATTACTTCATGAAGCTAAACTTTTTGAATTAGGGCTTTACATCAGCATTACCCTGGCTAGTAATTAAAGACACACCAACCTCTTCCTAAGCACAGTAAATACTAATCAAAAGACATGTGCTAGTCTATTTTTATAAAAACTCCAGTGGGAAGGGTTGTATACTTGCTTCCTCTCCTTTGTTTCTCTCTTCCTTCTTTGAAGTATCACTTTGTAAAGATTAATGTTGTTGTTAGGTTTGAAAAGAGATGGGCTGGAAAGGAAAAGGAGGGATTATGGGATTCTGAAGGGAAAGAATAGAAAATGTAATCGGTTCTTAGCTGGAGAGCGTAAGTGCTTCCAGTTGGCTGGCTGGATTGGGGATGTGATATTTATGTAGGTATTTATTTTATTTTATTATATTTTGGTCAGTTCGAATAAATAGATTTAAAAACTAAAAGCTCCAGCAGGCCAATATTCAGAATCCACTTGACAGCCGCACTCAATATCCAGAGAAGAGCTGCTTATTGGGATAGTCAGCAGGATACCACCTGGGCACTATCGATAGGGCCAGCGTAACCCATGGGCCGAATGAGGGCTGGGCGGAGAATTACGCAGATAGTGGCACTGGATATCCAGTTTGAATGGTCAGTGCTGGCACTATCTAAATAACAGTGATAGTAGCAAAACTATCCAGATAAATATCTGCATAACTTAGGCCAGCAAAAAAGGTGGAATGCTATGAGTGCTGCGGGAATACTTCCTTTCAGCATCACTTAGCCAGATAGACAGCTGCTGCTATCCAGAGTATTCCAACTGAAAAGTTGACTCTAGAGCCTTTAATTTTTTTTTAATGAAGGCAAGTTTGTTCTTCCTAATTTCCAGAGGAATAGAGTTCCATATACGATGAGCAGTTTATCAGAAGGACATGTCTTCTGCTGTTGATGTCCAACCATCTCAAAGGGGATAGTCATAACAAACCCTTCTGGGATGAACTGGAATGATAAAGAATTATGAATTTGGCCAAATATTGAAGGAATTGGAACATTTATGCACTAGGAGAACAATTTTGAACCTTATCCTAAATTTCAATAGAAAACCAGAGGAGTTCCTTCAACAAAGGAAATAACATAATCTAATTTCCGCTCTCTTATTGGAAGCTTAACTGACAGATTCTGTATTAATTGCAATTTTTTATAGTCATCACGAATAAGACCATGCTCTAAAGGAATTAGCTCTAGATAATGTCAATTACTGAACAAATACATAACAGGATTTTTGAAGTTTTCAAAAAGGTCAAAACTGATGAATTCGCTGAAGATGATAAAAAATTTCCTAACCAACATCATGGAGTTTGGGGCGATATATGCAACTGAGCACCAGTTTTCACCCCTAAACAGTTGACCTGATACCCATTACAAGGTAAGAAACAATAACTGGGGCTGTTATATACCTAGAGCCCGATTTTCGAAAGGCATTTACACAGTTTACAGCCCATTAAATAGTGTAAATGCCTTCGATGGGGGTATTCAATGGCACATACACGATTAGTGGCATTGAATAGCACTAATAAAGCCCCTCAGGACACCCAAATGCTATCCAGGTAGCATCGGGGGATTGTTGGGGATGTTCCAGAGTGGAGTAGAGGTGGCAAATGTCGCTAACCAGGTAGCAGCAATATGGATGCTGCCAGCTTAATGACCGGTGCAGGAGCTAACGGGCGCAGGCGCAGGGGCTAACCAGGCCAGCATTCACTATCACTGCTACACAGTTCGCCTCGGTGGTTTATGGGTCTCTGTCAATTGCTGGATATTCCATGCTGTTGCCACGGCATTAAATATCTGGGTTAGAGGTCGGCGGGGAGGGCTATGCAACAAGGAGGAGCATACCCTTCAAAATTACGTCTGACTCAATATCGGGCTTCTAGTTTCTGAAATGCCCCCAGTGTTACATTGTTACATTGTTTTAGTTCCATGGACAACAATGTGCCCACCACAGGCCCTATTTCCACCTGCAGTTAACTGTAAACCACTTGAATGGTAGGAAAAACGGCATAAAAGTAAGTTGACATAAATAATAACGAAATAAATAAATCTTCATGCTTTGCACATCTAAGTGCCCATTTGCAGAAATTCTACTCACGAAAACAGGCTTCTAAAATGACCCCTAAACTTCTAAAATCTTTTAATTTTATTGGCAAATGCTCGCAAACTATACATTAAAAACAGAGGGGCGAAAACTGAACCTTGTGGAAATCCACAGCAAAATTGAAACCATGCTAGAGAAATTCTCCTTCAACCGCACAGTGAGATTTTTCCACTTATTATTCACTGAACCACTCAAAAACTCTGCCATGGACCCCAAGTCTCTGAAAGAATTGTAAAAGTCGATCATAGGATGACAGTATAAAAAGCTGAATGACCAGATCATCAAATCCTGATCAAAGAACATCCTCAAAGAATCCTGGATAGCCAATAATAGTTCTACAATCAGGTGAAAAGTCTGAATGAGCAGAATGAAATGCTTCAATAACCTCCAGCTGATACAGACTAAATGCAACTTTTTTCCCTGCAATTTTAGATTAAAAAATAATTTTGATATGGAAAAGTAACATAACACCTCAAGCCCCCCAACTCCATTCTTCAACACTGGCGAAATAACTAGTTTTCCACACACCCTCCATTCAAAGACTTATTCATCATTATTGATGGGCCCATTTTTAAAAAACAACCAATATTCAAACACCACAGCCACTGAATATCTAGGTTGCTGAGCAGTGTGCTTTTCAGTCAGTGTGATTTCCACGCAGTGCTGATCGGGATTAAAAACAGGCCTGTTTTCATGCCCCTAATTGTCATGACAAGGGTAACTGAAAAACTGTGCTAACTAGTTATGGGCCAACACTTACCAGGTGGAGGCACATTTCAAATGGATGTCCAAGTGCAATCTGGGACGTCAAAGCCAGAACATCTGAAAAGAAAGGCAGGCAACGTGCAAATTCAGGCACCAATTCCAGAAAACGCGGACGTGTCCGATATGCATGTGTATCAAATGAATATAGACGACCCAGGAGAGCATTCAGAACCAAGACATCTAATAAACATAATAGCTGCGATTAGCGTAAGAGCTAGGTGGCCAGGATTTCAAAAACAAGTCTGGGACTTTGTAATTCTAAGGCTAGTCACTTACTTCTTCCAATTTCACTACACTCTCTGGATGTTTAAAGGTGAAAATAACCCCTTTCCTAATGCCTATTCAAGCATGGAGCAGGAATAAACATGCAGCTTCGGAGATTAAAAGGGAACATGTAAGGCCATGGTCCCTCTTCAGACATGCCTTTGCCCTACCTGTGCTTACTTGAATGTCCCTGTACTGGAGACATCTGCGAACAGCATTTGTGGAATACAAGTTACGGTGTTGCTCTGTGATTTCAAGTCCGTGTGCATGTCTGCAGACATCCAAAACCATGACTAAAAACCTTTTAGAAAGGCCCTCTTAGTGTCACTGCGCCCACATAAACGCAGGGACTATCCTTGCACGCCAGGTGAGGCCTATGGAGATATTCAGAGAAAACTATCTGGATATTGCCGCTGAATATTATGGGCTGCCCCTTGGTCGGCCAGTTTTCCATTGTGCCTGCTGGCTAAGGGCTTTGAATATTGGCCCAGTTTTTACCTGTGCTTACCTTATCTGCCATCTGTTTAATAATAAAAGTAGAAATATTTAACTGCCAAGTAGATGATGATTTTCTAGCTCCCAAAGTACAAAACTTATCCACATAGTGGACAGATTTCTAAACTCCATCCATACTTCTAATCAAATCCTCAGTAATCTTTACATCAATTTATCCCAAATTTCACCATCAACTACAGGCAGTGAGATCTTACTTTTCTCCCACCGCTTGTCTCTAAAATCTCATTTTTGCCTCTAAAAGAGAATAGAAGAAATTCAATATTTCATATCAAAGTAAGAGGATAAAATCGGAACTAATCATCCTGATATACCCACTCTCTCATGCTTACCAACCACTTGTTCTACCCAGGCAATATTGACAGTGGGGGACATTTTTGAACTTTTGGAGACTTTTTTGTTTTTTATTAAGCTAAGCCTTTTGCTTGTGCTAATTTGTAGATAATAATGTCTATTTAAGGCTCTACCCCATATTTACCTGGTATCATTTACAAAGTCTTTGTGCCAACACACCTCTGGGGCAAGTGCCTTACCAGACCTTCATGAAGCCACAGATTTCTTTGCCTTTGTATAGGTGTATCTGAGAGGAAGTATGTTATAACCTAAAGCAATCTGACTAAGAAACTTTCAGTCATTCAATCTGGTGTTCCTCTACCTCTCAGAGACTGTTATTCACTCACTTGGGTCTACTAGATCCTCTTGGATTTCTATTCCCTTAAGTCTATGATGGGCAGAAACTCTGTTGCCCCTATTCAGATGGTTGCATTCACTGTGTCATTATGTCAATACTAAAAAATCTTAACATCTTGATTAATGCTCTCATTTTAGTAGATATGATTACTGTAATTCTCTTCTTGTTGGCACTCCTATCCAAAATAATGCTGCTAGAATCCTGCATTAGAGAAAAATGTAAATGGCCTAGCTACCAGTTTCTATAGGATCAAATATAAAATTCTCGCTCTTATACATAAGAGTCACCTAGTATATTTGTTGCCTTTGATTGTTTACAACTGTCTAAGGGCACATATTAAGGTAGTAACAATCCAATTTACTCATCATTACACTCCCTTCCCACTTCAAACTTGAACTGAACCATACTGAGCTTTTCGTTTTGTTGCCTTCCCCTATGGAACTCACTTCCACTTGATCTTTGCCTAGAGGAAACTTTGAAAAAAATTCTAAATTGGCTTGAAGAACTGGCTACTCTGGAAAGTATTTGGAGATGACTAATTGTGTCTGGAGCCCCTGAGTCACAGTGAGTATTTCCTATTTTCCTCTTTTTGTTTTCCCTTTACCCTCCCTTTATTTTACAAATTAATTTAATTGTCTTTGGTTTTTACTGTTGTGCTATGCATACCCTTGACCATATATCTTCCTATCCTGCATCATCCAATGTCTTCTCTTTTAAATTTTTTTAATGGATTTATTATTGAACAATCAGTTATATCCCGCATCTTCCAGAGTTCAGATGCGGCTTACCATTGAACAACAGGTAACAAAGCAAGGTTTACTGTTTTACATGGAACAATTTTTGACAGAAAACAATGTAATAGTTAAAATACGTAACAGAACGGTGACTGGTTAAAATGCATAACAGAACAAATGTAATGGTTAAATGAATAAAAGAACAAGAAAACAATTTAGAACGATGTAGATACAGGTTGGTAGGTTCCTTCGATTTAAATCATGGTTATTTACAAGAGGGTGTAATTCTGTTAATTATGAGGTTTAGCTTTACTCAGTTGGGTGAGTATTAGCCTTTTTCTGGGAGGATTAGTGTATTATCAATGTTGTTGTAGTGCAGGGCAAAGAGGTAGGTTTTCAGTTTTTTGCGGAATTC
Source organism: Ichthyophis bannanicus (assembly GCA_033557465.1). Taxonomy (NCBI): domain Eukaryota; kingdom Metazoa; phylum Chordata; class Amphibia; order Gymnophiona; family Ichthyophiidae; genus Ichthyophis; species Ichthyophis bannanicus. The sequence continues at coordinate 572,358,407 of CM066033.1, forward strand.
TATAATTTCTGTTGTGGATCTTAGGTCCTCTGGATGGAGTTCCAAATGAAGGGGGCCGCATGTGAGAAGGCTCTGTTATTAGTTAGTTTGGTTGATTTAGAAAATCATTTGGAGGTCCTTAATTTATGTTAGTGTCCCCTTTCGGTGAGTGACTTTTTTTTTTTGTTTAATTCTTTATTTTCGTTTTTTTATAACAACAAAGGAAAAGGAAGACATATTTTGAAGATAAGAGACCGAATACATAAAGTGTAATACATACATCAAAGTAAAACCCCTGCCCCCACCCCCCTCCCCCCTGCTTCTTCTATAGAAAAAACTAATGCATTCCCGAAGCGGGGTGTACTTACATTATTGTGTTAAAAAACCTAACCCGGTGATCTGAAACATGATGAAGTGCACATTATACAGGCATGTTGTAGCAATGAGCAGACTGGTACATAATTCATTAAGCAATCTGCACTTTAGACAAGCGAGAGTGAGGTTGGGCATGGGGAATAGCTCTCCGAGGGTATATGCTCATAGTTACTATATAAGGCCAGACGAGGTTTCCACCATGAATTGACAGTACGGCGAGAGATATCCTTCCAATGCCTCGTGATTTACAGCATATGGCTATACCCAGCATGAAAATCAAGGAGAAAGCGAACCTTCTTAAGGAAGAGAGGGGATCTCGCCACCAGAGCGGAAAAAGTCCCACGATCTTCCAAGCGGAGAGAGGTTCGTGAAGGTGTACAGAATAAAATTGAAATACAACCCCAGACCGCCCCCAATAAACCTGTTAGTTGAGGACATTCATTAAATAACATGAGCGAAGGTTCCCACAGCCAGGTATGGCAAGACCAAACACTGGTCCCTAGCCTTTTGTGTTCCATTTGGCTATTGTTTCTGGGGTATAAAAAGCATCTGTGTTGCAAAAAAGAAAGAGAGTTTGGGGTAAACAAGAGGCAGAACCTGGAAACCCGCACTACTTTGCTCCAGGAAAAACGCTCCATTGCACAGGGGTTAAAGTGGTTTGCAAGTGCGCGATCCCAGGCTTGTTGGGCTCTAAAAGTGGCGGTGTCTGATACCCTGACATAATATTTTATAAAAGTTAGAGGCTACCCGTGTGCACTACTAATGGAGTGAACTATCTCTAATAGCCCGTCTCCAGGAGGGGCAGAGGGCGGCATTGATTCGAGCACTTTTTGAGGCCAGTGTTGAGCTAGCTGCATCCATTGAACAAAAGTAGGGTTTCGCTGCGTAACGCAAATGCATTTTGTAAATCAGAAAAGGTTTTCCAACGAGCTGCATAGGAAAAGCTGTTGGGGTGTCCAAGATCCCCCTTGAGTACCAGGGTTTCCATGCTATCGTTCTATTTAGGACTTTGGAATTCTGGGGGCTTATTCCATAGCGGGAGGTCCGTCCTGAGGGAACAAGTCGTTCGGGCCAGTGTTAGAATGAGAGTGTGAAAGGCCGCAAGGGTATCGACCAAATCATTGGTGGATGGCGGGGATCTACTTGACAGGACATACTGGGGAGAGGAGGCAAAAGGAATTTTGGGCCTACTAAGGGGGTACCTCCTTTTTTTTTGCCATTGATATGTCAAGCCAAATGAGTCTGCTGGTCTGTTGAGAGCTATCTAGCCATCGGGCACCTTGCTTAATTAGGAAGGCTTGATGATATCTAAGAAAATCAGGAACATCTGGTACCCCCTCTTTCCTTTGCAGACTGTAGTTCTTTGTTTAGCTATCCTTGGGTTGGCTCTGCCCTGCCAGAGATAACGGAGTCGGAAAACGAGAAGGCCCTCAATATCTTTATAGAGTGAACATGTAGCGGAAGTACGACATCGTGCCAAAGCATTGTTCTGAAAATGTATTCACTTTGGGGACTATCATCATTTTCACAGTTTCTAAGCAGGCACAACAGTACCATGGTAAGACGCATTAAAGGTGAGACCAACGATGTCGGGAGCTCATGACGGTACTTGGGAGACTACTCTCTTGGGCATTAAATGAGCTGATAGTGTCTTTCTAACAGGAGACACAGTAATGGACCCCGAGATACTTTCAACCCCCCATTTTGGCGGGATTGACCAAATGGAAGGGGAAAGGCCCTGCATGTCAGCACTCACTGTAGCCGCACCTGCGGTTAGTCAGGATGGGAAAATGCTGGACCCAGATTTAGAAGTACAGTTAGAATTTAATTGTATAGTCACGGAATAATGTGTGGAGTATCAGGTTCAATCCAGATCCAAGACAAGCTGTGAACCGAATCGTTAGGGGATGACGAAAAGCATAAAAGGTCATCTGCATCTGCAGAGAGTTTTTAAATCTCCCTATGGACTGAAGGGGGGGACACCTCGAATAACGTGCGGGAACTGGTCTAATCAGGAGAGGATAAGGGGTTCAAGAGCGATAGGATCAAAGAGCATTGGTGATAGGGAAGGCAACCGTTGACTCCGCGTGCCTCTTTTCGGGAAGATTAAATGGCATTGAGACGTTGATGGGCATTTACACAAATAATGGCGACGGGTTGAGGTATACATGACTTGGAGAATATCGAGAGGGAAGCCCTCCCCAAAAGCCATACGCAATCGGAGAACTGCAAATAAAGGAAAGGGCCATTCTAGGCGGTTCAAAGCGCTTTTTTCGGCATCCAGGGAAAGACCCAACCCAAGTAGGAGGATCTAGCGATTGGCAAGCACTGGATGAGTACAGTGGGCACGAAGGAGGGTCCGAGCATTATGTCAGCAGTGAAGGCTGATTCTGTGCCAGAGGGGTATAAAAACCGCCATGTTAGGGCGGTGAATTAGGGTCGGCAATCCTGTCAAGATAAGCCGAGGAGGAGTGGCACAAGATCGTTGCGAAGAGTATTATACTCGGAATTAAGTAGGGGAGGGGGAGGGAAAGAGTTGGCACGTAGATTGTAGTTGAGCAGGTTAGTAGCGGGGTCTCTGCCTTCTTTCTCAAATACTACCTAACATTAGCTGCAGAAAAGGATCACCCAAAGAGGAATGTTATCTACCGCAAAAAGGGCAGGTTAAAATAGAGTTTTTAAAATAGAGGAACTAAATCTGAACAGACTGGAACGTTCTGTAGAATTCCCGGTTGGGAGAACCATCGGGCCCTGCAGGCAAGTGCCCAAGGCTGTTCGTTTATTAGGAGACAGAGTTGGATCTCTGAAGTAGAGAAGGGTTAATACCATCGCATCCCTATCATCTTCAGAGGAGGGTACGGCCGCAGTGAATGCCAGAAAGCAAAACTCGCATGTCGAATGTCTATGACGAGAAAGCTCACATTCAGAATTGATATCAGGCGGGGTATAGACAATCCCGAAAGGGAGCTCTACAATGTACGGGAACTAATGGTCTGTGAGTCACTATTCCCCGCTCCCTGCTGAGAGCTACGAAGGGCCGCTACGCGGTTTGGCATTCTTTTTGAACTTTCAAGGCTTTGGCTAAGAGGGTTTTTTTGAAAACCGGCTAGGGTTATTTTCACGATACTGATGTCCCTCGCTGAAGCTCAATCCACTCCTTAGAAGCTGCAGTTGAGAGGATTGAATTATATTGAAAACGGACGGGGAGACGCTGTAAAATCGAATTAATACACATGGATCAGTAACGTGAAGTTAGAAAACTAGTATTTTCGCCTGCTTTTATTTGCATTTGGTCTAGTAATGAGTAAGCTGCTGTTTGCGTTGTTTTCGCAGCAGCGGATTGGCATAGCTAGTGAATCGATTGCTCCCGAAATGGACACGCTGTGACAAGCCCTCCACCAAGCCCAATTCGCAGTATCCTGGGAGTAGATATTAAAAGATGGAAAAGATAAAAAATTCTCCTGTATTGGCTGCTCCGAATTTCTAACTGGAAACTCTGGCTGAGTTTAACAGGGCTATAGCAACGAAACAAGGCCCCCGGAATTCCCTTGGGGTGCAAGTTAAGGGTGTAAGTTGAAAGGAAATGGCGGCATGATCTGAAATATGTGTGGTGAGGTGAATCTTTGCAGTGTCCACCTGAAGGAACGTAAACAGTTTTGATTTGATGAGAAAGAAGTATATGCTGAGGACGGGGATTTATGAGGGGGAGGCAAGAAGAAAGAAGGGTGAAGTAAAGATCATTGGGGTTGGTAGTAACCTCCATAGATAAAACTATGACAAGATCTTTGATCAGGGAGGTATGTCAATGAGCAGGGCATCTTGGGTGTGGGACTCTTTTTTTTTTTTTTTTCTTTTTATTTTTTTTTTTTTTTTTTTTTTTTTTTTTTTCTTTCTTCTTTTTTAGGAGGGGACCACCTGTTCCCGAGGCGGCTTGTTTGTCAATTAGGGGATCAAGGGGACTAGGATTTGAAATCTCCACCCCAATTATCAATAACTGAAGTATTAGCAGAAGGGGCCTGAGCAAACCTGAGCAATGTGTTAGCCAAAAAAGGACAGGGTAATCCACATTAGGAGCGGTAACGGCATATTACATGTAACTTCACAAGGGCTACCTATCTATGAGGTGAAACTATGGACCATATACTATTCTGTATCTGAAGCTAGTCGCAATAATAGTAGCATGCAAAAGAATGTTCACTAACCAGTATGGGCAACCCCACATTTCTTGAGAAAACGGCTGGGGAATAGGCGGCTACCATGTAAGGTTGTAATATTGAGTTTAAGAGTGCCGCACCTCCTTCCTGTCCGAATTTAAATGCGTTTCTTGGAGATAAAATGCAGATCCCGCAGCTTCCTGGACCTTAGGTCGATTAGCGAATTTTCTGCTTTCCGTTTGATCGGATTAGGATTCCTTTATACGTTCAATTGAGAAAATCTTACAGTGGGTGCCATCAATCAGTAATGAGACATTTTAAAGGATAAGGGCGCTTTGAAGACAGACAAATAATCCAGAATCTGTGCAAACAATAGGACCTAATCCACCAGACGTAATTCCTGGCTAATACCACCGCCATGATTGAACGGTATGTACCAAAGTATCTTAGAGAAGAAGCAAAAACCCCCAAAGAATATGGCGACCATATGTCTGCGGGAGGAGGCCCTAGAGAGGAAATAGAAAGACATGAAAAAAAAAAAAATGAAAAGAACACCAGAGTCCATAATAAACACTGTCTAAGATACTCATCGAGGCTACGGTGGGTAGATGGAGTCGGGTCACAGATATAATTCAAATTAAGGCAACAAACTGCCCTCGCCAGACTCTGTGCTGGGCTGCGGCAGAACCCCTATGGCCGGTACAGCGGATATGAGAATACTTGCAGGAATATGCTGGAAGTCAGCGCATCAAGTAGGCTTCTTTGGAATCCAAAAAACCTCCGCCTAGTAGATCAGGGTCCCTCAAGGTTCTTGTCTGCATGTGAAGCGATGACTCGGAGTTTGGCCGGGTACATCAGGCCATAGCGTGCTTGTAGTTGTTGAAGCCTCGGCCGGAATTCCAGAAAGCGCTTTCGGCGGCTCGACCGTGGGTTTAGCCAAGGTCGGGATCGAAGGAGATCTTGTGGCCTCTCAAACTCCATATGGCCTTTTACCACTGGAGAGGCATTTAGAATTTGCTCAAAACGGGTTGATATCTCAAAAGTCGACCCAAAATGATAGGCCGCGGGGTCGTCCTGTTGAGCGGTTCGCTTGTGGGTACACGATGAGCGCGATCGATATCCAAATCTTTGGTAAAGGTGATTTGGAGCAGGGAAGGGAGGATTTTGCATAAAAAACTCTTTCCGGTCTCACGATTCCGCTCCCTCCGGTATGCCCAAGAGTCGTATGTTGTTGCGGCGCGCTCTATTATTGCCATCTTCCACTTCTTTTCTGCAAAGGCCGCACCTGACATTCAACTTTGTCGAGTTGGGACAACCGGGCCGCATGGGAGTCCAAGATGCTCTCCATTTTGTCCTGATGCGAAGAAAGCCCTTCTAGCATTGCTTTGCAGCACACCAACAATCTTCCAGCAGCGGCTCGCGAGTGTGCCTCACCGTTTGACTGCACGAGGTATTGACCACTATAATCTCGGCGAGGATGTCCTGCTGCATTTCGGGGCCCTCGCGCAAGGCCAGCCCCCTTTGCGGGGACGGAGGTTTTTTTCCCCAGGGGGGTTTGGAACCGTTTGCCGTGAGAAGCCCGCCGGAGATCCAAATTCCAGACGCGTCGGTTTGGTCCCCGCCATCTCACCAATGTGGCCCCGGGCAAGGCAGAGTAGAAGTTCCAAGTATGTACGGTGTTTTAATTCAGGATTCTGCGTAGGCCTAATCGGGAGCAATCAGCGTTCAAAACTGCGACCATCCGCCGGACATCAGGCTCCGCCCTGTGAGTGACTTTTTGAGATTCCTTGCTTATAAGATTGCTTAATGGGCTTGGAGCCATGCCATTGAGAGCTTTAAATGTGGTTATGGTGGTCTTATATATTATCCTGCTTTGTATTGGGAGCCAATGCAGGGTTGCTAATATTGGAGTAATATGCTGGAATGAGTGTGCTGTAATTACAATTCTAGCTGCTGCGTTCTGTGCTAGTTGTATTCTTTGTAATGTTTTGTTTCGTGATACCTAAGAGAATTAGGTTGGAAAAATCAAAGTGTGGGGTTATGGTTCGCCTGTATTATGTTACTGAAATCTTGTAAGTGAACTAAGGGGCGTAGTTGCTTGAGTATTTGGAGTTTGAAGTAGATTTTCTTTATAGTGTTTCTAATGTGGGTGTTCATCGTAAGGTGTGTATCTAAAATGACTCCGAGGTATCTTATTTCGTTTTTTATTGTTGATGTCATGGTTTTCGTATTGTTATGTGGGTGGGAGGGACATAGGAATGGTTTTGCGTTACAATTAATACTTCTGTGTTTGAATGGTTTATGGGGAGGTTTTGCGCTTTTAGAAAAGGTTGCGATTTCGTTAAGACACTCTGTTAAGAGTTTTATCGGTACATCAGGGATGGTGAATGGAATGTATCACATAATATCATCTGCGTATAGATGATAGGAGTACACCGACTTTTTGGAAAATGTCACAAACTGGTTTTATATATGATGTTAAATAGGAGGGCTGATAGAGCTGAGCCTTGTGGGAGACCAATTTCTTGGTTAGATGTGGTGGATGTATGATTAGGCTTTTTTTATTTTTACATTTTTGCGTTCTATTATGTAAATATGAGGTGAACAATTTGTGTTAACGCGTGGCATTTATACCTATTTGTTTTAGGTTAGTACGCAATTATAGTGTGATGTACACTATCAAATGCAGCTGATATGTCAATAAATAGGAGTATGAATGCTTTTTTGTGATTATCAATCCCTTTAAGGGAGTGTATCAATTAAGACTGTTAAAAGTGAGTCTACTCCATGCTGAGGTCTAAAACCATATTGGTGTTCATCACGTGGGTTGTAAAAGTATAGGTATTCCTGTGTCTGGATCTGTACCACTTTTTCTATTATTTTAGCTAAGAAAAGGGATACTTGAAATAGGTCGATACGATTTTGGGGATGTTTTGTCCATAGTACCATTTTTGAGAATTGGGCGGATTTGTGCATCTTTGAGTTTAGGGGGGCGGTAACCGTGGAGTAATGAGAGGTTGGATTAGGGAGGCTGAAAGATGATTAGTAACTGAAGTGTGCTGTTTATTCCATGTTACAGGGCATGGATCAAGGAAAGAGGTGGTAGTGTGTGAGGTTGGAAATAATATTCTTTAGTGATTCTTTGGATGGGGGGTGAAAAACTGACCATTCATTTGCGTCAATTTAAGGCTACGTTATGTGGTCTATGGACGTTATAGGTTGTGTGGATTTATTTTGATAGTAGTCAGTTAAAGTTTGTACTGATATGTCAGTAATTTGCATTGTTATGTGTTTGAGGGTTATTAGTGAGATTTCTAACAATGGAGAATAGCTCTCGTGGTCTATTATAGGATTGTGATAAGATTGCAGCATAGTCGTCTTTTTTGTGCTATATATAGTGTCTTTGTATTTTGTAAGAATGGTATTATATAT